>RCTD01000008.1:0-1200000 GCA_014898415.1 Stromatinia cepivora | reverse complement strand
GATCACAAAACCCTTAAATATTTTATAATTACCAAAACCTTCAATATTCAATAAGTTTGTTGAGCAGAAATATTAACCGATTATAACTTCATTATTATATATCATTTTGAAAAGAATAACCCTCTCATTGATACCTTAATCCGTCGGATCAACGAATTGAATTTTTAGAATTATATTAAGAAAAAGAATCGTCTTTAATAGTTTATTAAAAATAACTAAATTGATATCGAAATCATAAAAAAAATCTTACAAAAATATTATCCAAACGAAACAACAATTATTAATATCGATTTGAATGAAATCGCTCTTCGATTTGATCTAATTAATTATATCATCGAAGCAAATAAAACTATAGATAATTTGTTAATATTTAGAATACAAATTATTAAAAATTACAAATATATATCATTAAAGAATAATCTTCTATTTTATAATAATCGTTTGATAATATCCGATATCAACAATCTTCGAATTTATTTGATTTGTGAAGCTTATAATTCCGTTTTCATTGTTTATTTTAATACAAACAAAACCTATCTTTTATTATCTCAATAATACTATTAACTTAGAATACACAATATTATAATCAAATATATATACAATTATCACACCTACAAACACAGTTCCGTTCTATACAATCGTACTCTTGATCTATTATATTCATTTCCGATTTCTATTAGAGTATAACAATATATTATTATAGATTATTACAATTTTAATAAGGATAAATATAGATATAATAATGTTTTAATTATTATTGATCAATTAATAAAGCAAGTTATCTCTATATTTTATTATAAATCAATCGATATTCGAATTCAAGTATAATTATATCTCTATTATATATATCGATATTATAATCCCTTTGAGATTATAATATCAGATTGCAACCCCTAATTTATATTACAATTCTGAAAAGAATTCAGCTAAATCCTAAAAATCGATTTCAAAATATTTATTGTTTATTATCCTCAAATCAATAATCAAATTGAGATTTATAATCAATATCTTTAATAATGATTGAGATTGTTTGTTAATTATTATCAAAACGATTAATTAGAGTTCTTATTTATAATAGATTATATACAATTTATTTTTCTATACAACTTTTTAAAAGAGTTTATATCCTACGAAACCCTATACAGATATATATTGAGGTATATATAAGAATAAAAAAAAGATATTAATAAATTAACGAACGATATAAATATATATAATATTTATATATATATAAAATACAATAGATTAGTTTTTATACAAATAAAAGAAGATCTATTTTATATTTAAACCAAAATATTGAAATCTACAAATGTTTATTAATGTAAAATCGATTTCGATATCGAAAATTATATATAATTCAATATAAAGAATTATTCTATTCAAAAATTATCCAAAAAACTAGATTTTCCGATTCAAAGAAGATTCAAGATTATTAATCAATCTAGAAGCTTTTTCAAATTCGAATTTCTAATTATAATGAAAATTCATCCTATTTTCTCTTTAGATTGATTATACAAAGTATACGATAATCCTTTTTTTAATCAAATACTCGAATTATCTCTATTTATTGATATAATTGATAATTCGGAATAAAAAGTAAAGAAGATTCTAATAATAAAGAAAATACAAAAAACCCTATTATATAAAATATTATAACTTAATAACAATATCAATCTTATTTAATATCTTACTTTCAACTTTAAAATATTATTATACCTCTTATACGATTTTCATCTAATTAATCCAATATTGCTCAATCCCCTCAATCGATTATTTGATTAAATAAAGTTCTACAAAAGTGGAAAGAATAATTATAATTATATAAATAACAATTTATTTATAAAATCAAGAAAAAGAAAAATATTCTTTAATTTAGTAAACTATATATTATGATTTCATAATGATATATATATATACGATTACAAAAGGATCGAAAACCTATACAAATTCGAAAGAATTTGATCGTATATATATATAGCCCGAATTTTATACAATAGATAAATTGCTATCATCTAGACAATATAAAAACAATATATTAAAAAATTTATGTTTATTATTATTTCAGAAATCATACAAAAGAGAAGTTTGAATATAATAAGAATGAAATATAACGTTACCCCTATCAATTTCGTTCAATTTGATCAATTTGATTAATTTGATCGATTAATTTGATTGATTTCGGAATTGATTATATTAATTACTCATCATTATTATATTATAATTCAACTCCTTTCCCTTTTCTATTAAAACTTTTTCTTTTCAAAGATTTCCCAAATCAAAAAGAATATAAATTAATATTAATTTACTCAATTGATAAACAATTTGATCGATTTGGTTAATTCATTTATTATTTTGATTAAATTGATTAATTAATTTGGTCAATTTGATCAATTTCCAACAAATTGATCAAATCAATCAAAATGATTAATCTAATTGATTTAGAGTTTATAAATCTTTAGAAAATCTGATTTCAAATGAATTAGTAACGGAATAAAGGAATAAAACGCTTAAGGGCGAACTTTTCCAAAAGAAAGAATAGTATTACGAATTACAAATTATAAAAGATTAATTATATAATATCTTTTATCTTCTATAATAAAGAATAAGTTAATCATTTGTATATATATATTACGATTTATACAATTTAGTATAATAAAATAATGATTCTAATAATATATATATTTAACCCTATAATTTATAAATAAGTATTTGTATATATATATCTAATTATTCCTTACGAGTCATAATTCTTCAATTATAGATTCTAAGAAACATAATTGACCCTGTTTATTCAGCTCTACTACGGCTCTTGTGCGTCATACAAAATATACAACGATTCTTTTTCTAATCAAATACTCGAATCATTTCCGTTTATTAATATAACTAATAATTCGAAATAGAAAATGAAGAAAATTTTAATAATAAAAAAATTACGAAAAACCCTATTATATAAAGTTTCGTAATTTAATAACGATACCGATCTTATCTAGTATTTTGCTTCCGATTTTAAAACATCTTTATATCTTTTGTACAATTTTCATTTGATCAATTCAATATTGTTTAGTCTTTTCAATCGCTTATTTAATTGAATAAGATTTTACAAGAATAGAGAAGATAATTATAATTATATAGATAACGATTTATTTATAAAATCGAAGGAAAGGAAAGTATTCTTCAATTTAGCAGATTAGATATTATAATTTCATAATGTTATATATATATACGATCGCGAAAGAGTCGAAAACCTATACAAATTCGAAGAAATTTATCGCAGAATGCGATATTTATTAATTGGGGGGTGTATTTAGGTAAGATATCGGAGCTTAGAAATCCCGCTTCTAAATTTAATTTCACAAATTTTTGAAAAAAATATTTCTCAAAGTTCAATAAAATTTTTGGAAACCAACTCCTGAAAATATATCAGACCTAAAGTTTCTAGTGCGTAGAAGCTATACCCAGTCTCCGGGGTATTGCCCTGTACTCTGGAAGCAGTGATGGGATCTTCAACATAGCCTTGACTTATTTGGGTCATACTCAGACCTAATTGAAGAGTATATAAACAAACTCAGGGATGATATAAAGAGCTTTGACAGCTTTAATGCGTACAATGAAGACTCTATGCCGACCTATATATACAGAACTCTCATGAAGAGTATTAGCACGCTTTGCAACAAGATCCTGTGACAACTTACCTCTACTCAACTCTATCAAAGCGTCGAGAATATCAGAATTCTACTCCGAGGAGTTCAAAATACATATCTAAAACTCACGAATCTGTTCAAGAGATACGAAAACAGCAACCTCCATTAACACTGCAACAGATAGTATTTCAACAGCCACCAAGACATATGCCTCTACTGCAGCCCTGCCTCTGCCCTCCAGACAACATACATCGACTTCTAAAAATCGAAATCAGCACAACAACCTCTGTCTCATCTGCGAATTCAGATGCTTGAACTTTGTCCTCAGGAAGTCGTTCTGCTGTACAGATGCTCCTCCGGCACAATATCGGATGACCTTGACTCAAGTCGACATTCGACATGGAGGATTTCTGAATATACATGAAGAGGGAGAAGACAATACTGTAGATAAGGCGGAAGACGCCAGTCGGGAAAAGAAAAAAATGATTGATTAAAATCAGGGATTGGAGGCAGTGAATACCGTCTGGGAACTCTGGCTGGCGTTGCTTTAGCTCGGCAGCATGTTCTCGAGTTTGGAATAGAGTTGCTTCGTCGCGAACGCGATTTGAAAGAAGGGGAGGGGGAGGAAGAGATTATACACTACGCCCCACAGCTTGTACACCGTTTCGCGTTACCTTGCCGGATCTCTTCTGCACAATAAAGCCGACCATATCTTGCAAGCTTTGCTGTGTCTTAACTCCTAACCAAACAACACAAAATACAGCGTTTCCAATTCACTAACCAAAATGCCCTTATACAACCCTTCCTCCCAATATATAATTCATAGCTGTGTAAAGAATCGACTCGAGATACATCGGATACACCGGATCAGAATCGAAAGGTGTTATAGCTTCTAATAAGAGCATTGTAATTCTATATTATCGTCCTTGAATTTGTCTCTATAGCAATGCTTCTTTGGAATCTGCAAAAACCTCTATACTATATCCCTCTGCATATACTACAATGTTTATTAGATCTCCCGTGAACTCTTTGCAATCGTTCTCCTCCTTTTTGCATTCTCCGTTGGATTCAAAAAGACACTGCCTGATCCGCTCCTTTATACCGCTATTCCCCTCAACCATCTGTGAATTTCCGGCAAAGTATACCCGCAAACCGTACGCATTATTGGATTCCGGACTCTACTCGCGACACCCCAGAGGTGTCCTGTCGACCTTCATCTACGAAAGCTTCCTTTGCAGGCTCTGTATCCCACTACAGACTCGTAAGGACTGGTTCCGTTTAGGGGCTCACGAAACGCAAGTCACCCATTAGGCTCTGCACCCCACCACAGACTCGAAAGGGCCGGTACCGCTTTGAATTCGTCATTCGTATCTTCGACCATCGGATAGTTTTCATCTCCGTTTCGCTAGTAGTCCTTTGTTCCGAACTCGTCGCGAGCACTTCAATGACGCTCAACTACACGTACCTTCACTCCAAGTATTGCCTTCGATTAGTGTACGATCACCACCCAATTCCAGCGATTCTACTTAGCTCTCCGATAACAAGATCGAAGGTTCGTAGAATGCACCACGTACAGGTGAGAGTCATCGCATTCCTATAACTCTTGGGAGAAGCACAGTGTCCTAGGATCCGAGATCACGTGACGGAATCCATGGAGCCGAATTCTTGAGAATTGGGATCCAAGGGCTCCAGCGGGGTCCAAGGACTTCCAACGGCGTTGGTCTTCCACTCTTAAGTTCAATATACGGATGGGTTAAAAAATTTTTCCTTAAATGCAAAAAAAACCGATTTACTTCTTATCATTGTATTTTGCTATAATCTGACCAGCCTATTATTATTTTTATCTTTTTGGCTGCTATTTTTTATTTTTAGAACAACACTATTTATTACATAAAAGTTTTGATTTAAATATACAAATTTGTCTCATCTTGCGTCTCAGAAAAGTACAAGGCAATTTAAGTCCAAACTGTTTGAAAACCTTAAAATAGCTTAAGTGAGAATATATTTAAATACATGTTAAAAATTGCAGGTTCTCGGCTTGGTTCTAAACATTCTGAGGAAACTATTGCTAAATTGAAAGCGCTCCGTACTTCCTTCGTTCAACCAGCTGGAGGGATAAATGACTTATTCTCGGATAATATGCAAAATTACGTGTCGCCCCCATGATAAATAATCGCGACACTTTGATAGGCCTCGGCAAATGAGAAGTGTTGTGATTTTTTTGTCATGAAGTCTTGGCGCTCTAGGCAGCAATCTACTTTAGATAGAAAATTTCCCAACCTCCTGTTTACTTCGTTCAACCTCCATTTTGTTGTAATTATGCCTCAATCCTCACCCCCACTCAACCACGATACAACCAGAAATACGTTGCGTACGCATCCTTATTTTGACAAGACGCTTTGTGACAAATGGGATGTTGTGGACTTCTGTGATAAAATATACAAGGAATTGGGCTACGTGAAGTACAATATATCCAATGTCCACAACTGCTGGCGGACGTCCATACAACACCTACAGAATAGCGAGGACCCCAAAATTGCTGGGATGGCTAGTAAACTGCGGGCGGCATGGGTTCTTTCAGTAAGTTGATTCTCCGAGCTACAAAACTAATATCTACGCATCATCTGTATCGCAGGATGCCTTCGTGGCGTCCTGGTCAACGGTACACCGAGGCGCATATCGCAGCCTGCCTTCGCGGCCGACTGAGAAACGATTGTGTACTCTTTGGGTGTGGCTTCTTCGCGAAGACCCCTCGCTCCTGGGTTGCTGTTGACCTTCGTGGCCATCAGATTCACTAGCCCAGTCGAGCTTGATGTTTGTTAATAGGCATTCTTTTGGCAGAGCCCGAAAAACGACCAGCAAAGGGCCAAGAATTTCATCAGGTCAATAACGAGAAAGCGTGGACGACGCAAAGTCGCCAATCATGGGCCTACTACTATCGCTATCAACCAAAGTAGTATTATGTTGAATTCGTCGCAAACAGGAACCACTATTGTGTTAGTGTTCCTTCCAAGGATAGTGGAATAACAACCATCGTTAACAATTCTATACGTATAGTGGAGCTTCTATCTATCAAGATGACCCAGACACAAATTGTGCCGATTCACAAGCTGATAATGATCCCAATACTCTGAACGCGACTGTTGACTCCAGCCTCGACAAGCAAGACTCACTGGCAATGGAAGTCTCCGACACGAAGAGGCTTCAAGAAATCCTTGGTTGCTTGGAGGATTCTCGCATGACCCTTACTAATGACAAGAAGATGTTACTCACCCATGGCAATGTTTACCTTCAAGATATCATGCTAGATTATGCCCGACGCACTGGCAAAGTTAAGCCAATTCATTTTGGTATCCTGGATGCCGAATCCATCACGACACTGGATCTCATGCGAGAAGATTGTGAGCAGATCACAGACTGTGTTGAAGAATCACCGCTCCCTAGGTTTCCCCTGGAGTTGCTTCAGGCCCTCGAGAAGTATGAGAAGGTCAGTCAGTACTTTGCCTTTAGGTTTTCGGAGGACTGATAACTGATGATTGATGACTTTGATAGGCGAATTCCTATAAGCACTCATGCCAAATCGAACGCACAATATCTCATAGGGGTGATATCAAATGGATCGGTGATGTTTCGTGCCACATATGAATTACACGCCGTCTTCGCCCTATATTATAGACTGATTTTAGAGCAGTATCCGGCTTTTAGAGAACACCGGAATGATCTTGGATGAAGAGCTGAGTGAAGGGGTTTGGGATTGTTTGGTTTATCCTCACTTCCTGGACGAAGTTTTCTGCGAGATTCCAGAGCTTGTCCTTCAACGGTAAACCCTTATCCCAATTCTCTGCTCTTTTATTTGTCTGCTTTAGCTAATAATCAACATCGTTACAGCAAAGAAATTTCTCTCTCAACAACTCACTACCAACCATACTCCTACTTCATCAAGGAACCTCGTTACGATGCGATAGCACACCGTCGTAAGCTATCTGCTGACAGCAGCTCTCAATCTTGTTATGAACTGCTTGTCTTGGAGACAATTCGCAAATGGGAAGGGGAACTTGCTGCGAAATGGCTCAACGATTTTGATAAGCTTGTGGGTGGCTTGAGAGCGATGCTATGCCACATTGGCGAGTTGGTAGAAAACGACCCTACAATCATGAAGAAGATAAAGGTGGTTGGCATACTACAAGCTGGTTAGGATATTGTCTGTTGCTTAGTACCTCCTTGCTAATCATACTAGGTCGTCGATACCAGCTTCTTATTATGTCTTGTATTAGCAAGGACGTATTTTACTTGAAGTGTGGTTATATACATGAGCTTCCGGGGGAGTTTAAAGATATGAAGAAGTTACAATACATCTTCGCGTCATACTGGAAAGCACAGGTATGCACCTTGGTCCCCTCGTTCTCTTCGAAATCTCATACTCTTTATAGGAAATTGTTCGATGTGGTATTCAGCTTCTGGAAGAATTTTTGCAACAAAATTTAGAGTAGGATCAAAAGGCTATAAATATTTTATCTCCAAACTTCCTTTAAATTTTCTTTGGTTGATAATCACGATATGGATGGAATGCGTAATGCAAATTATGTTTAAAACTATATTATGAACCATAGTACCTGAGGACCCCAGGCTCAATTGTCAGCAGACATTAGTAGAACCTCGGGGACGGAACCATGGCACGTGACAGATAGATTGATAGAAAGTCGAACAGTCTACCCGAGATCGACTGATAGACTGTCGAGCAGTTTATCCAACAGAGAAAAAAGGTCTATATAAGCAGAATGTATTTCCTTAGTATATGGAGCTTCGTGCTCAACTTAAATAGTAATCTCAACCATTACTTAGTTACTTCTCGATTGGAAACAATTGTTCAATCCCCTGCTTGACTGCTTCAATACACAAACCCTACGGCACTCTACCACATCCACATGACTAGAGAATTGACGATATAACACTCATCCTGAATTCTATACTGTACAGAGCCTCTAACTTTTGTTCCTTTAAGCTCAATTACTTTTTTTTATATGCCAAAGTATCTCTCTGATCGTTATTCGGTTTCATTCTCACTCAATTGCTGCTTTAAATTTCGCAATTATTCTTCTATTAAATATCCCCTATATATCTATTTTTAATAATATGCAGGCACTTTTTAATACCTAAAGAGTCGTTTCCTTATTCTGCTAATTCTTCACCGATCCCAAAAGGACACTCTCGCGTCTCTATGTTCTTGTGAGCTACTCCCCTAACTATCTGTAAACTTTCATCTCTGGTATACCCGCGCCGGCAACGGCTCACGGCGACCTAGCGTAGCTCAATCGTCGACTATCTGAAAGAAATCACTTAGCCACCAACACCTCTTGATGAATACAGTACTTGGTCGAGGAGTACCGTCGCACAAGGTGTGGTGGGTACAGGTCAACCATCCTCCCTATTTGTGGTGGCGAGTTGAAGTAACCTTTATGCGTCAGTTGTCCACTTGTACTGTCCAATTTGTGATCTCTTTCAATGATTCAGAACATACTAAACATTGCTAATCCGTGCTGCGATAATGCGCATTAAGTCATTTTCCCGCATTGATGAACAAAGTAGGAAACGTCTAAAATAATATATTATCTAATATCCCCATGATATGTCTTGGATAAGTTTATGTATTTGTATTGTCTATTCCGGCTCACAATTCTGAATAGATGATAAGTTAAATTGGCTTGAATGAAGTATAGTCCATTACTTAAAAGTTGGCTGGCCTTAGAGAAGGTACACTGCTGATTTCCTCTCACGAAGAAGCGATAATACAAGATAATATACTAGTGAGGATAAATATTCTCAGGGTCAAAGCTCAGGGTCGAAGCTCAATCCCATGGGCTCTGGCTATATGATTCTTAAAATGTATCAAATTGTTGAGAATCAGTTTCTTAGCTTTGTATATAGGATGGTGGCAAATAAAAATTATATTTACTGTTTGATTGTACAAATGAATATTCTCAATATGATTCCATATATGAGTAACACAACGAAAGGATTGCATTTGTTGTTCGTACGAAAGATGGTTGTTCTCGATACAAATGATATATTGGGTCTTCGCATAGATCATAGGAAATTCATCAGGTGATGAGGGGGAAGCCGGAATAGGGGATTCCTTTTTGTCTATGTCCTTGAGGATTAAAGCAGATTGTAACTTGCGAGTTTGGAATTCTTATCAAAACACAAAGGCGATTATGAGATTGATAACAGAAATCTTTCGAGAAACAATATCTTGTTGATTTAAGTCCTTAGAAAAATCGTATAGAATCTGCTATAATTGATATCGCTCATTAAGTTGATATTAGATAATAGGTGTATCCTTCTCCTTATCCTTTATAATCTTGCTGGATAGTTTATACAATTGCTTTTTCATTATCTCGTTATGAATACAAAAGAAGTAATCCTTTCGGAATTCCTTTTCAATTTCGTCTTTCAGGTTTTTCTTAGTATTCATAAGGTTCTTTCGAAGATCTTTGTACTGCTTTCGAATCGTTTGCAATGTATATCTGATGAACTTAAAATCCCGTTTGATTTGAATGTATAGCTTTTTGAATTGTCGCTTAAAGTCGACGATATCTGGATCTGCAGCCAAAAGTGATTTCATCATTTCGATCAGAACTTCTTTGGGTATACCTGGGTTGTATCGAATGCTTATATGTGTAAAAGCTTGAGTAAGTTCACTATTGGAGATCTCATTTTCAAGAAAAGCATTCTGTATATTGAATCTGATGATGTTGTTTATATAGGCTTTGTTGAAGATTCCGGTGAATGGGTTATGTCTTATGATCTGATCACGAACAGCGTCTAAAGCGACGCCTAAAATAACTGTTAGCCTAGAGAATTAAATAAAAATATCAAAAAATATATATCATCGATTGTATTTGCAATTCCCTAGCGAAAACAATAATTTGTCAACTTATCTTTAAAGTCAATATCCTTTCCTAAATGGTCAATATAAAAGATATAAGTCGAATAGATCATTGGTTTTGTTTTTGATTTTATTTAATTATTAATAGAACAAATAAACCTTTGGAAGATTAATCTTTTGAGTTATTCTGGTTTCCAATATATTTTTATAGTTTTCATATTCTGATCTTCAAAATCTGTTATGAAGAAGGGTTCGGCAGATATATAATTATCGATAAGAATAGTATTATTATGGATTGTATATATTAAGATATAAAAGATTGAATAAAGAATCGGTAGAGGATTTTCTCGGAATAAGAAAATTGTATTGAAATAAATTAATTAAAATTTCAAAGATAAAAAGAAGCAATATATAATTTAAATTTATTATTGATATCTTTATAATATTATAAATAAAGTTCTATAACAAGAAAATCTTTTTTCTTAGATTTTAGATTCTATATTATCTAAAGATAGATATTCTTATAACAAAATACTTTATATTATCGTATCGCTTTATCAAATTCATTATATTTAATACCAATATAAATTTATAGAACTAATTCTTTAGAATTATTGATTTCAATAGTATAATCTTCATTTGTATTCTTTATTATAATAATATTTATTCCATCGATATTATAACCGTTATTAAGATCACCTCTACAATCTATATCATTATCAAGTTTATTATACTTAAAATTATCGATATCCTCGATATCACTTTTATCGTTACAATTGTAATACAATGATTCTCGAGATTATATATCTTTATCAATCTCTATTTTACTAAAAGGATTTTCGCTAGCTTTGCCCTTTGATAAATAAACAAACTCTGCAGATCGATCACCAATATAAGATTGAAACAGCATTATAGTGGTTATATTATATCGGTTATCCTTAATAGGAAAAACGGATTCATTATGAGTTTAATGTTGAACAAGCAATAGAAGTAGATCATCTAATCCGGCTACTGATTTGGCTTTTATTATAGTATCCAATCCAAATTTATCCTTTAATATATCGTTAATATACTTCGCGAGATTAGTATGAAAATATAAGAATAAAGTATAAAAGAAAGATTTTAATATACTTTAACGATCTCGTTCGAATCATTCGTATTTACAAAGGTATTATTAAATCGATAATAGAGCATCTTAAAATCCCGCTAGTATTGATTAATAGATTTTCTCTTCCCCTTTTTTTGCTTTTTCGTTAGATATATCTTGTAGATCTAATGAAGAAATAATATTATTATATTTTTGTTGCAATTTTATATTAGAATAGCTGTTCGTTAATAATCGATATCAATATAATTGTAATATCTATATATTCTTTAATCTAATGAAATTATAAAAGTAAAAGATTTTATATATTTAATAAATTTCTATTTGATGTAGTAGATATTGGTTTTTGTATTCTCGATATTGAATGGCTGTAAAAACTGTATATTGTTCAGATCAATTTATAGAAATCGATAATTCTTTTTGTTAAACATTTTTTTTTTTCTTTGAGTATTTTGTTGTTATTATTATATCGTTTCAGAATATTCTAAAGTGTTTTGAGTATGTTTTTTGTTGGAATTTAGATAATAAGTATTATAATTGATCGAGATTGAGATTAAATAAAGATAGTAAATTTGTATTTGAAAAAGATTTATAGATTATCGGAAATGAATAATAATAAGGGATATTTATAAATTATTGAAAATAAATAAAAGAAAATATAAAAAAAGAAAATAAAATTAAATTTTGAGGATAAAATTGAAAAGAAATAGAATATAATGAAAATAGATTTTATAGTTATAAATAGTTATAATAAATAAGTGAGTATTATAAATATTTATAATATAAACAATTATCAAAGTAAAAAAAATAAACAAGAGTTTTTATAATGAAGAAGAAAAGGGATACCAAAATAGGATTTTGAGTTAACAATATATTGGAGAGGCGTTTTTTTGAAATGCAGGTTTCTGAGATATGGATTTCTGGGATGCGGGTTTCTGATATAAAAGGAAAGTTTAATATAATCATATACTCTATAGACAGGTTTACCGAGCAATTGAGGCTGCGTAAAACAGCGACAAAACCCGCTAAATACAGTAGCTCAAACCGCTGTACTTAGACATATGATATTATTTTATTATTTTAATTCCATGATTATTATTAATATAACTTTTGATTCTTTAAATAAAATAAAATTATCTATTTATTCTTATATATGATTTCGATTTTATACTAATAAAAGTAAAAAGTATTTTCTATCTGTATTTAGAATCAAATACAAACGCATCAGCTTTAGCTTTAGCTTCAGCTTCTTGGCATACAGTTAGCCCCTAGACGGGCATTTGCATACATGATATTTTGGCAAAAGAAATGAAAGTGCACTAGTAATCCTGTTACTCGGAAGCAAAATTTTTGTTTGTTGGGCAGGGGGGATTGATATCTTGGATATGTTCTACGGTTCTTGGATTGTGTTTATATGTATATTAGTACCCATCTATTTCTTATTCTCATAACTAAAGCTTTCAGATCTGAGTTCTACAGTGAATTTCAGAAATAGTTTCTACATCTGACATTAACTTAGTAGGTAGTGATATTACATTTTCCTTTTGTAATTGGATCCATTCGCTAATATTCAATGATGAAATCAGGTCATCGATTCAGTTGCCAATAGTCAGATAGATGCATGCAAGATGTCAACATCCGAGAAGTCGGATTCAAACGAACAGGCTATGTCAGTTCTGGCAGCAAGCAGATCCATCACCCTTCAAGTGGGAGAACAGCGCTTCATCACCACATACGAAACACTGACAGGCGAAAGCGCATTCTTCGCAGCACTATTATCCGGGCGCTGGAATAACACCGAAGCAGATGGTTCATATTTCATCGACGCAGATCCCGGCCTCTTCTCACACATCCTACGGTATCTTCGACGGGGTGTACCTCCTCTTTTCTACGACTATACAAAAGGACATGATCACGCTCTCTATCACGCACTTCTAGAAGAAGCGAAATATTTCCAGATCCCTCGGTTGGAGAAATGGTTACGGGATAAGAGATATGTTTCTGCTGTGAAGCTCAGATGTTCTGTGCGTGAATTGGAGGGCTTGTGGTGGGAATGTGAGGGTAAGAGTGAGTGTTTTGAAGAGTTTCATCCGGCTTGGCGCGTAAAGAAGGTGTATGTTTGTCCGCGTGGAATTCCTGTTCATAGGGGCAATCCGAGGGCTTGTGGTAGGCAGTGTGCGAATGCGCAGGGTGATAAGGAGGATGAGTATGAGGATGAGCAGGTTTTGAATACGTTGGTTGTGAGGAAGCAGGTTGTTGTTGATTGGGTGGCGAGTGTGGAGGGATTGGATTAGGGATTTAAGAGTGGTTGGATTGAGAGGAATGGTTTCGATTATCTAGTTGTTATTATCAATGGATGTTGTACTGTATTTTATGTCGTATCTTCTCTCACTCAGTCTTAGATTGATACAGGACATTAATGAAATAATCAATCATTTAATCAACCTTGTGCACTTCATACCAAGATATCGTCATCTCAAAATACCCTCGCTAGAAATAACCATTATCCTCACTTTAAGACTGACCTCATCTCGCTTACTTTCGTTTGTTTCATACTATAGGTACCCATCATACATTGCTCCTTCTACTCTCCCCTTACCTCTCGACCCCAAGCAACCAAAAACTTCTCCCTCAATTCCAAACCATTAAACTCCACCCCATCCAAAACCCCCAAACCCGTAGCACCAGCCAAAAGACCCGCTCCACCCACCCCAGCACCAATAACTCCACCTACAGCCGCACCTCCCATAGCAACACTTTGACACCAGGCAAAAATACTTCCTGCTTCAATAAGACCTATGCCAGATTGCCATGCTGCAGCTGCAGAGCCAGCGACGGGGCCTGCGGCTGAAAATCCTACTGCGCCGAGGACTGGTACGGCCGCGATGGATGCAGCCGTTATGAGGCCTCCTACTACTTGGAAACTAAATCGATAAGGGTGCTTTTTGATGTAGTTTCCGATGCCTGGTTAAGGAGAGTGGATGGAGTGGTTAGATATTTATTTTGTTCCAAGCGAATATGAAGATTCTTAAAAAAAAAGAGAGAGAAAGTAGAGAAGAGAAGAGGGAAATACAATGTAGATAGATAAATCAAAGGGTTAAATAAACATAAACCACGAACCTTTCTCTTCCTCACTCAAACTCAACATTTCCTTTAAAAACCCCGGGCACCAGCATGCCAAAATCCTCGATCTAAGTGATAAATCCCACAAATCCTCAGGAAATTTTCCCATCACAAAAAGATTCTGAATTGCGCCCTCGAGCTCATTATTTCCACTTTCATCTTCTTCATCTACATCACGAAAAAGCGGATGACCCGAGGAAATCTCATACAAAATACTACCTAAAGCAAAAAGTTCCGCACGGGCGACTTTTTCTTCATCCGTAGTAAGTCGGGTTGAAATGACTTCGGGAAGTTGACAGCGTGTTGGATACAGCTGTGTTGCTGATTTTGAGGAGGTTGATTGGTTTTGGAGTAAGTTCTCTGCGGATCCGTCTTTGTTGAGAAGAATATCGAAATTGCGGATTTGAGTATGATGTGGTGACTCTGGGTCTGGGGAGAATAGTTTCTGGATTGCATTTGCCCATTTGGTGTGTAAGTCAGATTGGGGATTGAGATGAGGCTCCTCGTCACTCTTTTCGTCGATGGGTGGTAGTCGGACTTTGCATATTGCTCGCTCGGATGCTGGCATTTTGTTGTTGTTTATACCTATTTTGGGATATCGAAATGAAGGCAATCTTGATGTTGAGGGCCTCTTTGGGAGACCTAGGCGTCTTAAATGGAGGATGTTAATCAGAAGATTAGATAGAAGTATATGACATTCCAGAATCTGTAGTAAAAGATCAGACCATTAATTCTTCTTCGTAGGATGAGTTGTCTCTTGTAGACTTTCTTAGAGCGGGGGCGTGATATTATTGGTTGTAGAAGATGCGGGGGATAGTGTTGCATTTCGTCTATTACTATTGGATGATATAATAGAGGACTAGATGTACGCGTATTATCGTGTTGCCTAGATGTAACATGTCCATTCAGAGATATGCAGTGCAACCATAGCAACGGGAAATGACGGGAAATGCAGGAATTAGCGGGAATATACATGTAAATCAAATAGAAAGCAAGTAAGCAATCAAGTAGGATTTATTCATCTATTTTTAAATAGTATTTAAAATATCTATTATCTTTATTTACTAAATGAGATAAATAAAGAATAATAAATTTAAAATATAAATCAAAATTTAAAATTAGTATTATAAGATATTATTATAAAGATTCAAAGTTATTATAATTGAGTAGATATTAAATTATCGATCGTATAATTTTTAAAAATATATAATAAAACTAATCCGAAATTATATTTATTAAAACTTATTATAATTTATTAGATTATATTAAATAACAATTATACTATTTGTGGATATACAATAAAATTCTTAAAGATCTAATGAGTAGTTATTTAATAATACCGATTAATTATTATTTGAATAACTCCGAAATCTATAGATCAGTAGTTATGATTAAAACATTCTCAAAATCTACAAATTAGTAGACTAAAATAGACTGACCACTCACAGCCCGAAATATCCAGGATTAGCGACTGTATTGTAGTCTCACTTTCGCAGATATACAATAAAACTTTCCAAAGGTCTAATGGGTAGTCATCTGAAGGTTTCTAAGGGTTTTCAGTCAAGTAAGCTTAGTGAATATATATATATATAATATATATTAAGATTGGGGGTTTATTGGTTTTATGGATAGATTTTGCTTGTGCAAATTGAAGTCTTGATTACTTTTGCTGTTGTCGTTGGAATTGAGCCGGACTGGTCGTTGTCGTTTGAGTGTAAGACGGCGGCACAGTAGACCATGATTTCTATTATCACCCTACTCGCTGAAAATACTGAAGAAAAGAAATGGAGTTTGAAGGGATACTTGGAATGATATACAGACCCATTCTACTCGCAATCATATCCAAGAGCAAAGAGATAGAATACCACATTTTTTTGCTCGATCGCTTGGCCTAGGATATCATACTCGGGTCAAAACTACTCTACTTCACTCTATTTATAAACTCTGTCTGATGTTGTGGGAAGAGGATTTGCATTCTGTATTCTGTTGGTTCGCCACAAAATCACCTTGTGTTAGCTCTTTCCTTTGTCAGGTATTATATTCACTTTTTCTATGCTTCCTTTCGTCTTCCATGCCCCCTTTTCTTTTCCCTTACTCCACCCTCCTCCCATCCTCCACTCCCATCCTCTGAATCTCAAAATTGCACCATATAAGCCCCATCTCCTTCCACATTCCAGCAAACCAAACATGTTCCTCTATAAGTCAAGGATAATAGGTGTCGAGCCAGCATCTTATAATATCTTACATTTTTCTAGCTGTTCTAGTTTCTATTCTTCACTATATCTTTCTTCAACTGAGCTTCTACTTGTCTATCGTGCGTAAGAGGTGTAATACCGCATTTTGGGGTTCGTTGTTCGATGGTAAAGGATGATTTACTGTTGTCTATAAGTTAGTATTGTCACTCATCTAATTGACCATCACTTTTACACAATCTATCAAATCTTGAGATGACAAACATAGAACCTCATTTCCAACACCTGCGGCTTCTAAGAGCTTTTTGGTCAGAAAGCCTGCCCAGAGATAGTGGAACCGCATCAAAGTAATACTTCTGACTACAAACACAGCAGACCTGAGTTTTGGTGACTGTCTCTCCATGTCCAGCAACAAATCCCTCGTACTTCATTTTCTTTACATATGTGTGTATTCTCCAAAATATTCAATAGCTAAGTGGTGGATTTCATACCACGGATTTAATCACTTGAGAAACATCAATACGCAGCCTTATCCTCTCACTCGAGAAGTGAATAATTCGCCCATCCACCCAATGGTCCAACTCAACACTGAGGCAAATATTTCCTCTCTTTTTGCATATAAATCCCATCTCCTCCTCTCTAAACAACCCGAGCTATCCTTTAACAACTGCCTTCTATGAAAGATAAGGGTACATCCACAGCTGATGTATTTTGACTTCATAATCCTCCAGTCAAATCAAGGAAACATCGTTTGATCAAGTATTTAGAAAGAACTAATCATTCACCAAGCAGAGATTGTGTACTATGATCTCAAGGGTTTTCTTACCACTCAATCACAGCTCTCGTTGCCCTCTACAAACGCACCTATACCACACAACGACAACGAGACACCCACTACTCGCTACTTGATAGAACTCACAACAAACAGCAAACAATATAGTTCACCCAAATTACAAACCTTGTACAGTACTGTTCACCAGATATTCTGCCTAAATCCTCCCAGACCTGCACATCCTATCTTTTTATAACACTTCTTTGCAATATTTTAGGCCGGACTTCAACTATCTATCCCTCTCGAGTGATGAGCGAGGCTTTGCCTCTCTCTCACCGAATTCACAACACCCCTCTTCTCCCTTTACCCTAGCGCAACCTCCCACTCACAATTTTTCAAATATGAATATATAAACAATGCCTCTTCATCCTAGACTATTCTTCAGCCCAACACCAGAATTCCTTTTGGTAAATTTTTTTGATGGGGTCCGTTGTGCACCATGCGAGCGATTTTTGATAAATGTTGTGTTAGGATCAGATATTGGTAGGTGTATGGTATTGATTCGTTTGAAATATGGTACTTGCAGATTTTCAGCTGATGACAGTAAGCTTATAATTCACCATCATTCATAAAGCGAGAAATTATCACTGGCAACTGAGATTGAAGTTTGACTGTTGTCGTTTATTCTAACATCGCACCTTACAAAATTAAACAACAACACAATACATCTACCCATCAAATCTTGCGAAAAGAACTCTCATTTTCGAATTCAAAAGTTGTACAACTACCAACTCAAATCGTTGAATTGGACAACGACATTTTGGGTTAACTTGTAGTTCCATCATATTTTCTGACCTCCCAAACTTCAAATCCTGTACTCTTTATATCTCCCTTTTCCCCTTCCCTTCCATCTTTTACAATTCATTCACCTCCCTCGTCATCTACTCCATGTCTCTTTAGCCCGCACCTGCATTCACTTCCCTCTCTTCCTTTCCATTCACCCCGAATCACTTCCCTTATCCCCTATCCCATTTTCTTCCCTTCCCCCCTGCCCTCTCCTCCTCATCCAAACCACACAAAACTCACCTCCCCTAACTCACCTCTTTTTTACTCATCAACCAAACCCCAAAAGACCAAAACACCACAATGTCAAAACACAAGGATGCAAAGTTTCAGACTGTTGCTAACTGCAATGATTTGATTTTCTATTATTCCATGAGAATTCTCCATAATCAATGATTCAAACTAAGTATTTACTTATAAAACTATTTCACTTGAAAGTTCTAATTCAATGGAAATCTCGACCCCGGATAAAAAGATACAACAATAAAATCAAAAATCTCCCCTACCAAATATACCTATACCTATCCATTTCCACAACAACAACAACAACACAACAAAAACATTCTCCTCCCCTCCCCTCCCCTCCCCTCCCATCATCATCATCCCACCTCCCACCTCCCAACTATTCACCACTCACCACCCCTCCCATTTCTCCTAAAAAGAAACTCACAATCGAACCGAAGACACAGCATCCACAAATCTATAAATCCACAAATCCAAATCCAATTATCCCCACGAAAAAGCAGGATTTAACTTTTGACCTTCCTCTAATTACACAAAGACAGTGCACTCATCTTCACGGAGTGGATTTTCGAGTTTTCTGGTGCGTGTTTTGATATTCGATTTTGCACCCTTTTCCTTTTATATAATGATGTTCTTTTGCGACGTGATGCTAAGCGTAGGATTTTGCTTTTTCAACATGCTGTATTTACTTCTCGTGACGTGATTAGGACCACTTGGATGTTAGTGGAGATTTGTCTCGCTAGAGAATTTGATGAAAGGGACTATGAGAAATGCCTTGCATCCGTCCTGGATTGTAAAATTCGTCTTGAGATTCCATCTATACTCCTACATGGTCTATATAGCCCAGCTAATCTAATCTAATCTACTCTATTTCCCAATTATATATCAACGAAGCCTCTTTTTCTCGCTTCTTTTCCATAGCCATCCATATCACTACAACAAATCCCTATACTCCCCCAACGCCGGTCCCTGACTCCCCGAAAACTCCTGATGCAACCCCTCCATCGCAGCAAAATGTTCCGCAAACTGTAAACCTCTCTTATTTTCCCTCTCAACCCTCTTCCAATCCCATTCATTCGCCTCATTCACCACCTCCTTAACCTCCTCCTCCTCATCCTTAGCATCCACAAAACTTTCCTCCATTTCCGGCGTCGATGCTCCCGAATTATCCATACTATGCCACCCGCCCGGCCTCTCAGGCAACAACCCACTAGCATTTAACACCACCTCAGGATGAACCGTCAATCTTCCCAATTTCATCACATACTTACTGACCGCACTCGCAAAAATCGCCTTCTCATCCAGCTCTCCCTCCACCTTATCACCCTCCCCCTCCACCTCAAACCTCGCATTCCGGCCTCCAAACCACGACCCATCACTTAACACAAACCCCCTCGGTCTAACCGTCCCCTTCTTCACAAAATGCGTAACAACATAAATCCACTTTCGATCCCAACACAGAATCCGACTCCACATTTCATATTGTTGATAAATCCCTATCTCTCGTTTGAAATTACACATTACGCCACCGAGCATAATGCCCCAACGACCTTTGACCGCATTTCCTTCTTTGTTGAGTACGAGTTTATTAGATGTGTTTTTTTTGAGGGCGTGGATACCGGGTTCCAGGAGACAGCAGATGATATGGGATCGAGTGACGTCGAGGTCGGAGAAATATGTGCTGTTGGATTTGTGCAGGTTGTAGTCGCATTCCCAGAGGGGAGCGTGGGACGTGGTTATTACGGGGAGAAAGAGTGATGCTGGGCCGAGATTGGAGGGGATGTTAGGGATGGTGAAGAGGAGATGTTTGAGGATTGCGTTCCAGACTCGGAACTGGGTTGTCGTTAGTTTCCGTACCTTGTTTTTTCTGTACAGGTGAAAGGGGGGGAAAGCGGAGGGAGAAGAAAGAAGAACATACATGCCAAACTCCCGGCAAACTTTTCAAATTGGCTAATATAACCACCGTAGCAGCGATTCTCGAATAACTCCCTGGCCCCGTAAACGTATCGACAAGTAATTTTTGTATATTGACATGAGAGGCCCCCGCAGCCGCCACTACTGCCGTGGTAAAAATGATGGATTTGAGCGGGAGACGAGTAGCGGATGCCATTGTTAAGGAGGTGAGATTGCGAGCTTGCGAGTCTGCGGCTTCACAAACTTGCAAGTTGGCAAATCTATGTAATGAAGATGATCAACGATACAGATAAGAAAATGAACTCGCACAAAAATTGCACAAACCACACCGCACGCAAAGAAAAGACAGTAAGTAGGTAAGTAAGTAAGTGAATAAATAAGTAATAAACCAACAAAAGTTCCAAATCTCAAATCTAAACAATCTCAATTAATAATGCAGAGTACACAATACCTACAAATAAATTCTCGAACATTGACCTACCAACAAGCCGGTCAACCGAGGCACGGAGAAACCATACTTCCGATTCCTGCAGAAACATCCTTCCAAAAAAAAAGAAAGATAAAAGAAAAAAAGAAATGAATTCTTCAGACGTAATTTCCAAGCTCCCTATTTTTAGAGATTTCCAAGAATTTTAACAAGCTTTTCCGGGTATGCTGGTACTCTAGTATGCCCAGCTGAATGGTTGAAGATGTCAGTGCCACCGCACCAATACTGTCGTAACTCAGGTCAGGTACTAGGTCGGTATATTTCCGAAGTTTTTGCAGATCGATTGACTACGGGTAGTAAAATTTCTTGCTTTTGATTTATGGAGTACTCGGTACTTGTGGATCTACCACTTATTAATGTAGATTACTTCTGTCTGTACGTGAAGAAAGTAGGTAGTTCTAGGTAGATACTGCATTTAATTTCTTTTGATATTTGCTAAATATTCTATATATGGTAGGCTAACTTTAAATATGGAAGTTTTCCTCCTCCAAATCCCCTGCCAAGTATTTTGTACATTAACTTTACTAATACCTAATTCCTAAGGTTCGAAATCCCCAACCCATTTTATACATCTTTCCATCCCACCTATATCCCATAAATATACATTTCCTCCCTTTTATACAGAGACCGCCGATGCCGATATAAAAAGCACTCCGGTACCAAAGGTACCAATCGTAAAATCATTAGAACTCTCTTCCATCTATTCTTCATCCCGTCCATCCCTCATGCTCATCACTATCATCTAGGAGAAAGTCCCGATGCGACATTGAACCAAGATCTCTATGAAACGCGGTATTCCCGGCAGTCGAATTTCCCACTGAATTTCCCTCCCTCCTATATCCATTATCAGTCCACTTTTGTTCCAACGCCAATCCAATCTCCAAATCGTTTTGTCTCGCCCACGCTTCCCCTGCATCACGTTCCTCCTTGGGTATCACAGGTCGAAATTCGTTTCTAACTGATGCTGGATGACTGAAATTGAAATTACCGGTTGTGGGACTCAAAGTGCGTGTATGAATGTGTACTGATGATCCTGGTCTACTTTTCCCGGTTTGCGTCGTGTATGTCGTATATTGTGTCCCGATAGATGTTCGTTGGTCAAATAACATGCCTCGCGTTTTTGCTTCTACTACTGCTTGTTCTTCCGGCGTGAGCGCGAGGACTTTGGTGGTCACGCTAGGTAATCTTTGAAATTCGGTACCCTGTTCCTCATCTCCAGATCCCATCACACCTCTTCTTCTGCTTTTGGGGAATTTTGTACGATGACCACATCCGCTAGAGACTAGATCTTTATATTGTCTGGGAGATTTGGTGGTCCCGAACACGAGAAATACTAAGAACGATGTCGTAACTCCAGGTATAAAGAGGATAATATCAATGATACAGCTGGAGGTGGAGAAGTCGGGAGATGATGATTTCGCAAGTTTTTGAAACTTTTTTGCGGAGTATAAGGAAAAGATGATTAATACGACTTCAAGTACTCTTTGAAGACTATCAGCTTTCTCTATCACTCTAAATATTGGGCTACTAAGAAACTCACAAAAGAATAACGAAACCAATAGTGAACCGGATAATAAGTGCACGATCGTAAAGAGACCGACGGGTTGCTTTGTGATTATCATTGGCAATGCCACTTCCATTTCCAGTGCAGGTGCCCGTCGTGTCAGTCGCTGTCGCTGCACCGCTCGAAACCCACCAACCATTACGTTTATCGTGCGCAAATAGAAGTCGCCGTGTTTTGATATATTTGTAGAGAATGAGAATCATGAGGATACTGCCAACTGACAAGCTTACGAGCACTAAATCGCGAAGTCAGCTCAAGTTCCAAACACACACCTACGATCAACATAAAAAGATTGGTTAAAAATTACTTACTTGTGAAATTAGATAGAATAAAAGTTGCCCTGGGGCTTTTTAGCACAAGCGGGGCCTTTCCTGCGCCTACGAGAATGCCCGGCATGATGACTGCGAATATTTTGGAGATGAAGGATGTGTTTTCTCGCAGCCAGCTACCAAGGAAGTTCGCACGGACTTCCCAGGAACCACAGAAGAGTTTAACAGCCCTGATTATCGTTAGATCTCAATAGCTTAATCATTTCAATTCGAACAGACTTACCAGAACAATACCATTAGAGCCATAACATTATAAGAATAAAATTCTGTGTCAAGAGCTTAGCAGTCGTCAAATGCAAATCTGGGATGGAAACATACGAATTGTGTACAGTGTAAGATCGATGTTATTCCCTACACCTGAAAGACCCAAAGCTGGTAAGTCTACAACTTTTAATGCCGTCTTATAATCATCTTGTTTAACAATGAGCCAAGCGCGATTGTAATGTATCTGCTGTACAATGGAAGCAAGTGTGCTCAATGCAGAGAACTTCGCGAGAAATGCTACATCTGTTCTTGTTAGATACATTAGCGTAAATTTGGGAAAGTAAACTTACACGTCCATCGTTCACCATAGGTCCATAGCATACATATGAGTAAGGTAACCAAGATGAGGCATAGGAATGAGTATACCAGGACGGCAGCAGAGGCACCTATGGCCTCTTGCGGGATCCCGGTGCCCATTCAGTACTTCTAGAAGGGTAGTGATAGTACAACTTGCATTTAAGTCAACATGCAGACAGCTTCATGCCTATCGAGTAATCAGGCAATCATCTATTGGTGCCAGGATAGTATGTAGTATTATGAGCGGAATTAATAAGAAGAAAAAAAAATCAAAAGGAACAAAAAATATGCCTTGCTGAAGAGTTCTGGACCTTACATATGACCCGCGTAAAGTTGTGTAACAGTTGTAGATCAACATATTCAAGCCAAAAGATGAACAAAACTTCATATTCCCTGCGAGTTCACTACTCCAAGAAGAAGGCATGGGGTAGATTTGTCCCAATATTTTCCTTTCTTCCACATCGAAGATCCCGGCTCTTTGGGCCAATACTATTTATTTGTAACTTCTTTATCCTGGAAACCAGGGATCTCATCATCTCGCGGGTCAATGGATGGTACATCTCTATCTAGGGAAACGTGAGAAACAGGGATGGCACGAAGATGGGGTGGGACTGGAAAGGAAACGAGGAAGACGGCTATCAGGAGACACCAATAAATCTACCAGCCACAAGCTTTACCGAAAGGATGAGTGGATGATCTACTAACTAGGGTTCGCGTGTTTTTTTATTTAAAAAAACGTGCAAACCTAGTTCCCGATCACCATCGAAATCTGATGTATTTAAAAGACGGCGTTTACTTAGATAGTTCTTTTAATGACACGTTACCTAGTGACATGAATTCTTCTGTGCGTAAGTTTGAAGAAACTTCTTAAAAGTATTTCAGACTTCCACAATAGTTCCTTGCTAATGTCGGTAATTGTGATGAATGATACTATTGTAGAGTAGAAGACAGTTGCCAGATTATAAGTCTGTGTGTCTCAAATGATTGCAACGTTGAAAGTTTTCTGGTACCTTGCAGGCTGAAGAGAATGGATAGAATAGGAAGGAGCTTACGTGCCAGATAGATTTTGGGAAAGAAACTCCGTATTGGTTGATCGTGACAATTGTTGGATTTTTATCAAGCGCAACTTCGCCACCGAACCATATAAAAAACTGTTCACGGTGTATACTTCCATCTTTAGTCATGCATAAAGTGTATTGGATAAGCAATTGGGAACAACCTTCTTGTTAATGCTTGTGACTTATGCATGCTATAGGATGTCCACCCCTTAGTAGTTTGTAATTAGCTCAGATACCACTGCGAGACATGTTAACTTCTTCTAGCACAGCAACACTTGCAAACTGGCCTAATCTCCTCCTATTTGACCTTTATAGAGATTTGACTGGCCAAGCCGAGCCAAGCCACACCAATGTCAAAGCCTTAATCCATTTCGAGATGCCCAAAATTGCCTCAATGGAGCTCTTGTGATGAGTACACTTATGGCGTCAGGCGAAATTTAACATCATTCTGTTGTTTCAATATTGAGTTTCTGATCCTGTCTGGCAAGTGGATATCTTTTCCAAATTATCATTATGGGCCAAGTTTACCAAGACCTAACTCGTGCTGCCAGAAAGTATGAAACTCCGACGCTAAAGGTTTCTGGCCGCACGAGTGCCATGAATTTTTGTTGTGGAGAAGATACGCGAAGAGATCAAGGAAGATCTTTTGTCGGCTCATTGGTACCGGCGAGTAGGGTATATTGATCCTAAATAGTTCAGCTCTGATTAGAAAACACTCATAAAACAACAACGATTTCGGAAATTTACGTAATAGATGGTGCGATTCTTGCGAGCCGCACCACGAATTTGGGAGGCAAGTTGAATCTCTGAGGTTGGGACGATCCTGTTTGAGTGGGAAGATATCCAGAGTGTACCTGGGTACCGGTCATTTTCCGTTGTTCTGTGAACTTCCTTGTAGGTTCCCCTTTCCAACGCCGTGTTAATGTTTCAAGGATCTCAAGTCGGATTGAAGTCGGCTTGAAGTCGGCTTGAGATGAGCATCAGGTAACAGTATAAAGACAAGAACAAGGTTGGATTAGACTTCGCTGTAATGAGGATCCCTTCGGGACCGTAAGATGGCCGGTGAGCTATCAATGCGGAGAAACACACTCCGCCACGCTCAGACAATTCTTCTTGATGTTTCCGCTGCTAATTTGAGCCTTCTTACCGCCGCTGCATCATCAACCGTACAACACAACTGTATTCCACAAAAAAACACCCGAATTTGAAGTTCAAAAAGATAGCCCAAAGTTTAAAACGGTATGTACGACTAGTACAGTAGATGGGTTAAAGCCCGCTCACCTAATATTCGAAGTAGGAAACTTTACGGAGTACATAGCAAGCAATACCGTTGCAGATCCCAATTCTCAGCCTTGCGCGATGGGCAACACGATCTTTGATCCGCGCTAAGCCTTAATTAGTGTGTGAGTCGCTTGAAACGAATTTCGTAGCCTCACTCACAGCCTTCCCCATTGTCCCTCTTCCACCTCGACAATCGATATATTGAGGACCAAATAACGTTCGTTATGCAATCTCTCATTTGGGCCTCTACTATACCATTGTATATTACACATCCTTCTTCTACAATACCTTACTTGATAAACGTACCTCGAGTCTCTTACTTGGCGCTTCTTTTCCCACGATTAACATCTTTCTTCGGAGAAAATGTTACCAGTTTCTCCTATGAAGGGATTCTACTGAAGAATCTCCCAGTTGGTTTACTTTGCGATTTGTATCAACCGGAATTACCATGGAGGATAGAGTTAGGGGACGGTCCATTATTTGATATCCATGATACCTTTATCAATAGCGTTAAAGAAGTGCCTACTACACCTAAGGTCATAAAAGTCTCAGCCTCGTTATACTAACGTTAGACTTTTAGGCCGATTTCATACGCAATGGAAATGCGAAGGGTATAATGAGCATGTCAAAGGAACATTCGACACAATTGTGGAACTCGGTGCAAGATAGTATGGTTCCTTACTCATCAATATTCATTCACCATGAGCTAATCTTTGACACCTGTAGATGATTTCTCCACCTACCTCAAGATCTCCACCATCCTCCTCAATCCTGCTACTCCCCTGAAGCACATCCCGTTACGTATATACCTTCCCTCGTCCTCAACCCCACCTTCAACCCCTCATCCAGGTTCCTCGAGTTCATCTAAAGTTCCGGGCACTTCTTCTCCGCCTTCACCACTCTTCACCTTCAAAACAATACAAACTCTCATACAACCACAAACCGCATCTCGAGAACCTCAAACATTAGGAGGAGCTCTTAATAGCATTCTCCCGACTTTGTTTCCCAGTAAAAGAGACGCTATTTTAGCAGAGGTTATCTTACACGGGGCAACGGTTCCTTTCAAGGCGGTATTGGAGGATTTAATGAGGGAAGCAAGTTATGCTGATGGATGGTTAAATGTGTGTGTCGTTATGCTGAATTGATAATGGAGGTAAATGATCGTGATGATTGTGATGACTTTATAAGTGGGACAGAATGGCGTTTTTGAGAGTTTAGCATTTCATCCAAGGAAGGAGACCAAGTTTGGCAACCACAAACACGTCTTGGACAATTGATGAAGACGATATAATCCACCTGATTGAGACAAGGGTTCTCGATTAAAGGATCTACATGTTTGATGCTATTTGATAATATATGCAGTGCACAATTCCTTAATGAATCCCCCTCGAGCTGGGTCATGGTTCAAACATTGTGGTAATGAAATCTTACCAGACATCTCTCTGCGTTTTCAATCATTCAGTAATGCACGACAGTATGAAGTCCATGCCCTTGTGTCGACTCCAACATTTGTCCCATTGTATCTTCAAACTTCCACTGTCTTGATATTTCTCCAACAAGCGAAAATATCTTCGTCTTCTGATTTCTCTTCCATGATACTGTCAAGGAGGCAATGGGAAAGGTTCAAATGTTGTTCATTGTTTTGAAACTTATAAATTCGGGTTCATAAAGAATCAAGCTAGTAGCTATATTGATGCCGGGACTTGAGATACCAGCTTCACATGACCAATGACATCTTTGCTCAAACTAGAATAGATTGGTTTCTGTCGCGTACCTTTAGCAAGTCAGCTCCCGCTCACCTGTTTACTTCCTACATGACGAATGAACCGCACGCAGAATATATCCATACCGCGTACCACCATTATTGTCAATATTATCCTATAGCATCAATAAAAACCTAAGTCGAATCACAAACGATTAAGATTCAAAAGTACATCCTCAGATTTCCAGATACCGCCCATATATCATGGCCGATACCAAAATCGATCATAATTACACGATTATGCCAACAAGTGGTCATACCCACACTATCATCTTCCTCCACGGTCGTGATAGTGAAGTGGAGGAGTTTGCTTCTGAATTTTTTGAGAGTCAAGCTTCAGACGATCGCACATTCACGAAAACACTTTCTGGCATCAAATGCGCCTTTCCTGCATCTAAAATGAGATTTTCTGCTCGATTTGAAACTGAAATGTCTCAATGGTTCGATATGTGGTCTGTCGAAGAACTACAACAACGCAAGGAACTACAAATCAATGGATGATGATGTGGTTCCTGAATCCAATGGGGATGTGTTGTATAGAGGGCTTCGTAAACTTGGAATGAGCGTCACGAGACAGACATATAAAGATGGAGGTCATTGGATTAATGAGCCTCAAGGTGTGGATGATATTGTGGCATTCATTCAAGTGTTGCTCTAATCTAACACTGACCCCAGACACATTCCTGTCGTCTGATCTCTTCGTAGATGGAGTTTTATTCGGTGTTACGACATTCGGGAAATGGTTTTCACATGAGAGGATGGGGAGAGAGCTAGAGCCTGATTTTAGGTAGAGCCAAACTAAGCCCTGCTCCCGGTAACTCTTACCCTTTCCATCTGTACCTCACTAACTCCACCCTAATTCTCATCTTCATCTTCAACTCCAACTTCACAAATACCTCTTTACCAAAACAAACACCCCTTCTTGGATTCACACATATATTCAACCCTCACACATATATTCAACCCCAGGTTGAGGGGGTTAATTCGGTACGTAATACAGACAAGATCGGTATGATATTGACCAGTTTGAATTGAGCAATTTAAGACCAGTGCTAACAGTTTCCAGCTTTACGAAAAATACATTCACTGCTCGCTCTACTCCCTCTGCCTGTATTTCATCATTCGATTCATATACAAATACCCACCGTATCATGGAGGACTACACAATCGCTCCCACCGCTTCTCATACGCACACCGTCATCTTCCTACACGATCGTGGCAGCTTAGCTCCAGATTGCGCTTCGCTATTCATACAGGCTCGACTTTCTAACAAGCTTACATCGGCCCTACTATTCCCTTCTATCAAATGGGTATTTCCGCAGTCTTCAGATCGATATTCGGAAAGTTTTGACCGCGATATATCTCAGTGGTTTGATATATGGAGTACAAAATCTCCACATGAAATGGAAGAGATACAGGAAGGAGGATTGAATCAGAGCTTTGAACAGATACTGGGAGTTATAGATAAAGAGGTAGCTCAGTTTCGCTCTTGCATATATTGGCCCCTCCCAATGTCCAGCTTTAGTTGGAACTTTTATCTTCCTTGTAAGATAACTGCTAACTCTATGAAAGGCGAAACTTTTAGGGTCGTATCAACATGTCATTCTTGGTGGGCATGGTATGGGGTGCGCTGTTGGAATATTAGCATTGCTTCAGGGAATCCATAAATTAGGAGGCTTCATGGGAATATCTGGCTGGCTGCCATTTTGTAGGGATCTCATGCCAATATGCCCTGTACACAATCAGTGGAAGGCAACAGCATTGAGTACTTTCAAGAAGCGCTTCTATCATGCGAAGTGTGAGGACGGCGATGGATCAATGATATTCGAGGGATGGCAGACACCAATTCTTCTGGCGCATGCTGTGGATGAATAACGTGGTCCCGCTGGCCATTGGCAAAAAAATGCATCAGACTCTTTTGGGTATTTTTCGAAAGTCTGATTTTCCTTTAATGGATGTGGAGATGAATATATATGCCAATGGCGGACATTCATTTAATGAACCGGAGGGGATCATGGATATTTGGAGGTTTATTCAACGGGTTACGGGTATTAGAGAGGGATCGAAGGAATATGGAGGGAAGGAATATGGAGGGAAGGAATATGGAGGGAAGGAATATGGAGGGAAGGAATATGGAGGGAAGGAATATGGAGGGAAGGAATATGGAGGGAAGGAATATGGAGGGAAGGAATATGGAGGGAAGGAATATGGAGGGAAGGAAGGATATGGAGGGAAGGAATATGGAGGGAAGGAATATGGAGGGAAGGAATATGGAGGGAAGGAATATGGAGTGAAGGAACAGAAAGATAGTGGGGGTGAGAGGAATAAAGATGCGGAGAAAAAGGATGAAGATTGAAGAGATACGTATAGATACCTAGATTTTTTAATAGTTCCGATTGCAGTCTGACAATACATTCATTTGAAACATTCAATCCAAGTGAAAGTATCAAATCACTCAGAATATTTAAACTATTTAGAAGATTCAACCAATTTGGAACTTTCATATCATTACTCAGTAGACATATCATACTATTTGAAAGTATCAAATCATTCTAAATATTCACAGTATTTAAAAGTTTCATGTTATTTGAAAATATTAGCCCATATGTTGTAAATATTCAAAGTCTCTGGAAGATTTGGAGGCATTTTCTTCTTTTTGGAAAAAAAAAAAAACATTTGGAAGATTCAACTACCTTGGAACTTGGAACTTGGAACTATAGTAAGATACCATCGGCTGTAAAGATCCACAGCATTCCATAGATTCAAGTCATAAAGTATTTAGGAGAGGCTCGCGCGAGAGTTTAAGTTTAGACTTATCTGAATGGAAGAGGAGTTGTTTGGTGGTGGAATACCTTGAAGTCAATAATGGAGTAAGGATAATAATTTACTTTGAAATGAATATGCTGTTTGATATATGAAGTATGAAATATGATATTTACGGCACTGCGGAATGATAACCTCCTCTTGAACAAATATAGTACCATCTTCCTCATACCATTAAGGATTTCTTCAATTGCAAACGCTCTGTATAAAAATATTTTCATTCTTCACCAAAAAGTGCCTTGGCTTATTTCAGATACATATGGCGTGGAGGACCACCACGATGTTTCATATCGTTGTACATATACCACTTATGAGATTACAACTATTTGTGACACGCGACTAATGGCGAGAGAAACGATGGAGAAAGGAGAGAGGAATAGCTCTGAGATGTCTGTAATGGATCCTAGCTTTCTCTTTTCTTTTTGCTAGGTAACGAGAAGATACTGGTTGGTACTACTTAGGTACGAGTATTTTGATAGGAAAACTAGTTCGGGAGGTGGAGTGTATAAAGTTTTAGAGATTAAGTATATGGGAAAGAAAGAAGGAAAGAAAGAAGGAAGGAAAGAAGGAAGGAAAGAAGGAAAGAAGGAAAGAAAGAAAGAAAGAAAGAAAGAAAGAAAGAAAGAAAGAAAGAAAGAAAGAAAGAAAGAAAGAAAGAAATAAATAAGCCGCGTACTCAAAGAGAATAAAGAATCGAAGTTGAATTAAGATCAAGATTAAGATTGTTTAAGCGCTGGTACTTCTTAAGATTGGGGATTACCTAGGCGTCTGTATCTCCACTTTTGGTTTGGGATATGGGATATGGGATGTTGGAGGTGGCGTTTGAGAGTTTTATGGATTGTGTGTGGAGGTATAGGATTTACTTAGATGGGTACAAATTGTAGATCTGCAGTATTTGCAGTAACATCTCTCATCGTACTTCGTACACTATACGAAACGAAAGGATTAGTTAGACAATCAGAAAACCGGTTGTTGAGATCTTCGGAGCATCAGGTTGATGATTTGATGGGAGGAACGTATGGAAGTTTGTGATAGAATGGATAGAATAATCTTCACGGAATGGATTGGATGGAATGAATAGAACAACCGTTAGAATACTACATGAGTAGCTATTCTATATCTGGTATGCGAGCGGCGTTGAATAGAAGATACGAGATTGAGATATATATGCAGAATTATTGTTTATATGCAGTATCTAATGTCGTGCAACGTTTCTTTATTGTATTTGCTGTTGCTGTTGCTGTTGCTGTTGCTGTCAATTCTAATATCAAAAATAATAATACGAGCAAATAGTCTCTCGTATCTAATCAATATCATCAATAGTTACAATCAATGTCATCATCCCCAAAAAAAAACCAATCAACAAATGAAGTAAGAACCCATCATCAATGACGAAATATGTATCTATTTCCGAGCGTTTACCGTACTAACGGGTAGAAATGTAACTCTAATGTAGATCCCTAAAAATCATCAAGCACATGCCCCCGTTGATCCAGGGGTCGGAGCGTTAATCAGCCCCATTTCCAGCCACTTTATAACTCTATGGGGGATAGATTTTCTGCATTAATGTTTCATAACGAAGGAAGACAAGGGTTTTAACTTTCCCCACAGTATGTTGTACAAATTTCTGTGTTACTTTTACTTTTACCTAGCAGGTAATGATGATGAACATTGAGGATTGGTCCAGGTAAAGAAGTAATGATCAACATGATGTGCGAGAACATGCAATGTGCAATGTATACTAGGTAGTCAGTTTATGATGCTTCCTAGTTGGGCTAACAGGGTATATAGCTAAGTACTTCCTTCCTTTCTCATTTCTAACTTTTATATTATTATTCTTCGTACTTGACTCGTATTTTACTTCAATTCATCAACAGCAACACCAAACAGCAATAGCCACCAGCCAATCCTTATTTTACTCAACGGCTCAGATTGTCACCCGAAGCTTGAATCGAACCACCCGTACCACAGCCCCTCACAGCCCCTCACCTCACTTCACCTCATCTCAACATAAACATAAACATTAACCCCCATTTCCACTTCCTTCATATCAACCTTCTTAAATCCATCCTCTCTCTTATTACTTGTACTCATTTTTAAATCTTCAATCTTCAATCTTCAATCTTCAATCTTCAATCTTCAATCTCAATCCTAAAATCCTAAATTGTCTACAACTCTTGAAGATTTCAATATGAAGTACTTTCTTTCCGCACTCGCCTTTGCAGCCGCAACAAATGCTGCCGTCCTCCCCAGACAAGTCATCCCATGTACATTCTACATGTCCGCAGTCGGTGACCCAACTGACCCAACTGGTTCCATCGTCGAAACCACCATAGGAGAAAATCGAATTGGCGGAACCTGGCCTCGAGGTGTCTATAGCATTGACGCTAAAGTGCTCACCGACGCCGAAGGTCACAATTGCAGTATCTCCTCAACCACCGCCCAATTTCAATGTATTCAAGGCTCTGCCGTTACATTATTTACGTTGGGAGATAATGGAAATTTACTCTACAATGATACGAATGAGAATTGGCTAGCATGTCCAGCGACGGGACCAGGTGAAGATGGAAGTTATAATATTTTCACTCAGGCGAAAACCAACACGACGGGATGCGAAACTATTCAAATTGTTACGGGAGGATTTAGTTGTGCGGCTTTGGGAAGACCAACAAGTACTTCTACCACTTCAGTCGCGTCTGCTACTTCGACTGCTTCATCGACAGTTCCTGCACCTACATCAACCACCTCTGCTGCCGCTTCATGTCCAACCAATATCACATCAGGGTCCTTTGAATATCCACATCTTATAGCACCGGTTTCTTCTGAATCTCCAGACCACGCATTTGGTAATCAATTCACTGCACATGTCACCCCTCAAAACAGCACCATCTTTAACTTCGACATACCATCAACAGCCCCTTACACCGGTACCTGCGCACTTCTCTTCCTTCTACCCGTCGCATCAGCTACTCAAGCCGGCACATACAATTTCACAGGTATTGAAGAAGAAACTGAGGAGAATGGAGGTATTGATTTTTCGTTGTTGAGTGGTATTGCTAATGCCGATACGACTTATAATACTCAACCAACAGTTGAGACTGATTTTGGAAAGGTAGAAGTTATTCCAGGACATGGATATACTGTTGCTACATTTGCATGTCCGGCTGGGAAGACAGTTAGTTATGGCGCGGAAAGTGTAGGAGGTTTGGGATTAGAGTATTTTGAGAATAGTGCAGCGAGTGCTATTGGACTTTATATGGTGCCTTGCTCTTAGTTTCTGGAAGTGTTTGGACTCCTGGTTTGGTGCAGTGCGAAGATGAGAGAGTTGTTTGGGTATGGCAGGTATGAAATGGATTATGGCTACGCGTTACGGGTTACGGATTACGGATTACGGATTATGATGTTGATGGAGTATGGAAAAAGTTCATGATAGATTGGGATTCACATGACTTGCATGGTATTTACTCGCATGGATTAGGTTTTGAGAAAGAAATCACTTTAATTGTTTAATGACTGCGTTGGCTTGGTTTGGTCGGCCTGGCTTCGTTTGGTTGATGGCTCCGTGCGATTTCTATCGCGTGGCTTTTGGTAATGTGGGTAGATGGTTGTATGAAGAGTAGAGAGGGGAGATGGAAAGGAAGGGAAGATACATGACTTATGATTATTCATGAAAGGAAGACTTGGTATGAGTTCAGATTGGGTGGAAGGAAGGGAAGGGTGGTTGTGCGTAATGAGGTGAGGGATGAGGGTAGGGCGGAGTGGTGAGCGATTAAAGATTGCATTACCTAGGTATTGAGTTTACGATTAATGAAATGATAATTCTTATGATATTTCGTTTTTGATTTTTTTGCTGTTTGAAATATGTAGAGTGTAAGAAAAGTGCAAGAGTATAAGAAATCTTGAAGCTATGTGTATTAAATGATTATATATAGTGTATTGTAGTAAAAACTTTCTGATTACCTGGCCGTAACTCTTATAATAGAGAGTATGACTGGTCCAAGCTCACCACACACCATTCGAATTCGTGACAGAATCCCTACAAAAACCATGTTTTCTCATACAAAATTAAATATCGAATAACTTTTTCAATATTAAGATAAAATAATTGAGATTTCGAAATATAATAATTAACTATAATCGAATTATAAAAAAATAATATATTATATTTTTTTTATAATTTTTGTTTATAATTTTTGTTTAAAAATTATATTAAAATTTAAAAATTAAAATCTTTAAAATTTCGAATATGTAATGTTTTTACTATATAAAAACAAATAATTTTTTTTGGAACTTTTTTATTTTTTTGGATTTCGAATATATATAATTATAAGAATTTCTAATAAGTTTATTAAATCACTTAATAATATTAACCGAACCGATGGCTATACGATCACGTGATATATTAATAATATAATTTAATATTATTAAATTTTATTATTATATGAAATTTCGATCATACATCATATTAGAATGATTTATAATGGAATAGAATGTGATGGAAGCGTATAGAACTTTCTTATTTCTAAGGTTAAATATTATTGGTTATTATTTCATTTCATTATATAAAATGATTCTATAAGATTCGATTTAAATCGATCTTATTTATAATCATAGAATATTATAGAACTTCATAGAATCCTATCAAATATTATAAATAAGAAGATTTTCTTCAAAGAATTCTTCTAGAAAACAAGCAAAATAAATTCAATATTCAATACACTCATATTTTGACTTCAATCATTATATATTCGAGCACTCTTTTAAGCTATATAACTAAGTCTTCCACTATAATAATAGTGAATAGTATTATTACTATATTATTCATTATTATTAACCAATCAACCTCCTCCAAGAATAATTAATTCCAAAACCAAAATATTTAAAAATATTTTATTTAATTTTTAATAAATTTCGATTAATTATCTTTATATAAATAATAAAGATTTGAAAAGTTGAAAAATCGTGAATTTTGATATGATTTCGCTTAGTATACGGTGAGTCTAGAACTCTTATATCGTCGTTTATTAAAATCATATCAAAAACATTGATTTTATTATATTTTTAAATATAAAAATTTTATCTTTGACGACCCTATTATAATTGATTGAGAATCTTTATATATATTTATTATACACTAAAAAATTTATATTTTATATTTTGATTCAATTAATAAATTTATTTTATAATTATTTATATTATGAAAAAAAAACTTTGAAAAAAAATTATTAATTTTCGTTTATTTTATTAATAAAAATCGATGTTTCAAATTATATCATTTTTAAATAAAAGATTTTATAATAAATAAATTATTTAATTTTTAATAAAATTCGAATAAATCTAAATAAATTGATATAAATATTTTAATATAATTTTTATAAACGATAAATAATTATTTTTTGGAATTATAAATATTAAAGAATTGAAATAAGATTTATATATAATTTTATTATATTATTAAAATATATATAAAATCTTTTATATAATAAAACTTTTGATTAAAATAATATAATATTGATTTAATAATTGATATTAAATAAAACAATATTGAAAAAGAATCCCGGGTAAAATCCGGCCGACGAATAGCTATGTGTAAGTACTGTATATCAGATTCTAAATTCAAAACTCAAAGAATATAAATATAAATACATATAAATATAAATTTCTAGATAATCTTATATGTTATATATTTATTCATTAATTATCAATTAATTCATTACATCTCAGTACGTATATATAAGAAACTTAGAATTCTAGAGTGATAGAGGCGCGAAGGGGGGGGGAATAAATGAAATGTTTTGATTTTTGAATAGGTATCTATAGATATTTATAGGAAGATTAGATTACAATCACAGATACGAGCTTTGATGTTATATTATATCTTATTACGATAAAGGAAGTAGAGTTAAAGTAAGTAGAGTAATGCAACGCATGCAAATAGGTTAGGTTGTGCGATACCTAGGTAGGTAGGTAGTATTAAGACATACACTCTTGCATCCACTGCATCATCCATTCATCCATCCATCCATCAACAACCATTAAACTGAACCGTGCTGCCCCAAAAAGAGTTTTACAATCCCCTCAGATCGATGGATCGACAACAGATTTGATCCTAATCCATAATCCATAAACCGTAATCCATAAACCACTAGGTATCATCGCAAGTTGAAACAAAGAGAGAAAAGAAAGCATCATAACATCGATGCCACCAAGCAACAAACAAACCAACCCAATTCGATCCCAGATAATCTATCGGTAATCGGCATGAGAAACCCAGAAGCGAGTTTACTCATGACCGCTAGTAACCGCAGTATTATGACCCAAATCATTATGATGATGACCTGGAGTATCAGCTTGAATATGAGTAGCCGTAGCCTTCTCATCCGTCAAAACACCCCCATTATTATCATGACCAAGATCACCAATACGATCATGACTATCCACCAAATCAGCAAAATGCTTGCTGGGTTTCCAATGAACGGATTCCTTAGCAGTAATGTTGCTATCATAAAGTTCATCAATTTGTTCAAGTGTCAAGCCTTTAGTTTCATAAATCATGAAATAAACAAAGGCGATACACACAAAGCAGCAACCGAACCAGATGAAGAAAATCTTCGATTGGAGATTAGCGTTGCCTTTGCCGTAGTTGACGAGATACGGTGTGGAATATGCAATTGCCCAATTGAGAAGCCAGTTGGTGGCGACGGACATGGAAAGAGCCTTGGCGCGGACTTTGAGGGGGAAAATCTCGCCGCAGACAACCCATGCGAGGGGTCCCCAGGTAGAAGCGAAGAAGAAAATGTAGATGCAAATGAAAGCGATGGATGCCTTTTGTGCAGCAATGTTTTTCGCGAATACATCACCGGTTGCTGTTTGTCCGGTGGTGGTCGTACCCAATACGGCGACGATGAGTTGACTAACACACATTCCGACAGCTCCCCATAGTAGAAGTGGACGGCGACCAAATTTTTCAATTCCGTATAAGCCAGGAAGGGTAGATGAGACATTGACAGCACTGGTAATCATCTGAATGACAAAGGCATTTGTGATGCCGGAGTTCTTGAAGTATTGAGTACCATAGTCTATGGGACCGAATTAGCAGTGCTCTGTCAAAGGGTTTTTTTTTACCGAAATAGACTTACAAAAGATGAAGTTAACACCAGTAAGTTGTTGCAAAGCTTGAAGTAAACATCCGGTTGCCAATCTCTTAGCCATACCGCCTTTGAAACAATCCGCATAAGAAGCTTGGCCAAGTTGGAGTTCGTATTCATGATTAGCTTGAATTTCAACCAATTCTTCACGAATATATGGATCATCGGCAGGAAGACGGCGGAGCTTGGAGAGAGATTGGGCAGCCTTCTGGTACTTTCCCCGCTTGATTAAGTAACGAGGTGTTTCAGGCAAGAACAATAATCCGATGACCAAGATGATAGCCTAAATTGGCGTTAATAAAGTACGGGTGGAATTCAAGGTGAAGTAACTAACCCAAAGAAATTGAACTGCAATCGGAATTCTATATGATCCAGTGTCATTTCGGCTTTGTGTAGCATTGTCGACAACAGCTGCGAGAAGCAGACCAATTGTGATAGCCAATTGGTAACATCCAACAATAACACCTCGAATCCATTTAGGCGCAGTCTCTGATTGGTAGAGTGGAACTTAATGAAATCGTGTTAGCTCATTGCTTGGCCCGTCCATGTAATAGGATTAATTTAGTAGTATAAATAGGCAAAACATATTGAATTGAAGCAAAATCACAGAAGAACTTACTTAAAGCAGAGATGAGACCAACTCCAAAACCGGCAAAGAAACGACCAGCAATGAACATTGGCAGTGCAGTAGAGGCAGTTTGTAAGATAACACCGAAATTAAAAACAAGACCGGAAGATATCAACAGGGCGATACGGCGACCAAAAAAGTCCGCAAGAGGGGCTGCAGTGAGTGCGCCGAAAAAGGTACCCGCCGATAGAATAGAGACAACGGCCGCAGATTGGGAGGGAGAAACATCGAGATGATTCTTTGGATTGACATAGCCAGTAGAAAATTCCTTCTGCCAATAGCTAGTATAAGTGTTAGTAAAAGGATGCATTGAAGTGATATTAAATAGCGTCAACTTACTCCATAGCGAGAATACCACCAATAGTACCTGTATCATAACCGAAAAGGATGCCACCAAATGCAACAAAACATCCGATGACGATCTAATCAAACTGTTAATCATGGTTGAAAATGGTATATAGATAGACACTTACTGCTGGCCATGATCTGCCTGGAACGCCCGTAGGCTTCACGATTGAAATACCCATCTCGTTGATTGATATCCTTACAAGAGGTCAAGCAAAAAGGATGGATTAAAGAATGAGAAGGTTGTAGTGTATGCCAAAAGGGATTCCGTAGGAGATATTGAATTAAGAGGAAAAATTGTATGAAATTAATGTTGTGTAAGAATCTAGAATTTGGGAGCTCGAAGGAAGAAGGTGATTCTTATGTAGAGGGGTAGGCAGGAACGATTCTATGTATGAGCTTATTTAATACGTTTCGCATCTAAATAGGAATAATTGGATAATCTCTGTGGGAAAGTACCATGCGACGGGCAAGGGATTCACTGATTTTGGTAGTAAAAAGGGTGATTTGATACATGGAGAGAATCCTCCAGGTTTGCATAAGGAAGTACCTAGTTACAGTACATGTGATAGAAAAGAAATTAATCTAACGAGTAATATCAAAAGCAAATGATTCCCACACTATGAGACCATAACGAATATTCAAATTCTGGGTATCCGAATTTCTGGGGTGATTTCAGGTCTTGGCTCAATTACGTACGGGATAGCAATGTAACATATGACAATAAGATGACAGTTTGCGTAGTGTATTTAAGAATGGTGATCTTCGTATTGACGACTTACTAGGATCTTTCGAATTCAAATGGCATTTTTAGCCATTGAAAATTCTTAATAATGCAGGTTGAAGCGTCAAAAGGTATCAAAAGCCTCCGACAACCAATTGCGGGGAAGGCGGGATGCCATCGGAAAGTATCAACTACTTTCTGGGGTAGAAACCCAACGTTCAATCACGGCGAATAGTAATTGGTTTTCCCATGCCAGTTCAAGTTGAGCTGTTCTGTCGTGTGACTTCGTTAATTGAAATAAGTTTTTTGGAATTGGTGATATTTTGAGTAATATCAAATGAGGTGAATGGATCTCATCCCAACAACTTGGATCACCCATCTTCATTTTTTCGCTGGGCCGTATTTGAGGGGTATAATTTGAATTCTTAGCTATCAGTATTCGGCCCTTCAGGTGAACGTGATTATTTAAGATGTAAGAATTTGAGGTCAATAGTGTCGTGTGTGTCATGGCCAAGTTTATATGAGGAATGTGGAGATATTTCAGACGGGAGAAGAGAAGAGGTTTGTCCTCGGCTCAAATGGCGCTAAGAAAAGCTAAATTCAACCACGTGTAGTCTGTGTTCATTTTGTGATGGCGACAACGATGTAAACTTAAAGCCTCAATTGGAAAAAGGTGCAGGAACGGAACAATAAAAAAGATACATTAATCTTCAGTTGTACTCTGTATATCTTACATGGATGTTGTGTTCCGAACAAGTGGCGAGCTATTCCTTGGAGTTTCCCAGCCAAAACCTATCCAATACAACGATTATGTACTGAGTATAAAACTCCCTCGCCGCATATGCTGACGCCGAGCAGGATGCATTTTTCGAGGCTCGACATACTTGGCACATATAACATCGGTCCGAAAAATCAGCTAATCCTCTCCTTGCTTCACTCCATTAAACTCGAATTATTGTAGGGTACAAAACGATGGAGTTTTTGGAGGGGCCGTTTGAACAATGGTGATTGTGTTGCGGTCACACCATTGAATCATGTCGTGATCGCTGGCTGATTGAATATATGAACATTGCCTTTCGAAACTCGCATAACTTCTTCGTGGTAGTTTATGAAAAAACTACTTGAGCTGCCCAGGATGAAATTGTCTTGGCTTGCTTCTAGTGGCGCAAGTCTAAACAATCGCATGGCATTGGTCATATATCTCTTTTCCACGACATATTCTTGTACTTGGCGTTTCTATCTTTGTAAAACATTTTGTTTGGTTTCCACGCCGCATTTATCAAGCCATAATGGAATCTCAAATCTCATATAGGCACACTCCCCTCTTGTTGTTTGTTTGTTTGCCTGCTTGTTAGAAAGCCTAGCGACATGATGCAAGTACATCATATCATGCTTTTCATACCGCGGCATTATAGTAGGCCCGACCGAATCCTTTCCTCTTATTGTTACATAGCAGAAGCCTCTTCTAGTCGTCTAGGTAGCCAATGACAGCCACTACCACGACTTTCATACATAAAATGCAGGTCGTCTCTTAAGATAGGCGTGAACCAGGATGTGAATATTTCGATGCTTCTTCGTACCATTCGTTTTTTTTTTCCTCGGTCGGATTAATTGGATTGACCGAGTAGGAACCGGATTGGAAAGTGCAAAGGATCTAGAAGTTGAGTCCTTCGAATGGATTTGGACATTGGGAGGTGCGATATGAAAGAAAGGGGCTTGCTCATCTCTGCACAAAGGTGCTGGGTTGTGTCAAGAGCATGGAGAAAACGCCCTAAGATGTTGGTGATTTGTTTGATTTTCTTCTACTGCTTGACGGTGGAGAAGATCATCAGCTTCTCCGAGATGATCTTGCGACTGCATTTGATATGGATCTATTCGCTCCGGAGTGCCCAACAGAGGATAAATTCCAAAGTTTCATGGTTGACTCCATTGCACGGCGAAGTCTGAAAAGTTGATCGTCTTCCGAGAACATCTGAATAGTATGAGAAGCCCTTAGCCCGCAAACCACCTTCTTATTCGAACACATACACAATGCCCAGATTGAATTAAGTCGTTGTATACTGCATAAACTTCAAAGCCAGCTCCCTTCCTATACTATGTCTCTTCCTCCTAGTATAGAATTTCGACCACTGACATCTTCCTCTCTCGCTGTTCATTCTTACCTCCTCATTAATCACTATATCATTTTCTGGCTCAGCTTCTTCCTCGATAACCGGCCTCTGCATCCCCAACCATGTCAGTCTCTCCATCAATCCCCTATTTTCCTCCGATAATCCCTCAACTGTATGTGTCAAATTGTTTATGTCACCTCTCATAGCCTGTGCCACCGCCTCATTTTCCGTATCTCTCCTCCTGAGATCATCGATATCGTTTACTAATGCGTTTTGTCTTTGTTCTCTTTCAGCATCTCTCGTGCTCAGATTTTGAATTTCGCCCATCAACCGCTGTTCCATCTGGACATTGTCCGCATCCCTCCTCGCTAATCCTTCCACAACTTCTCTTCTTAATTCTTCAATAGCAACAGCATCTCTCAATCTTTCTCTGTGTCCTCTCAAAACTTCAGCCCTTAGCCTTGAAACCTCTCCCCTCATTCCCCTCACCTCCTCCCCTACTTCAGCCCTTAACCCCAAAATCTCTCCTCTCATTCCCCTCACCTCCTCCCCCACTTCCCCCCTCAACCCTAAAACCTCTCCCCTTAACCCTACAATTTCCTCCCTCAAGCCTCTGACATCCCCTCTCTGTTGTGTCCCCTCGTTTCTTAAAACCAAAATCTCCCCCCTACTTCCCCTCAACTCTTCTCTTGCACCTCTCGCCTCCTCTCTGGCTCTCCTCACCTCCTCCCTCATCCCTCCAACTTCATTCCCTAGTCCTCCAACCCTCCTCTCCTTTTGCAGCAATTCAGCCCTCACTCCCCTAACTTCCTCTCTTAGCCCTGCAATCTCTACCCTGGCAGCTCTCGCATCCAGATTATCATCTTCAACACGAATCTCATACTCGTATCTCATGTCAAAATCATAGAAGCGGAAGTGTAGATTTGCCATTGTTGAGGTGGTTTGGAGTTCGAATGGTGAATGAGGATAGTATATGACGTCCAGTATCTCCGTGTTCGGGATGTGTATTTCTGAGCGGACTGTGTCTAGATATCTGGCTTTTCGATTGAAGGCCGAGTTGCCATCTATCAATCACATCAATTCTCCTCCCCTTCTATGCGCATCCAACCAACGTCAGTAAAGACTCCAGTTATATCGAAAGAGGAGGATGACTTGGGACACATCCATCTCACGCACCAATAACGAGATAAGAGGCATCTGTCGGTATCCTCGACTCCTGCATGTTAGAAAAAACCTGACTCTTACCTATCAAACAATACAAATACAGATGCAAATCCTACCCATCAACTAATCTCATCCACATCCACTCGAATCTAACTCTCTCTTCATTAAAAACCCGACAAAAGTCCCGGTTGATACCATTGACTGCCAAAAGACGCAACATGTCCCGCCACCAGTCCACAGCAAGATACCTCTCTTTCATTCCATGCTCAACCAAATAAATATTGACAACACACCATGTAAAAAGCATCAAGGGTCTGTTCGCTGCATACCTGAGCAATTCTTCAAATCCATGGCTTTTTACCTGCGCATATCCGCCATACCGTCCAATACTCCAACTTTCCCCTCAATGACTGAACCCTGAACGTCTCGTCCATTGGAGATTTAGACCCGCCGACAGACCCTCCCATAAAAACTTCAACCCCAGCTCCAAGATTCTCCATCACGATCTTATTGCGATTGCTCCGTCTCATTCTAACCTTACTTGAAAATCCACCGCCGATCCCCGCAGCCACCCGAGCCCCTTTTCTTTCAACCTCAAATTTCAACGCCACAAATTCACACACCTTCAACGAATCCCAAGTCCTTCTCCGTTTGCTTTCCTTTTCCTTTTTCTTCCCTAAAAACCTCACAAATCTTGTTCCTACTTTCAAATGCCAACCATTCATTCAAACAAATCATCCGATGAATTATCAATCACCCCTCACAAAATATTTACTCGAAACTTGACACCCATCTTCGCATATGCATCTACCCATCAACCACTCATATTCCTTTAACCATACGTTTGTGGAACAATGTGCAACAATGACTTTGTTATCACGGGAAGTTGCTGGGAGTGAATTAAGGAGGTTTTGGGTTAAGTTTTTCGGTGTGTGAATTTAACTTGGGAGGGATAAATGATTAATTATTGTCTCATGTATTTTCGGAGATTAGAGGGGGTTTGGAGTGAGGAACTGAGGAAGTGAATGTTGGGGGAGAATTCGTTTCGCTAGGAGTTAGTTATCTTTGCTACTGGGTGGATGGTTTCTGAGGTTCTTGTGTGTTTTTGGATATCTTGTGTAGGTTCTAATCTAGTTTCAAGATTCTAATAACCCACCTTTTAGTTTCGTTTTTTAAGTCTCGGTTCTTGTTTAGCTACCACGTTTCCGTCACAAATGATGTCACAGTAAGGAAATACTAGTCCTTGTGATTTCGCACACCTAATTGATCTCTAGTCTAGTCTGAGATAATTTGTTTGCACGAGACTTTATTTGAGCAAGTCTACTATAATACCAAGAAAAGACCAGATTGTGATGTTGTCTTTGGGACTAGTGTGTGCCGAAGCTGCTGCAGAAAGGGAATTGGTATCTATTATTATTGGAGTTGATCATATTGATTGTTTTTTGAGTGCCCATATTCCCTATATAAAAATGGTTCGATCCATTCTACCCCACACCTTCAAGGACACTTCATAAGCACAAACATATGAAGATCTACAAGACATCTGCTTATTACCACAGACTTTGGTTTTTGGCACTATCTTCAAGGATATTATTACCTGACTATCGATATTTCTTCGCCCAATTCTCAAATCCATGAATGACCGATTACGAAAGAGTTCCTTGCCAACTCCAGCATAATCAACATCAAGGAATTAATAAATTTCTCTATCATTCTGGTTGTGATTTTTTATTCGTTGTCAGACATAAGAACGGGTAGTCTGAATCGATAATATCATTCTGGAGCGTGCGTGTTCGTTAAATTTACCAACTTGTGTTTGGAGACAAGAAGACAGGATACTTGGTTATGATTGAAGACAGAACAATAAATGATTCCTGACAGTTAATGATACAAACTCTAACCATTGAACATCCGTAGTAACTTTTCATCCACACATGAATATACTAGAACGGCCCAGCAGGCCCAAAGCCTTGTCCTGTTAACCACAAATCATCATACTTGCTCTGTGTCCAAAACGGCCCTGGTCCATGTCCATTAAGACTATGCAAGAACCTCAAAGAAGTTGAAGAAATTTCACCTTGCGGATTAAGCACATTCTTCAACCAGGCTACACCATCATTGTCGCTACCATACGACGCCGTGTAAGAGGAAACAGTAGCTTGATACCAGACATCTGCTCGAGCCTCGATATCGTTCAAAACATTATCAATCCAGTAAACGTAGAGATCACGCAAGCCAGCTTCTGGCTGCCCATTCGCACGGTTAGGTCGGTCAATTTCTCCATTAGAGCTCCCCCAAGTATAACTCTGATCAAATTGGCGACAGGCTCTTTCCATGTATTGTGATGAGTCGACAAACTTCGGCCAAATATCAGCGTGTCGCATATATGAAAAGACTCCGGCTACCTATAGATACGTTGGTGGTGATCTTACCACAGGAGATATGTTAGTAGACTACTTACATCACGATGCTCTCTCCGAGAAGCAAGATTACTCGCTTTGGGTCTCGAATCAATGTTGCCTCCTTCAAAGAAAGTTTCTTTCCTATTGTTCATAACCTTGTACGCGAGCACTAGACCGGCTTTGTTGTGATTCCCACCCAATCCCATCGTCATTTCGAAGAACAGGCTACCTTGTCCCCACTCAGGGGCCACGTGCGCTCGATTCCCCCCGGTGGCGGAAGGGAAGCCAATCAAGACTTCTGATACCCACTCATTTGTGGCGGGTGTGTATCCAGTGGGCAGGGGTCCATCGATTAAAAACTGCATGAAACGCTTCAAGAGTTGGACCTCGTAGATATGCTCGGTGACATATTGACTAGTGTCGGTGTCGGGGGCTTTTAACTTGGTTATAGTGACTACAGGATCGGCGAGTCAGTAATTGCCTACAAGAGCAAAGATCCCCGGGAAAATTGAGAAAACTGAGAAACGAAAAGCTATATCAAGAAAGCACGAAATGAGATAGGAAAATGAAGTTTGAGGTCGGGGACAGAACTTAATATCATAAACAAAAAGTTTAGTAAACTGATTGCTTACTACTACAACCTCTGGCATTATTAAGACCCTCAGGTCCGTACCACTTCAAAATTCCCGACTGGCCTTTGGCAGTACCACAGTGTTCGTAGTTACCACATGGGAGATCGTGGTTCTCACCATTGTAATACCACGTCACGGTCTTCTCGGCTCGTTTCTCCAAAAGATGACCTGCCTGTTCTCGAGTCTTTATGAGTGTATTGTTCGTCGAGCCTAGTGAGTACCATAGTTCAGATCTGCGTACTACAGAAGAGCTGTCAATAGGGCAAGCTGGCTCAGAGCTGGGCTCAAACGGGCAGGATTCGTCTTCACGTTTTACCAGCTTGTCGTCACTGACACCACAAAGTGGACAATCTGGAATGTCCTCAACGTTTACGTTTCCTGGGCACAACAGGCCGTCAACTCGCGGTACGAGGGGACCATATACCTGCGCTCGTTTTTCCAATGAATGAAATACATCGGGTGATGATCTTGAACGAGGTTTGTTAGTTCCTGGTGTCCAACAAGCAAGTTTGCCGTCTGTCGGATATATCTGCACCTTGTCGACGGGAATGATGGGGAAAGGAGAGTTGGGAAGTGCCCATTGGAAAGTTTTGGGGGCGTCAATAGTAGCCAGTAAATCTGCACCTGCATCAACCCCATAGCAAAAGGAGCTCGGAGGCTGGTATTCTGCGTGGAAAGTAACATAGCCATCTGCGACTAAGTTGACGGCGCAGCTCTCGACTGGAAGAAAATCCTGATTAAAGTCGATGCCAAAGGTTATCGTAGGTTTGACATGTGCAGTAACGTGGCCGTTAAGCGTGAATCCCCACTCAAATTCGGGCTTTTCCAAAATCTGTGTACCGTCCTTCTCCGGCTTGGTACTTTCGGGATCCCACTCGTCATTGGCAGCTGGATACGTCTGCCGCGTGTCCCATTTGGCGAGTTTAGCTGTACCTTGAAAACTCACACCTGAATTGGAATTATTAGTATTGAGGTTTCAATTCGGCGCTCAAAAATACCCCGCCAATCCTACAATTAAACAACGCAAGAAAGATACCAAGACTTACCAATAGTCGCCTCGCCTTCGAGCCTACCGAAGAGCTTAAAGTTAGGGCCTATGGTAACGACCCCAGGTACAGCAAATGCAGCTCCAAACTTATCAGCAGAAAACATAAGTATGTCATTTGTGTCAAAATGAGCAGTGACTGCTGCCTCCATGACAAACTTAGCTGCAACATCTCCCCGGTTGCGAAAGTAGAGATAGGATTTGCTCAAATCTATTAAGCCATTATCACCACCTATAGTTGCGATGAGGGTGAATCCGTAGTTCACATCCACATTGACGGTAGTCTCTGCTTTGACTTGCAACTTGGCCTCAACATTAGGACAAGTTAAACGTTGGTCTATAATCTTGAGAATAAATGTCTCGCTGTAGGAATGGCTGATATCAAGACCTCCTGCGACTCCATTGATAAGTCCAGTCAGCCATTCGATAACATCACTATGGGACATTAGCATATTTCTCTAATTGTATTCGGCTAGGTGTACTTACTCTCCAAACCACCGTTTGTGTAACTCTTCAGGAGTCAAATGTCCAAAGTGGGCATCCTCTCTCCACTCTTCCTCCAACCACCGTTTGTGGCTTCCAGATACATCGGAAAGACTTCTTCGTCTGGCCTTTTTACGTTTGGCAGGTTCATCGACGACCCTATCCCAATATTCTGGCTCATTGCTAAAGTCTATGCGCATCTGTGTGTTCCCCATGTCCCTTGGAACTCTGCTGAAGTTATAGTCAAATGTGAGATCAAAGACAGTCGAAGTCTCACTCAGACCACGGATAAGAAGATGGTGTGGTAGAGTTTGATTTTTACTCGGGATCAAGGACTTAGCCACAGCATACTTGCCAGGTCCACATCCATCAGGCATCTGAATGATAGTACCAGGCGCACCATGACCCAAGTGGATTTTACCACAGTTGGAATTCTCAGTATCATCAGTGCATGTCATGCGCACTGTATGTTCTCCCTCGGTTAATGCATCGAAGCAGTCAAAAACTTCCCAATGAGATCCATCACGACGATCCAGAGATACTTGAATCTCATCCGGACTGGTCATAACAACAAATCCAAAAGGAGCATTGGCTGGACTTTCTTGAAAAGGAACATCAATGCTACCACCATATGTTGGATCAACTTCAAGATCAAACTTGGTATTTGCCTCTTTCTCGTCTGGGGGATCCGGAAACAGGTACTCGAGGGGAACCGGTAAAAATGGTGATTGATCCTTGGGAGGGTCACAGCAGAAACTGCGATCTCGGTCCTGGTGCCAGAAACCACAGTCTTCGCCTTCGCCTTGATATGAAGTGGTCATTGCTACTTGCCAGCCAGTATCACAGTGATTGTCAAAACAACTTCCGGGCTTTCCATGCCAGCCGCAATTAGTCCAGTGCTGTTCTTTTTGACAGCAGAATCTGTCCTCATCATCATCATCGCAATCACTATCACGCCATGTCAGGTCATCTTCGTCTGAGTTGCAGCTATTGCCGCATCCAGACCAGCGACAGTCGGGAACGGCTGCTTCAGCCTTACAACACAAGAAGGCTCTTCCATCCAAGCACCAAACTGTCACATCGTCGCCGTAGACAGAAGACTGCAGGGCTACCTCACCGGCCTCACAATAGCCATTGCAGAATCCCAAGTTTCCAAATCCTCGCCAAGTGCTAGAAAACACTAAGTCAGCATTTCCTATATATTTCTATAGAATAACACAGACTATAGCAGCCTACCCTGAGATAGAACTCTATATTTTGATATCTGAAGGAATGTGGACCTCTCAAATGAGTTTAATCTTTCAAGCGAGTTGAATCTCTCAAATGGATTTGATCCTATTTCATCCCTCAAATAATTTTGACTTCAAAGTCCCGGGTAGTCTACCATCCATAGTAAGTTTCCTTCCAAGTACTTACCATTCATTTGGATCCGGCGCCGATGACAACGGACAACATGTCGCGGCAGTAGAATAGCTATCAGTCCAAAGATCATACGCCGAGCATTGTTGCGTGTCGATTAAAATCTCACCAGGACTGCAATGAGGAGAACCACATTCGGTAACACGACAAGCGCCACCATCTACATCGGCCCAATTGTCCGCCGTGGATTCCTCCGCACGCACTCCTAGGCTCTCAGGATACACAACAGCTGAAAGGGCTTCTAGCTCTTTGGTATCTAAATCGACTGCCCAGATGAGAAGCCCACCCAAGCCTAGCGAGTTAGCAAACTCAATTTTCTGTTGAATTGTGTCAAAGTCGTCGTATGAAACCCATTGATCACCACCCCATGTGACCCACTTTACTGCGGCCTCCTTATCATGATACGGACTGAGTTTGTTCCTGTCAATAATATCGACAATTTCAGCGTACGAAAGAGTGCCAGAGTTTCCAGTGCAGGGACCCGGAGACGCACCACCCTTGAATATACATCCGGGTTTGGAACAGGAAGGGTCAGCCAACTGAAAAGAACGACCATAGAAACCTATTCCCATATTTAGCTTGGGTGCCGGAACGTCATTTCTCCAGAATAAGTTGAGGGCCAGGTTGATTTCAGTCATGTTACTATGAGCCAGCACGGTTGAGCCAATTGGATTATTAGCATCCCATATTCCATGGAGGTCATATGCCATGATGTTGACAAAGTCAGCTGCTTCAGCACTGGCTTTGATGTCAAAGTGACGAAGATACTAAATGATGATCGTGAGTCCCCATGGTGTACTCAAAGGCTGTGCAAAGAAGACTTACCCAGTAACTGGTCGGAGCGGTGAAGGAAATTTCCTTATAGCTGCCACTCATTCCATCAAACGCAGTCCGCATTTCCTTTAGAAGTTTGGTGAATTTAATACCATCTTCCGGCTTTCCACCTCGGTCACCCGCGCCTGGGTACTCCCAATCGAGGTCCACGCCATCAAAGCCATATCGCGTTAGGAATGATTTGACGTTCGAAATAAACTTCGCACGGTTGGCCTTCGTTGAAACGACATTGCTAAAGACTGGCTGCCAGATAGTGCCATTATCATTAAAAGTCCAACCACCTAAAGCGATAAGTACCTTCAGACCTGGATTCTTCCTTTTCATGCCAGCGAATTCAGCTAAAGTGGACTCAGGCGGAGGGTTACCATCGTCCATGGGGATGATGTCAAAATCATCAGGAGTGATGTAGCCAAAAGAGTAATACAAGTGGGTGAGGCTACCCACCGGGATATTCTGGATGCCCATTCCAATACACTTTTTCTTGTAATTCCAAGCCTCATAGTAGCCAATGACTCTCTTCTGTACATCACCTCCAGAAGACCCAGAGTCAGGTTGAGCACAATTACTCTGGCAGCTAGTTTCATCGTCATCTGTAACTTTACAGAATTCTTCAGTGGTCCCACAGAAGCCGAATTGACTACAGCAGACATTGAGGGGACATTTTGTTCCTGGCACCTCGGAATATCTACCACATTCGGCGTGGGCATCACAATTACTCCAACAAACTTCATTGGGTGATTGTCCATTTGTACCACAGTACTTTGAACCATAACCACACACGCCGTTCTTTCCACAGCAGGCATGATTTCCACAAGGATCGCCATCACCGCACGCGTATGGATCATCTACCTGGCGTCTACCAAGCAAATCATTCGACCGAAATTGAAGAGTTTGATACTCATCTTTCTTGCATATGCCGTCAGGGGAAGCCACCTTGACTGCAAAGTCTTGTTGTGAAGTGAGGATAGTGGGGATGGGTCTGCAAATAAGTTGGTGGCCGTTATCGTAGGTTTCTGTTGATGCAGTCAAATGTCGTGGTAGACAAGAGACTCCAAGAGCCAATGTCACAAGCAAGTAGAAGTAATGAACAAGAGCCATGATGCAATGGGACTAGAGATGAGGAAGGAATCCCCTATGTATGGGCTCGATCACCATGAAAAAGCGATGGCGAGGCTAACAACTGTTTTAATTATCAAGAAATTATTCAATTTACTTGCAACTCCTCAGAAATGGGAAAGATACAGTAAATGTTAGCCCAACCCGTGCCATTTTTGTCAGATATAGTAATATAGTCATCAGGGTACTGTTTGAATCCATGTGCTGAGATACTGTCGATGAACACGTAAAAGTCTGCATACAAATACCGCCATGATTTCTGAATGAGGAAAATTAATGGAATGTAGTGGGTGGTACATGATATCAGACGCTATATCAATCCAATTCGAAAAGCCATTGAGAGAATATAACAGGGGAGTAACTTCAACTCAAATTGGAGAGGACAAGATTGGGAGGAGTTACTAAGCCGGCAAGGGCGCTTGCCCATAACTACAACGGAGACGGATAAAATATTCATTGCTATTATCAAGGTCCTATATCAAGATCATCTTCGATGGAAGAACTGAAATTGAACCCCCAGTCTCGTCGCTGAAGCCAGTGGCATTCAGCCAAGATACGTCCACAAGGCCTATTCGTTAAACCGTGCGGGGTAGATTTTACCAGTAATCATTCCACATAAGCACAACATTTCGGGATATGTTAATGTGGAAAAGTGGGGTGATATTTACGTGTATAGAATATGAGATGATGGGATATTCCCAGATATCTTAATCGATTGAAGATCATCATAACTCGCCAAGCTACGCTGATATGAGATATAATCTTATATAAACACATAAATTTGAGTGGTAGGGGGTAGTTTGAGCCATCGAATCAATGTTTGAATAGGGTCAGGACAATAAAAGGCTTACGACGGCATAGTATACCGATGTAAAATATAGGCTGACGGGAGCTTTTCGAGGGTTGCGTATGTCGCCGATCGAATGTGTCACTCGACGATATTCATGACAAGCAGAAACAAATACAAGTTGAATTTCAGTGCGTAGTACAGTACGGCTACTTAGCCAGAGAGGAAGGCACACATGGTGGGATAGTCTAGTCATATTGTAGCATTCCATTGCGCATATATAGGTACTGATAATAAGCCCATAGAATATTCCCCTCCTTATCCTAGGCAGCCCCAAAGTCGGGAAACCTTATTCATTTGGCATATTTCATGATGTTCTTCACTTCATCAGAACTCATCCATCTGGCCATTTTGGCGATACAATGCACAAGTTTCACGAGCGCGGTTCGACTCATCACCGTGGACACGCTACCCAGTGATTCACTGTCTGCTAAATGCATTGCTGCGCTTACCTCAAATGTCAACTGCGCACGCCAAGTCAAGGGATTTCTACCCGGGACATACAAGTCTATCGAGGTACTTGAAAGAGCGTGCACGAATGACTGCTCTCTATCACTTGGAGAATATCAGAAAGCTACTGAGGCAGCATGTGGTGATCATGATTTATTTCCGATTAGCGAAACTCGTGAAGCTCCTGCTTCATTCATACCACAGATTATGTTCTATAACTTCAATAGAACATGTATCAAGGACGAAGGAAGATGGTGTAATGTTGTTCACAAAGGTTTTGCCGAAAGTAATATGACAAACTCAATATCTGAATTGGCATCAGACAAAGAAACTAAGCCTATCGGCAACAAAAGTAATTCCTACCAAAGTAACATGTGGTGGTGTGACAGATAATTTATAAAGATCCATTTCTAACAAGACATTCAGAACGAAAATTGCCTGTAGATCTTTGTGACAACTGTGTCATCAAGCAACTACAATTTCAAGCCGGATCTCCCATCAACGACGGATTCTTGTTGCAATCCAAGTACAGTTCTCTCACCGCGAGCTGTTCGAAAACTGGACTACCTCTGGGCACTTCGACGACTCCATTTCCAGTGCAGTGAGTTCTCTTGGCTGTGACCCAACACATCGGACCTGTCTGACCTACTTAATAGACCAATGCCAACAAGTCCCGCAGGCAATTGTACCGGTGATTCCTATACTATACAGGCAGGCGATACGTGCCGATCTATTTCCCAGTCCCAAGGTGTAGGTACTGCCTGGCTATTGTATGACAATAACCTCGCTGCTTTTTGTGCCGGATTTCCCACAAATGGTACACTTTGCATCCAGAATAGATGCTCTGTTTACACTGTGCAGATAAATGACACTTGTCTTAGCATTGCCAGTGCTAGAAGTCTTAGTCAGGTCCAAGTGAATACATGTAAGTGATTCTACAATCGATGCTCCTTTCTAACATGATATAAGGCAGCGTTCTGATTTCTGATTTCTTTAGGGAATCCCATACTCGGTGATTTGTGCCGCTCCATCAATCATTCTGTTGGCGATTTGATTTGCGTCTCGCCTCCCGGGGAACCAGACTACACAGTTCCAACCATAACTGCTCCTCCAACATCGGGACCATCTACCACAGCAGCACCTGTCCCAACCCCATTAGCACCAGGTACAACGGATTATTGTGCACAATACCACCTGACTAAAAAGGGTGAATACTGCAACTTGTTGGTCATCAAGTTCAGTATAGCACTGGAAGATTTCCTGTTCCTGAATCCACACATAAATGCCAAGTAAGCCTTGCACAGTCTTGCACTTAGAATCATCTGACAGGTCATTATTATGGTAGCTGCACAAATCTGTGGGCAAATACATACTATTGTGTTAAACCAGTAGGCTCAGTGGACCTGTACCCATCACATTCCAATTATGTGCCCACGACAGCAACTTACTCGACTATTCCCTTTGATAGCCTTCCCAAGGCGACTTTTACAGCGCCTGCAATTACTGGTCTACCGGAAGTTTTGCCCTTAGCAAAAGGTACACGAGCAGACTGCTTTGTTTATGCGAACGCGGACTCACTCAAATTGACATTTGATCTTGCGTCGACTTTCTTTACCTCGGCTTGTGATGCCATTGCCAAGGGCTGGTCTATAAGCCTAGACGAATTGGCTAACTGGTGAGGTTCCTTCGTGTTTGATTTTATGTATGTTTTCTGATGTTGACTCCTCTCCTTACAATATAGGAACCCGTCACTACAAATCAACTCGACAGACTGTGCCCCCCAAGCTGGCCAGCGGTATTGTATGGCGCAATGGAACGGTGCCAGTTTCACCCACACTGAGACCATTGCAACAAGTACGCCACTTCCCATCAGGGTAAGTTGGTATTTTACTCATCCATGTCAGACTTTCCAAGACAACTTTTAAGTAATGATACTGCCTTTAGGATGGTGCGACTTCAGACTGTAAGGATTATTCGAGCGCCATCGCCGGAATCACTTGTCAGAATATTCTCGATCGGAATTCTATTACCATTGAGCAATTTTACGCTTGGTAAGAACAAACACCATTTCCATCGAAGAGATATTGATGAAAGAAGGCTGACTTGAGATGTAGGAATCCTGCCGTGGGGCCTCAGTGCGGAAATCTCTGGTCGGGTGAGACATACATTCTTGGAAGAACTCATGACTGCAAGAGAAGACTGATTGATATAGGATACCGATATTGCATCCGCGTCGACGATATTCCTGTTGACCCAGAGGAATCAACTAGCAATAGTAGTACCACGATCAAATCAATCAGTATATGTGAGTGACAAAGTGATAGAACTTGCCTCAAGGGAAAATATCCGCTCACTAACACGCATGATTACTGTTCAGCCTCGACTGCAACTTCCAGTGCATCAAGCCCGAGGCCAACAGCACCGGCACCTACGCAAGATGGCATAGCACCAACCTGTAATAAATGGCATATAGGTGATAGATTCCCTCTCATCATGTTGTTTTGCTTGTGGAATATTGAAATTAACCGTGTGTGTGTGTGTGTGTTTAGCTGGAGACGGTCTGTATTGCTACGACATCTCAGTCAAATATGGCATCACACTAGAACAATTTTTCACATGGTAAATTGTTTTCTCTTTGATCCTAATCAACCATGTGCTAAAATGTAAAATGTAGGAACCCAGCTGTAAGCACGGATTGTGGTACTGGATTTTGGGGTGGATATGCATATTGTGTTGGGCTTTTTTCGTGAGATTAGCAGTTTAAGGTGTATGAACTTTGATGTATTTTGTCTCGCACTTTCGATCTCAATACTGTTGGAGGTAACTACCAATATCCCAATAAACCTCGAATCTCAAATTGAAAACTTCAATTTCAAAAAATCAGAATCGATAGCGTAAAACATTACTCAAAAATCTCCTTGCTTTCTGATTTGAAACGACTCGGGATCAACGATTTGAGTCCACCGATGTCCATCCTGTAAACACGGTTTCCTTTTCCTCTCAACGCATCACCAGCAAGTCCAACCCTGATCCCGAGCCTCTTCCCAAGCCTCTTCGCCCATATGTTCACGTGGAGCTCTATCCCACATTTCATACCCCATAGAGCCCACAGAACGCCCAGGTCCAGTTTCTCGACCAAATCCTGGACTACTCTCACTTAGAGCTTCCACCTCAATATGTGTCTCTGGAAGCTCGTTGGGTTCCCTGGGGTCTCCTGGGTCTTTACTAAACTTCTCATACTCCTCCTTTGAGAGTGGATCGAACTCAATTCGTACCATTGTTTGATCCCCATTCTCCCAATCGGCCTCGCCGCATACGTAGATAAGACTATGATAGCGATGGGCAACTTTGTCGTAGATATAAGATGGAACCAATCCAGGCATCTTCGGTTCACCACTACTTTTGCTTGTACCATCTCTTACAACAGCATCGATTTGCACCTTGAAATCTCCTCGCGTATTCTTTTCTGCGCGATAATGCCGGACACAATCATCCTGGCTGCCATTTGGAATGAAGTACATGTCTAAACGAAAGACGACGGAATTTGTGTCGTAGCGTGGATCTTGCGTGATTGTTTCGTAGAGCTTTATTGCGCTATCAGTATCGCTTGGGTCAGCTTCGGGGTGTGTGAAGTAGATGGAATAGCTGTAAAGGCGGGGTAAAGGATTGCCCTGTTCACCACGAAAGACTGTAAGAGCTGGATTTCCGGCATGGTCTTGGAATGCGGCGACTTGTGTTTTTCTGGTTCTAATTCTTGGTATACCTGGCTGGAGCCCTGATGCCATTTTGCGTTTCCAGGCTACATGTTTGATGAATTTGAATTTCCGAATTTTGGTTTCGAGCCATTTAGCAAAGGTTATGGAAGGGTTGTTTTGCCGTCGGCCCTGCTGACGGCATAATGAATTGCCGACCTCCGACGTACATGTACTCTTTTTATTGCTGAATAGTACCGGCGACAACTTCATTACACCCACCTCCCATCCATTTCATTACCATGAATTCTCATATTCACAAGCCGACAACTAACTTCATTAACTTCATTAACTTCATGAACTAGTAACGTAATTCTACCATTATTGCTCATGATATAGTGATTCATGGCCCCGCCTGAAGATAAAAGGTTTACTCTAAGCGAAGCATTTAAGTCTAATTTTGCCCAAGAGATAAAGGCCTTGAAAAGTTTAAATCATTCCGGTTCCTGAATATTATGCACGGAGCGGTGAATGTTCTATGCTATGCTTGTTCTACTCTAGTCTAATAAGTCTTCAGATGATAATCCTCTTGAAGACATGAACACACTGGAGAGAACGAAGGGAAAAAAGTAAGGTCCCAGGAAAAGAAAGGCAAAGCAAGGGAATTGCCCTGATCTCCTTCCTTTCTCTCTTCATTTATTGCGTACATGATCAACAGATATTATCATCGGGTTGGAAAAACTAGAACGGGTTGTCTACGGAGTGAATAGTAAGTTAATCACTAAGCTTTAAAAGGCAGGTCATAATGCATATCTCCGCTATTAGGTCTATCAAAAACGGGGAAAGATACACTACCCGTCTAAAGTCTAAACAACAAATAGGTTAGAGCTCGGAATCTTCCGATACTTTTTCGATATCTTCTACTATCACCAACCTCATAAATATATTATAAATCGTATTTTATTTTCTAATTGTTTTATTTTTTACAATGTTAATATTTCAATATTCTATAATATCGTTTATATATTTAAATAATAAAGATTGAATTAATGATTAGTTATTGATACTATTCAGAGATATACTACTAATCCTCGAGCTTCTTGATTTTGAACTATTCTATGATAGATATAGTTTCGTGATTACCCTGTTCTAAAGGGCGCTTAGTTTGAGTTTAGACGATAACGCCTCAATTCACCCACCTCGTACCTTTTTGTACCATGTCTTTTTATCTCATCTTTTATATCATAGGCTCAGATAGGCTGAGAGAGTTTACATAGTCGCAAGGTACGGTGAATCAAGATCCATGAATTTGACCAGGGTACTTCCTTCATATCGTCATAACCATGGGAATCGACATGAGATGAGATCTCCAATCCAATAGCTTTAAGCTTTTACTACTATTAGACGCCGATAAAAGACTTAAAGCTCTGCAAGCCCAGCTTATCTGGACTTATTTAACCAACCCACCTGTCATTTTCATACTCCGTACGATCCGAGTTTTGTTACTTGAGTGATCAGTCAAGATGCGTTTCTCAACCGTGGTTTCGACTCTTGCAATTGCAGGTGGAATTGCCAATGCCTCTCTTCACTCTGGAAGAAGCTTACAGCATGTTGGAAAGAAGGATAAGCATGTGCATAAAGCTAGAGAGACGACTTCTAGGAAACCACAGCAATATGGGAAAAGGGATGCTAGTTTTCCATATTTGACCAATTCTACTGCTAGTAAGTTTTGCTCTTGAAAACAATTACGAAGGGAAAATACTAATCAATTACAGAATTCAGTGTAAATGGTTCCGCAATCCCGGATGTCGATTTCGATGCTGGTGAATCATATGCTGGTTTGTTGCCAATTTCGAAAGATGCAGATGAATCTAGACAATTGTACTTTTGGTTCTACCCTTCGACAAATGAATTGGCTTCTGATGAAATTCTTATCTGGCTCAATGGAGGTGTAAGTGACGACATTACAATTATCTACCACTTAACTTTTAAACTAACCATTCAATCAGCCCGGATGTTCATCCCTCGAAGGAATTATCCAAGAAAACGGACCCTGGATCTGGCAATACGGAACCTACAAGCCCGTTCCAAACCCCTGGACTTGGGTGAACCTCACCAACGTCGTTTGGGTCGAACAACCCGTTGGTACAGGATTTTCTCAAGGAACTCCTACTGCTACCAGTGAAGAAGATGTCGCTGCGCAGTTCCTCGGATTCTGGGAGAATTTCGTCGATACTTTCGCTTTGCAAGGGCGAAAGGTCTATATTACTGGTGAATCTTATGCAGGCTACTATGTTCCGTATATCGCCGATGCTATGTTTAATAAGAATGATACATCTACTGTGAGTTACCTGTGCATTGGACAGGAGGTATGGATTTGAGCTAATGAACGATCAAAGTATTACAACCTCGAAGCAACCATGATTTACGATCCCTCAACCTCCTACGATGTCATCCAAGAACAAATTCCCGCCGTTCAATTCGTCGATTATTGGGGTGGTCTTTTCCCCTTCAACGATACTTTCAAAGAGCAAATCCACAATGTATCCGATTCATGCGGTTACACCGACTTTCTCTCCAAATACCTCACCTACCCACCACCGGGACCCCTCCCATCCATTCTCCCCGGCACAAGCGAAGATGGAATTTCCACCACCGACGAATGTGACGTCTTCGATTTGATCTACAACGAAATCTTCAGCCTAAACCCCTGCTGGGACATCTACCAAGTAGCCACCACCTGTCCCCAACTCTGGGACGTCCTCGGATTCCCCGGCTCCAATCCCTATCTTCCTGAAGGCGCCTCTGTCTACTTCAACCGCACCGATGTACAAAAAGCCATTAATGCCCCCGCGATGGAATGGGAATCATGCTCCAATATCGACGTATTCGTAAACGGAACCGACAACTCTCTCCCCTCGGGTCTCTCCGTCCTCCCGTCCGTCATCGAACGTTCAAAACGTACCGTCATCGGTCACGGCGCCTTAGACATGGTACTCATCGCCAACGGCACCTTGCTCATGATCCAAAACATGACATGGGGCGGCGCCCAAGGTTTCCAAAGCAAACCCACCGAACCCTTCTACGTACCCTACCACGATGAGCTCTCCGCTTCCACACTCGCTGGTTCCGGAATCATGGGAACGGCGCACACGGAGAGAAATCTCACGTTTGTGTATGTGGATTTGAGCGGTCATATGGTGCCGCAATATGCGCCTAGTGCTTCGTATCGCACGCTGGAGTATCTTTTGGGAAGAATCGATAGTCTTTCTAGTACGGTGCCGTTTACTACGCAAGAGTATGTGGCGCAAAGTAATGCGACGTTGGGTAATGGAACCGCGCCACCGATTAAGAGACATGTTGGGAGTATGCAATTTTACGGGTGAGATGAAGATTAGTGGACCTGGAAAGGAAGGTCCTTGCTGGATGAGGAAGGAATGGAGCGAGAGATGATAATGATGTGTATGATAAAATGAACATATGATGCTATCTAACTACTTGAATTGAAGCGAGTGACTTTTTGTGGTGTGGTTAGAAAGATTATTGCGGAGCTCACTGGAAATTGTAGAATTTTAGACGTCGTTCGAATTAACTCTTGTGGTGGTTTTATTTAAAAAAAAAATCCTAAACAGTCTGCCTCCACGGCAGTGGCCTCCCGGGAGGGCCAGCGGAGCGTCATTAACTCAGTTGATTGCTTATTTTTGTAAGTCCACCAGGATGTAAGTTGATAACCGTTCTCATCTCACACACCAGGATGACAGCATGTGCAAAAGTGATTTTATGCATGAAATAAATCTGTTCAAGATTTGATACATTACATTTCCATACAATGTGATACAATCAAATGAGAGTGGACTGCCCCAAGAACGCCTATACTTCGTCCCCCAAAACTCCTTCGCTCCCGATTGTTTCCATGTGTGCTTTGATACAAAGGCCCGCCGCCCAACGAAATTGTAGGACAATAACGTACGTGAAAGAGCGTTTCCTCGTCTCTTCTCTCGCCGTTGTTTTCTTGCAGTATCCGGATGCATGCTCATCACACCTCCTTATGGTATCCTCATGTGCAGCCCTCATTTCTCATATTTCATCTTTCAAAATTCATCGCTCCATACCTGCAAACATCAACTCCCTATCCCTTCTCATCCCATCCAACACTGCCACCAAACCCCCATTCCTCATTCTCTCCAATACAACCATCATCCCTTCCTTACTCTTTCCCAATTGATTTTCCGTCTTCCTACTGGCAATTGCCTCAATACTCCTCTGCACCCCCTTCGTACTCCAACTCGCCAGCCATCCTTTCTTCTCCTCCTCCCCCTCCTCCCCCTTCCTCATCGCCCTCAATCGATCCCCAAGCCGACTCCGAAACATAACTTGGGTCCTCACCCCCGTTATCCCCGGCCCAACACTAAACTCCTCCTCTTTCTCCTCCTTCCCAAGCGTCCTCTGAAAACTTTGTTTCTCAACTACACTTAAGATACCCGTCCAATCCAAATTCCTACTCTCCGTCTTCATCCACCCTTCTTTAATATCCACTTCCGATGTCTCCAGTATATATGATTCGCTTCTATCGCTTCTCACGTTACCGAGTACACTTTTGGGTAGGAGCTTGAGAACTGCCGATGGTAGACGAGTGGATTTGCGATGGATGCGCAGGGTCCGTAGACGACCTGTTTCGGGGCACACGGTGCGCGATATCACATCGGTGGAGAGCACATGCGTGCTATGTGGATTTGGGTAACGAAGAAAGTAGGCGAGAGTAACGGCAGGAAAAGAGTAATCGTAGGAGAAGGAGGATTCGTAGAATTTGACCATGGTTATGGATTTATTATAAAATTGATTAGATGTGATGTTTAGTTGTTCTTGGTACACATGTAGTTTCTGTGATGGCACAAAAGGTGTAGAGGAATGAAGGGAAGGAAAAGAATGAAGGGGAGAAGAAAATCGGATGAGGAATCGAATGCTGGTGGTATGATTGTTGATCTTGGATGATGTGGATTGGAGAGCTTCTGGAGGGATTGTTCGCCTGATCCTTTCCCCGGATTTGCGATTTTTCGGGTTTAGTGTAATGGAGTTGGCCGAATCATTTACTGTGATTTGTTATGAAGATATTTTGATGACTTTCAACGTTAAATCAGATAATATTGACATTGGAATGGGAATATTCGATAGATGCATAAAAGCTACTAGTAAACCCCGCTGTTCAAGCCCATCGACGTCAGTCATCAGCTAAAACAAAGCAATCCTAATGGGAGATCTTTATACACGTGACTCTATTCTTAGACTTCACCGCTTACAAGATCGGATGGTTACATGGCAATAATTTCCCCTCCATCAATAAAGAACAAATAACCCCTCCTCCAAATCAAAATATTGACTGACTCCCCAACCCTCACCACCATGGCCGACCCGGAACCTACTCTCGCCGCCACCTTGGCAGCCGATGCTCCTACCAGCAAACAAACCGTTGATCCCTACAATGTCGCTGGAGAGATTGGCGCAGATGGAATCGCAAAGGCTATCAATTACTTGACTTTGATCGATGAGTTTGGTACCAAGAAAATTGAGGAGGCGGATTTGAAAAGATTTGAAGAAGTGACTGGGCATAAACCTCATCGATTTATGAGGAGAGGTATCGTGTTTAGTCATCGCGATTTAAATCTTATGCTGGATCGTCATGAGAGGGGAGAACCGTTTTTCTTGTATACGGGACGGGGTCCAAGTAGTGATAGTATGCATATTGGACATACTGTTCCTTTTGAGTTTACCAAGTAAGTTCTGAAGTCTTGAACAGGTTCAGTTTCGCACAATCTGCGAGTATTGGAAGCATGTCGAAGAACCTACAATTTCTCCGCATCATACTGATGACTCATTCATAGATGGTTACAAGATGTGTTCGATGTCCCATTGATCATCATGCTTACAGACGATGAGAAATATATCTTTACAGAGAAACGTACAATTGAGGAAGTGCAAAGCTATACCAATAGTAATGCAAAAGATATCATTGCCGTTGGATTCGACCCTAAGAAGACGTTCATATTTAGCGATTATGACTATATGGGAGGAGCATTTTACAAAAATGTTACTCGAATCTCCAAGCACGTTACATTGAATGTTGCACGAGCTGTTTTTGGTTTCAATGACAGGTAAGGCATTCTGGTACAAGAGAATGCATACTTTACTGACAATCCCAGCTCATGCATAGGCAAAATCCATTTCGGAGCCGTTCAAGGTGCAACCTCCTTCGCTAACTCCTTCCCTCATATATTCGGCACTGACGAATCTAAAACCACTCAAATTCCCTCCCTAATTCCATGCGCCATCGATCAAGATCCATATTTCCGCATGACACGCGACGTAGCCGCACGTCTTCATTTCGCCAAACCAGCTCTCATACACGCTCGTTTCCTTGATGCTCTTCAAGGCCCTGGTTCCAAAATGAGCGCATCGGTTGATACATCCGCAATCTTCATGTACGATGAACCAAACAAGATTAAGAATAAAATCAACAAATATGCATTTAGCGGTGGACAAGTTAGCGAGCAAGAACAAAGAGAAAAAGGAGGTGATACAGAAAAAGACGTCGCATATCAATACTTAACTTTTTTCCTAGAAGACGACGAGGAATTAGAAAATATCAAGAAAGCATATAGATCTGGAGAATTACTTACCGGAGAATTAAAAGCAAGATGTATTAAAGAATTACAAACATATGTAAAGGAATTCCAAGAGAGAAGAGCAAAAGTTACAGATGAGATTGTAGCAGACTTTTTTGCAAGGAAAGAGTTAATTTGGGGTGGAAATCCAAATGCTAAGATTGTTACTCCTGCGGCTGGAACAGCTGGAGAGGGTACTGCAGAGGGAAGTGGAGAAGGTACAGGAAAATTAACGAAGAATCAAGAGAAGAAATTGGCGAAGTTGAAGGCGATTGAGGAGAAGAAAAAGGCGGCTGCTAAGGCTGCTGGTGGTGTGTAGGTTGGATAGAGATGTTGTGGGTAGTGAAAGGGAGAAGGAAGGAGAGGAGGGAGATCAATGAAGATACCATGAAATGCAAATGATACACATGATGAGAGCTATATAATGCAATGCAATCTATACCCGAACCTAGCTTTCCGCTTTCTGCTCCCCGCCCCCATTCTGATTTCTATCCCCAAGTTTAAGCAACACAATGCAACGCAATATAATGCAATAGAGCATAAGTCAAACAAAGAAACGAAAAGTTTATTATATACAAATTTGCGAATATGCAATGGAGCATAAGTCAAACGAAGAAACGAAAAGTTTATTATACACAAATTTGCGAACATGCAATGGATGTTTTTAGATAGGTAAATAAAAAGATAAATAGATATATGGAATATATATCTATTTCCATCCCTACCATATCCCATACTATACTATCAAATCATATCAAATCATATCATATCACAAACTGGTATATCATATCTATAAATAACCCATCCCATCCCCCATACAAAACCCATACCCCATACACCATATTCACTTCCTCCCCCTAGCACTTCCTCTCCCTAGCACACCCACTCCCTCCAAATCTAAATCTAAAAATAGCAAACATCAACCTGACTCAGCTCGACTCAATTCGATCCGATTGGAGACTTCATTCCTTTCCTACTTATCATTTCGTTGCGCTTCAGTTCGTTGAGCTTCAGTTCGTTGAGCTTCAGTTCGTTGAGCTTCAGTTCGTTCATAGTATCCTCATATCATATCCATATCCATATCCAGCATCTCCATATCCAGCATCTCCATATCCAGCATCTTTATATCCAGCATATTATCATAAGGCAACCAACCCAGTGAAGCTTTTATTCTCTATACCTACGGATATTGATACCCACATCGATATCCATACCCATACCCATCGATATTCATATTGATATTCATTATACTACTATTACTACTACTGATGATTCAAGGACTATTTCATTCCTTCGTTTAAACTTTGAATTTCGGGGTTGTGATTCATATTTTCTTCACATTTTACATTTTTTATTTTTAATACTATGAATATTCAATTTAAATGTATATTTGGATTTTGAATATTATTTCACATACGATCCTTACTATTCAACTATTCAACTATTCAACTATTCAACTATTCAACTATTCAACTTCATACTCACACGCGGATAGCTTCCTCATTACTGTAACCACAAATTTGAATCACAGCAAGTTCTTCCTCTTTTTGAATAAGACAGCAAGACAGCAAGACAGCAAGACAGTAAGACAGTAAGACAGCAAGACAGCAAGACAAGCGAATGACTTGTACTTGTGTATGAGAAGGACAGTTTCATAAATTCATGAGTGTTTGAATATTTAATACTTTTTTATATCAACATTATGTTTGGGATCTAGGAACTTTTTGAATAACGAATTAACAACTTCCTCGTACGACTCAGACAACTCGAATGACAAATGTGACTAGGTCCGGTTATCATACATACTTATTACGATCGAGTCACAAAAGTTTTTCGAATCATCTATTGTTACCCCGCCGGAATATAAACGTCTATCCATCCATCCATCCGTACATCTACTCACTGTATGCATCTGACTATACGACTCAACGGAGCTCATCTATTCTGTCTCAGTACCTCACAACCCAGAACTCGGCTTTGTGAAAGCTGTGAGGTGATAACTGCGAACGACGAATAACTTTGTGTTGTGGTAAAGTACAATACTATTGTAGTTCAGACACTTGCCCGTTGCATACTACAGTACAGGGTTAGTGAAGAGCAGTGATCATGGGAAAAATTATCAAAGCAAAGATGGGGCCTAAGTCATGGGCTGTATGTTCAAAACCCGTGGGAAACGAAAAGAACCCCAAGGCCACCACTTGTATGAAAGCCGACAAGTAAGATCCCACGTTCTATTTTTGTCCTTGGTCTTTCTCAAATCCTTCTGGTTGTCCTTGGCTAGAAGGATGTATCGCTTGATACCTCAACTCATGTACACCGACTAACAATATACCCATCAGACGCGATATAACTCTCCTCATTCTCCTCCTCCGTCTCCGTATCACACCTCCGGTACCATACATAATCATTACCGAGATCATCCTTAGCATGTCACCGGATACTTACCAGGATCTGTGCCGTAAGCACTGCAAATGGGAAGGTTTGAATGAGGAACAACAATATTATTGGTTCTCTTGGTGGTGTAAGGAAATGGAGAAGAAAGAAATAATGAAGGGTGGTGGTAGATGGGTAGCGGCTGTTAGTAAGTATTTACGAGCCCAAAACTTTGTGGTTGTTATTTATATATTACATATGCTGATTTTATGGAATTTAGATTGGGAGAATGAAAGAATTGAAGAAGTTCGTGGTTGTCTTCGAGATCAATTGGAAGGTCGGGGCCCAGTGTTTGAACTTGTAGACCAAGAAGGTGTTAATAGATTGAAATGGCAAGTTGGGCAGAAAAAGCAACTTGTCAAGCAGAATAAGGCTTTGAAAGAAAAAGAAGAGTTCATTCGAGCGAAGGAGGATAAGAGCACGTTGCAAGCAGACTGGCGTCTCAAGAACGATTGTAAGTCTAACCTCAAGATGATGAAGATGATATGAAAATGCACTGGCTGATATAATGTAGGGAGATACGGTAGCGTCCCGGACCTTACCAACCTCAAGCCTAAGTCTGTCATCGGACAAGGATATCCATTCAATGACTTTCTCAGGCCTCTTGATGGAGACTCATGGAGCTGGAACTCCAACTTCGATACGGCTAGCACAATTTCGGCCGACTCTACTCACTCCTCTTCTTCTACCCTGACCGCTTGGTCTAACTCTTCCACGGTCACTTCGTCTACTATGCCACTTTGGAATACAAATGAGAATGATAAAATTTTCAAGACAATCGACGCATACAACGCAACACAGGAGTTCGAGAAGGTCATTGAGTTCAAGAATGTGATGCGCAATAAGCTGAACAGATTGGACTTGGCAGAGAGAGAGGGTAGGTTAGTCAACGATTGGATGATGACTGATTCTTTGGTGGAGGTATGTTAAAGTGGTAAAAAAAGCTTTTTGGAAAATGATTACCATATGGAATTTGTCACATAGTATCGTGACTTTATGATAAATAGGCGTGTATCCTATGCTTGAAGTATGGACAGAGGACTTCCAATGCAATATGTAATTTTAGAACAAATCTAGAACGAAGGAATATTTAAATATCAAAGCAAGGAATTCCATACATTTTAACGCGATTGGCGTCAGAGAACATAGCCTTGTGGAGTATATCCTTTTGTGGTACTTGATTGCATGTTGGACGAAAGAGAAATGGAAGAATGATGATACCAAGAAGAAACCATAGGCGAGCTGGATGATGGAAAGAGCTTTAAGCTTCGTCTATATGGTTTGGGATCATCGGGAAACTCAATTGAAACGGACTTGTCATGAAAGTGATTGAATTAGGTGTCAAATTCGATATAAGAAAAAGGCTCTTCCCGCTCGGCTGGTATGCGCTCAAAGAGCTTGCTTCAAGCGCTGTAGGAAATGAAGACCATTGAAATGACCAGGTCAACGAGAAAGGTGTAAGACATATTGTGGCTTGTCGACTTTATCCAGCCGACTCTTAAACACAAGAAGAAAGGAATTTATGGTATACTGTATTCAAAAATATCATGATATATTGACTTCAATGTTGGAAGTTGGATGTTGGTTAGAGATGAAAGATGCACTGTAAGCTATTCGTTCGGATGGATAGAGGAGAGATATGAAACATTCAGCCTTATCCATATCTATCAATTAAGTAATATCATTGGCCAAATAACCGACTAAAAGCTTACTTAAGCTCCCCACCTCCCGCTTTGGTAATTTAGTATTCCCCTCATTGTCTTTAGGAGAGAATATTGAAGCTTGGAAAAAAAAAAAAAAGGACAAAGAGATGAGAACTTACCTAATCTCGATAAGTAAAAAGTTGTAAGGAGAAGGAGGAACCCAGGCATTGTCCTTTCCTTTCCTTTCAATTTGTAAGGCTTAATTAGATTTATATTATTAGGTAGGATATTCTGTACAAAAAGTCAGCAAACTCGTTTATCAATTTTTTCATTTTCAATTATCAAAAAAGTATACAATTGGTCCTATCATTATTAAATATTTGCTATTCAATTCCTTGGTTCTTGGATAAAAGTATCCTCACCCCACCTTGGACCCCAAATTTTCTAAATTGCGAACGAGGAGCTGTGCCTCTTCCACAAAGCCCCATCCCCATCACAACTCTAGAAAACCAACCTTAACTTCCTTGTCGGCGGCTAGGAAGAGATCATAAGGAAAGCAACTAACATTTTACGAATCCCCCATACTTATATTCGTTCTCTTATCGTATAATTGATATACATTCATTTCAAAAAGAAACGTCCCATTTCAACTTCAACCAGCTTGAGATCAACCAGTCTTAGATCTCATCAAAACCTCGAAACTTACGCGTCCACACATCCGAATCAAACATGGCAGATCTTCAAGGAAGAAAGGTGTTCAAGGTCTTCAACCAAGACTTTATCGTCGATGAGAGATATACAGTAACTAAGGAGCTCGGTCAAGGAGCTTATGGTATCGTCTGGTACGATGTTGCTTTCTCCCCGACCCTACCTGCATATGCGCACATCCGTATGATAAACCTCTAGCTAACATTGTTCTTTATCACAGTGCCGCTACCAATTCCCAAACACAAGAAGGTGTCGCAATTAAGAAGGTCACAAATGTCTTTAGTAAGAAGATTTTGGCAAAGCGTGCGCTACGAGAGATAAAGTTGTTACAACATTTCAGAGGTCATCGTAACGTATGCGACTCTTATATTCATGATGATAGTGGGGTAGTTCTGACCTAGATAGATTACTTGTCTTTATGATATGGACATTCCTCGACCAGATAACTTCAATGAGACATACCTCTATGAAGGTAAGATAGGCTTTTTTCATTTCCAAACTCAATTTATACTAATTTCTTCTTCGCAGAGCTTATGGAATGTGATCTCGCTGCCATCGTACGATCTGGTCAACCACTCACTGATGCACATTTTCAATCTTTCATTTATCAAATCCTTTGCGGTCTAAAATATATTCATTCTGCGAATGTTCTTCATCGTGATTTGAAGCCCGGTAATTTGCTGGTCAATGCCGACTGCGAGTTGAAGATTTGTGATTTTGGTCTTGCAAGAGGTTTCTCCGTCGATCCTGAAGAGAATGCTGGATACATGACGGAATATGTTGCTACAAGATGGTATCGTGCCCCTGAGATTATGTTGAGTTTCCAGAGCTATACGAAAGCTAGTAAGTTATACTATCATGCTCCGAAAAAGGAGAAGTCGCTAACATAAATTAGTTGATGTATGGTCAGTTGGATGTATTCTCGCAGAATTACTCGGCGGTCGTCCTTTCTTCAAGGGTAGAGATTATGTTGATCAACTTAACCAAATTTTGCACATCCTTGGTACACCTAATGAAGAAACATTATCACGAATTGGATCTCCACGAGCACAAGAATACGTCCGAAACCTACCATATATGGCTAAGCGACCTTTCCCAACTTTATTCCCCAACGCCAATCCCGATGCCCTCGACCTCCTTGATCATATGTTAGCATTTGATCCATCTTCCCGTATTGATGTCGAAACCGCTCTTGAACACCCATACCTTCACATCTGGCACGATGCTTCCGATGAGCCTGGATGCCCAACAACATTCAACTTCGATTTTGAGGTTGTAGAAGATGTAGGCGAGATCAGAAAGTTGATTTTAGAAGAAGTTCACCGATTTAGACAACATGTCCGTGTTCAACCTGGTCAACAGGGTCAAAGCAATGGCCCTCAAGTACCTATACCACAGGATCAAGTAAGCTGGCGGGCTGAGGATCCAAGGCCACAAGAAGCTTATGGACAAGGACCAAATGACCTGGAACAAGATTTACAAGGTGGTTTGGATGCTATGCGATCATAGAGAGTTTTTGTCTTATCAATACTGATTTTTGGGGGAGTGAGGGGTTTAACTTCAAACTTGAATTAATGAAGAAAAGATCGATCGGATTGGATTATAAGCGTACGATGCAAGATTCCCTAAAGCAAGCATGAAACAATTTCTTGGCGCAGCGTTTTTTTTTTCATCCTTTTATCTTTGAAGATTCAACCTCATTATTGGAAAAATGGAAAGGAGCGGGGGTCCGTCTGGTCTGTTCTGGTCTAATAAACGTAGTCTCTTTTGAGGCAGGACCTATAGCAATGCAATAGCGAATATTCTTTTTGTCAAATCGTGTTTTATTTTGTCTCTTCACTCTCTTAGTGTTTCTCGTGCTTTTTATCTTGATTTTCTGTGAGATTGAGAGATTGTAGAAAGATATTGTGGTGATGTGATGTGTTGTGAAGCTATGATAGTAGAGTAGAGTAGTAAAGGAAGGAATTATGTGGGATTGAGAATGTTGGATATAGATAGATCAAGATGAATGAGTTAGTTGGATTTATGCGTATATATTTTCCATCAAGTCTGGAAGGTATCAAACAAAGTGCCATTTCTAGATTTCTAGATTTCTAGATTTCTAGTTGGTAGGTATCTATTTATAGATGGATGGATGGATGGATGGATGGATGGATGGATGGATGGATGGATGGATGGATGGATAGATGAATGGATTCATGGCAAAAGTTTTATTTTTCCAAATGTAAAACCTCGTACTCCGTTGCTGATCCAGCATTCTTCATTTTCGGTTAGGGAGGCGATGGGGATGGTGGTTTGGGTGCTGATGCTAGGGTGGGTTAGATTGTTTATTTCGGTATGGAAAATGGGATTGGAATCGAGGGTAAAGTTTCAGGAATAAATATGAGAATCAATGCAAATAAAAGAAAAACTCACCCCTTCTCCAAAGCCCACCGTCTCGTCGTACCAATCTGACCACCACACCCCTCAGAAGGCGTCACCCATTTCCCATCGCGATAAAAGAAAGGGGTGGTGAGTGAGCCTTCCATGATTTCTCCGTTGGGGGATACTAGGAGGACTTCTTTGGGTTCGGTAAATGTGTGGATTTGGGCGCGTGAGCGCGCGGTGTCGTACATGGTGCGAGAAGTCGTTTTGAAGGTTGTGTAGGGGGATGGGGTGGTGAGGGAGGGGTCCGGGATGATGGTGTAGGGGGGTGATGAATTGAGGGTTTTGAGGGGGTCGCTGGGGAGGAAGTCGGTGGGGCCGAGGGTTAGGGCGCCGCCTGTTAGGGGGGATATGGATACGTGGGAGGAGGTGGTCGATGGGGGTGGGAGGCGGGTTGGAAAGAGGTTGGATAGTGCGACTGCGGGGACCGGGTTCGATTCCACGGTTAGATTTCCCTTGTGATCGAGAACGATTCGTACGCGTAGGGGTGTGGGGGAGCTAGTATCGGTGGAGTTGGATAGGACGGAGAGGAGGTTTTGGAATCCGTCGGGACCGGATATGGCGTCTATGGCGGAGGGCCAGGAAAAGTGGGTAGCGGCGTGTAGGAGTCGGTCGCGGTGGTAGGGGAGCATGTAGAAAGGTGATGGGGTGGGGAGGGGAGAGGCCAGGATTGGATGTTGAGGGGTGATTGGAGGAGGAGGGGGTCGTAGCGGAGAGAGGTGAAGAGTTGGAAGGTTGGTTCTGGTTCTGGTGAGGAGGACATGTTGAAGGGAGGAAGGCGGAAGAGCGAAATGGAGAAGAGCTGGTGGTTTGTTAGATTTTGTTTTATGCTTTATTTCGTGAAATAAATCAAACGTAGGGCTGGAATAGATATATTGGATGATATTAAGAACCTTAAAACTTCAAAGGATCGTATGTAATTCTGAGTCATAATTTAAGTCCAAGTCGAAACGTGGGGTTTCTCAGAGAGATTATTCCATATTCATTGTACATCCACTTGATATTCAATCAAGTCGAGCAAAAAATGTGCTTTGCTCCAAAAATAATATCTTTCTAGGGCTAACTAGTTAACCACTGAGCTCGTAGGGCTGAATATGCATGACCCCGCAGGACAGATTCTTCCCCGGATTCGGCTTGCGTCGTTTAGATGTATAGTTTTGAACGCAGGATCGGGGAACGCCGCGATAATTTCAAAGAGGTTTACTTACGGTGTATTTATATGCGATTATTTTCTTTTCTCGAAAATAGCAATGAATTGGAGATCCTCGATAAGTTCCGAGATGAAGCTGGGTATATATCACGTGTGTGGCGATATTGGCGGTATTTCTTCGGCTATTAAGGTTACTTTAGTTCCCTCACCTATTTCAATTAGGATGTATTCGGCATTAATCAGTGATGTCATGGATCGCATCTGTTGCATCCCTTGGAGGTCCTAATCTACAATTGCAGCTTAGGTTTGATGAAGGTATTGTATCCAGACACAATCCTCTCCACAACAGAAACAGGAATCCGTCTACGTAGCCCCTGATTTCCCCTATGTACCGTGATTAATGCAAACCTTTCCACATAACCCTTCCCATTTCAGACTTCTCGAATGTCCCAACTGCAGTCGAATAAACAGAGTGTCATCAAAACACTTGGCACACTTTATCCATCTGAAATATTGAACATATTTAAATTATTAAGCCGTATTTCAAACAAAGAATGCAATCTACTAAAGAACATTAGCTGGCTTCGGGTATGAGACGAAAGCAATTGGATAACATTAAATCCTGCCCAGTATCTTCGGATTGTAGCTAATCATCCACAGGTATATATTTGAAAGGGATCTTATTATCCTACCATGACACAAATCTTCTCTGTGAAACTTCCAGATGGTAAAGCCTTAATAAACGACTTGGACGCTCAACAGTATATGGCAAATCGGCGAGTCACTACCTCACATCATGTTCGTGAGCAATTTTAATCATTAGTTTAGTGTGATGGTTTTGAATATGTGGTCTACCTCGAAAGGAATCTCGGAACAAGCAACAATCTAGGAAGCTGGGGTGACAGCCGATCTATTCGGGTCTCAGGACGAACACTCAGGTTGTGTCTTTGCATTCATGGATACTTCTTCTGATGGCGTAACTCCTGCTCACTCGAATCATATAATAAAGCCTATTTCGAGTTGCAAGAGCTATTCTGTGGTGAGTGGAGACAACGATTCAACGAACATGGCACAAATATAACCATTAGGGAGAATGGAAATTCGAAGATATCCAATGTGAGTTTACCATTCGCTGACTGGCCCGGAAGAGACAGCATTCTTTACAGTGTCATCACTGACATGCAGCGAAAGTTGCAGCAGTACAGAAGCACTTGAGGTTTCCGGGGTTGAGCGTCGGTACTATCAATGGCAACATTAACGTTGGATGTGTACCCAACGCCCGAAATTCAGCTCGAGAGATTTCTGAACCACTTCGCCAATGCCATCAGCTGCAACCGCTCTACAAGACTACACAGCTGGCCTCGAACTACAAGATACCCACTGCCGAATCTACGTCTCTGAATCTCCCCACGCTATTCATGAAATGAGCCTCAGACGTGTTTCGATACTAAACATCATTCTCTGCAATTGCAAATTCCTAGTACCTTAATATACGCCATCGAAAACCGGGTGGTCATAGGAACTCAGCTAAATTTAGCTGAGCATGCTCTTCTCTTGTGGCGTTTGATCAGTCTTGTCTTCGTGCAAGCGATATGCTTTATCGTAAGGGTATTTGGGCGAACAAATTGGTGGTCAAGACTCAAGGATGGAAGTGTATTCATACTGCGGGTAGTGCGGTCGGGTGTGAATTCATTAGGTGAGCATGGGAATTTTGTGGGAAGGGGGTAGTTATTTCATGTCCTCAGTAATGTGATGTTGCGATATAAAGCTGTCCAGGGTGAAAGGGATAGGTCTGTCTGGAAATTGGTACTTAGTAGTGTTGAAAGGCTTACGGTGTGTCTTAATTCGAAGGCATATGACCGACACGAGGATGCGTTTCTGTAAATCTTGAATAGCTGGCTAGATTCCGAGAAGGAAATCATGTAGTTAGGACTGCAGTCCGATTTCGAAGCTCTCAATTCTTCTGGTGGATTTATTGTTCCAAATGCATGTAATGCAATATTTGATATGGCTTCAATATTTTCAATGGATATAATTTTCCCAAGAATATAGAAGAAATCCAGGAATCAAAGCACTATCACTTGTTTGAATGTAGTTTGAATTATTGCCACTCCATGCTAATGGTATTGAGATGGTATGGCTTTTGATGTTCGTCTGGATCGAATACTTAAGCATCAATTGCTACTATTGGTGCAAATGTATACTTCGGTGCTTGGAAAATTGAGTTGGATTCGTGCGAGTCCACAATGACGAAAGAACGCCGCTTTAGACGCACCGCGCTAATGATGACCAATGCCGAAGCAGCTTCTCTTGATGATTAAACTGGTATCACCAAGATTTTTTGAGCTGTTGATGAATCCACCTTCAATTTGAACATCAAGATCGTCAACACCACCTATCAGCTATAGCACTCCTCACCATCTTCCTCAATATCCTATTTTATTTTCTCTAATTACCACTTTTTCTTTTTTTAAATGTCTGTACCAAACACAATGCCTCCGGGCAAACCCATGCCAAACTTTGCGGCATCAACATCACAATCATCAGTCTGGGATCGCATAACAGCATGGGCTTCTGAGAATAAAGCAGTTGTATATACAATCGCTGGTGTGGCAGTAGTAGTCTCAGGCGCTGGAGTTGCATACTACTTATTAGACTCAGTAAGTCGCATGTGGCTACTTGTTTTGCTAATTATCCCATATTGCAGGTACTGATATCTTGTTACAGAAGGATTCCACGTCTACCCAAAGCGTATCAAAGAAATCAAAGGAGAAGAGGAGACGGAAGAAGGAAGAAAAGAAAGAAGCCGATTTAGAGAAGGGAACCACAACACCAGATACAAAACCTAAAGCAGCAGCAGAGACTTTGGATGAGCTTCCTGAAGTTGACGAAACCACCGTGGGAAATTTATCGGAGCAACAACGAAAAGAATATGCGGCGAAGTTGAAAGCAGCCGGTAATACTGCATATGGGGCCAAGGATTACCCTCGAGCCATCGACCTTTACGGCAAAGCCATCCTTTGCAAGCCAGATCCTATCTTCTATTCAAACCGTGCTGCATGTTACAATGCCCTTGGCGAATTCGAGAAAGTTATTGAGGATACCACTGCTGCGATCAATCTCGATAGCGAATATGTAAAGGCCTTGAACCGTAGAGCAAATGCCTATGAACATACCGAGAAATTCAGCGAAGCTTTACTCGACTTTACAGCCAGTTGCATAATCGACGGATTCCGCAATGAACAAAGCGCACAGTCTGTCGAAAGACTGCTCAAAAAGGTTGCGGAGTCCAAGGCAAAGGTCATTCTCGAGGCCAAGGATAAGAAGCTTCCAAGTCCAACATTTGTCACCAACTACCTCCAAAGTTTCCGATCAAAACCCGCGCCCGCAGGACTAGAAGATAGTGTTGAAATATCAGAGGAAACAGGCAAGGGTCAATTACAACTCGGACTTCGAGCTATGGCAAAGAAGACTAATGAGGGGTATGAAGATGCTTCAGCTGCATTTGAGAAGGCCTTGGATTTGGGAGAACTTGGTGAACATGAAGCCTTTGCGTACAACATGCGCGGAACATTCAGATATCTTCGTGGGGTACAATTGGACGCCTTAAGTGATTTGAGCAAGAGTATTGAATTGGAGCCCGATTATACACAAAGTTATATCAAGCGTGCCAGCATGCATTTGGAACTTGGTTGGTTTCTCCACATAACAAACCCATGATTACTTTCTAACATTTCTATAGGTGACAAGGACGCCGCTGCCGCAGATTTCGACAAGGCTATGGAACAACATGATGATGACCCTGATATTTACTACCACCGCGCCCAACTTAATTTCATCCTCGGCGAACTCTCACAAGCAGCAAAGGACTACCAAAAGTCTATCGACCTCGACCGGGACTTCATCTTCTCACACATTCAACTTGGTGTTACACAATACAAGATGGGCTCCACTGCATCATCTATGGGAACATTCCGACGCACAATCAAGGCATTTGAAGATGTACCTGATGCATACAACTATTACGGAGAGCTTTTGTTAGATCAACAGAAGTATGACGAAGCCATTTCACAATTCGAAAAGGCAGTTGAGTTGGAGAAGCAAACTAAGCCGTTAGGCATGAGTGTTCTTCCACTCATTAACAAAGCCCTTGCTCTTTTCCAATGGAAGCAAGATTTTGGAGAGGCCGAAAAACTTTGCGAAAAGGCTCTTATTAGTACGTTTTTCTTTCCCCTATCTTCAATTCTTTATACTCATAATCCCTAACAGTCGACCCTGAATGTGATATCGCCGTCGCAACCATGGCACAACTTCTCCTCCAACAAGGTAAGGTAACTGAAGCTCTTAAATACTTCGAGAGAGCAGCAGAATTATCTAGAACGGAAGGAGAAATTGTTAATGCGTTGAGTTATGCTGAGGCTACGAGGACACAATTGGAAGTTCAAGAGAAATATCCACAATTGGCTAGTAGATTAGCGGGTATGAGCGGACTCGGAGGAGCTGGTATGCGTTAATTTTCAAGCATTAAATGGGAGGTGATGAGTGGAGGGAAGCAGGATGATGATACGTTGATGTGGTTATCTTGGAATGGATGTTCGCAAGCAGGGGCTGGGATGAAAAACAGCATAAAAGGATCGAGATTGTTGAGAGAGATTTGTTGAGATTGAATGGCATGCATGCGATGATTCCCATGATTTGATCTCAAAGTAAAGAAAGGCAAAAAGAAAGCACAATCAAAAATGTAAAATTATTTTTTCTTCAACAATAACTTGTGGTTACATGGTCCATCACTTGTGGAAATTGGAAATTGAAATTTAGGGTCTGAAATTTGGGGTCTTGGGGGTGAGAGACTCAGGAGGGGGATGGGTTGGACGGGAGATGGAGGGAGGATGGATGGAGGTAGGGTGTAGGGTGTATAGTATAATTTGAGGGGTTGATGTATGGGTTATGAAGGGCTTGAATGTTTGTGAATGTGAATGTAAATGTATGTGTATGTGTATGTGTGTGTGTGTGTGATTGTGAATAGAGTTATTTATAAGAATTGGGGGCGGGGGGTGAAGTCACATGTGTTAGATGTGTTAGTTATATGTTAGATTGTATTGTTGGTGAGTTGGTAGGTAAGTGCATATTTATCTATTTATGATGATGATATGGCAATGATGATGATGGATAGGTAGGTGGGTATTTAGTTGAGGGAGGATTAAAAGGAATGGTGGGTAGGTAGGTAGATTGGGGTAAAGGGGGGTATTGTTGTGTGAGGTTGGGAGGTAGGGGAGGTAGGTAGGGAAAGTATTGTATTGTGAGTTTTATTTATTTGTGCATTTGTGTGTTTGTGTATTTTTGTATTCGCTAGTATGAGCATGTATCTTCTTTATGTATATATATAAAGGCGAGTTGTCTGTTGAGCGGAAGAATAAAAGGTTACCTATGGAAGGTTGATATTGGTGTTGTTTTTTGTGGGGGGAGGTTTTTGATGTAGATGTTGATGTTGATGTTGAAGTGAATGTAGATGGATGTTAGGGTGGATGTTAGGGTGGATTTACTTTGGAAGTTGTGTTCCGTGTTTAATGGGGGAGGATGAGATGGATGGGGGAATTTTGAGGAGATGTGATAAAGGAATAGGGGGGTGGGCGGTTGGCAAGGTCGAGGGAGGGAGGGGAATGAGTGAATGAAAGGAAGGGATGGAGGCTATGGAGGAAAGGCGAGGAAGGATATATATGATAGGTAATTCACTGATGGAGCTTCAAATTCATAATTCTTTTATGATATGTTTACACAGCTACTTTCCTATTCACTCAAACTTGAAGGGACAATTATATTGCAGAGCATTTTATACATTTTCTTTTCTTTTCTCCTTATTCAAGTTATACTACTGCTTGTACCTATTTCTTCACAACCAAGACCGGTCCGCCGAGTATAACCTAAACCATCTAAAATAGTTTATTTACCTGGTGAAACTTGTATTCGCTTAGTGCATTCGGTTGAGAGGCAGGTACCTAGCAGGTAAGTCTTGTTATTTTGAGGGTTAGGGGGTTGGGTAGGGTAGGTATGTAATGATCGGAGATGGGGTGGATTGGATGATAGGTTTGTGTTTGTATGGGTGAGTGAGGACGAATGTTGGATTGAAGAGACTGATTGATTTGGTGAATGATGTGCTAGTTTATAGTGTGTTTTTAATGTTGATTGAGAAACTTGTGCTGAGATACTTGGGTTAGTTTTGTTTTCTACTAGAGCCTGGTATGGTAGGATAGCTATCACTTTTCTAATAGATCGGAGTCTCCTGTTCGTCTATCCTGTTAGACTTTGTTTTTATATCTTGATTCTCCTGATGTTATACTATATATTTGTATTACTTACAAATGGTGGAATTGTCGCTTCATTCGATCAGCATTCATGATCGGCCAAGTACTCTAGATTAAAGGTCAGATATAATGGGAGAACTATGAAGTGAGTGATAAAGTGTTCTTTAGGCTGTATCTTATTAAGGTATTGGTGGAGCGCGGCTATTGGGAGTCATGCTCTCTGGTTTCGTTAGATGTAGAATTCTTTTTGGATATTCTGTAGATGGAATACTTGTGGAATAGACGATTTGGATTTTGGATTTTTTGGATTTAGTTTACGTGTTCCATTATATGTAGAGATTTCTCTACACCCGGCCTCTCTCCTGTCTCTCCACTACTCCTCGTCTACTCAACTCCTCAATATTTAACTAACAATTGAGCACAAAACCAAAATAACAGATGAGAGGACAAAAGCTGCCTATACCATCCCCAATTATAACCGAGCAACTTAGGGTCAACTTCTCCAACTTGACTACATGATCACCAGCGGAAAAACGAACCTATTTGAGACTACCGACATAAAGTGTACAGACTAGAATTGATGGCTTGATTAGTGTAATACGACATCGCATTCGGTTACAGCTTCACTTATGGGAAAGATCGGTACGGTATAGAGGAAAGCTGCAGAGGTTCTATCGGCAACACGCATGCATGTGGCAGTGTATATATCTGTAGGATTCCGTGATATTCGCATGGTTTTGTGGTAGGGGGCTTATCCAAAATGGCGTTATGGATGTTCATATTTCTCTTGGGGTTTGATAGGGGTATTATAATGAGGGTTGATTTTGAATGCAATAGATGAGATCCTGAAGGAGCTCGGGCATCGAGTATGAGAAATCTGAGACGGGGTAAGATTGTGATAGAAGGAATCATGTATTGAGTATATGAAGAATATCAAATACAATGTCGTACACATCAAAAGCTGTGCAAGAGATCCCAAACTACTGTCGAATGGATAGAGACGTCATAGGGATATTGCTTGGGCCCGTGTTTGCATGTATTTGGTATGACAAAGCTTCCTCCTCGCGTTTTGTAGCACCGTTATGGACAGAAAAACAGGGAATGAAGAAGGTCGAGGAATGTTTCTGATCTGCATAATCGGGAAGTCTCCTCGTAGAACCTGTGCCCATTCAAAATATACTCATGTGATTTCCACGTGATCTTGACTTTTCATGCATCCTTGACTTCCAGGGTAGCATTTCTTTTCCATCACTTCGGCCCCCCAAAAAGGCAGACACCAAAAACAAAAACAAAAGGCAAAAAAGCCATGGATGAAAATTTCAAGTAGGCAAATTATCTTTTTTCAAGTTTATTGTTCATCCTACCTATTATATCCTCATGAACATTGATGCCCATATACATATAAATCGGGCGTAAAAGAGTTCAAGACAGACAGAGTACTGTATGATGAATGGGGTGAGTGAGTTTGATTTCAAATGGGTTGCCTAGTTTCCTAGTTTCCCAGTTTCCCAGTTACCCAGCTGGCTGTTGCCTATTTTTGTGAACACCCCCCTCCCCCCCCAGAATCTTTTTTCGGTTGCTCGCCTCACTTCTTTTTCATATGCAGCCTCACTTATCACAGGTTTTACCTTTTTCATTTCATTTCATTTCTTATCTTCAAGCTTCACTTCATTTCATTCCTCAAGTATAGTTAGTTATAGAAATGAAGATGATTTGATAGAAAATCTTTATATATGATCTACATAAGTCATAAGTTTATCCGTTTAACAAATCCTATAATTAATTCTTCATTGTTTGTTTTTTTTTCTTTCCAAGGAGGCTTTTATTAATTGGTTGTCACACTCGTTTTTTCTTCCACTGTTCCGCGCCCGGAATCGGTTTCAATGCCCGATTCTCTCACCGAAATCACTCATGATCATCACTAAAGAAAATAGTACGCGCACCTTGTAAGCACTTTACCATACGATCAATTTTTTATATTCGCCTCATCACTCTTTCTTCTCTTCGCAAACCATCCTGGGTATTCTTTTTTCACATACACATTCGATATCATATCTATTCATAGTCATGATTCATGATTAAGCGTTCCAGTCATTTGCCCTGCGTGCGTAAAGATCGTCTTTGGCTTATTGTTTGTGGTTCTTCTCATATCGAAGATAGCTTTGAACACTTCTGCGACTCTGATATTCACAACCACCAGAACTCTTTCCTCTATAATTTCTGAATATCTTCTGTTGGTTTGTTATATTGATTTGAATAGATACTCATCGACTTATCGACTGACGGCTGATAGTAATGTCGATGCATCCGAGCTATTCCCGTAATGGGAGTCATCCACGCCAAGTACGGTCCATTTCTTTTACCCTTCAATCCTCTCATGAGCTTCGATCTGATGGGAAATCTTAGTATTATCCTTCACCTCCTTCCATGCATACTTCAGACTCCGGATATGGTTCCACACGTGGAGAGATGGGTCCACCATCATTGGATTTCCCACCTCAACCTATTGAGATTGATTTGAGCAATTCAAGGACCCTTCCAAGTCCTTCCCCCTCTTCTTCAGTTGCTTGGGAGCCAACATTGTTTTCTTCCCATGCATTTTCTGATTTGAACTCCCCATATGGACCAATTTCCAGGATTCAACAACTACCAGTGGATCGGACGACAGGCCAGGCTCCATTGCTCCAATGGTATGCTGATAATGATGGACCTTGGTACCCTAAGACGATTTCGGATCCTATTTCAGACGTGAGAGCAAGTATCAAGGTTCGTTCAAGTAATCGAGCACCCGCTGCTTTTGGCAGGCCATATCGTCAACAAGATCCCTTGGAAAATGGATCCTTTCATTTCGGTGCTCCACCACATTCAGATTCCGGATATGGGACCAGAAGGAGCGTTGGGAATGCTTCAATCTTTAGCGCTGATGTAAATGATCGCGATCAAGACTGCCAAAGCTTAGCAGGCCATGTTGCAGATTATCAACCATTTCAGGGGTTAGGTGAGCCATTACATCTGCCAGCATCAATCAATTCTCCAGGTCTGTTTTGTCCAACCTGTCAAAAATCCGTCAAAACGAAATCCGAGTTAAAGTACGTGTTACAATAATCTTGGTTGAGGGAAATAATATACTAATCTTTCATAGGAAGCATGATTTACGACATAAAAAGCCCTTTGTGTGCAAGTATCCAGGTTGCCAAAGGACCGAAGGATTTAGCACAACCAACGATCTAGATCGACACACCAAGAGCAAACACCCTTTAGCTACGACATCGAGGGCGGAATCAATGAAGAAATACCATTGTGTTGTATCCGGGTGTAAGTCCAAGGACAAAGTATGGCCTCGACTCGACAACTTTCGGAGTCATTTAAAACGAGTTCATTCCGTTAAATCGGAAGAGAGTTTTGAGAAGATTATACGAGAGTAGGTCTGTGAGGATTTTGGCAACACTTGGAGCGACTAACCTATCTTAGGGCAGAATTTTACGAACAGTCAGGTTTGACTCAAGATGCCTCTCTTTCCGCAGAAGTGTCTACCCAAGGTACCTCGCACAATAGGGAAGTTAATGAAAGTCCACCAAAAGCCCAGGATATTAAATCCAATTGGAAGCCCGTCTATCCAGACTTGATCCAGGATCTGGTTACCCCAATGGATACCCCAATTGAGAAACCTTTCGTCCCGGATGTCAATGACAGGAGCACTACTATACTTGGACCGAACAATCCTCCCTCGGATTCACATACCAGAGATACCATTCAACCATCTGAATTACATCGGAATCCAATTGGAGTTATTAACAAGATCTCATTGGAAAGTGTTCTATCAACCCCAGTGGGTACGAAGAGTGCATTAGATCTTAACCTTGATCATGTAAGCCGTCCATCGGTGGAGAGAAATCCATTACCATCTGCAGCTAAGGCGACTCAGCTTAGTAGCGTCTCAGCCACAGACGCAGTCATTACCGAAGCAATCAGAACTGCATTGGCCGAGGTGAAAAATTCATCTAACGTTGGTGCATTACCGATGGGACGGAAAGTTTTGCCTAATGGAAAATCTTCTTCCGATGATTCCTGGGGATCCACAACAGGTAAAGGTGCATGCTTATTAGATGAACTTAATAAGTCCATATCCTCTACGAAGGATGATTCTCTGGATCAGGAAAAAGCTGTCGAAGTTTTCAAAACGCTTCAGAAGTTGGGTTACATTATTCAAAAGGATCCAAATCACACTCGGAAACAAAACACTGGATCCGTTGCCAGTAATAAGAGTGACAACCAAGTTATCTGTCAAGTCTGTGAAAAGTTCAAAGGACGACCTTGCGAGTTAAAGTAAGATTAAATCTATCTCTTGCATGGCTTTTGCTAATAATAGACAGAAAACACATGAAACGGCACGAGAGGCCGTATGGCTGCACTTTCTTAACCTGCAATAAAACCTTTGGAAGTAAAAATGATTGGAAACGACACGAGAACTCACAACACTTCCAACAGGAGGCTTGGCGCTGCGATAAGGAGAAACCTGAAGGAGGCGCATGTGCCAAAGTCTTTCATCGCCGTCAAATGTTCCAAGATCATTTGAAAAAAGAACATGATATGGTTGATCAAGACGCTGTCAGGATCGAGGTCGAAGTTTGTCGCATCGGTCGGAACTGCCAGTCTCGTTTTTGGTGTGGCTTTTGTGAGAAGCTCATTAATCTTAAGAGGAAAGGTCTCGATGCCTGGACAGAAAGGTTTGACCATATAGATGACCACTTCATGGGACGCCGGGGTATTGAAAAACAAGGCATTCAGGATTGGGTCCCAGTCGATGGCGACAAACCTAAAGGCGACGTTGCCAGTCCAAATTCTTTAGGTGGATCTTCACCAAAAGACGGTCATGAGGAATCTTCCACCGATTCTACCAACGATTCTGGTAGAAGTTCACCTGAATCTGTCGGTAGCACCGGAGCTTCATCCGCTTTGGTAGGACAAGAACCTACGCTTTCTAAAAAACGAGAACGCAGCGACGATGAAATTGATAGACCTGCAAAATATACGAAGATTACGGAGATCGTTTACTGTGTAAGCACCACCATTTACTGTGCCGCATGCAATTGCTAAACATATTTATAGTGTCAATGTACGGATGATCCAGGACGTACTCTTACTCTTAGTCCAAAGTGTACCTCCTGCAATCATCATTACTGTAATGAGTGCAAACGCGATTCAATTGGCAACTAGAAGTTCAAAAGTCTGACATGTTCAAGGATATTTTTGGAGTTTCACCACATAGTTTAATGATGGCTATCAGTTGGAGAAGAATAATCGTGTAAAAGTATAGGGGCTACTATGAAGATGGTATTGGGTAGGAATTTGAAAACAATAGGAGGGAATATATCCAGGGATTTATTTTTTCTTTTGGCGTTTATATATTTAACCTTGCGGTAGAAAAACAATCCAAGTTTTTTTTCCCATGGAATGTAATTATGTGAAGTTTAGCGAGGGGCACAGTAAACTCGTAAAGAGACTCTTTTGATAAAGTGCATTGGACGGAGTAGATGGCGGTTAATGTTTAATTGATACTTAGGTTACGTCTTATTACTGACCGTGTTGAATGAATGCTCTAATGAATGCTCCAATGATTGATTGATTGATTGATTGATTGATTGATTGATTGACTGAGTGAAAAAAAGTCGATTCTCAGCCGCAGCTGCACTGGATATTTTCTTCCTACCTAACTCCAAGTCTCCAGCATTTGAATTCTCTCAGATTACATCCCCACATCCCACCGAGTAGCTTTCACATTGCACTCACATTGCATTCACATTGCATTCACATTGCTTACTTGCCAACTTGCGAAGTATGGAAGATCTCGGGCTTTGGATGATATACCTACATACATACATACAATCCAATAATCCAATGAACCCTCCCCCCTTTCCCCAAGGGTTCTCCAGCGGTTCTCTAAGAAACTCTCCAAGAAACTCCAACGGTTCAAATGAAGCATACAGCCTCACTTTTTCCAATTAAATTGCTACGCCTTAGACCTACATATACATATATACACACACCCACCTCATTTATCCCCTCCCCTCCCCTCCCACCCCACCAACTCGGTGAACCAAAGCAGCCTAGCCTAGCTTTTTATTAAATATATATATATATATATATATATATATATAAAAAGAATTTAAAAAGTTCAAAGAAAGAACGCCCACGTGAATTAAAAAGGAAACTCGCATTAGATATATGTACTCTGTATGTATATATGTATATATGTATATATGTATATATGTGGCTTTCTTTACACTTTCTAAATCCCGATGTGGTGTCCAGCTGTATACTTTCCATCCTATGGAATATATTTCCCCTACACCAATACCATTTTTTGTGAATCTACCTTGCAGTATTGGGTGTGCATGCTAAGCGAGATTTGGAAAATGTTGGATTCGAGATGGAAATGGAAATGGAAATGGAAATTCTATGCTTTTTATTTGTTTGTTGGTGATGATGATCGAGTACTGTGTACTCGGAGTATTTGGGAGTGGTTTTGGAGGGGATGGGATGGGGTGGGTAAAATGGGTAAAATGGGAAATATGTGAAGCATAGAATGGAAAGAAAGAGAGAATGCGAACCAGCGACCGAACGAACGAATCAAAAATAATTATTACAATTTACGGTAAATATCAGACACTCGCCCCCGTACAAATTAAGAATTTGGTTCCTGGCTTAAACCAATTAGATGAGGTGTGGTGGATTGCTGTCTAGCTGTCATCTTTTGAAATTTGAGGGCCAGTTTCCATTTCTGATGATTAGAAATTGTAGGGGCTGAAATGCTGACGCCCGAAAGAAGCAAAATTAATGAAATGAAATGAAATGAAATGAAATGAAATGAAATGAATTTACTGAATGGGGAAGAGGAAGAAAAGAAAAGAAGGGCATTTGAGAATATTCTTGGCTGTACAATGAAAGTATGTTTTAGACAGAAACGAATGAGGATTCTGTGTTACAGTCTGCTCTGCTTTGGAATAAAAGGCGAAGCAAACGAAGAAAAGCGAAACAAGCGAAGCGGAAGAAAATAATGTTTCCCCAGTGAACCCGATCGTGTCGAATGGAATTTTTGTACAGAGAGAAGTTTCCTGATTGACCGAGTGACTTTCAATATCACATTCAAAAAGATTGAACAAATTCTCCATTTTTTGAAGAATTGACGTCGAGGTCTGCCTAGCGGTCGCCTTGTCCGCCCTACGCCATTTACAAGGGTAAATTCTTTCCTCATTGGTCATGAAGTTGTAGAAAAAGAAAAGAGAGAGCAGATGAAATGTATGGAGAAGTCAATCTGCACGATTAACTGGTTCGGTCAAGCATCCACTCGCATCATCGATATTCGACATGGGGAAAACACTTGAGGTTGTCTGCCGTGCCCCGCAAAGGTGCTTCAAACCTTCAAGGAATGTGAGAAGAATGAGAGGCGCAGCATCCGGAGAGTCATAGATCTCCAATACATTTCTATAGACTCAGGGGTATGCGCGGTAACTTGACTTACAGAAACGTTCGAATGTGTGAGAGAAGATCCTTCACCGGCCTTCTGTAGGGCCTACCTATCCATCCATGTTTCTTCTAAAATGCGGCTCTTTTGCAACGGGCAAAATATTTCAGTCCTGAACGATACATACATGAACGTTGTGGGGGATATGCTGGGGCTTGGTCCACATACATTAGAGATTTGATGTGCCGATTCTTATTTCTTTGTTTCTTGTGTCATCTTCATACACCATATTTACTACATACAATAAACTGCGCCTATCTCATACTCGTTGCTTCGCCTCAGACTTCTTCCAAGTCTCAATATCTACATATCTGAATTCTACCAGTGAATTTTCCATGAGCTGATATTTTGAATTCATTATTTTGTTTGTGTATACATAAACCAAACGTCGTGTACAAAAAAGATTGATTGTTTGTTTGCTGATTCAAAGGATCTGTTGTAGTCGCAGCAAAGTGGAGATACTCGAATTCAGGTGGTGAGTCTGTTTGTTCTATTTGTTGTCTCATCTGTCCTGCCGCCCCAATTCATATGCTCAATTTGGATACACAAGAAGCTCATACCCGTAGTAGGATCAATAAGAAAACAAACAAATATCAGCTCTATTCCTTCCAAGCTTATTTACTTTGTGTCTCTTTCTCTTCTAGAAGTTTAGCTTCGCCCAATTTCTCCCAATTCAGAATCGTGGGGGCCAAAAACCAAAAAAAAAGCAAATTCGAAGACGCACTTATCTTGACTATATCCACTTTCAATTCTAGATATCATGTCATACGATAATTTATCATCCTCGACTATGGAACCATCTTTCTTCCAAGAGAATAGATCAAATCCTCAATCTTTCCGTCATGAGGATTTGGTGGATATTGAAAATTCTTGGATAGAGAATATCGATCCACTTCTTCGTCAAGCCCAAATTAGCTCTCCAGACTTCGATTACCAACAAGATCTACCACAACAACCTTTACAAAGATTTATCACAGAGCCAGGACGAGCTTTCTTCACTACTGATGCAACGATGACTCACTTCAATAACTTTTCCCGACCGTTACCCAGAGCATTCGAACCCGTTGGTGTATTTCCCCAAGATTCTAGAACAAGAATGATATCACCTTCTCCATCTCAGGAATTATCTTCCAACTGCAGTAGTGCCCGAAGTCCAGGTACCGAAACAGATTTGTATCATGATGGACTGTATTCCTCTCAAGGTCAAGATGATTATAATCTACCCATCACAACTCACACTACCCCTACTCAAAGATTCACCCATATATGGACACAATCACACACTCAATCACTACAACCCGCTGGATATCCATGTGTTAATCTTAGTGATGTCCAAGCATTTGCTGATCCGCAAGAAATTAAATTCGAAGTCGATGAATCATATGCCGATATGGATATGCATACCGATTATGCAATCCAAGCCTCAGAGTCTGAGAGTCATAAATTAGCTTCTCATATATTACATTATAGAGATGAGGGATTGGGAGCTTCGATTCGAGATGCTGCATCTCCTCAAGCAGTTTCTATTAAGGCTTCTAATAACGACAATACATCTACAACTTCTGATGCTGATGTTGATGCAGAAGGCGAAGTAGATGTTGATGTTGATACCAATGTGGAAGTGGATAACGAAGCAGAAATTGACCCGGAATTGCTTCCACCGGATATTGACATCGAAGAAGAGGAGGAACCATCCGACGCAGAGTACACACCACGTCCCTCAACCCGGAACCCACGTAAACGTACTAGTACCACCAAATCCATCTCTCCCCCCAACACAAAACGCAACCGCATTTCCAAACACTCCTCCACCTCTCCCTCCAAATCATCCTCTAAAACCTCTCTCGTAAACCTATCATGTAAACAATGTTCCCAAACAGGATTCAAAGACACCACTACCCTGCAACGCCACATTGCCTCATCCCACACCCGCGCCTTCATCTGCGTCTTCGATTTCGCGGGATGCAACAGTACATTTGCATCCAAAAACGAATGGAAACGACACGTCTCATCTCAACATCTCAATCTACAAGCATGGGTATGCACACTCGGATCATGCGGGAAAGTCCCACTCTCTTCACATTCCAGCTCCATGAGAAAAGGTACAGAGAGAGAGATAGAGAAGGCGGTACAGAGAGGATATGAAATTAAAGGAGCGGAATTTAATCGGAAGGATTTGTTTACGCAGCATTTGCGTAGGATGCATGCGCCGTTTGAGGTGAAGAGGAAGGGGAAGAAAAATAGGGAGTGGGAGGAGAGGGTTAGGGGGTTACAGAGAAGTTGTGAGAGGGTGAGGAGGGAACCGCCGGGACGGTTGGGATGTCCAATTAGAGGGTGTGGGATGGGTGCTGGTGGGACGGGGATGTGGTTTGAGGGGAAAGCGTGCTGGGATGAGAGGATGGAACATTTGGGGAAGCATTTGGAGAGGTTGAGTGAGAATTCTGGAGGTGTTGATCGAATGGGAGGGAGTGACCGAACTATCAACCGCATGGGAGCCATCAATCAAATAAAAGCTACCAATCACTCAAACCCCCCACCCCCCTCCAAACTCCCCAACGAAACCGCCAACGAAACCGAAAAAATCCATCAAGAAAACGATCCCCTCTTCCTAGAATGGGCTGTGCAGCAAAAAATTATCGAGAGGGGTCATAGGGGGGAATGGAAACTTTGTGCGGGGACTACGGGGATTGGGTGGGCGAGGAAGAGGTGTGGGATGGCGGTTGGTGGGAGTGCTGCGAGTGAAGTTGGAGGTATTGGTGGGAGTGTTGATGGGAGTGAGAAGGGAGGTGTACAGGTTAAGTTGGAATATGAGGGTGAGCTGGGAGAAGAGGATTTGGATGCTGAGGGGGAGGATGAGGATGAGGATGTGTAGATGGGTAGATGGGTAGATGAATTTGTGTTTTCCGTGTTTTTTATTTTTGCGAAGGTGGTGCATGGATATTCCTCTCAGACTATCGCCATCCATTTTCCTCTTTTTTCCTCTTCTCTCCGCTCTTCTTTTTCTCAAGTTCTCTCAACTATCTATAATATGTGTTCTGTTCGACCGACCTCAGCGTTTTGGGTATGGAATCCCTAATTACTGTCTGGGAAGGCCTTGAGTTTAATCTTGATATTATTCATTTTATTTTTCTTTACTTTTCTTTACTTTTCTTTACTTTTCTTTACTTTTCTTTACTTTTCTTTACTTTTCTTTACTTTTCTTTACTTTTCTTTACTTTTCTTTACTTTTCTTTACTTTATTTCAAAATACAAAGTTGTTCTTAGCTATCGGGTTAAGGAATAATATATGGTTATGGCTGGCCATGAATGAATGCATGGATATCATGGATGGGATAGGAATTATAGAATTATGGGAATTAAGGAATGAGATTTTTTGGAGGTATGGGGTATATGCTATGGGTTACAGGATACAGGATATATGATCAGGATGGGTAATCGATTCATAGATACCTAGATATGGTATGAAAGAACATGAATTATGAAATGATGGATTACGCAGCGTTGTTTTCTCCTTTTTCTTCTCTTCTTACCTTTTCCCTTTCCTCCCACCTTTCCCTTCCTTCTACAAAGAAGAGGAGTCAAGATATTTAGATAACTTTATGTATTTTGTATTTTTTTTTATTTTTTTTCAATCGTATCATATTTCCCTTTCTTCCCTTTCTTCTTAGCATTGGGATTTATTAAGATCAGAATCAGGATTAGGAGCAGTCCTTAGTTTTTCAAATGACAAATTGCCTGGCACAAATAAGCAAATATTGATGTTTATGTTTTATTTGATGTTTTATTCTCAACCGCAACCTCAATTGCAATCTCAATTTCAATCCAGAGGGGATGGATATATGAGATGAGTGTTACATAATTATCCGAATCGGGAGCATATATGATTTACAGTTTTATTCGCGGGGAGAAGGGAGTTGAATTTAAATTTGTATGCAGGATGTACTGGTCTTGCAATTTGTATGTATATTGATTTGGACCATGAGAGTTGGTCAAGTTAAGTCTATAACTAAAAGGCAAGACTTTTACTACCTCTCTCAAAGACACTTCATGCAACACAAAATCTCTCTAAACCATTTACCCTCTATTAATAATCTCCGAGCTTCCAATAATCTTTGCCAGCCTCTCCTCACTCTGGGCCTCTCCCTCCTTAAATCCCATCGCACTCGCTAAACTTCTCGCTTCTTCATATCTTCTCCTAGCTTCCTGAATATTTCCATCCATTTCAGCGAATTCTCCTAAATTATGTGTCGCGACTGCGCAACCTATATCACATTCTTCAGTTCTTTCTGGTGGTGATATTTTGGCGCATATTTCTAAGGATTTAGTAGCCCATGCGCGCGCATTTTTGATTTGTTGAGAGCGGGATATTATGGGTTGGCCTGGTTCTAGTGGGGGGTTTTGTTGGGCTAATGAGATGGAGAGATTGTTCACTGTGGAAGTGAGTTAGTCTGTGGTTTTTTGAAAATTGAAAGAGAGGACAAACTTAGAACGGCTGTGTGGCAGGTAGCTGGAGTAGATAGTGCTATAGCTTGAAGGAATAATGGTGCGGCAAGATGGTATTTATCTGTTGCTTCGTAATGATGTGCAAGAGCTAGAAAGACAATTAGCTTAACCCAACTTGATGACCATGATGGAAAAACAAACTTTCAAAAGTCCCACCCATTTCTTCATCCGATAACCAAACTTCTTCTCCAGGTCGGACTCCTTCTTTTTGCCTCCTCATCTGTTCTTTCAATATAGTCTCCACCGCATATACCAAGCTTTCTTCTGCCTTATCCGGCTGCAAAACGTATTCCCCATTGTATAAATCAGCAATTTTAACACTGATCTCTATCATCCTCCTAAGAATTCTCGTCCTCTTTCCGATATTCCTTTCCAAATCCCCCAATTGTTCCATCCATTTCCCACAATCATCTCTCATAATTTCGTATACACCAATAGCCTTATCATAGGCTTGTACCTTTTCCAATAAAACGCAAACCGAGATTTTAATTCCAAGATACTCGTCGGAAAATGGATCCATACCCATCTCATCGGCAACTCGTAGTGCTTCTTTATAGTATTTTATAGCGTTCTTAGGTTCAAGAGACATGTTGGTGTAGTAAAGCGCTTTCCGCAATTGCTTTGCGACAGGTTCCGGAAAGGCTTTGAAGCCATTGATTATGTATTTGTTGTACCACCAATTGATATATCCTAGACAAAAAATTCCAAAACCTATACTGTATTTACTGTATTAGCGTTGTCCTTCCAGATAGTAAAGAGGATGAATATGAGGGGTAAAATACGCTACGGTAGCTCCGGTCATGCTATATGGATGTGCTTTGAAGAGTATTTTGACATTCCTCGAGAATGAACCTTTGGAAGGGTTAATCTTAGGCTGTGATCGTGTCGATTGCCATCTCTGCTGTTGTGTTCGACATGATATAGGGTTTCTGGTAGCAGGTCTATTGGTTCTCGTAGCTGGGACTCGTTGTTGACGAAGACATTGCGATACGCGATTTGAAGGGGCAGCAGACCCAAATGAGGTTGCGAATCGTGGTTTAAACATCTTAAAACTGCTTCTTATAGATCGCACAATTTGAGTTGGAAATCAAAGAACAATTGATGTTGGCGCAATTTGTGAAGCTTTGATCATCCGGAGCTTCATGAATTTCACATTTTCCTACCTGCAAGACATTTCGCCTGCTAACTAAAATACCCCTGTCTCCCGCAATGCACTAACTAATGAATGACGGCTACCCCACATCCTCGGCAACCATCATCATCCTTTTGAATTTCCATCACATCGTATTTCTCTTTAACCAAACTTTACTTCTCAGAACCTTTTTATTCAAAATGGCTGGTAAATTCGAACCTAAAACTCCTGTTACTCTCAACCCGCCTAAATACGATCCTATTTCAGTGGAGGAACTTGCAAAATGCAATGGTATTTGTTACTGCTCTACGATTTCCGAGGATGAAGTACTAATATGTGTAAAGGTGCTGATAGCGATAAATGTTATGTTGCAATTAAGGTACAATCTTAACTGTGCACGTTTCACGATGCAATGCAGAAGACTTATGGGACTTAGGGCAAAGTCTACGATGTAACTGGAAACAAAGCATATCTGCCCGGTGGTGCTTACAATGGTACTTCTTCTCGTCCCTCATTCCTCTAGTACTGCATGTTCTTTTCACTAATCTTTCTTCTCTGCCTCTAGTATTTGCTGGTCACGATGCCTCCCGCGCCTTAGCTAAAACCTCTACTTCCGCTGCCGATGTATCACCCAATTGGTTCGATCTTGATGATAAAGAAAAGGGTGTACTTAATGATTGGAATACATTCTTCTCGAAGCGATACAATATCGTGGGGCTAGTGGAAGGGGCGCAGAATCTGGATCCAGAGGATAAAATAGAGGGTGCATCGAGTTGAAAGTGGGCGGATGGATGGTGGAAGTTGTGAAGATTGAACAAGTTGTGGTGCAAATGTGATAGAAAATTGGATTTCACGAATTATGATCAGAGCCTGCTGGAAGGACTATGACGGGCAGATGAAATAGGCTTTGATTCAATCTGGTAGATAATGGCTCGAGCCAGTTATTTTGTAGCTTGATATGTGTTTTCAGCCGATAGTTGGACGAAGAGTCAATATCTACTTGGATCATATAATGCTGGTACTCTGTGAGCCATTCACTTCAACTCGATTATTCACCTACAACGTCAGACGATATAATCAGCAACCTCGTTTACCATGTATCCACCTCCCTCTATCCCAAATTATCCCCTCCAAAAGAATAACAACCAACCGCGCTTCTTAATTAACTTTTCCTTCCCTTCAAAAAGAAGATTGAAAGATACAAAAAACTTGCCGCCGCTACTGTAAGGGCGGGAGGGAAACTCACGAGAGGGGTTTTAGTAGAGGACCCGGTGTAACAATTTTAATCGCTACACCATGAGAGGCGCCGGTATGCTCTACATTTCGGTTTGGCGTGTTTGTCGACGGAGAAACTGTCGTAAAAGGATTTAGTTGATAGATTGCATCCGTATTTTCCAAGATCATGAGCACGGGCTGATGTGGTGTAGAAAAGAGAAAAGAACCAAGTATCATTATTGGGGGAATGTTGTGCTCCAATTACAACATTCACCATCTAGATCATTCAATATTCATTGTACATACAGTCTTCCTTCCCTCTTTCGAACCATCTCCTGGCTGGACCGAATTGAATCCAGGCCCCAGGTTGGTGAATAATCTCCCGGGTGGTGAATACAAGAGTGCGATTGCGGCATGGCAGACTTTTTAACAAGAATTATATGAAGTTCTACTATTCGAATCATGCATACCACAAGAGAGAACATCGAAGAAGTTGAACAGTACTCGGAGCTCTTCATAGATATCCGACATCTAGTCTGGGTTAATGAGAAACTCAATTTTTGGGCCACTTTCACTAGGCAAGAATTGACACGTTTTGTAGAATACTATCATTCATATATCCCCTATTACTGTCATCATACATCGATTGCTATTTGAAAATAGGCTGAACGCTAGATGAGATGGTAGGAGTCAAGTACTAGGTGGTCAGCAAAATCAGACAAATTCTATGATTTTCCTCCATTATATCCCATTTTCACCCAGAGTTCCAGGTCCTGATCAAAGTCTTCGGAGAATTGTAGGTCTTGGATAACCAACAAGGAGGTGCCACGAGGATAATCTTAATTGAAGACTACTGCGTTATATGTGAAAGCTTTTTGACTTCCGAGATGCACAGCGTCTTGTTTAACTAGGTATTTAGCTTTGCCTATTTATTTACTTACTTTCTTCACTACAGAAACAATAACAACAGTAGGATCCCTAATTGCCGAAACACGAATTACTTGAATTCTAGTCTCAAAAACAACAATAAACCTAACATCCAACGCTTCACCTCCTCCTCCTCCCAAATAGGCCAATCGTTTACTCTCTACCTCCCCCCCTTTACTTTCAAGACTTCCACTTGTTTTTAAAATTTATTTGCGATCCTTCGATAACTCCTAAATCCTCCACCATAATGAAAATATTCACCTCCTAGGCTTAGCATCCTCATGACACACGCGCGACATTTTACAAACCGTGCTCCACCTGGAATCAAACTTTCCTTTAGTATCCATTCACATCATATTCCCTCCCTAAACCGCCTACTATTCTATCCAAAAGACGTAGTGATATACACGGTAACACAGTAAATATACTCCTGCCATGAAAACGAACGCGATCAATTTCCTTAATAGAAATACAAGTATACCCAAAAAAAACACAACGAGCACACAATCCCAGCTACCACAAGTACCAAAGAAAAGTATTCGCTTACCGAACCTACTCCTTACCCCAAAAAAAGAGGAAAAAAAGAACCCCACATTCTCAGATTTATTACAGCGCGACTATTCATCAACCAATGAATCCACAAAACAAAACAAAAGCAAAAACACATAAAAGCCGCCAACTACCCACCAGAAACTCCTATCATCTCATCTCATCAGCATAGAATCCTACCCCTAATTACCCCTACCCTAGCATTACAAGTACATTCCAACCGAAGACGCACCACCAACCTCATTCTTATAAAAATTGAACAGACTTCCTCCAATTTTCCAATTTCCCAATTTTTCCATTCTTCCTTTCCGTCCGTACGTACATACGTACCGCAACAACAATAGGAAAAAGAAGCTAGAAGCAACTTTGCAACTTCGCAACTTACTTACTACTCACTGACAATACTTTCTGGCCAGCCTAGTAGCCATATGAAAAGTATTAGGAAGCGAAGTGGGGGTGTGGGAGGTAGATATGTGATATGCAATTATATACTTATCTAAAAGCGCAGCCCGAGAGGGAAAGTCGGTGGTTGAGAAGTAGATATCATTTTCACTTAGGCGTACTAGGTACGATGCAATGGGTTGGATGAGGAGAGATCTCCGGTGCTTGTGCATTTGATGCGAAAATTTACATGTAAAACACATCGTGTACATAACCACTCGTACCTAGTTTTACCTTTAAATCGCCTATCGAGGTTTTGTACTGAATACCTTTTTGTACCGCATCCCATCAGCAGAAATGTTGATCCGTGAAAAGCTTCAACTGAGGGAAATCAAACAAGAAATTTGAGGCAATTTTTATATTTCCTAAAGCATTTCCCGAAACTAATAGCTAGAAAGTAGGCCATCCATCCGATTCAACTACAGCCCCATCATCATCAAATCCCTTTACGCCTTCCTAACTCCTCAGACCGTAAATCAAAAAACATAGCCCAAATAAAATATCCCGAATCAACCACGCCTCAAACGCCTTCCAAATGCATCTCGAACTAGAGAAGATCATGTTGGCACAATTGAGGATAGACGAAATCAAGGAAGCGAGTGAAAATGAATGCAACCCTCTAACTCGCATGGCTAAGTATATGACACCCAGTCCCACAAACGATTCGCTCAAAAACCACGTACCACCAAAAAGAAATATCCAAAGATGGTGACCAAAAATAGACTTCCTTTTATGCTATGCAAGCATCTTCATATCTTGCGGAGAGCCAATGACTGCAGAAAATGATCATTTTTTCAAAACAGCATCGTACATTGTGACCAGGATTCCGATTCCGGTTCCAACAAGTATGCTCTGGTAACCTCCATAAAGTGCCGAATTGATTCTGGCCACTTGTTCAAGATCTACAAGTCCGCCAAGAGTTGCATCTTGGCCGTAGACTATGAATGTTACGAGTCCTTTTACGATGTTGAATGTCAATGGATCAAACGAATATCGTTTGGTTCGCGTGCTAGGCTTTCTTGTCAAGTTGAAAAAGTATGCCCCAAACAATGGCAGCAAGAGACTTGTGGATAACCACAAGGCGAAAGGACCCCAGAACGACGTGGTTAATAAGAGGAACAAATCCGGAATTTTTACCGCGTATTCGGAGGTAGTAAGGAAATTAATCGGGGGAATTGTGAATGCGTATTTGTTCTCCAAAAGCTCTGGTTGAAGTTGCAACGCCTCTGATAGTAGCATAATGAACTCAAGGGCCACAACATTTGATATAGTTTCACGAGCAGTCTCCACAGCTTCGACTACACCCAAATCCTTGTAGTATTCATTTGCTTTTGCGCGTAAAACTGCTGTGCGGCGATCGATAACATCTGCGACAACTGCCGGAGATGGTGGAAGAGGGACATTTGATGCAAACCCAAGAGCGCTAGCTTGAGGAGTTCGTCTAAGAGCCATAGCAGAGCGCGTGATTGCTCGCTCGGATTCCGAATCGTCACTACTAAAGTGTTAGCTACTTTGAACAGAGGAACGCGCTGGGCGCGTCAGCAACACCTACGTAGTTTGATTCCCGACCTCGGAAATTTCAGACGCAAGTCTAGTCCTGCGTCTCAGCGATCTTTTCGTATCCATCTCGTCGTGGGTAGAAGGTTCCTTCTTTACAGGTGAGGCACCGGATCTTCTGTTATAATATGGTATAAGTCGTGTTTCGTTGGCTAGTTGCGATTCGTTCTCAACCAGGTAATCCTCGAGCGCAAGCTCAAGTTCTGTCTTCTTAATACCATCAATACTGAAAGAAATGTCAGTGGTTTTATCGGAAAGTTGATGAGATTTGTGGTCTCATACTACTTAAGTCCAATCGAATCCGCAAGCTCCATCAAATCCCCCTTCCGTTGCGCCTTGATCCAATTTGCTACCCCGGACATTGTGATATATGTTGTCTACTAAATGCGATCACGATTATTATATTTTTGATAAGGTGTCTGGAGGGAGAGTGCGGGGATTTATGTGTGCCTTTTGCGGTTCTCGTGCGAAGTTTGAGTAAATAGTGTGGGGTGCTCAATGCGGAAGCAATCGCGTAGCATGTCAACAAAACAAGCGCTAGAGATTCACGTGACTGCTCTGAATTGACAAGAGCTAATCCAAAACTAGAGCTGTTGATGCCGTCGTGGGTTGATGAGTCTGTATAGCATCACAGTAATTCCTCTTGAAAGTGGTTTAAGATCTTTGAATTTTGAGCAGATCTTTATGCAAGGCTGTCCTTGCCGTTGTCATGGGAGATTCAAGTATAAATACTCGAGTCCGGGGGAAGGAATGTGCGTATTCTAGAACCTGCTGGGAACAGGTATGCACTGTAAGACTGAGTAACCTAGTAATGCAAACATCATTCTCAATCATCTCTTTATTTAAAATCCCGCCTACCATACAATGAAATTGATGCCATATAGTAATCAATGATAAAAAAGATGACGTTTCAACACAATCTTCATACATGGGTTAAGAATTGACATTATTGGAGTCTTTTTCGTTTCATCCTTGACCGTCCTATCAAACAATGACCATCAAGCAGTCTGGGATCATGTAGCTAAAGCACTAATCTACAATATTTACAAAGCGCTCCTCTCCTTTCTTCACCAATCGCACCGGAATGAAACCTGGGTGAAGCTTCAGAGTGATGAGTGTCGTAGCCCCTCTAATCGTCTCTCTCGCTTTCATTTGCGCCTTACTATACAACTCTTTTTTCTCACCGACGGACATATTCGAAACTTCATCGTCTGTAGCCCATTCATCAACAGCAAGCTCTATCGAGTACTTTTGGAAAATTACAGCAAGTACACCCATGATTTTGACCTGAGCCAATCTTCGTCCTAAGCAAGATCGAGCGCCATCAGAGAAAGGAATATATGAACCTCTTACTGGGCGGAATAATGCTGCGGATGCGTTGTTCCCCGTAAAGCTACCAAAATCATCCTCCCCAGAAGATTCGGCCGCGCTGTCATCTTTTCCTACTTGCTTAAGGAGCCATCTCTCAGGCTTGAAATCATTGAGATCATCGTCCCTTGATGTGACTTTCGAGGGCTCGTTCGGCCAATATCTAGGATTTCGATGGAGACCAACAGTATTGAGATTGATATGAGCTCCAGCGGGAAGGGTTATCTTCTTTCCATCAATAAAGATTGTTTGATCATGCCCTTGACCAACCGATTTAGGAATATTTACCACAGGAGGCATGAGTCGAAGTTGTTCATTGAGCGTGGCTCCGAGCGTACCGCCCAAGAGGATGTTTATATTTGTATCATAATCCCAACTCTCAGGGGGGGTATCGGCAAAGATTTTTTGGACCTCTTCTTGTACTTGTCGTTGAGCCCTAGGGTTAATGGCCAATTCAATGAGGGAGAAGTGAATCGAGTTTGCGGTCGTCTCATGGCCAGCGACAATCATGACGAACGCATTACCGAGGATTTCAGAATCCGAAAGGGCGACTCTTTTAGCTTGACCTTTTTCAACTCGGCTCGGTGACGTTTTATAAGACACTTGTGCACTAGTAGGCCCATATGAACTCTTCACTAGAGAGCCCATTATATCCATACCCTCACTTTCCTTGCCTTCTATAGCCTCTTGAGCTTTCTGGGCAAATAACTCGTTCATGTACTGCCCCCAATTCTCAAAAGATTCTAATGCTTCTTGAGCGGAATGGAAAGGCATCAATTCTGGAAAAGTTAGTTATGATAAACACTGGGTTGTTCCATGTACCTACTCAGAAGCCATTTTGGAAGGAAAAGAACCCAGACTAGAGTCTCTAAAAGCGTACTCAAAGATCTCTCGAAGCTCATGGTGTGACCTTCAGGCGCTTCATTGCTGCTGTAAACAGATTCCTGTTCCTTGTTCTTCGGTTTTTCCCCTGGCCATAATAAACGGACTCCAAATCCAATCTTACTTATTATATGCAATGTGATTCGCATTGTATCGGTGGGCACTTCTTTCAGAGTCACATCGCCTCTTCCATCAGGGCCCAGCCATTTTCTCAGCATCCCTTGTGCTTGTATACAAGATTCGGCAAAAACCAGTGCATTATTTTTTTCCGTAAAACTGGGTGCAGAAATCTTCCTATGCTCCCTCCATTCAATTCCTTCGGTTGTTATAATATTCCGACCAAAGATCTCGAGGATACGGTATGAAGCGAGAGGTTTGGGGAAGGCATCTCTACGACTTGTGATCTGATGAATTGCTTCTGCATTTGAAACAAATACGAGGATTGATTCAGGAGAAACGATCAGAAAAGTATCCCCAGTCTTAGAGAATGGATCATATAGTAACTGCCAGCACCAGTCTGGTGTCGTATAACTAAACTTTGTTAGAACATCCTCGACAGTAAACTTTGTCACCACTCACTCAATCCAACTTTGTGTCCATGTCTTTGGCAGCCTTTTAATGAATGGTAGCCATATACGATGAGTTATCAACCAAATTGGGTTATAAAGATTAATCGCTGGAATTGATTAGAATATGAGGACCAGGAATGATGATTTGACTCACGGGTTATCACGTATGGCAAACCTGAGCGTTTAGCAGCTGCAATGTTTTTCTGTAATTCCACTATATTCGAATACACCCAATAAATTGGGAGTGTAGTTAAAACAAGAGTGAACGGTGAAATCATTTCAAAAAATATGCACGGGCCAACTTCACTATCGAATATGTACCGAGGAAGTTATGATACAAGAAAATCACAAATCAGCAATTAATTGTTGAAAACATTGAACATTCAAGGGGAGGTACCCAACCATTATGAAGTAGAAGTAATTCTCCATCATAATGATAATTTGAGACAGCTGGCCACGACTAATAAATGCCGTTTAAGTACTTGGGACTAACCTCTCGGACGCTTGCTTTGCCGTTCAGAAATATGGAAGGAGAAGCCGCTTGCGTCAACATTTTAGCCAATTAACGTTTCTAGAATGGATGCTATCGTTTGAAGAAGCACGAACGAACGTAACCTTCAATCCACGATTCCAAATGGATTGGATCTTATTCGGTCCCAAAGCATCCCGGAACGTGTGTCAAGTTAGTTTTGAATATGGTTCACTACAACATAAATGACGATCCTTGCGGCAATTCTAGATTGTAGATTAATCCAAAAGAGTTAGAAATGATTTAATTGGAGTATAATTGGTCAAGATTTTAGTTGCACTGTTTGTTGCCATGGAATTGTAACCTCATGAAGATTTTGGCAAGATGAGCCGGACGTTCTTTCAAACAGGTCCTTGATATGGAAGAAATTCGGATAAGGTTCGCTTTGCCACAAAAATCATGACGTCGTCCACGGGTATGTTTTCGAATTCGTTTTCGTATTGCAACCGCACCGCCAATTAACACGACTCCTAGACTTCACATACTGCATGCATGAGTAGACCTTTGGGCCCCCGCGTGGTAGCGTGCTTCGGATCTTGAGTAGCCCGGCGCTTTGCTGTCTTGTGAAGAAACTGAAGCTACACTCAGATCAAATGATCGAATGATTGGTGAACACTTGATTCACTTGAATTATCTTTTGCGAATCTTGCACATAGGTGAGGCATAGAAATGGTTAAGGAAAGAGATATTTCGAGTGGAAATTGTTATGTCAAAAGATAATGTCTAAGGATGGATGGATGGAGATAATCTACGTAGGGCCAAGTGCAACATGTCTTGGAAAAAGTTTTCAATAAAAATACGGTAAGCCTTCAGCAAAGAATCTAAAGAACATGAGACTTTCAGGTACTGATACCGCATCGAAATTGCGCCCGAAATAAACATATTGGAATGGTACCACAATATTATGAGAGATGAGGGCCGACGATGATTGCGTGATTCTGCGACTAAACGGATGAAAACCTAATACCTGTGCACTTGACGACTTTTAGGCTTTGCGAATGAGTTCAATTGATCATTGTTATTTGAAAGCCCCAAACCACCTTCATGCAAGTATGAACAAGTCAGCATTGACGAAAGTGGTTTTGAAGTTTGACAACCTCATCATCGAAGTGTCACGTGACACTTGATAGTCACGTGATGATATATCTCAAAGCGGCATGGCCCTAGTTCCAAGCGAGCTTCCCACACTTGAGTTTCCCAAATTTCAAAAATCTTATCAACGACGATACTAACAACAATCAATCCCAGCGACCACCAGATAAATCGCCAAGATGGTACGTTTGATCTCATTCCGTTGCTGAATTGTTAAGGGGGCTTCGAGTTCGATGGAGAGACATTGCTTGGGATTGTTGGAAAGGGAAGAACGAGAATTTGGAATTTCGAGAGACAATTTGCGACAGTCCGATGGAAAATGATGATTGATGAACGGAAACACGGCTTCAGGCGCATATTGAACTATTCTCGAGCTACCGAATGAATCCATTGTCAATATCATTTCTGCGACACGATGACTTCGCAGGCAATTTTTAACACATCTAATGATGGCCAATATCGTGGACTAGGGGCGGAGCTCTATGGAGAAGCGCTGCAGCAGAATGATTTTAACGGGCTTAATCGAGGCTGACATCTCTCCTTTCTCGCAGGTCAACGTCCCAAAGACCAGACGCACTTACTGCAAAGGCAAGGATTGCCGAAAGCACACCCAACACAAGGTCACCCAATACAAGGCTGGAAAGGTACAATACTCGATCAACATCTCGAAGGTTTATCAAAATTAATATGTTGGATTAGGCTTCGTTGTTCGCTCAAGGAAAGCGTCGTTATGACCGAAAACAATCCGGTTATGGTGGTCAGACAAAACCCGTTTTCCACAAGAAGGCAAAGACCACAAAGAAGGTTGTGTTGAGATTGGAATGCACATCCTGCAAGACGAAGGCACAGTTGGCATTGAAGCGTTGCAAGCACTTCGAGCTTGGGTACGAATTCCCAATACTTATTTTCGTGCAACAAGTGCGCAGTACATTTGAATACGGAGCTAACAATTCAATAGTGGTGACAAGAAGACCAAGGGTGCTGCATTGGTATTCTAGATTTGTGCATGCTATGGCGATTCTGTTTTCATCGGGGACAAATGGATGGGTCGACGGATTTTGCGAGGAACATACACAAATACTCAATGGTTGAGATGGGGCGTGGGAGAAAACGATGTGGTTGTACTCCTTGTACCTCATCCTAGGTTACCAAATGAAACATAGCAAAGTCTGCTGATGACATACCATATTGGAGGGTTTCTACGTGATGATGCTTGAAGATATCTGCAGTAGCTTGCATATTCGTGATTGGGACATGGTGTGGAAGTGGACAATAATGAAATGTATCAGTCACTTTTCCTTTCCATGTATCATGCTAATGATTGATGATTCGGTTTGGCACCAAGCATGCACGCGTCAAGTTGCGGACTAGTGCTACACGCAAATATTTCTCCATTTTGGTGACATTAGTATTCAAGCGTGGTCTGCACAAGTCGTTTGCATTGCCATCTTAGAAGTTCAATTAACAGCCAATATGCAACAAGAGTTTATCCAATTGGTTCAAAGAGATATAGCAATTGGGCCCCAATCATTTCCAAGGTGGTCTTTCATAGGAATCCGAATGTATTTAGCCCAATCGATAAATTATGACGGTATTATGTTTAGGGCACCCTATCACGCTCTATCCAGGAGGCAAATGATGGCCGATAACCACCCCTTCATCGTTCCTGGGGATGAGGATTTAATTTACTTGAACTTAAATTTTTTTCAAGCTTAGAAGAGACTCATATATCTGCAGTATGAAGGATGGATTTTCTTATTTTTTTAAAGAGAGTTTTAGGACTATTCATGGACCCATGGCCAAACAGACACTGAGATGTCACTTTCTGCCTGCTTTTTCGCTAATAGATGTTGACCCATTTGAATTACTTTTACTTTACACAGTGATATTATTTTCATCAGGTCTCACAGTAACATACGCTCATCACTCTTTAATACAAGGAAACAAAAGTTACAAAACGGGGCGTTAAGAGCACACCACTGTATTCTTGGGACTACACTTAAAATCCCTTCCCTAACATAACTGTCTCACCCCCTCCATACCACAACTGACCCCTCCTACAATCCAAACCCTTCTCCTGTCCTACAACCCATTCTCCATCCTCATTCCTTCCGCCTCCCTCCCGTGGCCAATAGTCCTCTTTCAGCCACACATTGATTTCCTCAATCAAGTCTATCCAAGCCTGTCGTTTCTCAGGCGTATCATGATCTTCTTGCGTGAGAAATCGTCCAACTGTAATGTGTGAACTGGGAACTACGTAGCGGGAATCAACAGAAATACCCGTAGATCGGGCAGCGGTGAATAGAGATTGGCGTAGATGGTGGTAGGTGAAAACATCATCTTGGGCCGTTCTGGGATTGCGAGATGATGGATCCGGGGTTGAAGTAAGTGATTCTCCGGCGGCAGGAAGAAAGGAAAGTGCAACTGCGGCGGCATCATAGGACAGTGTAGGTTTAATGAGACGAGCGCGGTGTTGAAGGGGATAATCTGTCATGGTTGATATGGTAGATGTACCGAGCTGATTGACGATGGAGGTTATTTCCGGGGAGGTCAGGGAATGGGTGATTTCAAGCGCGGTGAGATGCGACTTGAGCGAGGGCATAAGCCAGAGTTCTGAGATATATGTCAGTGGCGAGAAAAAAGGCGAGTATTATAAGACCAAAGGCTAAGCGCTGGGTGCATCGTCACATACTCGGAGCCAAAGTAAGCAGCTTCTGTTGGATGGTCCCCACTAGAGCTTTGATATGTTGCGGAGGTCGCGCCCAGAATACCAAGCAATGTCGGGGATCCTCAAACCCAGGCTCAATATTGGGATCCTCCAGCTTTTGAAGAACAGTATCCATTATCATTTCTTGAAAATCAGAGGCCAGTATCTTGGCTTTCTGTTGAGCATTTCGAGTTTCTCGGTGAGCTGCATACCTAGCTTGTATTTCGACCTGAGGAGACTATCAGTTCAAAGTATGTCATCAGATAAATCACTAGGATTTCAAACACACATATGTTATGTGATCAAGGATTTGTAAGGCCACAAAACGTAAGTAGAACTGTTGATCTGACGGGATGGATGGTGTCAAGAGTGAAAACTAAATACCGGATCATCGTGGCATGCTTCGATTAAAGCATCATAGGGGTTGGCGTATTTTGCAGTATCAACACCGGATAAGTCCTCGAACTTGTTCTTCGAGTCCGCCGAGCCAGCCAAAGTTATGGGAGCCATTTCTCAACCTCCAGAAAAGTAAAAGATCTTCTTGAATGGGGAGGAAGTGGAAAGGGGGGGGGGGTATCAAGCAAAACAGTACTCTATTCCCAAAAAGTGACTGTCCCTTGAGGATATGTACAAGAAAGGATTTCTCTTCTTAGGTAAATAAATACACATGAGTGGGATATGTCTGTCCCAGATTGGCTGTGTAGTGGAGTGGTTGGGGGTGGGGGGTTAGTTTGGAAAGGTCCGAAGAAGTTCCAGGGAGCTCGGGCCCTCCTCTGTAATTGCTGTTTGGTTTTGTTGAACCTTCTTCCACACCCACAACCTTTTCAATCAAACAATTCAAAGCCAATACTGCAAATAACAATCGCCACAACCTCTATTACTTCTCTAATATACTCCATTGTTGTGTTGCATCATCAGTGAGAGTTGTTTGACACCAAAAAGATACCGAAAACCTCCAACCATCAGTCATCTGTCTGAAGATGATCTTTGTCTTTGATATCAAAGATACCACTTATGGAAGAGACTGAGGACTGGAACTCTATTAGTCTTTTGATATAATTCCATGATGAGCAGAATTATTGAGGACTGTCCATTTTCAATACATTTTCTGATGGTTCTCTTCTTTCTTTTGGGATCATTCCTTTGAAATGTGAATGAATGAGAATTCACTTACCATCGGTGTTCTGGACTTTTCACCCCGACAGGGCCCGGACCACCTCAAGGTTACATACAACCTTGACCCATTAACAAAAAACTAACGCTTTTAGTCATATTTTTTTCAGGGGGCCTTCAGCTGCAGCATATCCCATCAATTGCGTGGATTTCGAAAGTGCTATCTCCTTCTGGACTTATGGTATTGCCTGTACCTAACTGGTGCTCCATACGATTTCTCTCTGAAATTGAAATATATCATCTTGGAATACTTGACCCCAATGACAGTATCGTTGGGCAGATTGGTCAATCGTCATTCCTTCTGTTTGCTTTCGTCTCGACTGTTGTTAGAGGCATACTTCAATGTGCGGCGCGCATTCCTCTATTGGACTTCATCTCATATGTTGAGTATCACGATGCTCGCTTCTCTAAGCATGGAGGAATCATTCAATTTCTTTCAGCAGTTTTGAGGCATGGCTGAATTCTCTCTCCAGAAGGGGGGAAGTCAACTTCTGCGGGCCTAGCGGGACCTGCTTCTTCAGACCCTGGACCAGATGCTTTTCCTCACGATGTGGGATGAATGATCTTAGATGAGTTCATCAATATCTCCTTCAACACCGAATTTTCCTCTTCCGGGGGTTTTACTCATGCAAGTCATCGCAATTCATCAATTCGACATATGGATCGTGCCAGTGCCTACGTCTTCACCGCTGACTACACAAAGGATGCAAGGCTTCTTGTCCTTTGCACATTACGCACGTCACATGAACCGCATGAGTTTGATACGTTGGGCCATCTATACAACCATTCACTTAAAAAGGGTACGCGACTGGTCTGCTTTGGCTTTCGAACCTCCTGCAAGTATTACAATTGAGGGGGTACTACCATTGGAGTTGAGACTGCGCACGGAAAACTAGTCAACGCACCTCTGCAGCCTTTGTGAGAGGACCTCGATTGACGGAAATCTTAGTTGAAAAGATGGATTGGATACCTCAAACACGCAGTCCCTCCTACACTTCCTTATTGTGATGGAGAAAATCGCATGTTGATGGTAACTTGAGGAGAAAGATGGATTGAAATTTCAAATCTGCCGTCTTTCATCCTGATCAACGAAGACCTTAGCATTGGCGGCAAATATAACGGAATACCGTAACACAGCTGGTATCACATTGTCAAGCTGGCAGGTGCTTAGACCACAGAAGGAAGTGTAATGCAAGCAACCTAAGCGAACCTTTCCTTGTATATCGCAGCCAGTGTTACCAACCAAGTGGAAAATCCTTTGGTAATGTAACAAAAGAGCGGTACCATGCTGTCTATCACAATAGTATATTTCTCGAGAGCTGCCACTAGACGATATTGCTCTTCCCGAATATCAACAAAAAAGAGAAATATAGGAATACCTTGAATGAAGTTGAGGAGAGGGGTAGTTCGAGATTTGCTGCGACTCGGTCAACTTTGTGCGCTGCGACTTCCGACCGAGTCTAATAGAAAAGCCAAAATATAGAGCATGAGATAATGAAGAGCGGAGCTCGCTCTTTGATATCCAAATAAAAATTGCACACCAAGTAAAGAGGAGCTTAGTGGCTTTTGTTATTTGTTTATTTCTTTCAGCAACCATGCGTTCGGCTTGTCTTATTAGTTTAGAGAAACCAGCTCAATTGACTGATAAATTCAAGAGGTACCATTGAGAGGAACATACCAGAATCACTTGGATTACCCCTTACCCCTTCGGCTCAAGAGTATGTTAGAATAACCGACAAAGCTCGGGCCAACCAGCACATAAATATTATCTTGAAGCCAAGGGGTATTAGACCTACCTGTTCAAAGTTAGTCAAGACTTTGGTACTTATTTACAAGTGGTCAAGTTATCGGTATTCAAAGACAATATGTCAAAGACATCATACCACTTAATCAACCAAACAGGGCGCTTTGATAGAACACCCTAGGTAGTTAGTGTTGGGCATCCATGCTTGCCTACCAACGTGGGTGGAAAGCCACAAAGGAGTTCGGCATTGTTGGCCATGTAGTTTCTTGTTCAAAGAGTGAAAGAGTACTCACCCTGCAGCAAAGTTCTAAGGGTTGTCTGCCAGTATCCCAATATATATCCAGCAGGCACGCCATAGCAGGTGAGGAGATCCAAAGGCTTCCACAGGAATCGATCCATCTGCGTAAACATGATATGGAATAGAAAGGCTTTGAGTATCACTGTTGTAACCTCGAGGCTGAGTATCACTGTTGTAACCTCGAGGCCGGTAATACCTAGTTGAAACAATACCTGCGACGAAGCTTGCTGTTGTCATTTCGAAGTTGGTAAAGACATACTCCGACCATATCGCCTTCGAAGATCGCTGTTGCATTCTCAGTGTTAGTAGACCTTCACGCAGATTGAGTTCATTAAGACCTACTGAGTCAAATCAGGCTGAGAGCTCCCCGCTGACTTTGTATCAAGTGCTGTAGTAAAGGCAGAAGGCTAGCAACTCGAAGAGCTTGTGGACGATAATATGGTCCGTTGGCGGATGCAAAATATGTCGATCGATCCCTTCCTTATCCGTCCTTGTTGTTATTGTTCTCGTATTGGGTGTTGGGATGGCTTCAGCCTGCTTCTCTTGTGCGACGAATTAGCTTTGGGGATGACTCAAGAACAAGTACACTCACATTGTGGTAACAGCATATTGTCAATCAATGCTCTGCTGCCTCAGAGTCTGATTCACCTCAGATCATTGTCCAATATAAGGTGGCTGGGCTTCGGAAGAAGCTAAGCAAGAGGAGCAAGAGCAAACTCAAGTGCAGAATACAAGTTCAAAGTGATTGATAGGTCCTCAAAGCCTGTAGTAACGAGGACAAGGCTCACTAGCTGGCGTTGGCCAGTGCTGGTCGTCGTTGGGCGGGTGCGATCAGGAAAGTGGCTGGGCCGCTCCGGTCGCTAGTTTCTTGCTGCGAATTTCTCCACTAGCGATATAAACGCACAACCACAAACAAATTCACACCTTCAACTTTGACCAAGACCATCTTTCAAAATTCAGCAATCATCACACCATCATCACTGTTCCTCTTCGAACTATTGCAAAGCTACGAGAGACGTTGAAGTAAGTTATTCTTTGCTCACAACACGTTCCTGCGACTTCCTCAAATATCGCATCTTCCTCCCCTCCTCCATTTCTTCTTTAAAATTAAACGTCGCTGACCGAGTTTCAATATCAGTATCACGATAAGATTTATTTCAAAAGAAGTTCCATACTATCAAGACAGGCCTGGTTCCTTCCTACCATTAACGACTGAAAGATAATTCTGGGTAAGTGATTTTCGTCTTGACAACTTTTTTTCCTGTCGCGTCTACTTTCACTCGCACCCTCCTACTCCATCATCAATCAACAGCCTTTGGCTATTTTGCACATCATCTATACCCTTCACATCATCAAAACATTACTGTATCATCGTTGTTGCAATTTTTTTGGTTGTTCGAACTTCCAAAGAAATTACATCAATCTTGAAATCTTCTTGTTACCTTCCATAACCATTCCCGTCACAAATCACCGTCAGCCGACAGCCTTGAGCTGCTTGGTTTGTACAAACACGCATCCATCAAATTTCGAACACGAAAATTGTATGCTACTCCATCAGCATTAAGAAAAAATTCACTCGAACGATTTATTCTTCCCAAATCAATTTTTTTCTTATCGATTGTGGTACCCTATCTATACTTTCTCGCGAAAAAACTATTTACCATAGCTAACCAACTTTTTATCAGCATTCAATCAACATGGCGAAGAAGCGGAAGAAAGCTCGGTCATCAAGAAATCGCGCCAGAGATGATCTCTCCGAGGATGACGGCGGTGACGGCGGAATCAATGATTCCGACCAGGCTCACAGTGATCATGGTACTGATGATGAAGAAGAAATTCGTCTACCTAATCCTGGAAGTAAGAATCAAACCGGTTCTGCAGCAAATACAAAGGGTAAAGGGCAAAATGGTAAAAATAAAAAGAGAACTGATGAGGGCAAGATGTATAACTCGCTCAAGTTTGGACAAGGAACTGACCAAAGTCATCCTCCAATTAATAATGTCGCGGACTTCATGGCGGAGTTTCTTGACAAATTGTTGGACGCAGGATTTGAAGAGGTTATCAAACATCTCAACGGCCGGAAATTGCGCGTTGCAACGGCGTGTTCTGGCACGGAAGCACCGATCCTGTTTCTTATCATGTTTTCTGAAGGTATATTCTGAAAGAGTCAATTTCGTTCATCATTACTAATTATAATCTAGGTCTAAGGAAGAGAGGCATATATTTCAAATTCGAGCATGTCTTCTCGTGCGAGATCGAGCCATCTAAACAAGCGCACATCCGTCGAAATTTTCCTGGTGTTCCTATTCTCCGTGACCTTACAGAAGTTTTTGGGTGGAAGGAAAATCCTGAATCAATAGGTTTTATGTAGGTTAAATCGTCCGCCCTTCAGTTCTTAGCTAACTTATTATAGGCACACTGCTTTTGGTGTAAAGCATGAACTTCCTCTTCCTGGTACAATTGATCTTATAATCGTTGGTACTTCTTGTACCAGTTTTTCCAATCTAAATAGTCAAAAAGATACCGATTTGGAGGTAGCAGAAACCGAGTCTTCACGCACATTCCGTGCATATGTTCGACTAATTGAGCACCTCAAGCCAAAGATCGCTGTCAGCGAAAATGTCAGCGGTGGCCCTTTCAAGGCTATGATTCATATGCTTGGCAATCATGGCTACATTGGCGGCTCCGCAATTGTTGATAGCAAACATTACGGCATTCCTCAAACTCGTCAACGTGGATATGTAATTGCTCTTCCTCGATCTTCTTTGGAGGAACTTGGTACCGCAGAATTGTACGATAATCCAAAAGTATGGAAAGAACTTTTTGCTACAATGAGGTACAAGCTATCGTGTCCTGCTAGCACTGGAATTGAGCAGTGGATGGAGAAATCAGATTCGAAATCACTTAGATCTCAGGTTGAACTACAAAGTGATCCACGTTCGGTCGTAAGCTGGGATACTTGTCACGCAAGACACGAGGATTATCGTCATGGACAGGGCTTTGGTACCGGTAAACCGATTACTGATTGGAGGAGCACAGGTGTCTTCAGGCATCCTGACCATTGGATCCGCAACCCAAAGGGATTTGTCGAACGTGTTCATGACACTACGGATGTCAGCCATTTGCGTGGTGTATCCCGTGGATATGATGATCGCTACATCAGGTAAGCTTGATTCTATATTGATTCTTATGGCAACATGCTAATGCTTCTTCCAGTCGCAACATTGATCTATCACAGAATGTCTACGTGCAACACGATAATGTGAAGTGCGGTATCATGCCTTGCTTGACACCATCTGGTGCCATGTTCAATACTGCCCGTGGTAGCAAGATCACTGGTGAGGAAGCTCTTCGTCTTCAAGGAATCGATACTGCTGGTCTTGAACTTGGTGGTCTTACTCAACCGGAGCTAAGGAACTTTGCTGGTAATGCCATGACAACTACAGTTGTTGGAGCCGTCATGACATTTTCGCTTCTTCAATTCTTCATGGTGTTGCCCCGCGGCGACGACGTCGATACCCCTATGGAGGACGTGGTTACAAAGAAATTTCGCGGTGAGGAAATCATGATTAACTCCTGCGAGGATATTGCGGTTGTTCAACAGCCTTTGACTGTTGGAGAATGCAATCACATCGCCGAGGCTTCTGCAAAGTTCTGCTATTGCGAAGCTCAAACTGATATTTCACGATCAACGATTGTCAAATGCAAGAATTGCGGTCATGTCTCTTGTTCTACTTGTGGTGTCAAGCCACGGCATGCCTATGAGCCTATAAGCCAATACGTGGGCCCTCGAGGTGTACTGGGTATGACTTCTCGCATCGCACCATCCTCCGTTGAGTTCAATATTGCCGGCCGAATGCCAATGACAGTTTTCATACCGGCGTTATTTAAATCGGATTTCAAAATGGTATCGTTCATCGAAGAACTTGGCACTGGTGATGTTGATAATGGACAATGGGCTGCCTTGTGCGAGCCTCTTCTTAAATGTCTTCAATCAACCGTCAAATTTCACAAGCCAGTTCGATCTTTTGCCTGGAATTTCACATGGCTTTCTGATAATGCCAGGTTGGAGTTACTTCTTGCCGACAACAAGATTCAATGGCTATTGTATGCTCTACCAGAACGTACTGTCGCCGTTAACAGTCTTTTGAGGAAATATCTTGAAAGATTTCCCGTTGCGAGAACCGTACCTATCTACGCCTCTACTCATAGCTCTAAAAGCATGTTCGATTGCACCTGGCAGTTATGGCAACCAAAGATTCGTATCGCCAACGCGGAGATTACCTATGGAGGCAGGCTCATTTCTTGCTACCAAAAGTCCATCGGTCTTCCCGAATATGCGGGCGATTTTGTATGCTCACAGATGACAATTAAGATTCCGGATGATCAACTCACCACTTTCGGAGAGGTCGGCGGTGTTTTTAAGGCAATTACAGAATGCGGAGGGGCTTTTAACTCGATGCATAAAAAGGAGGGCACTGAGGGAAGCGACAACCTTATGTTTTTATTCTATGATCATGCAGGAGGTACTGGTAACTGGAACAAACATGGGTTCGTTTTTAGTGATGATCGAGCGCGCAAAGAATGTGGAGTATTCAGACAAATCACAGCTTCACTAGGCTTGTGGGAACAGCCTCTGGTCCAGCAAGTCAAGGAGGGTTATCAGTGTGGAGATCGCACCTACGAGGATCTTGCAGCCTTGCAACAAGGAATCAGTGGAACCATTGAGATTACCTCTTATGGAAGTTGGATCACAACGAGCAGAACCACTAGTCCTATGGCCTCCAGTTCACTTGACGGTTCTTCTCTGGTTGCTTATCAAAAGCTCGACCCCCTCAACCCAAAGCTTCTAGCCGAAACTACTTGCAAAGACTTGATTAGTGCATTTTCTTGCAAAGCATTCACTGATGCAACACCTCGATATTGGCAGACCAATTGCTGGACCAAAGTCACCAAACAAAATGGTATCGACTTTTTCAAAGATTGTCACCATCTGTTAGCTCGTGGTTTGGTTACTCCCACAACAATTGAGACCGATCCGCCGTGGATTCCCTTCAACAATCAAGACGGCTCTACATGGCGTTGTCACCAATGCGCACCACCCAAGCCAGATATGCTATGGCAACTGAAGCAAAATGGCCGAAGAAAACAACAAACACCATTCGAAAATCCAACAGCGGCTGCGAGGTTTGAGTTTCTCTCGAAGAATACTCCGCCAGCAACGGAAGAATGGGTCCGGTTCCTCCCAGTGCACAATTATTTCCAATTCGAGTATCAGTTCTTGATCAACCCATTGACATTAGGTCATAGGGCAGCGGGGCTTCTTGATGTTTTTCCACGGCCAGAAGTTCCAGTAGTACTCTCATGGCGTTTCCTTCCTGGAGCTTCTGGGAATGTCAAGTTACCAACTCAAAAGTTCAATTTTCTTAACACAGAACGCCTAACCATGTCAGATCAGCCAAACAGATTTGTTGCGGGCCTGAAATTGAGGAACGAACAACTTAAGACATTGACATGGATGGTGAATCAAGAAAGATTTCCACCGGAATTCATGGAGAGCGAAGTCGTTGAAGCTTGCCAAGATAATTTAGCATTCAGACTTGAGGGCCGAGCTTCTCGTATCGTCAAACACAGAGCAGGATTGCTTGCTGCTGCTGTTGGGTATGGGAAGACGGTCATGACATTTGCTTTGATGTGCAGACAGCGTTCTACGGATCGCATGTGGTCACAAAACCCCAACACAGATGGTCTAATTCATATCAAAGCAACACTGGTTATGGTGCCTGCACATTTGACTATACAATGGAGAGATGAGTCATGCTTGTTCCTCGGTTTCGAGCCTAAGGATGATCCCAGACTTATCGTTCTCAACAAATATACAGACTTCAAGAACTTAACTGTTGAGGCTGTTCGAGGAGCAGAGCTAGTGATCTGTAACTCCGGCCAGTTCGATAACGATGGATACTTGAGTGTCCTGGCAAAGAACGCTGGGGTTGTTGAACTAGCCAAGAACTCGACTGATAGAGCCAAATCAACTTGGTACATCAATGCTCAAGCAAAGAGAAAGGCAAATTTGTTGTATCTCCAAGAAAGGCTTCAAATGGAAGAGGATGAAAGCAATGACCCGGCTGTCGCTCGATCTCGTGCTCAAGCTGTCCAAGACTTTACTGGGATGATGAAAGAACAATTCATCGAAAGCTTTGAAGCTGCTGGGGTTCACCAACCACACATGCCTACGAGGCGGCTCGTAGGCGCAGCTCTTACGAAAAGCCTGGAAAATTCCAAAGACGGTGTCAAGGGCAAGACTAAAGCTAAGATTTCGGTTAATGAAAATGATGCTGAGAAGTCTTTCGGTTCCCCAAGATTTGAAACATACTCTGTTGATGGTCTCACTGAGGTGGGTTTGGCCGATTTTTCCTGGGCTCGTCTGCTCGTGGATGAAGTGGGCTATATGGTCCAGAAGAATGTTGCGGCGATGGTATCTTCAATGGTCGCTCAAAGTCGGTGGGCATTGTCAGCAACACCCTGCATTACAGATCACGTTTCAGCCTCAAGAATCGCTCGTTGTCTTGGGATCAACTTAGGTGTTGACGACCAGGAAGTTGTTCGAAATGACAAGAATTTGACAAGTGCCGAGAGATTTCTCTCCTATGGACCTGACGCGTCACCATCCTGGCATGCTCAAAGGCTTCAAGTTGCTCAGAACTTTTGCAATCTCTTTGTACGACATGACAAGCGTCAAGGCAACGGCCAATATCATCGTATTCATCGTTTCGTTATGACACAGTTCGCTACAGCACAGTTGGCATCTTACCTCACCGTAAAGTCGGACGTTATCAACAAGTCTTACATGATGCCAAAGTCTACAGACACTCGAAGTTCAGTTCAACTGGAGATGATGAAAGTATATGGTAAAGAGCAAGACGGTCGTTTGAGGTTGACCAAAGCCGCATCGTTCTTTCCGGAACATGCTAAAAGGGACACTAACTATACACTCAAGACCTGCAAAAACTTGAAAGCAATTGCTCTTAGTGAAATCAATGCTGCCAAAGACTATTTGCGCAGACAGATAGAGATTGTCAAGTTTTTGTTGACATTACAGGTAATCATCGATGATCCTGATATGAGGGGTCGATTTAATAACTGGGAAGCTCAATGTTTGGCCGAAAAACGATTCCCCGATCCTGATGCTATTCACGACATCATCCAGGTTATCGATTCCGTCCGGAAATCAAAGCCCAAGACCAAAGATGAGCTTTACTTTGAGGTTCCTTATGCTCCTCACGGTCGTCGTGCATGGCCCTCTCTAACCCAGAGCGTCATGCATCGTGGTCGAAAGATGCTTGGTCTTCTCGCTGAATGCAAGAGGGGAATCGTCGAATTGCACAAAACTTCTATGGACCTTATACACAGCAGGCAAGAATATCGTTACTGCCGAGCTGTGTTGAAAATCAACCAAGCTGGCAGCTCATCACCTACCGGAGATCTCACTTGTAACTGTTGCAACAATAGTTCACCTTTGAGCGAAGCAGTTGTTCAGGGCAATTGTGGCCATATTTTATGCGCACCTTGCAATGTTATTGAATCAGAAGGCAATTGTCCAATTCACACCTGTGGTGGAACATCATTAGATGACCAAAAATACTTGGCATCATCCTTGTATTCTTCGGCCGGAAATTACCCAGGATCCAACGAACCAAGAACCGAACGCCTCGAATCCTACTTCTCCCAATTTTGGACCAAACCAGTTGTTCGAGTGGACAAGATGTCAGCTCTACGCTCTATCATTTGGAAGCATGATGACGGACAGACTAAATTCATTGTGTTCAGTCCTTTACCAGAGTATTTGCTCATGGCCCAAAAGATGATTGAAGCTGACGGTATTACTTGTGTCAACCTCAATGGCAGGAAGCATCACGTCGCTCTGGTTCTTGAAAATTTCAAGCAAAACAGAGGCATGAATTTCACGGAAAAGCCGAAAAGAGCTAAACCAAAGGCTAAACCCAAAGCTGAACCCAAAGCAGCTGAAGACAAGGCGACCAAAGGCAAGGAGACCAAAGGCAAAGAGACCAAAGGAAAAGAGACTACAGGAAAAGAGACTACAGGAAAAGAGACTACAGGAAAAGAGACTACAGGAAAAGAGACTACAGGAAAAGAGACTACAGGAAAAGAGACTACAGGAAAAGAGACTACAGGAAAAGAGACCAAAGGCAAATCAACTAAAGACAAAGAGACTCAAGGCAAATCGACGAAAGGGAAATCAGCTAAAGGGAAATCAGCTAAAGGGAAATCAGCTAAAGGGAAATCAGCTAAAGGGAAATCAGCTAAAGGGAAATCAGCTAAAGGGAAATCAGCTAAAGGGAAATCAGCTAAAGGCAAAACGATTAAACGCAAAGCGATTAAACTTAAACCACCCAAAGCTAGACCACTTTCTTTTGCACCAAGAATTCATGTTGCTCCAGTCTCTCAGGTTGCTCCAGTCTCTCGAAATCCTCGAAAACGAAACAGAGAAGATTCCGAAGAAGATGCTCAAATGGGTCCAATTTCTAAAGTTGCTCGTGTTGCCTCACCAGAATCAGATGACGCTCAAATGGGTCCAATTTCTAAAGTTACTCATGCTGTCTCGGCAGAGCTAGCGAAGACGAGCAATTTACATTACGCCACTGATAGAGAAGGAGTCATTCGTATTCACGCCCTTTATGACCAAGAGGAACTTCAGCTTGATGCTTCTCCTTGGTTAATAGAGCCACCCAAACATCTAAGCCATCTTTACATGATGTCAGGTGGGTTGGGGCATATTACTGATTACGTGGGTAACACTATTTTTGCGGATAGCATTCAAAAACTTCATCAGTTGGTTAATGATAGAATAACCCATGTCCGCTGTCCACGTTTTTCACAACCTATCTTTCACGAATCTCCGATGGCTACCTATCCCATACTTGATCCTTCTGAACTTGAAGATGCCGATGTGGTAGCCGTTCCTGAAGCTTTCGTAGGTACCGCTCACGAAGATGATCGTCCTGTAGATTGGGCTCGCGTTGGCCAAGAGGCGCACGATCCTGAAGAGTTTGCCGAGAATCCTGATCCTACTGCTCGGGTCTTATTCCTCAACATTACAGACGAGTCCGCTGCTGGATCCAATCTAACTGTCGCTCAACATGTCATTTTCTTGACTCCTTACTACGCAGAAAAGACGAGGTACAACTCTGCCATGATCCAAGCAATGGGTCGTGCTTTACGTCAGGGTCAAGAGGCAGGTGGTACTGTTACCGTTCACCATCTACTTGTCAAGGACTCTGTGGAGATTGATATTGCTCACGAACTCATGGACGAAAAATTCCCTGGAAGAAGAAACGCCTCCTTTTTACTTGATCAGCACAAATCTAACATTGGTCCTGCTTTCTTCCGCAAGTAAGCCAGCTTGATTATTCTGGAATCTGCTATTCCTTTATGGTTGCCTCACAAACCATTCTAAAATTACAAATTTACTATACGGTACCGGTTAGTGCACGCTGCAATATGTGTGTGCGCACGCTTTCTACTCAATCTGTAAATTCACATCTCACATTTTCTTGCTCGCTAGCTTCTTTTAGTAATGCTGCATGAGAAAGATGTGGGCTTTTACATTGAGTAGTTCAATAAAATTGCTAAGACAATTTTCCCTATGGAGTGGCTACTCCTAAGGTTTTCATTTCTTTTGTCTTTACGATGGGTGGATGGATAGTTTTACGGATGGCATGGTGGTTATTTCAGTGGTTATTAAGAATGGGGTTTTATTTGATGGTTGTGATGGATGTGGAATGATTTCAATTCTATGAGAGATGGTGGCAACGAAAGTGGATGGTAGGAGTTGATTAACTTGACTGGTTGTCAAAAATGGGGTTAGTTTTAGTTTTTGATTTACGTCGCAGACTAGTGTTCACATGTTTCAACTCTGGACATCAAGAATGCGATTGGTTATTTCTCTTGTTTATGTGCGATTAGATATTACAAAATTTCTGGCAGTGGCATAAAATGCATGGGAAAAAGAGGGAACATAAATTGCTTCCAACAAAAACACAAATAAAAGGGCCAGTGGAGTTTTCCACACCAAAAGCAAATCTTGTGTCTTTGCAAGATGTGATTTAATTTTGAATTGTGACTTGTCTTTCGATCTGTGATTTATAACTTGACGGATTTTTGCAGCTCGCCTGGGAAGGCTTGTATATTTGAATTAATACCAGAAGTATGAGGTATGTATATCGAAGAGATCCTCAATCATGAGAACCGCGCAACCATTTGGCGAGACGAGTGGTTTCCCATTCACAAATTGATGGTTAAGTTCAACCCAAAGAAAAGTAGCATGTGAGTTTGCTGATATATATAGTGGTAGCCAAGGTCTTCTGCTTGGCGCAACCTTTAGGAGCGAGAGGATCCGGGTACTTCATCGCGAGAACGTCCAGGTTGTTCCTTTAAAGGAGATTAAGATTATTTATTTACAAATGGAACTTTTTGGGTTGAAGGATAGGTACACGGGAGGTTGGTATGTGTATGGTAGTAATCTGTGGTTATAGATCTGTGCTGGAGACTCCATATTTTGTGCGTACTTGTGCCCGTCTCCGAAGTTAGCATTTCATACCCGTCTTGCTTTTCTCCTCTTGCATGTACAACATTAGCGAGCCAGACCTCCTCATATAATTTGTAGTCTTTGGAGGTAGCTCAACCTTTCCTGGCCCCATACCGGATCAGGATACATTTGTCTTTTTCTCATTTCTTCGTCCTATACCTGTTGCGTTTTCTCCCTCTTACACTCAATCTCTGTGTCTTCGAAAAGTGTCAGGATCAGGACAAGTATGCACGAGGAATTCCTATCAATTTCAAACGAAGAGAAGATCGGTGGTAATGGTCTCTTAACGGCGAGATGCAGAGCATTCAGATTGAAATCTAGTATCCCAAGCTATTTCAGACCGCAGAAAAGTTCCTGAGATATTTGGATCTATCATTAGCTTTGGATGGAACGAACACCCAACATGCGCCAGTCCGAAAGGATGTAGAATGGAACTGCTCTAAAACTTGTTATTGTCATGGTTACTCAGATAACAAAGGTATTGTGCCGGCTGGATGGAGGTTGGATTAGTTGAAACAGTTCAGTGGATATTTAGGAGAAAGGGCGTCTTGATTAAAGTACCTCGCGCCACCGAAATTGCTACGGTTGACGAAGTTTTGGAGGAAAAGAGGAAGAAAATATTAGGTAGCGATTGAACCTCAAGAGAAAACACTGATAGTTTTACGGGGTCTTTCCTTCAGCAATTATCTCTTATCATATCACCAGAGACCTACAAATTATCGAATGACTAACGAAAGTCGGCAGTGATACAAACACAACTGAAATGGAAGGAAAGTGGCGCGTGCATGAGTGCGGGGTAACCGGGGTAACTTCCGCCCCGCACCTCACAAGCAAGCAAGCAAGCAAGCAATCTACCACGCCTCTCATCCACCATCCATCATCCACGAAACCCCAAACCACAAGATGGCGCCCCTAACTCATTCTTCTGTAGTTCTTATTACCGCCTCCTCAGCAGGGCTGGGTGCCGCTACAGCTCGACTCTTTGCTTCTCACGGTATCCGCGTCATCATCAATTACTATTCCAGCCATGAAAAAGCGCAAAGCCTTGTCGATGAATTGGAAGATCTTGAACGGAGCAAGATACAGGATCATGATGAAAAGGAAAAGAGAATTGTAGCTATAAAGGCTGATATGTCGAAGAAAGATGAGGTAGAGAGATTAGTTAAAGAGAGCATAGAGCAATGGGGACGATTGGATGTTGGTGGGTTTCTATCTCAAACTCCCCTATTTTCCTATCGATTTATATCCCAGTTTTAAATCAAAAAAATCTAACTAAAAATAATAGTCGTATCAAACCATGGCTGGACTCAAATTCGCAATTTTCAAGACCTGGATGATAACGTCGTCGAAGAAGATTGGGATCGCTGTTTCAATATGAATGTGAAGTCGCATTTATGGCTTTTCCATGCTGTGAAGCCATACTTAGAGAAGACCGATGGAAGTTTTATATCCACTGCTAGTATTGCGTTAGTCTTCTTCTAATCCCCCCCTTTTTTTTATCCCTGTATGTGAAGAAAGAAGGGTACACGATGGCTAAGATGATTTTTAGGGGGGTGAAACCGAGTGGGAGTTCTATGGTATGTTTTCTCCTGAAATTTGATGGGTGTGGATGTAGATAGAGTGAGGATAAGAACTAATTTGATGGGCACTAGGCATACTCGGTGACGAAAGCTGCTCAGATACATCTCATTAAGACATTAGCTGTCACATCAACAATACGTGTGAATTCCGTTTCACCGGGATTAATGCTTACTGTATGTCCAACCTCACTTTCCTTCTATTGTCGTTTATCCTATATACCACACAATACCACTGTTTCTCGATGAACATTGTATACCTAAATCAGGCAAACGAAATAAACTAATATCCACCATCACAGGATTGGGGACTCCAATTTCCCGAATCAAAGGTAGAGGCAGTGAAAAAGAAGAGTCCATTAGGAAGAGTCGCCACCGTTGAAGAAGTTGCTAGACAAATATACTGTTTAGCCGAGAGTGAGAGTACTACTGGCACGAATTCTATCATTGATGGAGGTATTCATCTGGGGAAGTAGAATAGGGGGATTTGGAGATGTAGATGATTTTTTCACATGAAACAATATGTGTATATAAGTTTTAATATCAATCGTTCTTGACACATCAACCTTGTACTTGAATACAGTCGTATAAAGACCTCTCATAATATCGGCACAGCTCCAACAGTCAATAAATCAAGCCTCTCCCATACATTCCCCAATAACCCACCACCAGACACATCCCGTAACTCAATGGTCCACACCTCTACTTACGCTGCTTACGCCACGTAATCGGGAGCAGTTAGCATATACAGTCAAGTATAGTACTATAAATATAATCAAGACATATAGACGTACCTATTTACAACTCAGTTAACCCCCACACACCAAACACCAAACACCAATATCCTATCTCTCAAGTCCACCCCTCTCACTGTGGGAGCACAGATAAACAACAGAAAACCCTCGCATAATACGTAGGTTGATCATGTTAAGTACACGAGTATGTACGAGGACCATATCTAAGCAGGGCTGGGCAAAAGGTGGGGTATACCCGGCCGAAAAGCCACCCTGTTGAAGCTTTGTAGGGTAGGGTAACCACCTTATAAAATACTCCGAGTGCTATAATACCCACGGTTATATATCATATATAGTATATTTTGAATATGTATAATCATATAATATAATATTTATATCATATGATATTCGTATCACATCACATGATATTCATATCTAATAATTAGAATATAATCAAAAATAACCTCAATTTCGGATGATAATATTGAACGATCATATGATATTTACTCTGCGGTATTCTAGCACCCGACAGTATTTCCGGGTAACCATTTTGTAGAATCCTTACGGGGTAGGGTAACCATTTTATAGAGGTCAAATACCCCGGGTAGGGTACGGGTGCCCAGCCCTGTATCTAAGGAATGCACAAACTACACATACAGACTGCAAGTGGGAAAGCCCTAGGTATACTCCGTATTTCTACTATATGTAATATTTCCAATGTTTATTTTAGGAAAAGTGATTTGCATGTAAAAGTCCCCGGTAAGGTCCGCTACTTTTGAGTAAAACGTGCAGTCTTCGGTGAGTAAGAGGCTCGGGTGAATTCCAGCTTGGCTCCCTGCCCAAAGGAGAGATAAGTCAGTCCTCGGTATAAAAATCATTTCGATGGACTACAATTTAAAGTAGAGTTTGTAAGCCATTGAGCCTTACATATGATGGATTGAATTGGCAATATCGCAGTTCAAGCCAGCGTGATATTTAGTAACGGGAGAATATATATGTTTAGAAGCATTTAAAATTGAAAAAATCCCTAACCAAAACTTATTTTCTGTCTCGTCAAATCTCTAAAAACATCATCCAGAATATTTCTCTTCCTCTTGCTCCCCTCACCTCCATCACGAGTTTTAACTTCCTCCTCTTCCTCACGGTCTAACTCTACATCTTCTTCAGTTCTAGGTATCCAAGCTCTAATCTGTCCATCAGAATGAGCGGAGTATATACCATCGACCGGTTCTCTCCAAGCCAACGCTGTAATACGATTTCTGATATTTCGTTCACCGGTTCGAGATCGCATTGCTGCTACAGTAGGACCGGGAACTTTTAACCGTTTGAGAAGACGGCCTTCGTGGAGTTCGAAAACGAGAATTTCTTTCTCATTGGGGAAGAATAGGAGTTCTTTCATGGGAGGCGTTAATGCTGTAGGTGATACTACTATAGGTAGACTTGAAAGATGTCCATTCTTTAGTGTTGGCCCGAAGCTCGCAAGAGTATTCGCGCCTGTAGTTGCATCCCAGACGCGGATTCTTTCATCGTGCGCTGCAGATATGATATAATTTCCATTATCCGTCCAGGTAAGACCATTAACAGCGCCAGAATGTGCTTTAGCTGAAACTCTTGATCGACCACCTGCCATGCCATGTGTAGTCGTAATCCCAATCGCATCTTCCAAGTCCAGCAAACCCACTGCTCCAGAGCTCTTGCGTATATCCCAAAGACGAATCGTACCGTCGACACACCCACTAGCTAATATATGATCAATATTCGGATGCCAAGCGACAGAGAGTATAGCTCCATGATGTCCGGCTAATGAATGTGTACTTGCGCCGGACCGAAGATCAACGAGCCTGACAGCTGGGTGTTGAGTTGCGCAAGCCACCAGAAGATGTTGTGCAATGGGAGATACGGCATGCGAATAGACGATAGAGTTTAAATCGAAATCTGCAGAGCGTTGGAGAGACTCTGTGGAGTATAGTTTGAGGTGATGATCGTATGACGAAGAGAGAAAAGCGGCAGAGTCGAAAGGATAGAAACTAAGATGTGTAATGCCATACTTGTGCGCGGAGGCATTCCTGCAGACCCGAGTTAGTGGATACTTTCAAACTGTTTGGCACAATGATAGAAATCTGTGAAATACCTAGGGACTATTCCGGTTGGTCGGAATGTGTATTCTGAAGCCCCGGTGGGGATTTGATCAAGATCCCAAATTTTGATCGATGCATCTGCACCTCCAGAAAGAAGACTATATATCCTCTTGTTAGCCCAGTCTTTTAACGACTTCAATCATTCGTTTCACTCTTACATCTTTCCTTCAAATCTATCTATCGATAGTGCGTTCACTCCAGTTTGGTGCGCCCATAATTTCACTGGCTCATACTCTCGAGCTTCTGCATCTGCGACTACAGTTGTTGGAGGTTTTTCGCCACCATTGAATTGTAACTTCGGGGTTGGTGAAATCGCATGAATTAATCGGGTGGTTTGGATGCGCGCGAAGGCATTTGGGCCAAGGTTGCCCGATGATCGATCAAAGATCAATTGATTCATACATTTGTTGTCCCGTATAATTATATATACGAAAGGATCCGATTGAAGTACCAGGTACTAGGTAGGTGGTGATGATTTACTTCACTAGTAGATCATTGAGAAGTGATGCTTGTTCAGGAGTGAAGCCTGAAAGAATCGCGGGGTTGTTTGGTCATTGTCATACTTATTAAGCTAAATTTCTAGAACGCTCCAGCCAGACTCAGCTTTCACGATTCTTATTCTCTTTTACATTCCAGACACCAACCTTTGAAGATTGACGGACACTATGACATCCAAAGCATTTTCACAGAACACATTTATCAACCCAGATATTGAAGAAAAATCAATAGAGGAAGACAAGGTTTCACGATCAAGAAAACCTTCCGTTTACGATGCTGTTGCAGGTAACATCCACATGCACAACATTCTCGGGAGATAAAGTTACGTACTGACATGTTGCTCAGGTCGGATTTCCGCAGCAGGTTTCATTCCTAGGAGTGTGATTATTTCTACAAATCGGGATACTACATCATCCTCTTTAAGTGCTGTGCCTCCCGAAGCTGTATTGTTTCGGAGCAAGAATGCACCAACCAGATATGCCGAATCGGACATCTACTTTGCAAATGAGCGTGACTCGCCGAAGGGATTGCCCGACTCCGATCTATTAAAATCACTTCACACCTATGCTTCAGATTTCTATTTTCGTGCAACTGCAGAAGGGGGCTCTATAGATTGGCGCAGTATGGACGAAACGGCTTTGATAGGACTGGGTATTTTGATGGAAGAAGCATCCCGGGAAATCCTGGGGGAAACGGGCGACTTAACATTTACGGAAGGGGAAGAATGTACTCGAACAGGAAGCGTTGAGGCCAGCAGACACGCCAAAAGAAGACGCATCCTTGATGATCATATCAATGGAACAGGTTGAAATAAGACAGCCACGACCAGTGCGTTAGACTATGATTTGGGCCGAGTTGAGGTTACGGTTGCATCGGAATTAGACGAGCGATTTCGAAACGCCATCAACACGTCAAGGTCTGAAGGTTAATGTGACCAGTCAGGATATTAGAACGGAGCACGAGCTCGTTATCAGACTACTCTTTCCCAGGATTAGGGAGATATACGAGTAGGATTGAGACAGACAAGGGCGGTGGCGTTATCTATTTTTCATTTAATCGAGGTAGCGGACCAGCCCGAACATGACATGTGTATCGGTATCTTCGGCATCCAATGAGGATGATGTTTCGCCGTAGCTTCCCGATTCATTGGAACGTTCAAAGCTGATGGTGTACACCGAATCAAACTTGTACGACATGGTCAAATATCAAAATTGACCCTCACGTTCTCATTTGACACATCTGAGTAAGCTCGCATGATTTGTGTTACACCGATATTTGCGCTTACTCTGATAGCTAAGGATAGCTATCCTTCTCAAGATAAATAAATATCATTAATCCTAGAAAATTAGCTCGGTTACCGAGAGAAAGCATTATTCCATCAATGAGCTCACCACTTCTATCAAGCTGTGAATGAAGGATTAGGTGAGCAAGGCCAAGCAGATGAAGGCGCCCACTGACACGTGGAAAAGGGTCCGTACAAAGTACAAGGTGGACCTGGTTAATCTTGGCCTTAACATTTCCCGTTTCACGAATGATTACTGTGTATTTTCGCACGGCACTTGCGGATATGGCTTCTTGTTTGGAGGGGTTGAAAGTTCACCAACTTTCTTATCTATCAAAATACCGTATGTATATGCGGTACATTGTCCGAGCAATTTTGCGTCTCTTACCACATCACGGAGGTATCTTTCGGATGTTTTTTTGGAGGTCACTGGCTACCTATTTGCAATAGCGTCAACCAACAGTTTGTCTAAAATGAAAGGTTATATATATCGAAGATTCGTTTCTGTGAAACAAACGAAATGATGCAGATCTAGCTTAAGATTATTGGCATTTGAGATTTCCAAAATCGTGCCTACATATGGTAAAGCAAGCAACGAGTCAGAAGAAAGATTTGTGCATATTGCGTATTAACCTCCGAAAGCTTCCATTGGTCACATCGGAAGATTTATCGTCTGCCATGGAAAAGCGAGTACCGGTTCTGGAAGCAAATCACCACCATCTGCAACCATGAGCAACATGAACTCCCCGTCGCACATTGCATGCAACCAACATCAACAAATCAGGACACAAATCACATTACTTGGAAGCACCTCTTTTCAAAATTAATGTTTAGCCGTCTTGTCATTTTGCTCTCGGCCATCTTAAGTCCCTCACACTATAACCTCAGCCTCCTTAATGATCAATCGTATTTCTATCAGCGTATCTGATCTTATAGCTTGGAAGAAGCGGTGAGGTTACCAGTCCCGTTTGAACGCCCAGGAACGTCAGATGATCCGCATCCAGTCGCATCATTTTTGCCTCGTCCCCGTAGTCTCAAAAGTATCTTATCCTATTTATCCTGCGAAGCTAGCTCAGATCTTGCCGGTTTTTGACAGGAGGGAAAGTTTATTTTGATGTATCCTTGTTTGCCGCGTATTTTTCGGGCATCAATCTATAGCGCCATCGCATCGGATACCAGGCTTTTGTTGGACTGCAAGGGATCGTTCTTATTTTTGATGATCTCTTCAGCCTTCTTTCGAGAATTGATCGCCGACGACATATATCTACTACCTAGATCTTAAAGCGCCAAGTAGCATGAGTAGATACCCTGAAATTCCCGAACCCAACTTACCGTCACGATCCATGATCATCGCATCGCTTTGTTTTCGTTGCGGTGAGTATATGTATGCAATTAATAAGGTATCTTCCAACGCCGGCAATACGGTTTCCATATGGTTTACAGTTTATGCCGACTACTTGGTAGCTCTTACCTTGCATTTGAGTAGTTCGTGAAATTTGATTGGAGAATTTCTCGGGCTTTGCCGACATTTATTTCCTTCTAGTGCTGAATCTCCTTTACAAATTACGCTGTAGAAGATTCTTTTTTCTTGAGATTTGAGACACTCGATGGCGAATAAGTTTTTGGTGCTACTTTGTTATAGCCACACAAAAGAGTGGTTGACTACGGAGTATATTTTGTTTTTCTGGATATCATGGATGGCGAGGTGAAAAAATTCGTAAACTTGACTCGAGATTTAAAATAGCCGAGCTACCTCTCCACTTCTGGAGCGAAACTTTCTTGGTTTCGTTTTGTTAGAAGGAAGCTAGAAGGAAAGCTAGAGCTAGAGCTTTTCGTTCTTCAACTTTTTGTTCTTGTAAGTTGTAATAAAGTTGTAACTGCGCGTTGTATCTACCAGTACCAGTACTTGTCAATTTTGCTTTCAGGAACGACATTTTGATTGGAGGAGGATAGGTTGGGGGGAAGGCTCTACCCGAAGGCCGTTGGATCATTTATTATAGTCCCCGCAAGTTCTCCATGCTGATCTTATTGTCTATTTACTGGTAGCCTGGGATTTCGTAGAGTCTCATGATTATGATTATGATTGATATTGATTGTGACACAGAGCTAGACTTTCCCTCGATTAATGCGAAATAAATCCTTCAAGGCGATGCTAAGGAATTATAGGTAGCATAATTATTATAATCATATGATGGAGAGACATATGAAATCATGAGGATCGGAATTAAGGCAAAAAGAAGCAAAAGCATTGCGTGATTAGCAGTTTTGTATTTTGATTACAGAGTATATCACATTATTAGCACGCTTTGACATTTCCAGAAAGTATCAAAAGTCCGAGCCGAAGCAGCTGGGCAAGGGAGGTTGAAAAGAAAAAAATCCTTCCAGAAAATGAAATGATGGTTCGATATCCACATTTTTTTATTACGGAGGGGATTGAAATTCGGTTTAAGGGGAGGCATTACCGATTAATCTCCATGGGTTTATGAGGCGAAGGATTCTGATGCAGGAAAATCGTGCACAGAAGAATATGTGCTGGAGCTGGTGTCTCCCATGTCCGAGGTGTCGGTATGTACCATGACCAGGAGGCCTGTTGTTCATCATAAGTTTGCTGGAACCTGGGAATGAAAAGATGGGAATGGTGAAAAGCTTAATATTTGCCATTGTCTGCTGGGCATGTACTCCGTTTGCCTGGAGATGAATCTGATATGTAGGCAACACTGAATATTTATCACAAAGTACTATATTAGAATATTTGGTTCGCATGTGTAAGGAGCAGGTCATACGACATTCGAGGCTGACAAGCCATCAGCTTGGCAAGTACGGAGGAAATCCACAAGGTGACTGACGCCTCCGCATCCTTCCTAGTCGGGTTATTTTTCCAAGCTTCGAATGAGAAGAATGGTGATTGTTCTGCACTGGCTAAAATTGCTAAAAATGCATTGGATGTCCCTTGTTCTACGGATAGGGCCAGATGAGACTATCAATCCCTCTACATTTATCATTGGTTGGTTTTGGGGCGACGGTGCTACATCCCGGCTCTGCTTACTGGTTCGCATTTCTGTGATGCGACGTGTGTACGCAGATCCGGATATAAAATATTGAGAGTGATGTAGTGGTTGGGGCGGTGATTGGATAAAGGAAGGGAGGGGGTTATTGCTAGGAAGCTTTGGTTGGTACGTTAGGTTGAAGTTTGTTGTGCGGGAAGTAGAAGTTTTTGAAGCGAGTTGAGATGGATGCCATGTGGTGGTTACACCGATACCTAGATACTTTAACGTCGATACAAAATACATACGGCTTATATTTCTCATCGACGGTGACATGTTTTTACTTCCTTCATCAAATTTCGTACGCGAATTTCACACACCGAAATGAATAGTTTACTAGGTTTGTCCCACTTGGATGACATTCAATGCCTAAGACCTTTTATCTATCACTTCCTCATTAACCCCTTCATCGGTCATTGAAATATCGTATAAAATCTAACCCAACAAAATAAAATAGTTGCCCTTATGGGTAAGGTCTATCTTTGGTAGGGGTAGTATTATTTGATACCAGCAGTAGTGGGATGCAAAGGTGGATGAAAGCAGATGGCTAGCTATAAAGTTCATTATAGATATCAAGAATTTGGATAAATCAGCCTTCACGATAGTATTTTCCAATAGCATAAGGTTATTTTCATCCAGCCTACCTATTACCACCTTTTGTAGAATCAACCAATATGCAACTTGGCACCTATCTCGCGATCGCACATCTTTCCAAAGTTTCTATACTTTTACTTCTTACCACGCCTCATTCACCTATTCAAGTTCCAGCCGGCTTAAGTATTACATTCATCCTGGTCTCAACTCATTAAGCATTCTCGCATTTCACAGACTATTATCCCACCTTACATTATACCTGCCCCCCTTGTCAATCAAAACTTCCCAACTTTCAAATAACCTTACCTATCCACAAAAAAAGTATTATATCGCCTGTTCTCGGGTGGTTGGCACCGGGTAACTGAGCACGAAAGCTCTCATGAACACAGATTTGTGAGCACTGCACCGACATTGAACACTTTGAATCTTGAATCGCGAAAGTGCGCTGCGCGGAAAGAAAGACAAAATCCATACCGACAAGACCTTACACTGCGAAGAGACGAACCAAACAAAGCAGGCCTTGGGAGGGTATACGACAGTCAACCAACATTCAACAACAAGCATAGCAGCATACCGAGCCATCCACCTCTATCGCATCTTCTTAATCTTCAACGGCTTTCGACGGCGCTGCATTAAGTAGCACAGGGACCATAGATTTGTTTCCTTTCCAAACATTCTAGGTCACGAAGACACGGGTTGGTACGTTAATTTTTGGATGCCTACTTGCATGATCCTTCTTTTTACCTTAATCTTCACCTATCACTTCAATCCTTATCGTATCCCATCGACTTTGACCGAAAGTTCCAAAAGTTTGCGAAGTTTGCTTTGTTATTATTGTTTTTCCCGTAGTGACATATTCAATTATCGAAGCGGTTTTTTTTTTTTTTTCAACGTTTCGGAAAATTGGAAGGTTGAAGCTACTGGTAATCCAAGAATTTCAAAGCAAGCTGGCATAATTTTAGGTTAGAGGAGATAAGTTTAATAGTGCTTGAAATTGAAAAGGAGATGAAAGAGGGGTGAAAAATCCAGTTTGGAAGTGGAGTGGAGTGGAGTATTTTTTATTTTTTTATTATTTTTTTCTTTTTATTTTTTTTCCTTTGCTTGGGTTATGAATATTGTGAAGGGTTCAAGGTTGAGTGAGGACTGAGGGACTTTTTCAAAAGCATTCTATTCTATTATCCGATTTCATCCCCCATCCAAGGACAAGCAAAGCAATCCACAGCAAGCAAGCAAGCATCCATCCATTCACCCTTTTTTTTTTTTTTTTTTTTCTGCACAAAACCTCACACCTCAACCTCAGTCATTAAACGACTTGGTTCTGAAAATCAATCCCTCTTGTTATTTTCCTCTCTATTACTAGGTATATCTATTGTATTGTATTGTACTATACTGTATTTATTTTTTACTCTTATTTTGGTTTCAGCTTGATAGGTAATGATTGTTTTAATTTTGAATTTTCTCTCTCCTTTCTAACAAATCAATCAATCAATATAGCACCAGAAAAGGAAACGCTTAAAGAGATCCTGGAAATACTATAACTATGCAACGCCAAAAAACCCACCAAAAAATCCACCAAAAAACCCAGTCCCAAGTTTAAATCAAAATTCGACTATTTTTACCCATTTTGACAGCTTCACACTACTTTTACCTTACTTTACTTTACTCATCTCATCTCATCTCACTACCCACTACTCGGCGCACTACTCATACACTACTCATACACTACTCGAATGTACCGTGCCAACTCCCGCTTTTAGAACCAAAACCAAAGCCAAAGCCAAAATCAAAAAATCAAAAATCAAAACCCAAAACCCAAAACCCAGAACCCAAAGATATTACCATCCCACCTTCGCGCAAGAGAAAGAGAAAGAGGAAATAATTAACAGGAACGAGAAGCAAACGAGATACCTTGAATCCCAGCTTCCGTCTCAGCTATCACAGATTACAATTTAACATTACTACCTGTTTATACATATTCTTCCTAACCTAAACCCCCTCCGATAAGGTCTTCATAAATATTTCCAAAATCAAATTGGAAGTGACCCAAAAAACATCATTGTACATGTTTTACTCTACTTGAAAGGGTTAATCAATTTCCCAAAGGTAATGTTCTAAAATTTCTCATGAACATCGCTTCCAACCATTGCGCTCACTCTCGCGCAAACTATATTCGATGGACCTGGTGGACCACTTACTTGGTACCCGGGTCGCTTTTTGATAGCTTACCACTATTTACTACTTTACCCTCGGGAGGCAATATGGCTGATCTTGGAAAACCTTGTTCAAGCAGACTTTACAATACGATCTTATTACCTTCACAATTCAGTTGCGCGGCATTCTGTTACATCACACACATGATTACCTACACGTCAGTCCGTAATACATACCTGCGCAGATGATTCTCCACTGAGCTCTATTACGCCTCTGTGTTCTCCTCGAACCTGTAAGAAGCCGCCGCGCTCGACCGCAGTCCATGGCCTTAGCTGTTGTGGCCACTTAACTTTGTATGAATCGCAATAATGGACAATGGACAACCAGATCCAAAGCGACCAAGGTTAGGACCTGGTCCTGCTTGGCCGATCGAACAGCCCAATCAACCCAATCCTTCAAGGGCCCTTCCTCCGTTACAACCTCCGTATAATAGCAGTCCATTCTCTCGTCCCGAATCTCACGCACACCCCCTCGATAGACGAGCTCCCCACCCTAACTTCCAGGAACATCAAGACCCTCATCGCCCCAATTCAGGACATTCGCATGTCTACCACATACATAATACCCACCAACCTCCTCCCATCCCTCAATACAATGGGCATAACGGACATAATGGTTCTCGAGAAGCCGTCGTGAAGCCAGATCCTTCTGAAGAACCTCCACAACATAGACCACCACCTACAACAAATGGTACAGACCATCATGTGAATCCACCCTATGAAGAGAGAGGAAGGTCTTTTCCCCCGAGATTCGATCAACATCAACCTCCACCTCCGCAGCATACTCCACAACACACGCCGCAGATGTATAATAATAACCCCGCTCCTCCCATGTATCAACCTCAACCCCCGCCCCCCTCCACAAGTCCAATGACTACACCAACGTTTGACGGGTCCATGTCAATGTATGGTCCACCACAAAGCCATGCCCATCCTCCATCCCGAGAACAATATTCAGTGACGCCTTACACCCAACCCGCGAAACCTCGGAAAGCGCAACGCGCGGCTCAGGCATGCGATAGCTGTCGCAATTTAAAGGCAAAATGTGACGAAGGGCGACCGGCTTGTGGCAGTTGTAAAGAAAAGAACTTTGAATGCCGTTATCGAGATCCACCACCCAAGCCGTAGGTTTAAAAAAAAAGAATTGGGATGATATGCTGCTGACTATTTTAGAATTGACAAAGCTTCCACGGACATCATCGAGGCCTTACTGCGACTGGAAAACCGTAACACGGAACTGTTCAATGTGTTGACGACAGGTTTGGAGTTATTGAATAAACGAGTAAACGAATTGCAGGAGAGAGTGGGCGTTGGTCGACCTTTATCGAGCATTGAGGGGGGGCTCATGAAAGTGGAAGGGAGAGACGATGTTCAATTACCTGATAATTTCAGATCATTTCATGACTCGGATCCGAATACTCTTCATAATGCCATGCCGATAGAAACGCCAACTATAGTTCCAGTACAACCACTCGAAGGGTCTACTCCAGGTGCAATTGAAGAAGAGGAGGAAGGCGAACCTGTGCCACCTGGGCAACCTTTAATACCAGTCAATCATACGACGGGCGCAGCTAGGCTTTTGCTGGTTCATTCTGTAAAACAAATGGTTGAGGGCGGAGGAGGTTTACCAAAGAATGTGAAAGACGAGAAATATCCTATGTTGCAAGAAGAGCGACGTGGATTGCTAAGATTATTTGGAAGGGGAGAAGGAACGGATTTAGCTCAAGGCTATGACCGAGATCCTATGACAGACCATGCGGATTCTATAGTCGATACGAGTTCTGATATCTCCTCTCCTGCAGGTGAAGAATGGGGTCAATTAGGTGGTATGACTCCGCCATCTAGTGCGCCAGATTATCCTCCACCAGTTGTTGGCAATATTATGTCAGATGGAATGCCAGATTTCCGAAAAAGTGTAGTTTTGGACTTGGTCAAAAGCTATAAGGAACACATAAATATTATGCATCCAATTTTGATACCGAGGCGACTGGATGCTCTGGTTGAGTCATTTCTCAAATCTATTCCATCGGATTCCGCGAAACCAAAGCAAGTCCAGAACCTGGCATCACAACATGCAGGTTTTGTAAATATGAAACCACCAGAGAGTCCAGGAAGCAAGCGCAAAAGATCACCAGGAGTTGGAGAACCACCAGAAATCTTGGTTGTCGGTAGTTACGGGTTTATCAAACCAGGTCATCCGAGTCGCTCGATTAGTACAGCTTTAGTTCTGGTAGTATTGGCCCTAGGCAAGATTTGTCAAGAGAGAGGAAAAATTCCCGAACTTCCTTCCGACAAAGATATCGAAAATCCTTGGGGCCATATCAATTCACCAATTGTACGAAATGGCCATCCATCCCCTATTCAAAGCTCTCCAACTCAATCGTCAGAATTACCATCACCTCAGGACAATATTGATCGATTTTATCCTCGCAGCCGAAGAACTTCGATAGAAGGTGATTCATATTTAGCAAGAAGTGGCTTTAGACCTAGAAATGTGGACGTTATTCCGGGTTTGGCATATTTCGCACTTGCTACGGATATTATTGGAAATCAACTTGGAGGAAATAGTCTACAACATGTTCATGTGAATATTTTAGCTGGTCTTTATCATGGACAACTTGGAAGGGTTTTGGAAAGTCATTCATACATTCATCAAGCTTGTAGAGCTTTACAGGTTATCTTGAGACCGTAAGTCATACTCGATTGCTGGGTTGAATACCACTAACATGAGTGATAGGAAACTGGATCGTTTCAAAAAGTTGAAGCAAGATGGATTTCCCGTGTTGGCGAAGGATAACCCATTGATTTTCGCATTTTGGACGTGCCTGCAGCTCGAAAGGTATGTTTATTTCATCTAATTAATAAATTTAGATTCTAATACCATTTATTAGTGATATCGTAGCAGAGTTACCATGTCCACACTCTGGTGTTTTAACATACGAAGAGAACATGCCAAGTCCAAACATTGTCGAAGCTGTAAAAGAAGGTTTTGATGAAAAGGTTTTGTTAAGTTATCAAGGCCAACTTTATCTACGCAAACATCTTAATCAATTACATAATATGTTTTACAAGCCTGATAATGGTATGTTCTTTGACATTCTTTGTATTCGAGAAAAATTACTAACCTTCTACGGAAGACTCTCAATTTCCTTCTGTTTATACACGCCAAGATCCCAACCATTATGAATCGATAGCTACGGCAGAGGACTTTTTGTTCCGGTGGAAAGAAGCCGGAGGGACAATTTCTTGGCATGAAAATGACCCTCCTGCGACAGATATTCTCACAGCACGAATGAGAGCCAAGTACTATGGTGCGCAAGTCATCACATATAGGAACTTCGTCTTGAAGATTTTGGAACATTCACATGCGGTATCGACATCAAACACGGTAGAACGGGGTCTGGATGATTTCCGAAATAGTATCGAGGTGCCAGGCATCAATAAACACGCTACATCGATGGACGAAATTGATAAGCAAGCTCTAGATTATGCAAGAAATGGTCTTCAAGCACTTGTTAATAGCACCAGAGCATTTCATGGTTTAGGAGATGGTAGACTTTTTGTTACAAATCCTTGGGGGACTGCACATGCGTAAGTTTAAGCCCAAGTATGTTAGATGAAAATATTTGCTAACATAGCAAATTAGGCAATGGGGTAATGTCCTCACCCTCCAAGCAGCATGGAACGACAATATTCTCCGACCATTATTTAAGGATATTCTTGATAAGGAAGGGCTCAGTGACCTTCTCAGGAGAACTCTCAGTTTTCTTGGAATCGTGGCAACACGATCCTCAGCACTTTATACCGATATGAAAATCCTGGTTAGTGCAGGAAAATACACAGGTCTCATCGAGAGAGACTTTCAGGCACGTCAAGTTACTACTTTCTCGGCAGGTTTTACTAGTTCCTTCTCGAGTTAACTTTACGCACCTATGAGAGTGAGGTGGTAAATCTACTGCTGAGATTGGAGTCGTATTTGAATTGGCATCATTGTTAATATCTACCTCGGGTGTTAACTACTAATTTTATCTCTCTTGGTATAGCTTGCGAAAAGTTTGCGTAAGAAAAAGTTGAAGTTGAAGCATGAGAACTCAACCTCAAATCTTTTGAATGCTTCGATTTGATTTCTATCGAATGTGAAGAGTCTAGGGGAAAATACATATACAATACATATACCATGTCGATCTTTTTGGAAGAGAGGGGAATGATACATACTCGCATACTCACCACTTACAAACGTCTTATACATCTATCTATCTATATTACATTACCTACCTCTCTAATATAGCTCATCATATCCCATCATTAGTTGGAATACATTTTTTTGTTACATTGTTTTTGGATTAGGAAGTCAGTCAGTCATGTCATGTCATATGTATGGGTTGGCTTTTGGCTTCAGCATCGGCTGTTTGTGGGCGGTTATATCATGTCATTGCATTTACAAATATATGGTTGCGTTACGTTACGTTGCGCTGTTTCAAGTTGAGTTAAGTTAAGTGCGGTGGGTGAGCGTTCTTGATCGCTTTCTCTCTTGTCATGTTGTATGTTCATATCATTCTTATCAAGTAAGGCGGTTTGATCTGGAAAGGAGGGATGAAGGGGATGGAGGGGTCTTTTGTATTGCATTGTATTGTGTTGTGTGGATTGATGGGTTGATGGATTCATGGATTGAGTAGTTATAGTATTATATATATCTATATATATGCATATACGTTTTGAAGATATCAATTGCGAGTAGGAATAGGTGGGGAGCTAGTATTGTTTTGTTTTATTGTTTTTGAAATGTTTTTGATATACTTTTTTTTGGTATGCATTGTTTGAGAGCGTGAGAACTTTTTTGAATGGACGTGATGTTCGATCATCAATCATTATGATCATCTTGGTAGAAAGCAAGCAGGCAAACGGAAGTAGATAGTTGGATGCAAATAAGAAAGTGGGTAGTATTATCATATGGTAAGTCTAATACCCCACTTTCGGGCCACCCCCTCTTTTGGGTCACCTTAAAAAAATATATCGCTTTAAGCAATCTACCTTATTAAATCTTTAATAATTCAATAATGTTTCAATTAATTGATTTGAAATTTTGATATATTATTATTTATATTATAATGAATCATTATACTGAAGATAATATTGTTATAATATTTAATACAATTGAAAATGAAATATCTAAGTGAAAGATTAACTCAAAATATAATGTTCTATATACTATAATTTATAATCAAATAAATGATTATCTATTTTATCAAAAAAGTACTCAAGATATGTAAAAGATAGTTTCGATTCAGGAAAAACGATTGATAAATTGAATATTAATATAGAAATCTTTGAGTATTAATTCAACTTATTATCAAATTTGTAAAATTGATAAAAGACTCTTTGATATAAAAGAAGATGATTCTTTATTTGGAAAACGATGGGTATAGAATTTTTTGAAAAGGAATTTTGAAATTAAAATCAAAAAACAATATCGAATCGATTCTGTATATGTTTTAGATATTACTAATGAAATTATTAATAAATGATTTGGAAAGCTTGATTTACTTTCGATTAAGTATATTAAACCCGAAAATCGATGGAATATGAATAAAATTAGTATTATAGAGAATTAAGATTTAAATAGTTTAGTAGTAGAAAGTTCAGAATATTGTTTTATTCAAAAAAAAAATTCTGATTTAAGAATTTGGATATCTTTTATTGAATGTATTTTAGTAACAGATTGGGTATTCAAATCATTGATTGTTTTCAAAGGAAAATATATATAATAATAATGGTTTTTTATAGATTTTATTCTATATAAAGAATAGAAGTTTATTGTTATAGAAAATGGATGGATAATAGATGCTACAAGGTTTGAATAATTGAAAACGATTTTTATTCCTCAAACTACCCTTTCCCGATCTGAAGAGATTAGATTACTTATATTAAATGATTATAGAAATCATAAAACCATTAAATTTATATTTGAATACTTCAAAAACAATATCCATCTTTTATTTCTATTATTATATATATTATATATACTACAATTATTAAATTTATTAATGTTCTTGTTTTTCAAAAGTGTTTACAAATATTATCTCAATAAATTAATGTGACACAACGGCCGAATAACTTGAATATCTCTTAGAATTAAAAGCTACAAATCGAAAAGTAGAATTATATGATTATATATATACAGGTCGAAAGTTCATTTAATTTATTCGGGGAATACTATATTCCGATTAGGGTTCGAATCGATTATATTATATATATATATAATACTATCCCCTTCTATATAAAAACTCATTTCGAATACTTTAAATGAATAATATAAAAAAACCCGAAAACAATTATAATTACGAATCATTAATTTTATTCATCAATTCGATCAAATGCATAAATTCAATGGCATTTATTGCTTTCTCTATTCGATCAGAAAAAGTATATCCATCGATTACGTTTTCCAAATACATTAAAGCTTTTAATTCCTTTTTCATCCTTTCTTTATCCTATTCTGAATCTGTATCATTATCATTATCATCCAAAGTAATTAATGTAGAACGACTAATTGGATCAAATGAATTATATATTCCATTATATAAATCCAAGTAACAAATACGAATCCAATAATATAGGGATCTATATTGTATACATTTATTCTTTTTGCAAAAACGAATTCGTTTTTGTAAAGTGAATTCAGAAGCTTTCAATCATTGAAACTAAAGAGATGCCTTTGAAGATAACATTAAAATGAAATCGGAATCGAATATACTTAAAGTATAATAAATACCAGATACATTTATTAGATCAGAACGATTTTGAAAATGAAAATTAGGGCGTTATAATATATAAGGAATAGAATTAATAATTCTATTAGAAATAAAACCATTGATCGAATAAATAATTAATTGTTATATAATTTGTATGAATTCAAAATAGAAATAGAATAAATTGAATTGCTAAATAAATCGATTGTATAAAATTGAATTGAATTTATTACAAAAGGTCGATATCTTATTCGAATCAGATCAATTTTAATTACGAATTTTGTATAAAATTCTTTCGAATTTTGTAATATAGATATATAACGAATCAATACTTTGCTTTAGAATATAAAAACAATCTTCAATTTTTTGAACTTTATTAAGATTATTATAAATTTTGGAGAGTTGATCAAGAATTGTATTATAATCAAAAGGAATAATTTGATCAATAAACAAAAGTTGTAGTAATACTATTATTTCTTATTTCCTTTCTCTTTTATAAACATTACTTCAAAAATGAATTCTCTGAAAATCATTCCTTATATCTATATACTTATAAGATAATTATCCAAAAAGAAAAATTCATATCTTCAAGAATCCATGAAATCCGATATTCGGATTCATGAAACTTTTGATATAAATCAGCCTGCTACAAAAACAGAGATAGAATCTAAACAATATAAATATAAAAGTAAATCAAAACTATAAAATTTACGAGATTAAAAATGAATTAATATTTGAAGCAAAGAATGAAATTCATGATCCTGATATCGATTTACTTTCCAGAAACCCTAACCCTGTTTTCGCTGAACTTGATCTTATCGTTGAAACTTTAGGAATAAATAATTCGATTAAAACTAATAGTAGAGATATACAAAATTTGGGGATCTTTTATCTTCCAACAAACTCTCTAATTAAATTTGAAATGGAGCAAGAATCAATAACTTTAAGATCCACAAAGAACGAACTACCTAGTACAAACTTAGAGATATTTCATCTCTCAACAAACTCTCCAATTGTATTTAAAGTGGAATAGAAATTAACAACCTTAATGTTTATAGAAAACGAATTATCTAATATCAAGAATATTAATAGATCACAGCGAAAATCAAGTACAAAGAATCAAGATTAGAATTATTCTTTTCTTTCTTCTTTTTTGGCTTTTTTTTGGAATATATTTTAACAAATTATAGAAATCCTATTACTTGATAATAATAATATTCAAAAGTTCTCCGACAAATATAATTCGAAAAATATATTTGAGAATAGTTAATTAAAAAAGATAAGATCTAAATCCATTATATTTAATCCAAATATATATAATCTCATATCTATCTATATATAACAAAATTCTAAGAACTTGGAAATAACATTTTATGATATAAATCTATCAATATAAATAATAATATTATTACAATATCAATTAAATCTTTTATATATTATAATATAAATAAAAAACCCTTTTCTTTTGATCTTATACAAAATATTAAATATATTTTGATTTCATCCATTAACAAAATACTAAATCAGAATAATTCGAAAACTGTTTATATTAATTATAATAATAAAAATAAAGAAAAAGAAGATTATCAATCTTTAGTATAATATCATTTTGATCCAATTACTAGTAACATTTTTCAAAGCTATACTTATATTATACAAATTTCTAATAATAAATGTGAATTTCATAATATTATCGAAAAATAGTAAATCGATAATAAAATATATTATCTAATAAATTGGCCTTCGAATTTAATATTATATAAAATATTGAAAAAGGCAAAAGTTCAATTATTCATTGATTTATTTGAAATTCGATATTAATCTCAAAAAGATGTTTTGGGGTTTGAATATAATCCTTTATTTTATTATCAGGATTGTAATGAAAATTGATTAAGAAAATAATAATATAAAGAAGTATTAATAGGAGAGATATACGAAAATAAAGAGAATAAGTATATATAAAATAGATGGGAATAAAAATAATAACAATAGATAGATATCAACAATATTAAGCATTCTGATAACAACGCTTTCAATTCGAGTGATCAAAATAACGAATTCCGATCTGCAAAATGGCAAAAAACATTTTTAATACTTACTAATTACGATTTAATATTATCTCATCAATATAATATAAAACATTATCTTAGATAATATTATACTCTTAAAATAAATATAATACAATCTTAGGGTTGCGAAAAACCTTTGAAATTTACTTTTAAAATATATACAAATTGGATTTAGAAATAAATCTTCGAAAATCCTTCGAAAATTATTTTCAAAATATATACAAATTTGGCTTCAAAATGAACCTTCGAAAATTTTTCGAAATTTACTTTCAAAATATATACAAATTTGATTTCAAAACGAATCTTCGAAAATCTTTTGAAAATTATTTTCAAAATATATATAAATTTGGTTTTGAAATGAATCTTCGAAGATCTTTTAGAATATTATCGAAAATCTATCAAAAATATTATAAAAAACCTTTGAATTAAAAAAATTAAGAAAAATAAAAAAAGAAATTGAAAAGATTTATTCGAAAGATATAAATATAATATATAAACCAAACTTTATTTTATTTTATAAAATTCGAAAACGAATTTTTAAATTATATAAATTATTCAAACAAAAAAACGAAAAAACGAAAGTATATAAAGAATCTTCAAGATTTCATTGAAAAATTAAAAAATTTGAAAATAAAAGTTGTTAGAAAAATTAAAGATATTGAAATTGAAGATATTGAAATTGAAGATATTGAAATTGAAGATATTGAAATTAAAGATATGGAAATTGAAGATATTGAAATTGAAGATATTGAAATTGAAATAATAATAATAAAGTTTTTGATATTATCTTTAAAGAATATAAAAAACGGATTCATATATAATAATAACTATATTTCTATTTTCAAAATAAAATTTTAATGGAATATTTGAAGTTTCTTTTTTTTACAAAATATCAAATCTTTTTCAAAAAGAAAAATAAAGTTAATTTTTATATAATTCTAAAAAATCATTAATGAAAATTAATTATAAATAATCGAATCTATATTGGAAAACTAATATATTAATTGAAAACAAAATAGTATTTATATTAAAGATATCATTTGATATAAATTTGAATCGATATATTAATGAATATAATATATTTTATATTTTAAATTTCAAAAGAAAAAACAAATTGAAAATCTTCTTTTTTTTATTATTTATTAAATCTATAAAATTATTAAAATTAACGAAAATGTTGATTCAAAAAGGAAAATATCAATATCCTTTATTTATTATATTAAAAAATATATTCAACAAAAATATATTGAATTCGAAATCAATATTCTTTATTTATTATATTGAAAATATATTGAATTCAAATCAAAAGTATATTAAATCTAAATTAAAAATATATCGAATCCAAACCAAAAATATACTGAATTTAAATCAAAAATATATTAAATCTGAATCAAAAATATATCGAATTCAAATCGAAAATATATCTACCAAATCCGAATTGAAAATATACTAAATCTGAATCGAAAATATATTAAATCTAAATCGAAAGTATATTTACCAAAAGTATACTTATTGAATCCAAATCGAAAGTATATTTATCGAAATCATATCGAAATCGTATTGAAATCGAATTGAAAATAAATCGAAAATGAATATATATATAAAAGTTTTTAAATAATATTGAAAAGTTTTCAAAGAAATGAAAATATTGAATTTCATAAAATAAAGATATAGATATTATAATTTCATTATTGAAAAAATTATTATGGATTTAATCATTGTATAGAGTTCTTTATTAGAATTTCAGTTCAATTAATTATTATAGAATTAGAAATAAAGAAATTAAAAGAATTGAAAGGATTTCGATGGATCTATAATAGTTCTATGAAAAGATATATAATATAATATAATGATTCTATAAAAAGATATATAATACAATACAATGATTTTATAAAAAGGCATACAATATATTACAATAATTCTATAAAAAAACATACAATATAATATCAATGATTTTACAAAAAGATATACAATACAATATCGATGATTCTATGAAAAGATATATAATACAATATCGATGATTCTACGAAAAGGGTATACAATACAATATCGATGGATCTATAATGATTTCACGAAAAAGCATACAATACAATATCGATGGATCTACAATGGTTTCACGAAAAGATATACAATATAATATCGAATGATATTGATTTTGATTGGATATTTCAATTTAAATGATTTCATTTCAAAGGTTTTCGAGGACGAAAGCTTCGGAAAGAAGGGCTTTATTACGAACCTCAACTACGAAACTAGGGTTAGCCAAAAGCAGGCTGAATTATATATTAGTTTGAAGAGTTTTCACCTATATAAAGAGGGATTCTTCAATACTATTAGAAAAAGTAATGAAAAGTTTTGATTCTAAACCCGAACCTATTGTTATTCGAATATTAACCGATTCTTTGCTGTGATTCTCACATCAGATTTTATTAGAAATCTATAAAAGTTATATTAAAGTATAAAGAAAGATATAACGAATTATTATTATCAGAATCCGAATTGTAAATATTACTTTATTTCTTTTCAATATCAATAAAAACTTTTTTGTTATAATCAAAATTTATATCAAAAGTTCAATACAAATAAAGTTTTTATATCGAATATAATTATAGATTTGTTATTGGTAATACTGGATTTTTTATACAATATTCTTGAAGATTCTTCAGATAATACAGTCGAAAGTTTTCTATTCGAAGAATAGGGAAATTTCTTATTAAAGGTGGATAAAGATTTTAATACAAGTTTTTTATTATATTTATATACCGATTATTCATGTTATATTAAATTGCTTGCTTCAAAACAGACTTTGAAGGTATATATAAAAACTTATAATCGCTATATCTTTTTGTTCAAAACTCTAAAGGGCTTTGATGTATATATAAAGTATTATACTAGAGAAGATCAATTTACAAAAGAAAGTCTAGTAGAAATTATAGATATATATAATAAAGAATTATAGGAACATTTTTGATTTTAATTTATTTAGGATTTTATTAATATAAATTGTAATATCCTTTTATAATATAGAATTATAATAAAGTATTTTCATCTATTTATAACTTTAATCGTTTTAATACTAAATTGATGAACTTTTGTTTTTCTAATTTGTATTTTTAATTCAATGGAAGACGATTAGCCCCTATTTAATCTTCAAATTTTCCAGATGATGTGTAGCAGAACAGAGAGCGGACGATAGTTGGGAGCAATGATGAGAGCAGTATCTGTTAGTAATACAACGGCTGATATAAGGTGCCTTAATACTACCTGTTACGAGGTGTGCCTTCTAGATCACGTGAAAGTGTTCTAGGTTCTCGCAATGGTTTATAACTAGGCATCAAACAGGGACTTAAGTAACAACAATAATGATATGCTATTCGTAACTAATAGTAGAGTATACTAAATGATTGATCTTGAGCACGAAGCTCTACAATAAAGAAATCCATCCTGATTATATAGACCTTCGTACTAGTTGGATAGCCTGGATAGCCTTGTCTATCCTGTCTATCCACCACATGATTTCGCTGACTAAGTGTCATGTGATGCGAGATATGTTACCTGTTGTAACATATATGAGGATTAGTGCTCCTTCATAAGCTTTCTATTGGCAGGATGATCAGAATGAGGACGAGGCAATCCTGACGGTGGGCGATTACAGTACGTTCTGGTATATAAGGAGCAATTGGATTGGTGGTATCGGGAAGGGGATCAGGAATGAAGGGTTTTCGAGTACAATGTTTTGATTGGCATTTATTTTTCTTTCTACCAGCGTTTCGACGCGACAAGTCTTCTTTAAAGATCACGGCAGCTATAAATGCGCCTAGGAATCGATTACACACTTATAAACCACAGCAGCTATCGTTAGGCGCTCAGTGGTCATTACAATTTGTTTAGTATCTATTTGTACATAGATATCCGTAGCCCAGAACTCAACCTCTGGCGACCTTTGCCCCAATAGGGGATGTTACGAGGAGAGGGCGCTAGCGCCCCGACCTCCGGTCGATAAATAATCACACACACACACACACCTGAGGACCTAGGCTCGGCTGCTATAGGCAGGAAGTAGAGCCTCAGGCAGGATTTATCATATGACAAGTATCAAGTGATCGAATAGCATCTATTCAGTGCTACGGATAGCACACCGTAGCATGCTATCCAATGCTATTCACAGAATACAAAGGTCTATATAAGGAATATGTATTTCCAAGATTATAGATCTTTGTGCTCAATTCAAACAGTATTCTTTACTAGTTATTACTTGTACCCATTATGATCGATCCCCTGTGTGATTGCTTCAACAATAAACCTACGATAATTACTATTAGTCGCCGACTACTAGTAACCAACGATCCTGACCACTTCCGCGTGACTCAGAAGACAAGCATTCGTAACAGTAAGGTAAATCAAGATGCACCTAGGTTATCTGTGTGTCAATTATATGCTTTTTTCTTTCAAGTGTACAACGTTCGGGCCATGTAAGCCACGTAAGCTGGTAAGGCCAGCATGTGAACAATAATCTTACTTGGGGCCAAAGCTTCAGGACCTTGTATGTGAGCTTGATAGCCTCGACTAAGATTGTTGCTAATTACATTTTTACCCGCTTAGACGCAATGCTATCAGTCCCCAATCTTTTTCGAGAAACAGGTTTCCTACCCGGCTTGCCAAACTCCGCTAATACATAAGCAATAAAAACACTTTTCTGTTTAAGATAGACGCCTTTGTTATATGTAGGGTCTAGAGCAACAGTACGAGCAACTTGACCCAGCTTTGTAAAATGCCCCAACAACGACGAACTCATCTCAGCACTATAGCGCATTTCATCAGCCCATTGAATCTGTTCCGCTATATCTCGAATAAGCCATGAATTTCTCTTCTCCCATAACCCGAAAGTGTTATCAGAATCGGAATCGAGTGGATCGTACAAAAACAGTGCAAAGCACCAAAGTAAAGTAACATCAAACATCCTAGTATTTGATGTATGGATACAATTACCAAGAATTGACAACTTAGTAGTTAAACGTGTATGATGGTGAACATTGAAGTTTATTGGTAGTACTGTTTCTATCCATTTCTCTAACTTCGAGTTAAGCATCTGTGACACTTTTAAATCATAATCGAATTGCTGATTTAGTTCTCGAGAATTCAAGTTGGCAAGCTCTTCCTCATCCGAATCCACATCGAAGTCTATTCTGATATCCTTTTCGATGTCGTCCAAGTTCACTCTCCTATCTGACGACTCTGATGACTCTTCACAGCCAGAGAAAATGCCATGTACCGATATAGAGTTGGAACTAGTTGGAGATCGAGGCGGTGTTTCTTCAATCGTTTCTTTGAAAATGACGAGTGATGACTGAGAAACCTGCGCTTCTGGAGATAGCTGAGTATATAGAGGCGGTGACCGAGGAACTTGTACTTCCGGGCATGGCTGAGCACACAGGGGTGGTGACCGAGGAACCTGCACTTCCGGACATGGCTGAGCATATGGTGGCGGTGACCGAGGGCTCTGTACTTCCGGAGATGCCTGAGCATATGGTGGCGGTATTGGGCGTTGTTGCTCCTTATATACGATATTATTCCATTCTAGTAACATAGCCCCTTGTTGAATATACATTTCCTTTAAGTTGGTTTTGCGTGCATCGGTTGCAGTTTTGCTAATATGCATACCAAGTTCTTTTAAGTGCACTTTCGCATAAGTACTTGGCCTGATGTATACGCTGAAGATTGTGGTATTAGACAGAGACTCAAGGCCACGAATCAACATGTTTGTAGTCGTAGTGTGAGGTCTGATTGTAGTAGTCCTCTTCTTCGTAACGACGAATCCCTTCGTAGTGAGATTGAATTGTATAAGGAAAACATGCTGTGCATTGCTTAAACCGGCTTCGTGAATAGTGGACGCGTCGTGGGATAAACCATCGATGCTCGATATTGGACAAGGTGTAGAGGCATTTGCAAAATCGGCATCTGGAGGAACAACCAATAATATATCTATTTGTTGTTTCTTGCCGGCAAGTTTAACAAATACCTGAAGCTTAAAGTGAATATGAATCTGTCCTTCCGTATCACGATATGCAGCCATGAAAAAATCGGGTGTCTGCTTGTTGTCATGCAAGCAAGAACCTAGTGTGAATGTTGTACCTGATTCATCTACCCATTTTACAAATACCCTCTCGTGAAGAAGTTTTTCTAGCTGAAGATTTTTGATCGGAACCGATATCGACATATTTAGTCCTATGATTATAATTAGCAATAAAACGTAGTTAAAGAATAATTGCATTTAAAACAATGCTAGCCCACACTTTATGTGTGCTTCCCACCCACCCAGGCTATAGAGCAGCCTTGACTCTTCGGACAAAATGAGATGTAGAACTGATCAAGAAAAGCTACTATATGAATCGTGTTGAAGTTGTTCTAAACAGCAGATGCTGAAGGACGTAACCGCCGTCAGGGTTGTTCTAAACAGCAGATGCTGAAGGACGTAACCGCCGTCAGGGTTGTTCTAAACAGCAGATGCTGAAGGACGTAACCGCCGTCAGGGTTGTTCTAAACAGCAGATGCCGAAGGACGTAACCGCCGCCAGGGTTGTTCTAAACAGCAGAGACTGTAAGATACAACTCTTGTACACAACGCAATATAGGAGCAATTTGGTTGGAAAGACTGTGCTTGTATAGTCGTAACAGATGTTATGCGATAGAGATAAAGCGATATGAGGGTAACGATAGGAAGACGGTGGTCGTATATTCGTAAGAGATATTGTGCGATGGAAATAAAGCGATATAAGGGTAGCAATAGGAAGGTGGTGATCGTATATTCGTAATAGATATTATGTGATGGAAATGGAGAGAAATGTAGAGATGACGATAAAAATGGAAATAAAAGAATGTGGAGATTGTGATGGGAGCAAAGAGAAAAGATAGCAAAGACGAGCTACTTAAGTAAGCGAGACCAAATGCAGAAATCAAGTGCGAGCCACTTAAATTCTTACGCGCCTCTAATTGCTAACAGTAATTTGAATCACGTAATAAATATTGCTCTTGTTCCGGGTATACAGTTAAGTATTATGTGATTGGTTTAAAATAATTTTTCATTGAAGGAAAGGAAATTACTACAGCAGCCAAAACAATTTCACTTTCCTCACCCATCTAAGTACCAGCGCCACACGTATCTCCAGTCCTGTCCTACCCGCATACCAGGAACAGGCGAGTCAAGTCGAGATGTGACTCAACGCGCCTGCAATTTGCACTGCACGTATGAACTGGCAACCCAATTCGCGCACCTTGCTGTACTGTCGTACACTAAGCTCACGCGCCAGCGCGCTCGTACCTGATGTTCGTTTGCGGATGATGATTAATTACTCATCTACAGTACTAGTCAACTTATATTACCCCACAACCTAATTTCAGTTTTTTTATATATTCAATATCTACCTTTCAATTTAATTATAAAATCAATCATTAATTATTATAATTTAAAATTTGAATATATTAAAGTTCTATATCTATATTATTCCCCCCAAAAAATTCAAATCCTTATTGCCCTACAATTAATCAATATTTTGTATATCAATCTTCTACTATAATATAAACCTCAATTCTATCAAATATACTCATTCTTAATTTATCGAATAATTCTTAATTTAATATATCCCAAACTATTTATAAACAACTCTTTAACCTTTATTTAATATATTCCAATTCACTCTTATCATTTACAATATCAAGAAATATCTCATATAACCTCATTTTTAAAACCCATTAAATATATTCAATAAAATTGAAATCAGAAGAATAAAAAGATCAATCCTTCAATATTGAAATCCCTTTCTTTTGAAATTAATCCTATATTTTGTAGATATAATAAATAAAAGTATTATCCTATATAAATTCATACTCTAAACCCAATCTTTCAAAAACAAAACCTATCTCAACATCGAAAACCTCGAAATATAAATTAATACTATATTTATATTTCTTACTTTCAAAATCTCTATTCATTATATATAAATTGCTTCTCCCAAAATCCCAAAAACCCTTCCAAATTATAATCTTTATATTCTTATTCATACTATATATTTGAATCATTCTAGATTCCTATTTCTGAACGAGAATATAGAAATATCATTCTTCTCTTTTACTCTGCCCCCATTCTACAAAGCATTTATCATTCTATACAACTAATCTCCATTCCTCTACTACCAATCCCCTATATACTAAGCACTATATAAGCCACTTGAATACATATATCTGAATAAGTTCCAATCGCTTTTTACACTTCCAATTGATAATTCCATAAACCTTCAAAATCTTTTTAATAATAAAGATACTACATTTAAAACCTACAATTGTTTTTGTTTATATATAAATTGATTTTGAATATAATCAAATATATCGAACTAATATATATTCTTCTCTTTCTATATAAAATCTAATTCGAAGAATACAAAATAGATTCATTCCTTCATTATATAATATATCTTGCTATAAAATATAACAAATAATTCGTACTTTGAAATTGAGATCAATTACAATACAATAAAGATTAAAGCCATTAAAAACTTTGTCAATAATTTTGTTATATAAATATAAAATAAGATACTTAAAAGCTAACTCCCTTTCAATATTCAAAATTCTAGAAATACATTATAATACTATTGATAAATAAATAATAAAGAGAGTTGAAATTCAATTCACGAAATTTACGCGTTTTTAAGGTTTTGGGGTAATATAAGTGCACGATTACTGTAGGACTGACTAACCGATTTCCCTACATCGTGCACGACCCCACATCTTGCACGCCCCCTATATTCCTATTACGATCACTTCAAAATTCAATATTAATTATAAATTATAAGATATAAAGCTACAATTCTTTTTGAGCAATAAAGAGATATAATATTATCCTATAGAATTAAAAAACCTTTATATTTTCAATTTCGACGAAACCTTAATACATCGTTTAACCTTTGAATGTAATATTCCCTTTTTTTCTTCCATTATTGATTTATCAATCTCTATGTCACGAATCGTGAACCACAGGAGGCTAACCATGTGATACCTCTTATCTCCTATATCAATTTATAAGCTGATCATCCGTGCGTATATATTATAAATCATATAATTTAATATAGTAAAATAATAACCCTAATAATATATATATACAATTTTGTAATTTATAAATGGATATTTGTATATATATATCTAATCGTTTCTTATAAGCTATAATTCTTTAATTGTAGATTCTAAAGAATATAATTGATCCTGTTTATTTAGTTCTATTATAGTTTTTGTACATTATATTATCTATAATTCATTTACAAGTATCCGATTATTTAATAGCCTTCCAAATAATATTTCATTTTAATAATACCTTCTTAAATGAACTTTTATAAATGTTATACCCAGAAAAAGAAAATCTATTTCGATTTAATCGATGAAAATATAAATATCTTTAAAAGTGTATTATTACTTTTATAATACAACAAACTCTTCCTTTTATATACTCCGAATTTTCGAAAGTATATTCTAAAGAATCCTTTTTTTCTTCTCAATTATTTCAACAATTCTTCGAAGAAAATATAAATATAGGATTGGATAATGTTATCATTAGAAGAAAAAAGATTAATAAAAAGAAAATTCTAATATATAAAATCAATACTCTTAACAATTCAATTACTCCTTTTGAATCATCATTACAATTATAAGATTTCTATATAATAATTATAAATTTGAAAAAGGAAAATCGATAATTGAAAATTATAATAATAATAAGTTTTACAATAATACAATCTTCTTTTGAACCCCAAATGATATTTATACAGATATTCAGATCAATAACAATATTTAGAACTCCCTTTATTCTCTTAATCGAAATTTAAGGATCTTCATCTAAACAAACCCGAAAATCCCAAAGCCAAAAAAAGAAAACTTTGATTAAACGATTTGATCATTCGGAACCCTTTAAAGATTCTCCTTCTTTTTCAGAAAATAACGATCTATCTAATAATCAAGGATCCCCTTATTTAAGAAATCAATCTAATCGATTAAGATTACATTCCTATATTAATCACAATTCGCAATAAAATGTATATATATCAAAACCTACAAATCTTATTATTAAACTTAACGATAATATTAAATCTAAAGTTAGTTTATAACAATTATTGATTATAAAACAATTCGAACTATATATTATATTATTTAAAAATAAGATATAATACTGTATATATATAATCGATTAAACCGAATCGGAAATATAAATATATTGTTATACTCTTTATATACAAATACCCTGATTCACAATACTCGAATTAATCGAATAACTTGTAATGATTTATCGGAACCCGGTCGAAATCGATAATACTTGTTTTCAATATAAGATATAGATTATATCTAATACAATTCGATATAGCAATTTTCTAGAATAATATAAAAAGTTCAGATTACTTATTATCCAAATAGAGATTATCAATAATAAGATTTTATTCAGGGATCTCAAATAGAAGATTTCCGATTTTCTTTTACGAATAATAGCAATATCTATCAAGGATTATAAGATTACAAAAAAATTCGCAAATATATTTATTAGAATAAATCAAAACGAAATTTCATTACAAAAACAAAACCGATATTATATTAATCGAAAAACCTTTATAGTTATTCATAAATTAATAATTATTACAAATTCTTTACAATTCTTTTGAAACTTTAATAACTCCAATTTTGGAATCTTTATATTCCTGAAACCGTTTCCATTCCGGAATATTTCTTTCAAATACATCGATCCCATTATACCCAATAATTATTCGAACTTCAAATACTTATTGTTCTCTTCCTCTCTTAAAATAGTATATACATTAATACCTTATATCAATAATCTCAATGAAATCGAGACAATACAAAAAGAAATAGAAAAATTCGAAGAATATTGAAATATTAAAGAAGATTTCAATTTAAAAACTATAACTGAAATTATACAGAATATCCATTTAGAAAAAGAAAAACATTTAAAATCAAATGTTTAGATTTTATCTTTATTTTAAGTGCTATATAGAATATAAGATTTCTTAATCTAATCAAGTTTATGAAAAAAGAAGTATTCATTTTTTTCTATAATTTTTCGAAAAATAGTTATATTTATTGATCAAGAGTATTTATTGATTTTGAAGCAAATGGATTTGCTTTTATTAATATTATACTTTTTATTTGTTTATTTCCTATATTTAAATCAAGAATTATATTGTTTAAAGTTTCAATTGAAATTAAAGAGTATAATAATATATAAGATTATATTATTATTTATTTTATATTCTTTAATTTAATAATTGATAGTTATGAATAATTTTTTATCTTTTTCTTTATTATTGAATTAAAAAATTATAATATTATTTTAAGTAGATTTTGATTATTAGAGATTCAAACGAAGTTTAATTGCTTTAATCGATATTTCGAATAATCTAAAAAGAAATCTTGTATTATTTTCTATTCGAATAATCTTTTTATTATTTAATCATTCTTTTATAAACAAAAGATCGATTGATTAATCTAATAAAATACTAATCAATGAAATAATTAATTCAAAAAATATTGGAATCGAAAAGATTTATAATTAAACAAATCAATTGTAATTGATAATGTATAATAAGAACCTTCAAATATGAATGTAATACAAATTCTTGTTGAAAAGAAAGAAATTCCGATTTCTTTTAAATTCAATCCATTTTCTTTTTAATCAATTATATTATCATTATAGATCTATGAATGCCTTCCTTATATATCATTGGAAATCCTTGATCTATATATACTCAAATCCGATAAGTTCTAATTAAAATACAAAAAAGATAAACAAATTGAACTCTTTATTATTACTTTAAAAGAATTCGATAATATAATAGATTCTCAATAGAACGAATAATATATAAAAAAGAAAATACTGATTACTCTAATCAAATTCAAAAATACAAAAGTTCGAAAGAAATTCAATCGAATATTGATCGAAATTGATTCAGAATCTAAAATACTATCTGGATATCGATAATATTATTGAATCTTTTTCAAATATAAATCAAATATTTTGCTTTTTAATCGATCTTATAATTATAAAATTATATTGGAAAACAAAGAAGAATAAATTTTATATTACAATTCATTTTATAAGATATTCTTAAAACAATTGAAAATCATTAAAGAATATATTATAAATAATTTCAACAAAGATTTTATTAAATTTAATCAAATCCTTTATATTGTACCCATTCTATTCATTAAGAAACTCAATGATAATTTAAGATTCTATATAGATTTCAGATTATTGAATTCTTTGATATATAAAAATCAATATCCCCTCCCTTTAATCAACGAAACGTTTTCTTGGCTTTCCGGTATTAAAATCTTTATCAAACTCAATATTTATTAAACTTTCTATTGCATAAAAATAGATCCTATTTCAAAAAAGTATATTATTTTTCGAATCCGATATGGATTATATAAATATAAAATCGTATTATTCGGATTAACAAATAATCTTGTAATCTATCAATGTTATATGAATAATGTTTTATTCGATTATTTAAATATCTTTTATATAATATACCTCGATAATATTTTAATCTATTTCGAAAACAAAAAAGAGTACCAAATTTATATTAAACTAATTCTCGAATAATTAGAAACCATTAATTTACAAACAAATCTCAAGAAATACGAATTCAATATTATATATACCAAATATTTAAACTTTATTATTTCTATTAAAGAAATAAAAATGGACTCTAAAAAGATTAAAATAATTGAGAATTGGACCTTTCCAATAACAATGAAAGAAATCCAATCATTCCTCGGTTTTTACAACTTTTATCGATAATTCATTAAAGATTATAATATAATAACAAAACCTTTCAACGAACTCATTAAAACAAATATTAAATTCGTATTCAATAAAATATACCAAAATATATTCAATATTTTGAAGAAAAAGCTTATCTTCGTTTTATTCCTATAATACTATAATCACCAATTCCCTTATATATTCGAAACAAATATATCCGATAAAATAATTGCTAATATATTATTACAATAATATAACAAAGATTGATTTCCTATAATTTATTTCTCCAAAATCATAATTACTGTTAAATTGAACTACAAAATTTATAATAAAGAAATACTATCAATCATTCAATCTTTTAACCATTGAAAAACAGAATTCGCTAGTTCATTATATAAAATCAAAATTTATATCGATTATAAAACTCTCGAATATTTTATAATTATCAAAACTCTTAATATCCGATAAACTCATTAAACAAAAATTCTAATCAATTATAATTTCATTATTATATATCACCCTAAAAAAGATAACCCTTTCACCAATACTTTAATCTATCAAATCAACAAATTGAATCTTCAAAATTATACCAAAAAAAAGAATCGCCTCCAACAATTTATTAAAGATAATCAAATTGATACTGAAATCATAAAAAAAGCTTTACAAAAACATTATTCAAATAAAATAACGATTATTAATATTGATTTGAATGAAATTGCTTTTCGATTTAATCTAATTAATTATATTATCGAAACAAATAAAATTATAAATAACTTATTAATACTTAGAATACAAATTATTCAAAATTATAAATATATATTATTTCAAAATAACCTTTTGTTTTATAATAATTATCTAATAATATCTGATATCAATAACCTTCAAATTTATTTGATTTGTAAAATTTATAATTCTATTTCTATTATTCATTTTAATATAAACAAAATTTATTTTTTATTATTTTAATAATATTATTAATCCAAAATACATAATATTATAATCAGATATATATATAATTATTATATCTACAAATACAATTCTATTTTATATAATCATATCTCTGGTTTATTATATTCATTTTCAATTCTTAATCGAATATAGTAATATATTATTATAAATTATTATAACTTTAATAAAAATAAATATAAATATAATAATATTTTAATCATTATTGATCAATTAATAAAGCAAATTATCTTTATACTTTATTATAAATCAATCAATATTTAAATTCAAATACAATTATATCTTTATTATATATATCGATATTATAATTTTTTTAATACTATAATATCAGATCACAATCCCCAATTCATATTAAAATTCTGAAAGGAATTCAATCAAATTCTAGGAATCAATTTCAAATTATTCATTACTTATTATCTTCAAATCAATAATCAAATTGAGATCTATAATCAATATTTTCAATAACAATTAAGATTATTTATTAATTATTATCAAAACAATTGATCAGAATTCCTATCTATAATAGATTACACATAATTTACTCTTTTATACAACTCTTTAGAAAAATTTATACTCTACAAAACCCTATATAGATATACACCAAAATATATATAGGAATAAAAAGAAGATATTAATAAATCAACAAATAATATAAATATCTATAATACTTATATATATACAAAATACAATAAATTAACTTTCACACAAATAAAAAAAGATTTATTATATATCCAAGCCAAAATATTGAAATCCATAAATACTCATTAATATAAAATCGATTTCGATATCAAAAATTATATATAATTCAATATAAAAAGTTATTTTATCTAAAGATTATTCAAGAAACTGGATTTTCTAATTCAAAGAAAATTCAAGATCATTAATTGATCTAGAAGCTCTTTCAAATTCGAATTCCCAATTACAATAAAAATTCATTCTATTTTCCTTTTAGATTGATTATACAAAATATATAATAATCCTTTTTCTAATTAGATATTCAAATCATCTTCGTTTATTGATATAATTGATAATTCAGAATAAAAAATAGAAAAAATCCTAACAATAAAGAAAATACAAAAAACCCTATTATATAGAATCTTATAATTTAATAACAATATTAATTTTATTTGATATCCTATTTTCGATTTTAAAACATCATTATATCTTCTATATGATTTTCATTTGGCCAATTTAATATTATCTGGTCCTTCCAATTGATTAATTGATTGAATAAAGCTTTATAAAAACGAAAAGGATAATTATAATTATATAAATAACAATTCATTTATAAAATCAAAAGAAAAAAAAATATTTTTTAATATAACAAACTAAATATTATAATTTTATAATGGTATATATATATATAATTATAAAAGAATCAAAAACCTATACAAATTCGAGGGAATTTGATTGTATACATATATAACCCAAATTCTATATAACAAACGAACTGCCATCATCAAGATAATACGAAAGCAATATATTTCAAAAAACTTATGCCTATAATCATTTCAAAAATCATACAAAAGGAAACTTGAATATAATAAGAATGAAATATAACATTATCCCTATCGATTTCATTCAATTTAATTGATTTAATTAATTTGATCGATTTCGGGATTAATTATATTAACCACCCATCATTACTATATCATAATTCAACCTCCTTCCCTTTTCTATTGAAACTTTTTCCTTTCAGAGATTCCTCAAATTAAGGAAAATACAAATCAATATTAATTTAATTAATTAATAAACGATTTGATCGATTTAATCAATTTATTCGTTATTTTGGTTAATTTGATCGATTAATTTGGTCAATTTAGTTAATTTCCAGTAAATTGATCAAATCAACCAAAATGATCAATCTAATTGATTTAAAGTTTATAAACCTTTATAAAACCTAATTTCCGATGAAATAGTAATAAAACAAAGGAATAAAATATTCGAAAGCGAGTTTTTCCGAAGAGAAAAGTAGTGTTACAAATTGTAAACTATAGGAAACTAATTATATAATACCTTTTATCTCTTATATCAATTTATAAACTGATCATCCATATATATATATTACAAATCATACAATTTAATATAATAAAATGATAACCCTAATAATACATATATATAATCCCACAGCCTACAAATGAGTATTTGTATATATATATCTAATCACTTCTTACAAGTCATAATTCTTCAATTGTAGATTCTAAAGAATATAATTGACCCTGTTTATTCAGCTCTACTACGGCTCTTGTGCGTCACACTCTATAATATTATAATTCTTTATAGTTTTTTGGAATACTAGATTTATAATAGGAAAACGTTTTTGAATTATTTGTACTTTTTTAATAGAAGATATTAATGATTTTCGAATTCTTTTTATCTTCTTTTTGGTATTATATATAATTTGACAATCGATCTTTCTTTATACTATTCTCTCTTTAATCGTTCTATTCTTTTATTTTTTTTCAACTTTCTTTTCAACTTTTTTTTGCTTTTTAGTTTCCTTTTTTTATTCAATAATTAATACTTTCATCGATTAGTAGGTTCTAGCTTTTTCGATTTGTAAGAAAGAATATAAAAAAGTACTTCTGTTTTTCTCCCCTATTAGATTTAAACATTTAGAATGGATTCTTTTCTTTCTTTTGATCTTCAAAGTTTTTTCTAAACCTTTTGCTTTATATAATTGGATATTAGCATTAATTATATATATAAATACAGCCTTAAAAAGCTTCTGAGTGATATCGGGATCCTATTTGAAGCGAAACTTTAATTTGAGGTGATGAAGAGTTTTAGTTATATATAGTATCTTTATTTTATTCTTTATAAGTTGTATCGATATAAGTGATATAGGGGCTTGTTTTAATTCGATATTACGAATAGTAATGTTCTTATTTATAGGATAAATACCGGCTTTTTCGAAAGATTTCAGGATATTATAAATAATAGTAAATTAAATCCAAGTAATTTTAAATATCATTCAAAAGTTATATTTCGATATTTCAATGATACCTCCGCTTTTGTATATTAAATTATTAAATTCTATATCATAATTCATCAAAAGAGGAAAGAAGTAACCTATATTAAGAGATTGGAATCGATATATAGAGTAGAGGGGGAGAATCAATAAAATGATCTTTAATTTATTATATTTCGATATAAATTCTATATTCATATAGTTAAAATGATTATCTACAATCAATAAATGATATCCTTTCCCTATTTTTGAATAAGTATAATATTGAAAGACTTTATTAAATCAAATAAGGCCGAATATATTCAACAATTATCCATTACTTGAAGTTCCGAAATAAATTTGATTTTTTACTCCTATCTTATCAATCTATATATCCTATAGATCTCCAAATTCCCCTTTATAAATTAAAATAAATAGAATAGCCATATTATCGGTATATATACATATTAAAAGGGTAATAAACTCTTTCGATCTATTCTGTCTAATTTTTATAACTCTACCATAATTATATACATTAGTATTCATTATTCTTTTCATAATCTTCCCTAAACCAATTATAAAGCCCTTCTCGTCCCAATTATATATATTCTTGAATGATATATTGTATTTTGTAGTTATTTTTATCAATTAAATAAAAAAAAGAAAAATATTAGTATAACTCTTTTAAATAATAAAATTCAACAATAATATAAAATAATTCAAATCAGATTATAAAAATATTTAAATACAACAATATTATCAGCTTTTATACACAAATTATCAATATATCGGAGATACCGACTTTGAAGATATATTTTATACCTTTTCACGAAATTTGCCGTTTAATTCTTCTTTAGAGAATGATTTATAATCTCTTCCATAAGGTTTTTGATTATACAATTTATAAGGGATATAGATCTTTATATCAATTTGTTAATTTGATCGATTAAAGTTTTTTTTTTGTTTTTTTGAAAAAGATTGATGAGTTTCAGTATATACGATACTATAAAAAATGGTTTTACTTTTATAATGCCAAAAAAATATTAAATAATTGATTTTGAAGAAATTTGTTATTTGAGTATATTTAGAATGCTCTTCCCCTTTAATTTGAATTAATACAAACTTTATACAGACCTTTGAAGGTATATCGTCATTATATCCATCTATAATGGTTGATATTTTATAAAATTAAAAATGCGTACAAGATATGGGGTCGTGCACGATATAGGGAAATCGGTTACTCGATCAGCATGTATAGGCAACCAGCTTTAAACCTAAGGCATAACAATATGCTAAATTACATTACCATACACTAACACTTAAAACAACTCTTACCCTATATAAGAAAAAACCAAACCACTACAAAACATTGATTTCCAGCTTCTGCAATATCTATATCAATCACGCAAGTCCAGCATCTAAAGAGAGTTGAGTTGAACGGATCCAAAATCGATGTTATTTTGTCAAAACTAGAAGAATGGCTTCCGAAGACAAAATTTGATCTCGATCCAAAAATAAACAAATATATAGATACAACATTGGATCAATAATGTCTACCCTTTTTTATCGAGTTGGATAAACTTAATAAGGCTAGAAGGATCTCTTTCACGATAGTCCCTGATAATTTCTCACAGAGTGTCTTCTCCTCTGCCGTTGAATCTCTACTTCGGAGCTCAGTATCGTCGCTGCTTTCAATATCGGTGGTTTCTTGGCTAGGCCTGCTGATGGTATCGGGTTTTCGGCGTTTTCCTCTTTTATGAGCATTCTCTTCCGTGATATTAGTATAGTCGGATTGCTTCCGAGGCCGTTTCGAGCCACTTAGAGTAGTAACTTTTGCTGCCGCTATACCATCGTCTACGCCATCGTCAACGGCTTTGGTTGCAGAGTTCATGTACTTTAACAGCACAGCGTGTAGCGGTAGTGATATCGATAAAATGTTTGTCCTGAAATATCCTGGATGATAAAAGGACACAAACTTATTTGAACAGCGGTCCAGTGGTTTTCAAGCTGTATGACGAGATGTATATAAGTTATATATGCTTTCGACAATATAGGAGAATCGTCGGATATGCTGTTACTATCTTTTATTCTCTCAATGAACAATAATGAATAGTGGATGTACAAAGCTTCTGGAAATTCAATTCATCCATGATGGTTCAATATTGTGGAATTGTGATAAGAAGAAAAGTAGTAAAGAGAGGCAAGGTAAGATACCAGATTTCAAAGTTAGTAATGAATCTGGTTGTCTGTTCTGGAGGAGCAGATCACTACCAACTTTCAAGCAGGGGTTACTACCAACTTTCAAAAGATGGTAGCAGGGGTCACAACCAGCGCCACTTGTGCATATTCCCGTACATAATGCATATTCAATATTTCTCTCGCCTCAGGCGCTAAATCATTGCTTCCAAAAGTCCTGCGCATTCGGTTTCAAATCGTTCTATACCTCATATTTGGCTATATGCAGGGTTCTAGCAGTGGGAATCTGGGACCGTATGTAGGGGTGTAGGGAAGTATCTTTGCATTTGCACGAGGGTACAGGGAAAACCATATCTATGGAAAACCTACGCCGAGATAGAAACATGAACTAAGAACTATTCGTATAACGAATCCGGTATACATATTCATCTGTTCTTGTCAGTATAGCCTTGATAACACCAATACCAAATTGTCTGACCAAAACCCCAACAGAAGTTGACGCAAGTCGCGAGGTATCCTTTCAGTTCCAAAAAATCTTTCTAACCATCATACCCCTCATCAATGGATCTTTTCCAAGCACAATCGTTAGCGTTTATATGAAACCCATATATATCTTTCATCAATTAGCTATATTTCTCCTTTGATAATATAGGCTCTTTCAATTGTTTATAAAGATCGAAATAATACATTATAATAATTATAACGGTTTTCACAGGTACATGACGAGGATCCTATGCTGGGTTTACTGCCGGGTCATGGTGAAAAGCTGAAACCAATGAACACTGGTTATAATGAAGGGAAGGAGAGAGAGAGAATAGAATGCCGGCTATGTAAAAGGTTCCTCTATCACCTTAAGGCTAGGAGGCGTATTGGTTTAAAATAATTTGCTGTTCAGAAGAGTACACAAAGGCATACATCATTTTTCATTGATGATGTTGAAGCTAGAGTATATCACGATATTCAGCTGTTCGAGCCACCTCATCATAGGTAATATAAGGCTGATGTATTGTGGCTCGAAGGGATGATATAGCAAGCCAAAGTTAAATAATGCTGATCATAAGTTCCTTCAAGTCCGTTCTAATTAATTGTCAGAATATATGTATATATACTCGTCATTTTCTTCTGTTTTATTATATACTTATAAATAAACTAAATTGTCTCTATTTATATTAATTTAAACTATATTATATTATATTATATTATAATATTATTATTATTTTGTTAAGAAATTTATTTGGATTAAGATTATATAATCTTCAATATTCTATATGGAATAATAAAATCAAACATTATATTATATATAAATATTCTCAACACTTTGAAATTTCATTCACTATCTATTTATTATTATATAATAGATAAATAGGTAATTCTAAAATACAAAATATAGATGAATAATAACTTTAGTAATAGATAGGTTTAAAAAAGAAGTAAAGAGAGATAGAGAATAAAAGTAAGATAACCCGATAATAATACAGAAAAGGAAGAGTCGATCCGAAATAATCGGCGAAACGGCAAATCCACTTTCTTTCTGCAGAGATTTTTTTTTAAATAAAAATGGTTGGATGAGTTACTCTGTATATGTAGAGTTGGGGATTTATAATGATATAATTACTTATATTGTTTAATTCACTATAAATACGTAATAATACTCAATTCAAATATGGATGAAAGTATAAAGTAAATAATTTTAAAATAAAAAGTAGGAATGTTATGTGAATTTTATAAAATCATGTGATATTTTTTTTAAAAAAAACATTTTTATTATTTATTTAAAAAAAATCTTAAATTTATTTTGATTTATTCTGTGGATTTGATTGGTTATCAAAATATGTATAAATTTGGTATAATATTTTATTATGTTCAAAAAGTGTGATAATATGAAATTATATAATTATGCCCCGAAATATATAATCCGCCAATCCTATATATATACTTTTATTAAGCTTTTTTAGGGTGGGGGATTTGGGGATTTGTCATCCGTTCGCAAAAACTGAGCTTCTTTTATGCACTAAGTGCATGTGCGGATAGACTAACTAGATGAGTATGATGACCAAGATGAGCAAGACAAGCAAAGATGAGTCAATGCTGGAGATATCTATTGGTTTTATTGGTTGGTCTACTTGCTTGTTGAAAATTTTGGATATGGATATGCGTGGGAAAATGTATAAGGTGCATTTGGAGATGCCGATTCTCGGCCTTGATTGTAGGTGCTAGGGAGTCTAAGATAGAATATGATTTTTTTAGTAGCTTATCGTTCGTGGGATGGAGATAGTAGGTGGGAAATCGTTTTTCTTTTCTGTTTCTGTTTCTCTATTGTTTTTGTGATTTGAGTCTTTCTTCTTGTTTTGTTTTTCTGCATCAATTGCGGATTTGGATATTGAAGAAATTGAAAGTTCTTTGGTGGGATCGATTGTGAAGTTAATCTAGAGATTGATTGCCTTTCATGATCCACGAGGAAGTTTTTAATTCAATCTTCTGTTGCTTTTTTACGGATGACGTATATTTGGATAGTAAAGAATTACGTCTCTCTTTAACATTGAGTTAAAGTCATGGCTTCAAGTCTAGACCACCATGATTCGTCAACGAGCGGACATGGATTGACATCACAGACAACACAAATCCAAACGTCTCCTCACCAGAAAAATGAACCCATCACTTCCCATGAAGAATCCGACACCTATTCCATTCACAGTACAGGTAGTTCCATCTCACACTCACCACCTTCGAATCTCGCTCCCATTGCCTCGCACATCTCCAATACACAAGATGCGCCAATTCAACAAACGCACTCTAATATATCCATCCCTGATTCTATCTACGATCGTATTCCTCCCAATCGCAAACTTGTTGTCGTGGCTTTGCTTTCCTTTTGTAGTTTCTTGGCTCCAATTAGTAGTACCACCGTATTGGCCGCGGTGCCAGAGGTGGCGGCTACGTATGGGAGTACCGGTACTATTATCAATTTGAGTAATGCGTTGTATATGTTGTTTATGGGTGTAAGTCCGCTAATATGGGGCCCATTGGGTCAGGTTTATGGAAGGAGATGGGTAGGTTTATAACTCTGTTGCTTGAGTATTTTTGAAGGTACTAACAACCCTAGATTTCCCTCATCACATCCGCCCTCTTTACAGCATGCTCAATTGGCACAGCTCTCGCTCCTAATCTTCCCGCCTTCTTTATTTTCCGTATCTTAACGGCATTTCAAGGAACTTCATTCCTAACCATTGGAGCTGCCTGCATAGGGGACATCTATCGCCCAACAGAACGTGGAACGGCCATGGGATGGTTCCTCTCTGGTACACTTATTGGTCCTGCACTTGGTCCATTCATCGGCGGTATAATCATAACATTCCAATCCTGGCGTGTAATTTTCTGGCTCCAAACTGCATTAGCCGCATGTGCGGTAATTGGAGCCTATTTCCTGTTACCGGAAACCATTCATCGAATGAAGAAAGATGAATTGGTTGGGATGAATTGGAAGAGGAAAGCTGGTGTATTGTGGGGAATGTTGAATCCGTGGAGAGTCGTCAGACTTTATAAGTATCCGAATTTGATTATGGTGGCGTTGGCCAGTAGTAGTTTGGTCTGGAATATGTATTCGCTTTTGACTCCTGTATGTTTTCCTATTCCTTATATCTTATCTCACCACGGAAGAAGAGGCAAGCTAACAACCACCCACAGATCCGCTACATCCTCAACCCTCGCTTCCACCTCACCAGCCCTATCCAATCCGGACTTTTCTACCTCGCCCCAGGTTTCGGCTATATCGTCGGAACCTTCTTCGGCGGCCGCTACTCAGACCACATAACCAACAAATACATGCATATCCGCGGGACACGAGTCCCCGAAGATCGACTCCGCTCCGCCCTCCCCTTCATGGGTATCGTCATTCCCGCCTGCATGCTTCTCTACGGGTGGTCCGTCGAAAAGGAGTTCGGAGGTATCCCCCTCCCCGTCATCATGATGTTTATCCAAGGCGTGGCGCAACTCTTCTGTTTCCCAAGTCTGAATACGTATTGTTTGGATGTGATGCAGAGGAGTGGTGCGGAGGTTATCGCGGGGAATTATATGATTCGGTATTTGTTTGCGGCGGCGGGGAGTGCGACGGTTTTGCCGGCGGTGGAGAGGATGGGCGTTGGGTGGTTTTCGACGGTTAGTGCAGGGTTTCTTGTGGGGAGTAGTGCGGCGACTTGGGCGGCGGTTAGGTGGGGGAAGAGGTGGAGGGAGGGGGTGGATGGGAAGGGTGGGGAGAGTGGGGGTGAGGGGCAGATGGATGTAGAGGTGGGGGGTGGAGGTGGAAAGCAGAAGGAGAAGGAGGAGGTGGTGTTAGGGCGGGAAGATGATTTAGTATGAAAAATTGCATGATTGGTAGGACCGTTTATATTGTAAGAAAGAGGCATAAAAAAGATGCTTCCTACACACTCTAGTACAATGACCTCGGAACTGAACACGAAATAATAATCAAGGGGGTAATGATATGAAACAGCAAATTGGATAGGACCACGAATAGGACCAGGAATATAGATTAAACAAACCTGAGGAAAGGAAATATGTTTATTACAAATATGATAATAGGAATCTATGAAATGATGAAATGGTATATATTAATTATTAATAAAAAAGGAAATCTCGTATAGAAGTGAGGAAATGAAGATGGGGTGGGATTGATATTTTATGATATGGAAGAGGAAATTGGGCTGGTTGTAAGTTGTAAGATTATCTTCTCACGTATATTGAGGTGGAATGAGAAGTGGGAAATGAGAGATTAATCGATGTTCAATTATTTAGTAGCTTCTTTCTTCTTTTTTTTAAAAAAAAAAATTTAAAAAAATTTCTTGGAATTTATTTATTTGTGGTGATTTACTCTATTAAGCTATAGATCAACGAGTTAAAAAGTACAAAGAACTAGGTTTTCAAAAGAGAGTGGGATATTTTACTTTTATATTCTTCTTTAATTAGTCCGTATATTTATTATTAAAGCCGAGGATTCGATTTATTATAGTTTGCTTGTTAATCTCTTGATAGTGTTAATCGTGTATATTTAGTAAATATAATCTACTCGTATGTGTTTCTATTTCTATTTCTGTTTCTAATTCCATGCGTTATATGTCGCAGAGCCTATTTCTAAATTAGCAATTCATCTAAACTCTATCCTACATAACACAGCAAAATAACACAAATTATATCAAACAACCACTAAACACCCTCCTCCATCCCCTCCATCCCCTCCCCCTAAACCTCATTCCCAACCCCCAACCTCTCATCCTCCTCTCCCTTACTATACCCATACCCCTCCCACCCCGCCGCAGCCTGCACACCCACCATCAAAAACGCCACCACCGCCGCCCCACCCCACAACGCCCTAAATCCAGACACATAAGCCTGAACCGCTACACTTCTCTCCACACCAGCAAGCGTATCCACCAGCGCCGGACTTCCTAATAATTTCCTCACTAACTCTTCTCTTCCCTCCATACCCCCATTCCTCGTAAAACCATCTTCGAGTCCGGTTTTTAGGACGCGGATAAAAGCGCCGCCGCCGATAGCAGAACCGAATGAGCCGGCGAAGCCCCGGAAGGTGGTTATTAGGGAGGTGGAGATGAAGTGCGTGGAGGGGGGTGTGAGGTGTAGGAGGTGGGCTAGGGTGTAGTTTACGGCTGCGCCGATGCAGAGGCCGTTTGTGAGGGCGAGGAGAATGAAGAGGGGGACGGGGGTGTTGGGGAGAGAGAATTGAGAGAAGAAGATTAGGGTTGTGGAGAAGAGGGTGAGGGATATTATGCAGGGTCTGTGATGTTGTTAGACATTTGATGTTTGGTTTTTGGGGGTGGAGTGGAAGATAATGGGATGGGATGGATGGAACGTACAACCAGAAACTCCCTGCTCTTTTGATATGGAATGCGCCGGCTATGATACCACCTAGAGCAAATCCCACGTTTGTAGGTATGAGAATTGAACCTGCGGATGCGGGGGACCAGCCGCGGATAGAGATTGCGTAGACGGGTGCGTAGAATAGGATACTCCATCTTGCAGACATAATTCCTAGTTGGGAAATACAAGACAGGAGGGCTCCACGAGATTTTAACACGCTGATGGGTATAATTGGGTCGGTGGCAATTTTAAGCTCGATGTAGAGGAAGAGTATGAGGGTAAGAATTGAGAAGAGAATAGGTAGCCATTCGACCTTTGGTGATGAGAGTCCGTAGAGGAAGAGGATGATGGTTGTGATCTGGAGGATTCAGCTGGAGTCCATGCTCATAGGTGCAGTGTAGTGAGTAGTAAGATATTACTTACGAGAAAAAGAGATCCGAGATAATCGATTTTTGCAAGTTTAGAAGTAATAGTTTCCCCATCTACACTCTTGTGTCCAGAGGTAAAACTCTTGGGAATACTGAAATAAATGCCAATTCCAGAAAGTACAGCCAGAGGCGACTGAAACAAAAACAAAGATCTCCAACCCACGACGGGTAATAAAGCTCCCCAGACAACCGCACCCAGAGATACACCCAGCGTAAATCCGGAATTAGTTAATCCGATGAAGATACCTCGACGTTTTTTACTAGTGAGTTCTAATATTAAGATGAGACTGATGGTCATGATTCCCGCACCTCCAATCCCACTTATAGCTCTTCCCATGAGGAAAGTTTTAAGATCTGTGGCTTGTGATGTGACGATTCCCCCGATTGCAAATAGTAGTGCTGCTGTTAGGATACAGTTTCTAGGGGAGAAAATTTGAGCTAATCGTGCTGCTACTGGTGATATGGATGACATGGCTATCTGAGATTAGATGTAAGTATGTGATCAGATGATCATGAGAAAAGATATCTTACGAGGTATGTAGATGTAAACCAACTTGCTTCAGTAAATGAATCGAGATCTTCTGCTATTTTGGATTGTGTGGTTGAAATTCCGGACATGTTTGTTGCTAGAATTATAATTCTAATTAGTATACTAAGTCCAACCGAAGTTTTCATCTCCAATACTAGGTACTAAATTCCCAGAGAACATACCTTGAAGGAATATCAAACCGAATACACTGATACTTATCAATATAGCTCTTAATTTCCCAACCTGTTGATTTGCTTTATCCTCAATATCATCAACATTGCTAATATCATCTTCACCCCCACTTTGGCCCGTCGATACATCATCATGATCATCTCCATCAACACAATCTCTTCGTCTCCTATCCCCAAGCAAAGAACTTTGTTCATCAATCACCCCATTTCCATTTCGTTTCCCAATCGCTCCACTTCCCATCTCGTCGGTTCCTTATCTCTCGCGTTACCTAGTCTAGGAATCTTTAGATAGGAGTCCCATAGACTGGTTACGTGATGAGTCAGCTTGTTACACTGCGTCAATGTTTGTGTACTTCCAACAGCTACAAACAAGCTCTTCCTTGCAGATATTCTCACTCGATATTTGGGTTTGAACAGATTATACAAAGTCTTCAATACATGGAATTGCGAATATGGATGGAATATGATGAGTGAGGAGTTCAGGGTGATTGGTAAGATTGTGCACTACGGTAGCCGGAAATTCATAATCTATCTGTCAGGGGCTCGCATTTCTAAGCCGGAAATCTGGTTTTTTCCTTGTCCGGTTTTATCATCGATAGCATCAATACAACACTGATTGGATTGTTTTTAGAGTGTTTAAGATATGTCGTCAGCGTTCGATTGCTACTACTTTCCCAAGGTAAAGGAATGCCATCTAGAAAGAGAATTCTTTCCTCACGATAATAAAACCCCTTCGCTTTCACATCATCATGACTTCCACGAAAATATCATCTTGCAGCACTGGAAAGTTATTCTACATGTTACTTTCTCTTTCAATTCCTTGCAGCTAGTGCCGTGGAAAACGAGAAAGCTCTTTTTGTCTCCATTTTCACAGTTAGAAATACTATCTAGTAGGGGGTACCAGCGTGGAGCCGTGGGTATACGTGGTCCTTTCACAGGACTATTATGCGGATTGTCTTATTTCCTAGATTCATAGTTTATTATCGACGATGGTAACAATGAAACTGAGCACTACTATATCATCACATCAGGTCGATACCAGCTTTGCCCAAACAAGTCTTTGATGCAGGTTACGCTTACGCTGTCAGTGCATACTTAGACCTCATAATATGATGGTAAAACTACAAGAAACATCGCCATACTTGACATACCTCTGGAATGACAAGGAATAGCTCGGATCTGAAAACGATAGAAATCATTCTTGAGTACTTCAACGAATGTCAATGTGCATCAAGGCCTTAGTGTCAAGTCCAATATAAACAATGAGCGGGATATAATAAATTACGCTATCGCGGTCTGGGATACTCTACCGAGTACTAATTACTCCAGTATATGATATGCATTTGCTTCCCAGAGTAGAGAAATCCATCCATACCGAGGGTTATCAGTGTACCTGTGCATAGCAAAATTTCGATTTCCTGTATCTATTCCATTAATGAATACATCAACCGCATCAAAAGTATCGAATACATTGCCAATAGGGGTATATAAGCGATCGGTGAAAAATACATTATGGAGGAGCAGCTCATTGAGAGATAGGCGGAGGATGAGCGGACGCTAAAATGTGCAGTGGGAGAAATAGCGCGATGCTAAAATGAACAGACCAATTAAATGAGCAATGGGAGAATTAGTACAACACTAAAACGAACGGATGACACTAAATGAACAATGACTAAAGTGAACAGGCCAATTAAATGAGCAGTGGGAGAAATAGTGCGGTGCTAAAATGAACAGTGAGAAATAGTGCGACGCTAGAACGAACGGATGCTACGGAGTATTTCATGAGGGAGAATTCAATCATTGCTGTAGCATCAGATATGTTTTATTGATTCTATATAGCCACCTCGAGAAATAATTATGCGCAACTCTCGAATGCGATGCTGGGGAAGAGGTGAGAAGGAGACTATGGCAATGCAACGCAAGGCATCGCAATTTAATTGCCAATTGTTGTTTGGACATTGTGACGGTACGATGGAGATGAGGGAAGATATTGCAATCTCTATTTCATATATCCATCTTTAGTGAGATGAAAAGAGGAAAATGGGTGGTCTTTTGAGGCCGAAGATAAATTCTATCATTGGTTTACTCATATGTTTTGTGATTATGAATTTCGAGTTGCTAAGGTCATTGAATGGTATGACCAAAGTTGGCATTGTAACTACCCCGATTTTCTTAGAGATGAAATGGAGAGTCAGCGAAATTTTCAAGGAGATGAAGGAGAATAAGCGAAAGGTAGCTGAGGATGAGGCAGCAAAGGAAAGGGCAGTCGAGGATTGGTTAGAGGCAGCTGAGGACAGGGCAGCTGAGAGCAAGGCACTTTTGGTAGCCTTCAAGATGTAAAGCCCAAACTGTTTGATGCGGAGGATTTCCACCAGCGCATAAAATCATCGAACCGTGATTTATAGCGCAAGCCGGGTGAGAAGTGGGATTGCGACGGTGAACCCGACGAGAAAGTGGAATTTTGGTTTGCTTCTGCTTCTTCCACATTGGTTTCTGAAACAACCACACACCGACGTAACGAAACAGAGCATAACCAACAGCAGCCACGAGGATTCGAGGCTCACGAAATGCACTGATTAAAATTAACAAAGATACCGAGGTATTTTTTTTGAGAGAAGGTGAGTGGTAGGAAAGGGGTACATAATCTTACGAAGACAGGGTATTTAGAGTAAGTAGCTGGATGATAGAGGGTAGTTCAAGACACCATGATGCAATATTTAGCCCTCATTGCCGTGATATTACCTCTCCAATTAAACCCCCAATATACTTTTAAAACATGATTTTGAACTTAAAGTCTTCCGACAAGAGGGATTGCGGCTCCAGTTCCAGCTCTTGCACTTGCTCTTTATCTATAAAACGACCACTAGCACAGAACACCACAGTAAGCTCTAGGGTCCAATTCTGCGCGGTAGAGTTTGTGGCTATCCAGTCTGTACATCTTGTGATATAAAAAAAGATCTTGAAGTTCGAGTAGGAACCCGCAAGGCTATGAATATAAAAAGATGATGATGGAATAGAGTCTTATGATTTACCAAGCTTGAAGCTAGATATACACACATTCATTAAGATCGGGCGTGAGGTTATTTTTATTTCTGATTTATAGGGATGGAAAGGAAAGGAAGGAAAAGAAAAGTTTATACAGGGAAAATTCATTCTATATGTGTCTCAAGAGTTGATGTGGTATAGATATGAATATAATCATAAACGTGAACATAATCATAAACATAAAATGTTATTAACTTTATTATCCCCAATCTACTATATATATACAAGATATTTCTTTTTAGGACCTAGTATAACCGAATTTATACCCACCCAGGCCATACAAAATCATTAAACATAAATCATCAAACCGTAAACTACTTTTTCCTCACCTCACCCTCCCATCCAAAATTTTGGCACCTAACATCTCAAACCCCAAAGCTCAAAGCTCAAAACTCCCCTCAACCCTCAAATCCCTACTCGAAAAACCGACCTTTACCCCAAATTCCCCCTCCGGAATCCTCCACTCCTGTAATTGCACATCCCAAATACTAATATCCCTCCTCATCAACTCAAACCTAACATTCTTACTTTCTCCCGCCTTCAAACCAATCTTTTCAAATCCTCTCAATTGTTTCACCGGAGTTTCTCCATCCGTTTCCGGAATCGTAATATAAAGTTGAGGAATGGCGGCACCTGAAAAGTTTCCTGTGTTGGTTACTGAAGCTGTGACAGTGTAGATCGGGGTCCAGAGATCTGGGTTTCCGCCAGGAATACTAGTATTTGGTGCCATGACAGCAGGGGTAGATGAGAGAGTGGTGTTGGAAATGGGAGAGATGGTTAATGAGGAGAGATTAAATGTTGTGTAGCTGAGACCGAAACCGAATTCGTAAAGGACGGAAATGTTATGGTAATCAAAGTATCGGTAATCGATAAGAAGACGTTCGGTGAAATCTGATTGCCAGGCATCTGTTGCATTGGAGGATGGGCTGGTGGTGATGGAGGCAAAGGAGTAGTCTGATGCATTGTAGGCGATAGTGTAGGGTAGATGTCCGGAGGGATTATAGGCACCGTAGAGAATGTCAACTAAACTATTTCCGATTTGATCGCCGGAGAGATGGGTAGCGAGGATAGCGGTAACGTTGGGGTGGTTAGCCCATGGCATTAGGTTTATACCTGTGGATTGGGAGATAACGATTGTGTTGCTGCAGTTTGTGGCAACTTGTTCGACGACTGAATCTCCATTCCAATCAAATGCTAAGGATTTTCGGTCGCTATCCTCGGATGCGTATGTTTTGATGAATACCAAGCACACGTCTGGGACAGGGTATATCATATTCTTTAGACCTCCTGAGGTGGCTAATTGGGTATTGTTCAAGATATATTCAACCATTGAGCCATCCTTAGCAGCACGAGTCTTGATAGCTTCGAGAGGAGAAATGAGTTGAGAAAATCTTCCAGATCCAGAACCACCACCCACTGGTAAACATCCGTATTCATAGTCTTTGTCACGAGGATAAGGACCATTTGTTAAATCTCCGGCAGCATTTCCGAAAACTCCAATACGTTTGGGAGCATTGAGAGGGAGTGCATGGTTGGTATTCTTGAGAAGGACAGTTCCAGCAGCACCGAGTTCGCGAACCAACCAGCTGTGATTTCCACGGACATCGACACTGGCAGGACCCATCGAAGAGGTCCAGTCTGATTCGTAAGTAGCTGGCTCACTAAATTGGTTCATTTGTGGATAGGCACCGGAGGAACTATCGATAAGAGGGAAATCTTGATCCTGTCCAAGGAAGAAGTATGGAGTCATAACTCGAAGAGCCATATCGTTAAGGCGTTCAAGGGTAACGGAACCGTTATTCACAGCAGTAGTAAGATTGGAACCGAAATATGATGGTATTCCAGGGGCCAATGCATTCCAAGTTTGAGCTCCTGGCATGGTCATATCCAAACCAGCATTGGCAGAGGCAACGCCAGCATGTGTTCCCATCCAATCGGATACAACAAATCCTTGGAAACCAAGCTCAGTTTTGAGCAAGCCATTCAAGAGTTTGGAGTTTTGACAGGCGTAGGACGAATTAACTCTGTTGTAAGAGCACATGACATTTGCGACACCAGAGCGAATGGCATTGTAAAATGGCCACAAGTACAACTCATGAATAGTCCTATCCTCAACATTTGCAGAGACAGACATTTGCTGGGTGTCATTTGGAGACCAGGTTGAAGTGAAGATATCTGCAGTATTTCGTTGGGTCTCTTGTTCATACGCAAGGAAATGTTTGGCACTGGCTTGAACACCTTGCGACTGAACACCAATGATTGTCTCTTCCATAGCAACACCAGTTAGATAGGGATCTGGAGAGAATCCTTCCCAGTTTCTTCCTGCCATGGCACTTCTACCAAGAGGACCAGCTACAGGTCCCAAGTAGACATGAGCACCTTTACCACGAAACTCAGCACCAAGATATTCTCCTCGTGTGTGCATGAGACTTCGATCCCAGGATGCAGCGGCAGTGAGACCAGCAGGGAATACGGTAACATAATCAGCCTGTCTCACGGCAAGTGGACCATCTTGAAGACAGAGTCCCTTGAATCCAACACGTGGGATTGGTGCGATGTTACTTGTGATAGTATTAGCGAGAGAAGATCTACGAGAAAATGATGCAATTTCTTACCCAACACAAGGTCCATTTGCACCAGTCAATAGTGAAACTCTTTCTTCTAATGTGAGGTTACCGATGAAGGTTTTGGCCTTTACGAGAGCCTCCTCCCATCCTGTACCTTGTAATTCAGCTAGAAGAGATGTCAGTATTGTTCAAGATGAAATAAGTTGAAGAAATCCAAGTGCTATGGTATTGAAGTACTGTAGGGTCGCTGGAGCCCAACACATAGGGGATACGAGAAGGGTAAGGAAGTAACATACGAGAAGGATAGACTGGAGGAGATGTCGTGAACAAAGAAGAGTCCCAAGCTTGACCATTGACAGTAGCAATGCAAACAGCTAGGAGCGAGAGAATATCAAGTAAGGGAGCCATTGTAACTTGTCTACTGGAGCTGCTGGTTTCATTTCTTTGGATAATCTCTCCTACTTATAAACTTGATGATGGCAAATCTTCGGGAACTCTTTTCTATCTGCAGCAATAACAATTTCAGAAGAAGTTAGCTGGAAGAACAATGGGACGGTGAAAATGTCATCATTCACTCCTGATTGTACTTACCAACGGGGGAATTCCGTATGATCCTGCAAGATTTGCAGTCTTGGCATTGGGCCAATCCCTGAGCGGGAAGAATATTGAGCTGATTTTGTTTGGAATTCCTGGTGAAAAGTGCTGTAGACTATAGTTTATTTGTAACTTGTTGTATGCTCTCCAGCCCTAACAATCTCTCACCAATCATCGAGATTACAGAGGTGATCTATAATTGGCTCGAACCAAATGCCAAAACCGCGGATCTTGCAGGATTACACGATACATACTAGGTAGTTCAAGATGGAGGAGAGGATGTTTAGAACTTTAGATCTCCACAGGTGGGAGGAACGAATTAATTCCCTATGGTGAAAATTGGCCGATGTAATACCGTGAGGAAAATAATCCGGAGTTCATCCATGATTTATCCCACTTTTACCAACCTCTGGGAAAATCGCGGGGAAACCTGATTGTTTGTTATTTGTTAGTATGGGGAATTTGGGGAACTCGTGATAGTAGGTAACTTTTAACTTGTGGGGATTCTCCATGAAATTTTAGAGATTTTCGCTTTGTAAACATGCGAATACGACAGTACTTGGATCTTGTAATAATATTCATGCAGCAAGCATCTTGCTTTGACACATAGTCAAAAATACTGGGAACATTCATTTTTGAAAATGTTGTGAAAAGACTGTTGACAAAGATTCTGGTATCTTTGCCTTACATTTTTACGTTTGATCAATTAAAATAAAGAAAAATCATGCTTTGGAAATTACTAAGGAAAACAGCTTTTGCGGCAACGTCAACCCGCCAAGCCATGATGCTTACAAAGATGGGATGAAAACATACGGAGTAAAGAAAAATGCTACTCGGGAAGTATGCTCCCACGCTTCATCTCCATTCCGAGCGGACCTACTTGATTTCCTCCCGCTACCATGCTTGGCGTCGGTCATGTCTCCACTGAAAGAAAGTGCGAAAGGAGGAGGTTCGAGAAGGTGTTATGTCCATCCAACAAACATTAACAGGAAGTTAGAAATCGACCGACTAATCCCCCATTCTTACAAGCAGTTTGCTTGCCAAAAATTGGGGCCGCTATCAACACTACCATTACCGACCCGATTACTCCTTCTGGCAACTCCGCCCCTTGTTTTTACCCAGTGATGTAACACATACATGTTATAGGGCTACTATGAACGTAACTTCAAAGGACCTAGCCTTTGTGTCAAATAGAGCATATACTATCGTACGCTAATGACTTGGAAAAGTGGTTTAGATGATACCTAAAAATTCCCATATGAACATCTTTTTCATAGATATCTAATCTCATCTACTATATTTAAAGACAACTGATTCAATTCACCTCCATCATGCATTCATGCCTTTTCCACCCTTTCACTTCTTTCCTGTGATATAGTCCATGGAGGCATTGATCATTGATCATCATAAAGCCCCAAGCATGAACATGAAAATGTCTAGAGAATACTAGACACACACTGAATATACTCCTATCCAAGTAACCCTCCCATATCTTTTGTTATTTGTAGCATTTATAATCTCCTATCGATTACACAATGAGGCCCATCCCTTCGCTTTCTTCTTTTTCTGTAGTGCCGGCCAAAGCACCATAAACTCTAATCGGAACAGCAACCTCGAAGCTTTCACATTCGAGTCCTTGAACTGCTGCATAGACCACCCCTCGTTCATCATTCGTATATTCTTCCAACAATTCCGGGGACAAATCAATAACCTCATTATCAATGGTTGCCAGCCTAGGTGTAACAAATTCAATGCGAATACGCCAATCAAGTGACACGCCACTAGTGATGAACTCAGGAGTTGCCGTGACAGGAATTGTAGGAGAAAAAACTATGCGGCGAGCAAAGAGAGTAGATTCGGAATGCGAAACGTGAACACGGCGAGTGACGCGGAAGATGCTTGCTTCAGAACGTAGTGCGATAGATTGATCAACCTTCTCAGATGTTTCTAGGGCACAATGGATTGCATAGCAGGGGATTCCAGCATCAGTAAACTCGATAGCTGCAGTGATGGTTTCGCCTAGGCGATATGCTGGTCTAGCTAACATGACTACCGCAACTCGCTTTCCACCACGAGCAATTTCGAATCGATTCGCACTTCGTTGAGATTCTGTGGCGATGTTACTGCGAAGGATGGCCATATCGATAGCTTCTTTTGCAGTTGCAGGTTCCTCAATGATAGACTGATGCCTGGACCCTATAGTTTCTGTGGGTGATAATAGACCAAAGCTAGAATTTCTTCGTGGCTTCGTAATTAATTCATCAACATATGCAAGGAAATCGCCTAGATTCGAATCGTTTAGTTTCTGCGATTTATGAGTATTAATCGAAAGGGTTTTGGGTGATATATTTAAGCCCTCGTCGGATGGCGTATTCAAAGTTTGAATTCGAGCTTGATCTCGAAGTAGTATATAAGGTAACATGAGATCATGCCCAAGAAGTTCTCCATGAGAATTCACGCTCCCTAGGAGTCGAAATGGGATTTCAACGGACTTGACTTGTTGCTCTTTGGCGCCTCCTGGTCTTTGGGTGCCGATAACTAGTTTGTAGGATATCTTTATAGCCTTCCCTCGATGGCTAGGAGGTAAGCCTCTCGGTAATTTGAAAGAGTATTTGTAGCTCCGACTTTCCCCAGGAACCAACTTTAAATCCACAAACAAAATTGATTGGGGAGTCGAAAGTAAAGGTATGGAACGAGAATTTACCATACCCCGCATATCTTTAATGCTACTTAGCTCGCCACTTCCTAATAGACCACCTATAGATTCACCTATGCTCCCCCAACCAAAGGTTCGCAAGAGGCCACTGTCCCTCTTGTTGGTTTCGACTCCAATCACACCACCACCTTGCCCACCGACTGCACCCTTTCGCTTCACTTCTTCAAATGGTGCTTGACTAATTAAGGCTGGATCTAACATAAAAGACCCATGTATTTGAGCGTAACCCATCATTAACGTTTCTGGTGCCTTTTGATTGCTACTTGGAGCTAGGTTCGAAGATCGTTTTATATGGTGCCCACTGTATGGGGGCATCCGATTTGATGGTTGTGGCAAGTATTCGGAGACGAGGGTTTCCGTTGAGTTATTGCTTAGAGTGTAGAATTCCCCGCTACTTCGTGGTGTGCCCCCCATACTAGAGGGTGAAAGTATTCTGGCTATAGGTGCCGGGGTTATCTGGTCCGGTATACTAAGAGTAGTGTCTTTCAACCTTGGCGAGAGCAATCGATTATTATCGTGAGATTTGTTGCTTGCGCTATCATCTTCAATATGAGAGTTTCGTCGGCTTTGCGTCGGCGGAGAGGTACTTGCTGGAAATTTAAAGGCCGGAGCAAGTGGAATAGAGTCCTTACGTCTTGCAAGATGTGCTCCGAGTCCTGTTGTACCTGGCACAGTACTTGTACCTGTATGTCGTCGCTGGGTATTCGGTACGGATGAATTCGGTGGGAAAGAGGAACCCATCAGCGGCGAAGAATGCGGTGGTATCCGAGAGTTAAGTGGTGCTAAAAGACATCAATGACCATTTCTTTCCATGAGTTTCAAAAATAGTTACCGGTCATAGGTCCTCCATTAAGTCCATTCCTCCGTGGGACGATTTGCAAACTTGCAGACCGGCCATGGCCTCTTTCACCTCTACCAGGCCTCTCAGCCAAGCTTCCGTGACTGGCGGCTTCATCTACAGCACTTTCACCAGCTCCCATTGATATGATTGACACAGACCGCTTGTGCCCTTCCCCTCCTCTTCCAGGCCTCGATATTCCACGACTCCATTGTTCCGATTGTTTTGAATGTACTGATTCGGGTGGTACCGTCAAGGAAAGGGATGATCGATGGTCACCTCTGTTTGGAATCCCAGACCGTGGACTCAAGGAGGAACTCTTAATCTGCGACGGAGGTCTTCTGTGTCTTTCGGGTGACTGCAGGAACGCATTGGATCCGGATGGATGTAATGATGATTTTGATGACGGTGGAGTTGTCGCGACATTTTTGAAAGTAATTTGACACTCTATATCTTCGCCGGCGAATACAGTTTGTTCCTTCCATTGTATGAAAACGCGAATATTACTTTGAAGAGTTGACATTTCGCTCTATTGGCGATTGATACTCCTCCTCTTCAAAGGAGATCTAAATCTACTAGTCATGAATGCAGTCGCAATAATTTCGATTCACATGAATCCGCCCGCATAGTGAAACAATGAAAAAGTTCAATTGAGTACCGTATTTTGACTAGTATTTATGAAGCTTTTTCGAGTTATAAAGTAAGAATTGTGTTAAGCTTTTGACCACCGAAGAGCATTAGATAGGTGTTTGTGGTGTCAAGGCTATCGGTTACTGTAGTCTATTCTATGTGAAGGCTAGATCATAAGAAAGCGGGAGGAAAGCGCGGCGGGATTACGATTGGATTCATTTGGCGATTTTAATTGTAAGGGTAACTTAGCCAACCAAAATCAACCCAGCGAGTGTAAACAATCACTACTGGGAACTCTCCCGCAACGATAACGCTGCATTACATCTAATGTCCTCTTTGTCTTTCGGCGCAACTACAACATCTCTTGTAATTACAATTTACAACTCATCCACTTTGAACAGCAAAAACATTAACTGTACAGGATTGTAAAAGACTGAGTACAATTCCCCTTTCCCTAATTCGCCATGTATTGCCCAGCTAACCTGTGGAATGTAGAAGACGCACCTCATTTAAAGCAAGATGACTTCCTTCATCACTACCGTGTTAGTGATCCTTATCCCTATATAATTATGACTTCCTTTCTCGCATATTGGAGCCCTCGAACGAAGCAATCACCACCAATAAATGGGCTCACAAGGTCTGATTCTGCAGCAACAGTTTCAGTGAAATTGGAACCTGTGGAGGAAGTGGATGATCCGTTCTTTATAGAAATACCTGAACCTGCTCATGTACCATCTTACTCACAACGAGAAAACAATAGTAACCAACGTACGCGAAACCAATTCCGACCACGAAATGCTCACAAAGGCACAACGAGCTATCAATTGCGACAATATGCCGAAGCAACGCTTGGGGGTGGTAGTTTGAGAAAGGTTGTCAAATTACCTGAGGGTGAAGATGAGAATGAGTGGCTTGCAGTCAACAGTAAGAAAATTATATGGTATACAAGTTGGCATGAGCTTATGATGCAATAGTGGTGGATTTCTACAACCATATAAATCTACTTTATGGTTCGATCACAGAGTTCTGCTCACCACAATCTTGTCCAGAAATGAAGGCTACGGATGAGTATGATATTACATATGAATTATGGAAAGTAATGCTAATATTCTACAGGTTCGAGTATCTCTGGCAAGATAACGAGAATTTCAAACGACCGACTAAGATGCCTGCACCAACTTATATTGAACATTTAATGGCCTGGGTTCAAGCTAGTATTGACAATGAAACTGTTTTTCCAAGCAGAATCGGTATGCATTTGAACACTACCTCCTAGCATTATAATGCGAGTTTCTAATGTCAAACAGGTGTCCCTTTTCCAAAAGGATTCTCAACTATGATCAAACAAGTCTTTAAGAGAATGTATCGAGTCTATGCTCATATCTACTGCCATCATTACCCTGTTATTCGTGAGCTTGGGTTAGAAGCTCATCTTAACACAAGCTTCAAGCATTATGTTCTCTTCATTGATGAGCATGATCTTGCAAGCGGTAAAGACTTTTGGGGACCTCTGGGTGATTTGGTCGACAGTATGCTTAGGACTGATTAGAGGACTGATTAATGATGAGGCGACGATACATGTATTCATTCTATTGGCGTTTGGGCATACCTAGGTAATTCTGGAGTCATGGGATGGGGAAGGACTTCTAGGGCGGTTGGTTGGTGGGTTGGGCCGAAAAGGCAGGGCATTGGGGGATGGGAGTGTACTTATAGGTTACCAGCGAGCAATCGTCAAATATTTAATTTCAATGATTTCTGTCATTGAGAAATCGTGTCCCACTGAAGAATTTCCTACTCTATCTTTCGTGATTTGGATTCAAGTATGAACACAGGACGCAAGTTGATTTCGCCGGAGTGTTTCGGAAGGCACTGGGAACTCTTACGCTCACATTTCAACAAACTCTAGACGTAAATTGAGGTACAAAACCAATACTCAAGCAAAAGAATAAAAAAGTCACAGACATCATCCAAACAATAAAAATAATCATCCCAATACACTCATCCCACCTAAAAGTGCATAATCCCAAGACCTCGGGCAAAATCGCTTCACCAGAACCCCATACACGTGACCTATGATCGGCTCGAAAATCCAAACTTCCGGAACCTCTGCACAATCCTGTCATCAAGCTCTCTCACCACCTACCATCTCCTCTCTACAAACGGACCAATTGAGACGATAAAATCCGCGAATATGATTTCGAGTCGAACTCTTCTCCGGGCTCCTAGGGCCGCCACCCCAAGGGTCTTTACCCAAGCGGTCCGTAACTATGCGGCTCCTGCTGCTGTGGATAGCAAACCTCCAGTGGCTTTGTATGGTGTTGATGGTACTTATGCTAGTGCTTTGGTATGTGTGTTTTTTGTCTGGGTCAAGTGGATGTGGGTTGCGGGCTGGGGCAGAAGGTTTGGAAGGTTGGGAGGGAAAGCAAGTGGGAGGAAGTGGAGGGGAAGGAGGAGGGGAGAGTAATTGATTGAGGGGATTCTATCTACATTGGGATTGTCACCTTCAACTAGATATAAAGCTAACCACTCACTTCCCTATAGTACACCGCAGCCGCGAAAACCTCAACCCTCGACAGCGTAGCCCGCTCCCTCCAGTCCCTCCAGGCCATCTTCCAAAAAGATGCCAAACTCGCAACCATCATGCAAGCACCCACTCTCTCCGCAGCCGACAAATCGCAAATCATCCAAGAGCTCCAGAAACATACTGGTGGTCAGGATAAAGGTGATACCGTTAAGAACTTCTTGGAGACACTTGCGGAAAATAATAGATTGTCGCTTTTGAAGGGTGTTTGTGAGAAGTTTGGAGAGTTGATGGGCGCTGCTAGAGGAGAAATTGAGTTGGTTGTTACTAGTGCTTCCGTGGGTTTATGTTTCTTTTTCTTGGGGGGATTTTGTCGTTGGGGGATTGAGGGGTTGGAAGTATTTTGGGAGAGGGACATAGTGGTGTTATTTGGAGAGATATGATATATTTTTTGAAAGAACCGTGCTAACATAACATCCACCAAACAGCAATTAGATTCCAAAACCCTCAACCGTCTCGAATCCGCCGTCTCTAAATCCCAATACGTCGGTCAAGGCAAGAAGCTCAAGGTTACCAACAAGGTTCGTTATATCCGTTAATCCGATGTCCAACCCCATTTTCAATCCCTCCACATACACTCTTGACATATCCCTTCCCCTCACCTCCTCCTCATCACAAAACTACCAGCACTATCACTAACACCACCCAAGGTCAACCCAGACGTCCTTGGCGGACTCATCGTTGAAATCGGCGACCGAACCATCGATCTTAGCGTCTCCAACCGTATCGCCAAGATGAACAAGTTACTCACTGATGCTTTGTAAATAATCCATCACACACAAAATGTTCTCGCGACAATCGATTTTCAAAAGGTTCCCAGGAAAACCAGATGTTTTCCCCGAGAGGGAGGGAAGAAAGGAGGCTTGAGTTGGAACGTCGATGAAAGGAAGGAGATGAGTGGGAGGAACGAGTCGACATTCACCTAATCTACCTTTTACCTACCTACCTACCTGTACATGAGTAAGAATAGAAATTGAATGGAATGCAACGCAATGAATGGAACGTTTCCTCAACCGATTTTTGGAAAATCTAAAACAGTAGCTGAACATAATATTTGGTGACATACTGACTAATACATGAAGCTGCGAGCTAATACTCGGAAGAAGTCATAGAGTACAAACATAAATAAACCTAGGTACCTACCTACGTACTTCCTCAAAAGTCCCGACAACAAAGAGGAATTTCCTCCGGCCAGAAAGTAATAAAATGCAATGCAATGAACATCATCAGAAGACACTTATTTACCATTTTAAACACATACATAATACTCCGTACATAATACAAAAACAACAAAAATGACCTCGAATAAGATCTGATGCCTCAATTCAACATATTCATTCATTCATTCGCTCTATCAACATCAAAATCGACATCAACATCAACTCAAATCGCTGAATACTATGCATACATACATGCATACATGCATACATGCAAGCATCTATCTAAAATTTATCTACCTGAAACTTTTTGCCTCTTTAAGCTCTGCTCTGCTCTAGCTATTATCTATCTATCCGTATCTCGTGTACCTCCTGCGCCTGCACCTGCACCTATATATATCCTCTACTGTATCTTATGTAATCCCCACAGCATCTCCATCATCTGTCTACCTATCTATCATTTCTCACCCCACAACCACCACCTAAGGTCCAGCTCTAATTCTCATCCAACTGCGCCTCAAACTCATCCCCGACCCTATCTTCCCACGCACTATCATGACTTCTCACGCGGTGTAACTGTTCACTAACATAATTGGCCACATGTCTATCAGCCTCTTCTCTTTCTCTCAATCTCTGTTCATCCATTGGAGCCACACTTCCTTCGCGATCACGCTGTTGTTCATCATCATACTCATGATCATGATCGCCAAAATCTGAGCGCGCACCAATGGAGCGAGCAGTTGAGGTGCGACGGAGATGATATGGTCTAGGGGATTTTGGGGATTTGCCATTTGCGCCGGCGATGTGGCGTGTGAAGATGTCGTCGAAGTAGTGGTTCATTCCTGAAGATGGGGTACGAGGGGTTTGTGGGAGACGGCAGGAGATTCTGAGTTATGTTAGTAAGTACTTATTTATAAATGGACGTAATTTTGGATGTTAAAGTGCTTACCCAGTATCGTGAATCATCCTAGCGATTAAACCAGTCCAACCACATTGATGAGTAGCACCCAAACCACGACCACTATCTCCATCAAAGAATTCATAGAACCATAAGTTATCCTTCCAGTTAGGATCAAAGTCCAAAATATCATTACCATCATTAATAGCACGACGTCCATCATCACCACGTGCCATAAGATGTTGAAGTCGATGTTGGATCTCTTCAGAAACATGACCAAGATGCATCATATCTCCTGATCCAGTTGGACATTCGACTTGCAATGAGGGTCCGTAGAACATGTAGAAACGTTGTAGAGACTCGACAAGCAAGAAGTTAACGCAAAGCCAAATTGGACCTCTCCAATTACTATTGCCACCGAACATACCACTGTCTGAATCCCCAGGTACATATTGAACCTTGAATTCTTGTCCATTTACGTCCATAGAGACTGGATTCTTCTCATGAAATTTCGATAATGATCGAATACCATGTTCACTGAGGAACTCATCTTCATCCAACATGCGTTTTAGAATCTTCTCGAGACGATCTTTACTCACAAGTGATAACAAGATTCGGTTACCCTTTCCTCGCTTCTGAATACTAGCCATGTTACGTTCAGCAACGTCATGTCGGTTCTCAACAAACCAATCGACTCTCTTTTTGAAATTTGGTAATTTGTTGACGAGCTCTGGCTCTAAGGTAAGGGTAGCGTATAATGGAATCAACCCTACCAAAGATCTGACAGGTAGTTGCTGAGTCCATGGTCCACCATACGAGATAGCATCATAGTAAAAGCCGTCTTCGTCATTCCATAGAGATTTCTCCCCCGAACCAGACTTGTAAGTCATGGCGTCACTGATAAGCATGAAATGCTCGAAGAATTTAGAGGCAATATCTTCGTAGATTCGGCGATGCTTAGCCAATTCCAATGCAATGTTCAACATACACAAGCAGTAGAAAGCCATCCACCCAGTACTGTCTGCTTGTTCCAAAGTACCTCCAGTTGGCAATGGCTCAGAACGGTTGAAAAGACCAATGTTATCCAAGCCGAGGAAACCACCTTCAAATACATTCTTCCCATCAAAATCCTTGCGGTTAACCCACCAAGTGAAGTTGAGAAGTAATTTTTGGAAAACTCGTTCAAGGAAATCGAGATCTTGACGTCCATATAATTTTCTCTCAATCTTGAATGTACGGAAAGTAGCCCAAGCATGAACAGGTGGATTGACATCTCCAAAATTCCATTCATAGGCAGGAAGTTGTCCATTGGGGTGCATGTACCATTCTCTTGTGAAAAGATCCAATTGCTTCTTAGCGAAATCTGGATCAATCATGGCGAGTGGAATACAGTGGAAAGCCGAATCCCATGCTGCGAAGAAAGGATACTCCCAGGAATCTGGCATAGATAAAATATCATCCAGATACATATGTTTCCAATTTAAGTTTCGAATAGCTTTACGGTCTGGTGGAGGTGGAGGTTGAGCTGGATCACCGTTCGCCCACTGCTCCCAAATGAAGTGGTAGTATTGTTTACACCACATCATACCAGCAAAAGCCTGTCTTTGAATGTTTCGAAGATCATCAGCCATTGGTAAAGGACTGATTCGGTAAAAGAACTCGTCAGCTTCATCTTTTCGTTTGTCCATAGTATTATCGAATTCTTCTTCATCCAAGTAGTCAGAGTACTTTTGGGACATTCTGAATCTGACCACTGCACACTCTCCTGGTGCCACTCCGCCACCTTCATTGAAACTGTACCAAGCTGCAGATTTGGTTCCGTTTTCCTTGGGATTAATTGCCTTCTTCTCTCGGTCTACGATATAACGATGGAATGCGTCCTTGACATATGGTTGAGCATTCTTTCCTTCATACAAAAGAGCATTGTTTGTATCGTTCTCCGTGAAGATTAATTCAGGTTGAACATCAACACCACTGGGTCCAACACCAGGAGAAGGAGACAAGATCATGTATCGTTCGCCTAGCTTATGATGACGAGCGTGGGCAACACTCTCTCCAACCTTGTTGATTTTTGGCTTCTTGTCCTCAGCTTCATGACCCCAAGCCCATGTATTTCTAAACCAGAGATGAGGAATGATGTGTAGTGGCGCTGGCTCAGGGCCTCGATTCCATGCCGTAACTCGGAAAAGGAGCTCATCTGGATCATCCTCATCCTTCGCAGTTTCAATATAGATATCCCAGTATCGGTCGTCATCGAAAATGCCGGTATCGAGGATTTGATATTCTTTATCTTCCTTGCCTCTTCTGGCGTTCTCTTTGATCAAATCTTCGTAAGGAAATTTCTTTTGGGGGTATTTGTACAAATATTTCATGTAAGAATGCTAAGTGATTTTGTCAGTCTTCTCTCAATGTAAAGTGTTGAGTATTCGACTAACCGTTGGAGTGTTATCAACGTGGAAATGTGCCTCCTTAATACTCTCTCCATGATTTCCTTGTGGGTTCGACAATCCGAAGAGACGTTCCTTTAAAAAGTCACTGTATACAAATCAGTCTTTGAGTAATATATTCTCAAATAGCAATGCAACATACTCTTCCTCGTTCCAGAAAGCAAAAGCAACGTTCTGAAATCCATGTGTATCCGAAACTCCGGCAATACCATCTTCTCCCCATCTGAAAGCTCTGGATCTCGCATGTTCATGAGGGAAATCTGCCAATCGTTAGGAGTGTATAAAGTGCTATCTAAAAGTAAAACTCACGACTCCATGCATCACCATCGGCACTGTAATCCTCTCGCACTGTTGGTAAATATTAGCATTGATGAGCTCACAAACATTTCCTAAAAACAAGTACCTGTAGCCCATTGTCTCTCAGCAACATAAGGACCCCATTTCTTCCAATACTTCTTTCTATCACGATCCTCCTTCAAACGTTTCTCTTCTTCAGACAAATATTCATGGGAATCAATTTGTACCATTGTGAAATTATGGTGGGGTAAATGTTGACAGCGTCGATCACTGATATGGTTTCACTCGACTGGCAAAAAGCGCAAACCCTATCAACAGTTTGCGAAGACTGTTGTTGATATTGAATAAATCAGGTTCTTTTTATGGGAAGATGTCAAGAAAAGTTAAATAATTAGCGTGGGCTCATATGGGAAAAGTCAAGGGACTGAGAGGGTTGAAGAAGCTAAAGAATGAAATGGTGTTAAGCTTCTCGGCTGGGAGTGAAAGGTGTACTTGTACACCACTCAGATATGCAAACCAGATAGGAAAATTCGATCTTTTTTTTCTTTCTTTTCTTTTCTTTCTGACACGAGTAAGTATGTAGGTAAAACCAAGGTTATTATTATTCTGCAGCCCATCGACGATGTGAGAAGCTATTATTAACTTACTAAGAAGACATTTTTTCTAGGTTTCCTCGTTCTAGACGTGTTGGTTTTTGGTGGGTGAGAATTAAAATAAACAAGGGTGGAAGGGGATAAATAGCTTGGTGCAGCGGAGTAGCTATCTAGAGTGACGTATCTGTTAAAATACATGGTGGGATGGGATGGGATCCGTCTCAGAGTTGGCGTCGTCCACTTACCTATGACTGTGTGAGCGCCAACAACTTGGAAGGCTTATTGTGTTCCTGTTGGATGGGCGGTTCAAAAGAATAATGATAAACTTTATTTCCCTGCATGTAAATTCCGTATAAATTCAAACGAAGTACAGTAATAGTTTGACAACCTTTCAAAAACCTACCGGTGCGATCATTTAGTATCAAATCTAAATACGAGAACGACCACTACAAAAGTACAAGAGTGAGTAGGCCTGAGTTCATGCGGGACGGACCCCTCGAAGCGTTATCAAAAGCCACTCCACTCATCCAGTTTTTTAAAAATCGGAGAGTTGGAGGAGTTGGAGGAGTTGGAGGAGTTGGAGGAGTTGGAGGAGTTGCAGGAATTAGAAGAGAGAGGTGGAGTTGAACAAGGTTTATGAGGGGTTTTTGACCTACTCAGTCAGTATTAGTTTGGGGGGGTAGAAGTTTGTGGATAATTGATAATTGGATTTCAAAGTCTCAAGAACAACAACACAAACGCTAAGGATGAACAATTCATCGTGTATAGTAAATGATCCAAAACTCAGTACACCCACACCATTATTCATCATGCCTCTAGATCAAAAGGTCCATGTTGGGCTTCATTGCATCTCAAATACGGCGAAGGGCCGGTGTTTTTTTTCACCCCCTCATTTTCGGTCGAAGCTTGACCAGGGAGAGAAAGGACTTTTCCGTCACATTTCTCGTCAGGAACACGTGCAGCAACAACCACCACCGAATTTAGGTCTTAATATAGATACTTTTCATGAAATCGGTAGTGACGGTTTGTATAGAATATTAAATATGTTGTTCAAAAATTCCCAGTGGGTTTTCGACGATATCTCTGTTGTGCTCCGTCCGATAGAAGGGTTTCTGTTCTCATTTAGAATAAAAATTGCATCATAAAAAAGAAGCGAAGCCAGTAAGTACTTCATGCAACGGCTACTTGTAGTGAAGAGCCACTCTTTACATCCCGCTCTCGTTTGATCATATCTTGGTGCAACACTGGAGTGCACGTGAAATCTAGATTAATCAGCTTCAAGTTGTTCCGGCATGAAAATGAGCCGGAAAATCGAACAAAAAAAACACCATCCTCCTGCAGTGGTTTTCTACTATTGAGGTTATTATACATAAGGTGAAACCATTCGGATATCTCCAAAATGTCCGAGAATGCCGGACTTCCTCACTCAATTGCTTGCTTATTTGCGGATCATTGGATCTATAACTAACGATCGATGGGGAAAACATTGTAACTTTCAAGATCAGTGTGATGCAAAACTGATTCCGGGGTTCCGCATGTATGAAAAGGATTTGAGAAGAGGTCTCTTTTGTATGTAACACTGATATGGGGTTTGAGTGCATAAGTGCCCAGTCGTTACACAGCATGTGAGGTTATTCATATGTCGAACCCCTCATCCAGCTGAAGCGCTGTTCTCGTATCGTCATTGGAATGGGGAGCCACAAGTACGACGTCACAAGAACGACATCTCCTCTTCATTACCTCTTTACCATCTCAAAATTTAATCGAATTTGTCAAATTTCAAGTTGAAATTCATTCCGAAAGGACAAGGCACATTCTTCACTGTACCTCATTACCAAACAACTCATCATGCCTCTCAAAGTCCTGATCGTAGGAGCCGGCATCGGTGGTCTAACTGTTGCGATTGCCTTGAGAGAGCAGGGTCATGAAGTAACTGTGTGTTTTCTCCCATCCGTATCCCCATCTCCCTACCCGCTGTCCATGCTTTCTTTCAGCTTTTATTGGAAGCAAAACTTGGGTGCAAATTCCCAAGCTAACAAGAATGCTGCAGATATTCGAACAATCTCAATTCGCCTCAGAATATGGCGCCGCAATTCATATCCAACCGAATGCTAATGGAATCCTAAGACGATTGGGAATTTTCTTAGAAGAGAGTGGTGCGAATCCTTTAAATTGGGTAGGTTCATGAGACAGTTCTCCGATTTGATACCAAGGGTCGCATACATGTCTACAGGTGAATTACTAACAGCGGCTGTTCCGACCAGATGACAGAATATACATCGACCGGCTCGTTGAACCGAAGTATGGATCTAGTCGAGGTAGATAAAATATGGCACCATGTACTTTCTCCATCCCCTTCAAATTATCACAGAGCCAACTAAACCCCATAGCCTTGGCTCCTAGCTCACCGCGTCCAACTTCATTCCCATCTTAAATCTAAAGCCCTCACACCATCTCCCCCAAATCCTCCCATCACCCTCCTCACATCCCACAAAGTTTCTACCCTGGATCCCACCACCTCCACCGTCCATTTATCAAACGGCACACCCCGCACCGGAGATCTAATAATCGGCGCAGACGGCGTCCACAGTCTAACTCGGTCCTTCGTCCAAACCCCCTCCTCCTCAATAAAACCATTCCCAAGCGGTAAAAGCGCCTACCGCTTCCTTCTCACCAGGGCCGCCGTCCTCTCTAATCCCAAAACCGCAAAATATATGCAAAAAGAAGGTGAACTAATCATGTGGTTCGGTACTGATCGTCGCGTAATCGTATATCCGACATCTTCTAACTCTTTGCTCAATTTCGTGTGTATACACCCTGATGCATTATCTGAATCTGGGAATAACGGGGAGGGATGGGGTAAAGGTGGTAATAAAGAGAATTTATTAAAAATTTATGAGGGTTGGGATGAAGATTTGTTAGAAATGTTGAAAATGGCTCCTTCGTCTACTTCCTCGGATACAAACACGACAGGCACTCTTAAAGTTTGGCGTCTCCTTGATATGCATCCCTTGCCTACTTTTACCAAGGGAAAACTCGTTCTCCTAGGCGATGCAGCTCATCCGTATTTACCACATCAAGGTCAAGGCGGTGGTAGTGCTATCGAAGATGCTGCTGCTTTGGCTGTTGTTCTTCCGGGAAGTGCGAGAAGAGAAGAGATCCAAGAAAGATTGAAATTGTATGAAAACATTAGAATGGGAAGGGCACATCGGATTCAAGAATTTTCAAGGGTGTTAGGGAGGGATCCTGGGGAAGGGAGTGATGTTGTTGTTGATAGTGAGTTTTTCTTTTTATCTTTCATCTCTTCATTCTCTTCATCATTACTTATGGCTTTATCTTTATATCTAACGAAAAAATACGAAAGAGAAAAGTGCATGAGATAGTACACCTATTATACTTATAAACATACTGACATACTCACCCTAATGCAGTACTCCAATTTGTAAACCATAACCTACAACATGATGAATGGGATAATTCGACCCATGAATTGAGAAAATGGATGTGGAAACGTAATCCTCATCTCTCTAATTACTATTTGATACCCCCTAGTTTCGGTACGTTCTCTGCTCTCGTTCTCCATCTCACTCTAACTAACGCCCGAATCCTAACCATATCCTGCAATAGGACCTTTACCCATCCTTGAGCCCCCTCATGAATACCTATCCGCATTATCCAGCTCTCAAATCATATCCAACACCAATCCAAATCCCACCTTCACCCCCGCAATCACAAAAACAACTGCAACCCTAACCTTCACCACCTCCCGCACTCTCCTCCAAAACTTTTTTCCAATCGACTCTAATTCTTTCCGCTTTACCAATCCGGGAATTATCTCCACCGCTTCTTGGAGATATATATCTTGGGACTACGAGAAAGAAACTGAAAATGCTGAAGTAGATGATCATCAAGATATAAAAAAGTATGAACAACTAATATTCTGTATCGAAGGAGTAGAATACATCCGGAAAAACGGCGGGGATGGGGAAAATGAAGAAGTAGTAAAAGGAACATATATACCGATTATTTTTACAAATTGTTCTTCGCAGGAAGAGGAGAAGGATGAGGATAATAAGAACGCAGAAACAAAATTCGAAATTAATCACACGACTTCAGAAAGAGGGATACATGCACATGAAATCTGCAGTTCGATACCAGGTACTGGTGAGAAATGGGGAAATCTGAAGCTAGGGAATCTTAAGGAAGTAGCGGAAGAAAAATTAGAGGGACTGGGGGTGAAAGACGAAGGTGGAAGAGAGGAGGAAGCGTTCCTGTTGTGGAGATATAATACACCACTTTCCGCATCCCTCGATATCAACCCGCCAAATACAAACACAAACACAAACTCCAATCCACAATCCCCATCAGGCACCCTGCACTACATCCCCTCCTCAAACACCTTCTCACCTCCCTCCTCTCCCTCCCCTTACACCAAAAAATACACCTCCAAAACCGGCTCCTTTTCCATCCCAAACATCCCAAACAATCCAAACACACAAAACTCTACCCCCCCATCGCAACTCAAACCCCAAAACCCAACATCCATCAACCAAATAATTTCTCGAATAGCAGAAATACCCTATTATGAAATTTTAAGTGTGGAGTTAGAAATTGTTGGGGGATATATATGATTATTGATTATAATTAGCGGGATTGGGGATATAAGAATTTTGAGGCGGGTATATTTGCAATGGGGAATCGGTAAGAAGTCTGGAGGGTGGAAAGAGGAGGAGAGAAGCATGCTGCTGTTGTTATTGGAAATAGATGCGAGAGGGCGATTCTGATTTTGATTTTGACTCGTAGGGTAGGGAAACATAACGTAGGATAGGATAGAAGACTTATGGGCTAGGACTCTGACGGGTAGAGTAAATTTTAGATCCGATTTTAGAGTCAATCTCGCGAGAAGAACGGTACAAGAGCGAGTCAGGGGGTGACTTGACTTATCTGGGAATAGTGTAGGATAGAAAGCCTTAGATTGAATTATACAGAACACGGCACGGTGTAGTAAATGGGTATAGATAGGATAGTATATTTCGAGGTAGTTATAAGCTATAAGCCGGCAGCTGGAGAGAAGGACATTAGGAATGAATGGAGCTCAAAGAGAAGCTGAATTCGTTTCTTCGGCGAGACGAGCGATTCATTATATATCTACATATCTTTCACTCTCCAAATCCAAGATTCCATCCAGCTTATGCGGGAGTCGGAAGTGCAAAAGACGGAAATGCAAAAGATACACATACCTCAAAAGAATTTCAGGATAGACACTCCTCAAAACACAAACAATTTTTTATTATTGCTATCTTACATTCATTACCAACCAAAAGCCATCCACCACTCCACCACTCCTCTCCATCAATGTCTTTTTTTAATAGTATCTCCACCATCCCACCCAAACAAACTATACCTTTCAGGTAAGTGCCATCCATCGCGCGCAAGTAAGGAAAAAAAAGAAATCCGATTAAATATTGGTCGAGCAAGCAAGCAAGCAAGCAAGCCACAAAGCAATCAAGCAATAGCAAAGGCCAAAATTCAAAATTACTCAGCAAAGCAAGCAAATCATCAGTTGCATTCAAGTCATGCATGCAAGCAGCACCACATTGAAATATGTCCAGACCAAGCCATGCTCACCAGCCAAACCAAATTTGCTCGTGTGAGCCTCACATCTCATCAGGAAATTGAACATCGAGATCGCATCGACAAGTGCGTGATTATGCTGACCAAGAGCATTAATGACAATTGAAGGATAGGAGCGATTGAAAGAGACGTTCATGCATGAATATCAGTATTGCAAGCAGATCAAATCCGATACTGAAAGCCCAAATCATAGGTGTCAAGCAGAAGTAGATTGTCAGGTCAATTGCAATGCACAAATCAAAGTAGATGGTACGCGTTTGGTCATCATCTACTAATAGATTAGATCTGGTTCGTCGGTATTATCTCTTTTAGTTTTCTGCTCCGGACTGGTTTGATAAAAAGCATGTTCAAGAATCGTAAAAATAGTAGTGCATACTAATATCGTGTATCCATAGGTTAGAGTATCCTGGGCTGCGTGATCAACTCAGTGAAGATAGTATACCAATATCAGGCCAGTAATGAAAAAGTACGAATGTTTTCGGTCATCGTCATCATGTACAATGCAGGCATACTATATCGATGAAAAATGAATCGAAAGTCATGGTCTCAGCGCATGTCATGCAAGTCATGCGAATCATGCAAATCAAATGTCGAGTCATCCTACGGCTGGTAATCACTGTCGTAAAGTTACGAAGTTCCTGGCGGTTTGGTTGTATCACTTTGACCTTGCGCGGCCAATGCCTGATACCAAAGCTGGGCATAATTGGCATATCCACCATCTAAATTCATCAGTAAATTTCGAAAATAACCAGAAATGAAACTTACAAGCTGCATAAGGGTCTTCAGCACCAGCTGGAGGTGCTTGTTGTCCTTGTGGCTGGGAGTATGATTGTTGGGAATAGCCACGGTCTCCATAATCATTCTGTTGATTCTGGTGTCCACGATTGTTACGATGACCACCACCACCACCACCGCCATTATTTTTCTGTTGCTACTTGATGTTAGAAATGTTGTGATAATAAAGCATGATTGATTGTGCTTACCACAGCTTCAACTTTATCCTCAATGGCTCGTTTGGCAGCTGCTATAGCTTGCTGGGAACCTACAAGACCGATTTCACGTTCAACCTCACCAGGTCCGGAAGACTGGGTAACATTGATCTTGCAACCGGTTGTGTTTTGCATGTCTTTAATTGTTTCTCCACCTTTGCCGATAATCATGCCTACAGCCTCGGAAGGTACGAAGATAGAATCATTGATCTTATCCCCTTGACCACCACCACCGCCGCCGCTGCCATAACCACCACCATAGCCCGTGTCACGATTATTCTCTCTTGGAGCGGGTGCGCGCTCTTTTGGTGCGCTCTTACTATCGCTCTCGACAATTTCCATGATTAAGTCTTTGGCCATGGCGGCAGCCTCTCGAGTACCTATGAGGTTGACAGGTCGAAGTCCATTAACGCTCTTCTGCTCTCCAACGATATTGACATGGCAGCCACTTCGCTCTTGGAGATCTCTGATAGTCTCTCCGCCACGACCGATAATAAGACCAACTGTTCTATCCGGAACCATTATCTGCATACTATCCTCGCCGTCTCTCAATGCTGGTTGATGCGATGAATCTCGAGTGTTATTATCTTGTCTTGGGGCTCGGTCTGAAAGTGGGCCCAAACCACTATCATCGATGATGCGAGTAATCTCAGCCTTAGCATCAGCCCTACGAGCACGAGGACCAGTGATTTTGCAGGTTCTGAAAGGACCTGTTTCATCAGGACCAGTAATAAATTGTACTCTGCAGCCGGTTTCTGATTCCACTCTTCTCAAGTTCTCGCCTTGTCTGCCAATGATCAATCCTACAAGATTCGACTCAATTGAGATTGATTCGACGTTATCCTCTCCACCGCGTATTGGAGAACGCTCACGAACATATCCACTTGAGCCCCCATGCGGAGGTGGGAAAGCATCAGACGGACCTCTGCCTCGCACGCCGGGAGAAAATGAACGTTCGCGATAATCTCTTCCTGGTGGGCCTCGTCGTTCATCGCGATATGGGTTGAAATTATCACGGAATGCATCGCGACGTGTTGGCTGTGGAGATCTGGATCTTGATCGTGGACTGTATGGTCTACCGGAAGGCATGGGCTGGTGTTGTCCACCATAAGATGGAGCTCTGTCGTAAGAGACGCCCTTCTCAGCAGCAATCACCTTTGCTTTTGCGATAGCATCTTGAATACTAACAGTTCCAGAGCTTACGGGCTTGATACCGCTGAGATCGACACTGCCTGAGTTTGTAGGTTGAGGTAAAGAATATCCACCGGGTTGTCCATAAGGATTTGACTGTTGTTGAGGGGGGGGTTGGTATGCAGGCTGCTGATTTTGCGGAGGGGTCGCATTAGGTCGCTGCGCTGCTGAAAGGAAGTTAGTCTCAAGTTTTTATCATCAAGAGCAGGAGGAAATAAATACCTAAAGCAGCCAGGATGGATGTGATACTAGGTTGCGGATCGGCCATTGTTGCTTTGATTCCCAGGGTTTAGGAATGAGGAAATGTGGTGATCTTTTTAATGATCAGAATATGTTGCAGAAAGAGATTTCTATATTGATGAAATACACACAAGCAAATCAAAAGAAAGTAAAGTTTGTTTCTTTGAGAACTCTTGTGATAATTGCTGGATAGCTTGTTGATTTTTTGGGAAATCTGAGGAACAAACAAAAACATGCAAGATAGAATAATGCACTTGCTAATTATAAAAAAAATTGGGGATCTGCGTTCAGCCTAGCGTGCAAGACTAGTGCTAAAATCGAGTATGAATCACACGATTGCTTATTGCTTATGTAAAATGTTTATTTGGCATTTGGGAAGGTTGGAACCCATCAACTTCACACCTCACTTAAAACTGACTTCATGTCATTTCATCAAGTGTTTCACCCCATATAAAAACCATGCAACCTTCACATTCTACCAATCATCTTTTCGAGTGCCAGCTATGGGGACTTGAAGGCTTGCCCCCATGAGTACCTCAATTCATCTATTAAACTTGTTTAGAAATTACGTTCCGCTGGCTCTTCGAGAGCCACTGCCATCAGGCAGATAATCCTGTATATCTTAACCATTTCGAGCGCATTGAGTAATAAGGGCTCGGAAGCTTGGGATGTGATTGTATTCGCTATCATACTACCTAACGGATAAATGGTGGAAAATTACATCTACACATCACAAACACAAGGGATATAATCTTTTTAATAAGGGGGGGTACAAAGTGGATTAGAGGAGGGGGAGGAACAAGACGACAAATATTTGGTTCAGTATTGGTAGTAGATGGTAAATCCTGGAAAAGGAATCATAACCATCTGAAGAATAGTATCTGATCATTAAAATACGGTAACTGCTCTATCTTCTACATCCAATTCCAATTCCGTATGCATTTTACCATGTATAAAGCCCCATGAAGGTCATGATAAGATGGAGACTGCGGTATCTATCTGCTTCACACCTGCTTGCTGTAAAAGTTATGGTATATGAGTTTTGTGAAGATAAGTATTAAAAAACACTTTAATTACCAAATAAGAAGAATTTTGTTATGTCTCTCCCGATTCATATTTATTTCATCCAATGATCAATACTTCTCCCCTTTGATCAGGTGCAATGAGCTAGCTTAATTGGCAGTTGCCATAAATTAGTATAATGCATAGAGCTTCTCATTGTCAACACTAGCCAAATATGATTGAGTATGAATCTTTAATGATGATCTTGGTATCAGACTTCATATTCAAAAGTTAACATATGAAGAGAATTGGTATTAAAATGATTGTGTCACCACTTCACACTGTTTTTTGTTAGTATTTACATGTTTCATTCAATTGGGATCTGTTTTCCCTAGCTTGCCTTAGAATTCAAGAACATTGAAATAGTGCTTGTTAGGTACATAAAGGAGTAAATGCAGTATACAATAAACACATACCACTTTGATAAATCTATAAATCCCTCAAAGATTCAGGGTATAAATTTTCTCATGTCCAAAATTCACCATGATGAGAGGTGACAATGGATATACTTTCAGAATTATTTGGATACAAAGTGCCATGTGAAAGGGTTGAATGGAATGAACGATAGTTATGGATATAAGCACCATTCAACAAACATAGGATGAAATGAGTGCATTTGATTCTTGTCTATCAAATGTATTCCTTTATGGACCCATAATTGTGATGGTAAATGGATGAGAGTACCATATGAAATGGTTTGGTTGTGATGAGGGTGATAATTGTGAATCCAAGTAATAAACTTCATTTGTTGAATAACTCTTCTAATATTCATTTAAAGCCATGGTTTGTCGAAAGTTAGCTATGTAAACCATGATGCAAAGTAATGAGTGAAGGGAATTACAAGTTGGTGAGTGAGTACAATGAGTAGGTACATAAAGAATATAATATTGATTGAACTTCATTCTTTGACAGTTAAGCTTATGTGTTTACATCCAAAGTTGTAATGTAGTGAATAGTACCATAGGTATATAAACTATGCAATGCCTCTTCGGGCCCGGAGAGACTATTGTTCCAGTACAACCAAATTATTTTGAAGCGAAGGGTATTGATGTTGATATATTTCATCCTCCATCCTCCTCCCAATTATTTTTTGTCCTTCCAAAAATGTTCAAACTTGATCTACAAATATGAAATTTCCACAACTTAAACCCCCAGTTTCAGTGAATGAATCACTGATAGATCTAGATATGAAGGTAATATTGTTTGTTTTTCTTCCTCATACTGATCGGCCTGTCGATGGGTCCGAATAAACTAGAAGATATTCTTGCTTAGTCGGCGACCCCCCCCCCCCCACCTAGATTGTTTTCCATCCTTAATCACAGATTCCTATGTGCCTTCATCATCCTCCTCATCTTCTAACAAGTCAGTAGTGCACTAATTTATCAACGCCAGAAGAGACTGGTATCGAGTCTCCTAAAACCAATAATCTTTCGAATAATTTAATTGTACCACAGAACGAATTGGTCGATTCCAATTCCGCAGATTTTCCAGATCGAACTTCAAGTCCTTTGACCGCAAAAAATCTCGAGATCTTGAGAAATTCGACTGATTCCAGTACTTCAAAGCACAGAAGCAAATCTTCAAAAGCCTCAACTGATCATTCTGGTTCAATTGAAGAGATCGTAAAGCAAGTAGAAGAGTAAGTCAAGATCACATTCACCCCCCCCCCCCTTTTTTCAATTCTTTAAAACTCGTTATTTTCCAAGCTAGAGAATTCGCTCTTGCCAACGAAGGCTAACTTATATCCTCAGCCACGGTCGGCAGGAGCTTTCATCCATTGATAATACCACGACAGCAACAAAAATAGCCAGCATACTTCACCTAGCCAAAACTCCTGGTACCTTCCATCTTATCAACCTTCGAAATATTGATAATATAGAGCTAGTAGGAGATCTAGTTGGACGACTTATTCATTTCGATCCCCACGAACGCATTCTTCAGAAATATCAACATTTTGGGCCACCTCCAGTAGCAGGAAAGAACGGCCTTCTTTCGTGGCTCACTTCACAGGAAAAAATGGCTGAAGTTATAATCGAATCAGGAAGCCATGACTATTTTCATTGGGTATGCCATGAACCTTTCTCTAGGATTTCTAATCTTTTGCTAAACGGTTGACAAGGGTTGGAATCCAGCGATATTTTCCCGGGCAGTTAGACTGGGCGTCCGTACCCCTCTTCAAGTTCCATACCAGATCAGCGCACAGTCTGGAAACTGGTATAAGCCATCGAACAAAGAAACCAGAGATAGAGTGGCTTGGGAAATCTTGAATGGTGAGTCGGAACCCTTATTCATTGTACATGTACTTACAATGACCAGAAACAATTTTTACCAAGAGCGGAATCAAGCCAAACTCATACGAGTTCCGGGCTCTAGCGGATGACTTTTACTCTGGTAGGGAGGTTCAAGGCGCGGACTATTACGCCCATCTGACGGAGCCAGATACACTGGCAGATGGAAAAGACTCCGCATCGAGTTCTTTCCATATCACATGCATTGATATGGATAAATATGGACAAAATCTCAACCGCAACTTGTATGGAGAAACCAAGGAGTCAAATAAGCATGATGACCTCAAAACAAAAGCAATGCTGAATTTGTTCCTGGTGGAAGTCATAAAAATAAACGAGATAGAGGACGCGCTAGTTCGTGTAGAGAAGGACAAACACCTCGAAAAGTCGAGCTTCACAATTGCCACAGTTCATGGTACAGATGTTCGACGTTCTCCAAAATATCATGAATACATCGGTAAACTCAATACCTTGGAAAAAAACAAGGAGGAAGCAGGAAAAGCTGCGGCGAGAAGTGCTTTAGAGGATTTTGTTCACAATATCAACATCCATGGACTCGACTCGATAATGGGGTCACAAACCTGGTCAGTTACTCATATTCGTACGATTCCAACTCTAGATGAGCCCGTCGAGGAAACTACCATCATTGAAAGCATTACCCCTAATAAAAGACCTCGTGAGCCTACCGACGAGACTGCCATCACTGAAACAATTACCCCTGATAATGTACCTCGTTCAATTTCACCGCTATTGATTCCAGAAAATTTGGCACCAAGCAATGAGACAGCTGCGAAAAAGAAGAAGAAGAAGACAAGGGGAAAGGGCAACGCAAAGAAGGTTGCTAAGCAGGAAGACGACCTCGAGTCTACAGCATCAGAAACTATGCAACAGACTGCTAAGATTACGGAAAAGTCCTCTCATTCCATTGCATCTGATCCCTTGAATTACCATTTCGATGATTCTACAAATCCAGTGGTTGAGGATGACACGAACTGGGAAGTCGTGAAACCCAGACCTATTAAGAATAAGGGACCACGGGCTGCTCAACAATCTCGGCCAGTCCATTCTCCCAAACCATCTAGGCAAAAAACTTCTGTTGCTGTCAAAGTCCCACTAAACCAGAACGTTGACCACAAGAAGGAAAGGGTACCCACCGAAGCATTAGGTCAAACTGCTACTACTATCACAAAACTTGGCGAGAAGTTTGAGATCGAGAGCTTCAACGATTTCCCAGCAATCTCCTCTCCTCTGAAAAATACTACACAACACGAATTTGCTGCGACTAGGGCAGAGCCTACAGCCATGATGGAACAACCGGCTATGCCAACAATGGGCCTCGAGGTTTTGGCAAAGCTAGAGCCTACAGTCGTAGCTGAACAACCGGCTGTACCAAAGATGGACCTCAATATTTCGGCTGATATCGGAGCTAACGTTGACCATAATCTAACAAAATCTGCGGTTCAAAATGCAGTGGTTGTATCGTCCCCCATACCTCCGACGGAATACGCTATCCTATCTATGGAAGTTAATGCTGAGGACATCTCTAACGCTACTGATACCAATCCTCCCGCAAATGTTGATGCCACTCGGACTTTAGTCGATGAGATCATAGCAACAAAGGTTATCAATGAAAGTATCAAGGATATTGGCTCACCTAGCACAATCAGCATCGAACACGAAGCCGAAGACATTACAACAAGTCTTCCCGAAATGTCACCACCTCGGCGTGGAATGACTTTGAAGTACGACGCACCAATCTATCTCGGAAATTTTCTTGATGCTCCTAGCCGGCGAAGACAATACCGAAGCTCTTCTGCTACCCCAACAATGTTCGCTGTTTCCACTACAATTAACGATGGTGAAGGAGATTTCAATGGTGAAGGAGATTTCGATGATGAACTAAATGCCGGTGATGAACTAAATCCCGATTCTGCTTCACTCATCGAGAGACGCGCTTCTGTTGCTCAGATGTCTCTTGATAAGATGCCTATTGATAAGATGTTCATTGCCAATATGAAGTCTGAGGCATTGATCGCTGGCAATGCTATTGCAGCTCGTCATTCATCTCCTGCTGAAAGTACTGCCATGGATTCTGCCGTTGACAACACCATTTCAGTTGACGCATTATCTGCCCTTGATAGTATATCTAAAGATAATATTGTTGGCGATATTTCTGCAGTCGCTACATCACCTATTTCTGATGTTGCATCTCTGGATACCATTGTTAACAATGTCCATCAAGTTTCAGATTCATGCTCTTTAGAGGTTGGCACTGGTAATGAAGGTCCTCGGGCACCTAGGGAAACTACCCCAATTTCTATCAGTAGACCCAGTTCAGTTATTAGTTCAACTATCACTATTCATGGTCCTCAGCCTCGTGGCTTCCATCCTTCTTTCATGGGTTTGGATTCTCCGAACCTGGACTTCGCGGCATCTACTTCTGTAGGACATCAAAGACACACTCAGCAGGCAAGTGTGGGTAGTTTGGATTTTGCAGAAAATAGTCTTCCAGAATTCTCTAATGGCTGGAGTCGTCAAAAAATATCAACCAGTAGCATTCTCCACGTAGGTCCGTATAGACATGCGGAACCAAGTTTGGCTCAGATCCCATTCGATTGCACTTATTGTGCTAGGCATTATTACGCAACTACAGACAGTCCTATGGTACTTTGTCATGGCTGTGGTACCAATAGTGGTGTCACGTATTGCTCGATTTCCTGTCTCCTAGCGGGAAGTCTTGCCCATGCCGATGTCTGCCAAGAGAGTGTGGATGACTCCGAGACACCTACTGTTGGTTACCCTACTGCGTATCAAATATACTACGCCGGTACTCTCGTTATTCCTCCTTCAACTGCGGCTATATTTAAGAGGTCAGCTTACGCCTATCGCCAAAAGGTTTTTGCGATGTATTGTCGTAGCGGACCATTTCCACAACTTCTTGCAGCATGGGCTCGGCAAAACAACCTTCTACATACTCTTGAGGAACAAGATGCATCAGAAGCTACTAAGAAGACCGGCAGTTATTTTATCTTCAAGTCTGCCTTGACTAGTAATGGAAGTCGCACCAACCCGGACAGCACAGTCATATGCACCATTAAATTCCGACCTAACGACCATATGTTGCAAGCTGTCGATCGATGCCTTCAAGCTTGTTTCACAATAAATCACGAGCACGTACATGCTATTAAGGAATTCTTGTTTAGACTTATCAAGGATTTACTTTCCGAAGATGATTCCTTTGATTGTTTTCCCCATACCGAAGATCGCACAACAGTATTTTATGAATTCCAGCATCAATTCAACCTTGAATTCGCTTTTCATGCTGACATGCAGAGAGCTCCTATTGACAAGTTTGATTTTCAATTGGAGTGGCCCGACATTGAGCATCTCCTGGGTCAATTTGAGACTAGAGAATCGATCTAGAGATCAAATGCTACGACGTTGGATATCTCAAACAGCAGCATGTTGGCTATTGGAGATTCTACTCAATGACATCAGGAGCCATACTACACCATTTTCTCACTCAACTTGCCACGGGAGCTTCACCGTCACAACGTTAGGATTTCAGGCGCGATCAAACACATTTTCGTTCAATTTAGTTTGGGGGAGGATTTTGATACATCGGAGAAAAGGCTGGCGTTTTTACGTCCACACAGCGCATCCACAATTTTCACTTGAACGGACTTTCGTCTTAGTAAATAATCATGATCGATACTTAGATGTAAGCAAGCATGATGAATTTTGGGGGATTTTTTTCACATTCGCCACGTACAGGAGTCACACATATCGAAAAGGGCTTCCGTCTTCACTGGCCATGAATGATGCTCATGTGGTATGAATATGATACAGCGGAAAAGAAAGAGATTTTACTTGCATTTATCTTCATGGGTCACCGATGGCATAGTTTAGGCTTTCGTCTGTACTGAATTCATGGGGTTGAGCGGAACTGCTTTTTAAAAAGTTGCTTTCTGCATGCACTGGTAGATCTCATTTTAGCAGATAGAAGAATTATCAATTGTTCTATTAATTTTGGGATTTTGTTGAGTTATGACTTGTGAAGTGTTTGTGAAGGTCTTCCGCAGATATTGTTTCACAAGTGATGATTGAAATGCTCGCTATTGCAATATTGAGGAGGACAGTACCGAAATTTTCATTTATAGAGCACCCTTTCTCTTTCTTACTGATGGGTTCTAAGTGAAAGCAGATTTCTTTCACAGGACCATAGTTTGTGGTACATATCATATCATATCATATCACATCAAATCAAATCATATCAAATTTCCTAGTATTATCTACCTCTCCTCTATGTACATCTTTGTCTTCGTGTAGTAGTCTCTTTCTTTCTTCCTTCTATCCATCCTGCGAGCAAGGAAGCATGAAAGTCATAACTTCCTTTGCTTTGCTTCTCTTATCTTGTCTATCTATCATGCCAAAACATACATGTATGTAGAATGCAAGAATAGCAAAAGTAAAAGTTAAAGTTTTAAAAAAAATCCCTCCATAAAAGAACCAAAGACTGCATAAAAAGTGAAAAGCAGAAGGTATCCACCCGATTCTATCTAACGCCCGCGGGTCAAATTGCGAGATTCGAATAAAGAAACCAAAGTAGATCATAAATAGGAAAAGAAAGCTCCAATCCAGCCCCATCAACGCATTCTGAAACCTGAAACAAACGCGGGTCATTACTCCTGCTTTGTTGTGATAGAATGGTGATGGCTGGGTAGGCGCTGAGATGATATGATGGAAGTGTAAACGCGAGAAGTATTAGGATTCGAATGTACGAGACGCTGGGGTATATTGCTTGGAAACATGTGCTGCAGTTGCGAAAGAAGGTCGTAAGTTGTGAAGTAATCAAAATTGGTTGACGCAGTGTGAATGGACTGATTAATCAGGTCTATCTCCGCGATTGATGTCCTTCTAGTATCTTATTGTTGCGGGGACGAACTAACAGCATCATCGGCACCATCAGTATCATCACCACCGGGAACTTCAGGCTTGATTTTCTTGTGCTCGAGCTCGTTATCTGCGACGGGACCATTAGCTTTTCTCTTGCCAAATTCGAGCTCGGAGCCATCACTGCTATAGACAAGATCTGGAGTGGTTTCGCGGCTACCAGCTGGCGAAGCAAGAGGTGATCGAATAGGGGCGCTGTATAACCATTCCACTAAGTGATCGTGTTAGTATAAGCACTTTATATATGTTGAAGGAAAATATAGGAAGCGAGATACTGTAGCTGGGTTTGTGAAGACAGGTAGGAAGGAAAGGAGGAACTAACGAGTTACTGGTTGGTTTTGGGATGGAACCACAGGTGGAATAGGCAAGCCAGCGCCCTGGCTTTGCCAAGGGTAGACTCCCATTGCTCGTGCAGCAGAAGCTGGTGGGGTTCCGTTGTTTGAAGCATATGGATCGCTTACCCATCCGGTGGATGAGGGTGGTGCGCTACGTACTCCTGAAGATCTAAGAGTTTGAACCATGCTGGAAACGCGGGGAGGGAATGCTGGTCTAGCTGATCCGTTAGAAGATGGCAGAACGTTGCTAGTAACACGCTCATTAACTTGGCCTCGGGCAGTGACACTTTGCTGTTCATTGGGAGTAACAGCAGAATCGCTGATGCCAACAGGTCCAGCATCTGCCGTAGCTGTGTCATCACGGACTTGGTTGGTTTGCTTTCCATTGGAATGAAGAGTACCAGAAGCAGCGGCCATATTGACGGTAGAAGTCGAACCCAAAATTGGAGGTGACATTTCTACTGGCGTAGCAGAATCAAGTGGTGTTTGAGAGGGAGCCGGAGAAATTGATGGTGAGTTTCTAAAACTTTCGGTTGTGATTGTCAATGTTGGCGTGGCGAGATTGATCTTGCGCTCAGAAGTGCGACGCTTCAAAAAAATAACTGAATCACGTCTGATGTTCTTGTTTTCCTCTTGAATGATCTTGTTTTCTTCTTGCTCTACCAATTTGCGGTTGTTGATTTCCACAGGACTGATTGTACAGGTTAGCTATGCTCGGTAACTGATAGTATGTTCAAGAAAATAGCAAGTAATGGTAGCTATGGAGAGGAACCAGGCGCGATAAACAGCACATAAAGTGCAATTATTGATCGAGAGCCATCACCTGGAACAACCACTGAAGTATAAACGGGCAAAATACTCAGCCAAAACACAAAAGGTTGTGTTAATAAATGGCTCAAATGACGGAGCATAAAAACCATTTTGGTAATCCGCAGAGAAGCAGGTAACTCAAAATAATGAAGGATAAACGCATTGCCACTTGGATGTTTCGCGCATAAAGAAAATAGAGATTGAAACAGATGAAGGAGGGAAACTCAGAGAGGTCGGACTTACTCAGGCAATATAGGTACTAGGTTATGGAGATGATTTTTTGCTTCCTCAAGAGAACTATTGTCAAGTTGCTGAGAAAATGCTTTGAATTCCTGCCTGGTCATAGATGGAGGGAGTGCAACCAGTGTTCGAGTGGATGATTGACGCTTGAAAAAAAGTCAGTAAGAGGTCAGCGAGGAGGAATGGAGCAGTGGTGGTTGAGCATATTACCACTGCTACAGAGTGCGAAAGAGTGAAGGTTGACACAGAGAAGCATGAAAGTGTGAAGACTGAAAATATAAAAATCGAGAGCGGGAAGAATGGAGGGCTAGAAGAGGAGAAGAATAACATCCCACCAAGGTGGGTAAGGCAGTGAGGTGTAGGAATGAATAATACTTACAGTCAATCTACCAACAGGAGCTCCTTTTGGAGAATTTGAAGATGTTGTATTTGTGGGAGTGGGAGTGGGAGTGGGAGTACAAGTCTGACTTCCATCTAGAAAGAAAAAGGTCAGTGAAAAATCAAAAGATCAAAAGATTCCACGTGGGGCAGTGAGATGCTCGAGGGTCTGTCTTAGTCTCAATTTTAATTTGATCCTATTGATGCAAATTCGGACCCCTTCGATCTTGTTGCTCCACGTGGAAAAGTGACCAGTTCCTTTTAAATTGAATAACATACATGGTGGTTTATTTTCTTGTGACTCCATCTTTACACTTGTTGTAGAATTTTTTACAGGAAATAGTAAATGTTGGTATCCGAAGAATAGAGATTTCTTGATGACAAAAACTCTCAAGAGAACTGAAGTTAATTTGTATTGAAAGATTTCCCTTTGCGACTGAAATTGTCCAATCGAAGTATAGAATTGAGGTTTGATTAACCGAGAGAGTGAGTGAATAGAAGGCAGGTGTACAATAAGTGATATGACTGGAAATTAAGATTAATAACTGACTTCCCAATACAAATATGAATGATAATGGTCTTGTATTAGTTAGAATTCTCGCCAAATTTTAAGGAGACAGTATTGAAGGTGAAGGTTAAAGTTTGAAGGCTAATAGTAATGCAGGTGTCATAACTGTTCCTATTGCTGTAGCATGTGCTCTCAAAATGATCAGGAACCCTTATGATGAAGAATATGACCAATTTGACAAATGCCTGTGATAAGGATAGAAGTAATCATGTTTCTAGAAAGATGTCCTTCTGATGGAAAGAGTTGTTTGGAGTTTATATATGTTGCTTTGTTGACTGGGGTGAAGCAATCACCTGCAGAGACCTAGGTATGCTTGATGTGATTGTTCTTCATCAATATAAAGATTATAGTGTTAATACTACAATTCTTATTCAGATACTCACATAATCTATTCAAATGATTAAATGTAATCTGGTTTTCCTGTTTTGACAATTCTTTATCCCTAAAACATCCTTGGGAGAGGTAGCCTGACACATGATCATAGGAAGAGGAAGAGGAAGAGGATGACTTCAACAGAACAAGACTGTCCTGCAGAAAGGTTTTATACAAATTAAATCAAATAAATGTGTTCGAGGAGGGATTTGCATAGCAAATGTCATAAAGATCAAAAGCAGAATTTGTTGTGTGAAGAAGACTTGCATTGTTTCTGCTGAGAATGTTTCAGTGAAGTACCAACAATCAAGAACTCCATGCCTCACATCTTGACAACAGGAACACTCGGAGCACTCCCATAGAGCTATGTCTTTATAAACATATATTACATCCATTAGATGGAGTAAAGCTGGGGCTTGAAGTTGCACATCGATTGTTACCATCCTTCTTACCTTTCATCAGTCCCAGTCCAGTACATTGTTGAACATATGCACCGAGTATATGCCGTCTTTCTGTATCTTCTCATGAGTACTTTCAACTTTGTTCTCATGTCTTCAATGGAGGTAGATTTGATTGTTCCTAGCTGACTTATGAAGTGAGGTCTGTCGTCAGAGAAAATGACCTTACTGCCACTCCAGACCGCCCTAAACCATACTAAAAATTTCCATCCCGATGTCACCCATAACTCGAAAAATTCGGCCCTCACTTGCCTTCGTACCAAACCTCACAACAACGAAATCATGAACTCAAGAACATTACTCCGTCAATCATCTCGAGCTTTAAGCTCTTCTCTTCGCACCTCAGCTGCAAGACAGCCATTGCGATCGCAATTCCACAATAATACTCCGCTGGCAGCGCAAGTTGTGTCGAGGCAGTTCCAAGGAAGAAGATTCTATGCTACAAAACCAGAGGCCAAGAAGGATGAGCCCGAAGCAGAGAAGAAGGAGGCAGATGTAGAGGACCCAACGAAGAAGGCTTTAGAGGCGAAAGATAAGGAGATTATTGATTTGAAGGTTTGTGTCTCCCTCCATCGTCATTCTGCTTCTGCACATGCTCCACATTTGTTATACTGAATACTGGGGCAACGATACTTGTGGGACATAAGCTTGCGAAAATCTCAGCTGCCGGCAAAGACCTTTGCATATACTCGAGATCATTTAGCTAACCCCACATTACAGGACAAGCTCCTTCGCTCTATCGCCGATTTCCGTAACCTCCAAGAGCGAACAAAACGAGATATGCAAACTGCTAAGGACTTTGCCATTCAAAAATTCGCCAAAGATCTCGTTGACAGTGTCGACAACTTGGATCGAGCCCTTACCACCGTTCCCGCAGAGAAGCTCTCCATTTCTGCGGAAAAACGTAATGAGCATCAACAAGACTTAATCACACTACACGAGGGTTTGAAGATGACCGAGAATATCCTTATGTCAACATTGAAGAAGCACGGTTTAGAGAGATTTGATCCTTCAGTTGAGAGCGAGAAATTTAACCCAAATGAACACGAGGCTACCTTCATGACTCCTATGGAAGGAAAGGAGGACGGAACAGTTTTCCACACCCAACAAAAGGGATTCAAGCTCAATGGAAGAATATTGAGAGCTGCTAAGGTCGGAGTTGTCAAGAACCCTTGAACATTTTAAATCAAACTATACATTCTACGGAACGCAAATTTAGCATGATTCGGTGCACGGAGCGAGAGACACACATAATCCGCACATACCGGAGATCAACGGATGGAAAATACAGCGGAGGAATCATGATGTACAAAGTGTATAATTAGAAATGGGACTACGGCCATGTCTACTTGAGCATCCAGACTCGAGCAGGACACAAAATAACGGCGTTGGAATGTATAATGACTGTAAGCTGTATGACGAAAGAATCAGCTCACTCCTCTCTATAAAGGTATGACAGGTCTTGAGGTAAAATATGTAAGGGCTGGCCTGGCTTTTGCAGGATTTTTCTGCATTTTGTATATGTCACTCACGATTTACTCTTCTTTTTCATATATAGGAAAAGAATGAATATACCTAATGAAACCATGCAAAAGTTTTACGGTTCTGATGTTAATGTGCCGTGTCTCCCCTCAGATCGTCCTTTGCTACCTTCTCTACCATGAATCCATCCCATTCCCCCATAACGGAACAGTAGAAACGACTCTCTAATATCTCACATGACGTAAAAATACTTCATATAGCAAGCAAGTTCTCGTCCTCCCATGCCTTTTCAAATCTTCACACATTTCACACATTCCACAAGATCACATTTATACATCCACTCTCTCCTCATAAAAGCCTATTCAAAAAAGAAATGGCACACACCGTTACCCCTCAAACATCTCCTCTCCCCCTACAACCTCCCCCACAAACTCAATTCTACTAGTTTTCTTTCACTCACCATATCATAAAATTACATTTCTAAGCATGTAGCAAACCTCCGAAGTGGACAGTGATAACAGCTTGATATTTCATCCATCATTCATCTTCTATTCCTACAGATAATGGAGGGAGACAAGGGAGAGAGACAAGATAGATAAATTCATCTACTTAGGGGATAATTAGATACTTGGACTTCTCGGAATTCTCAGGGCTCTCAAGATATGTATTCGTTAGTTAAAGGGGAGGGAGGGGGGTTGGATATTATGTAGGTAGTATACGTGTATGTGTAAGATTACTATATGCATGTTAGCAAGTCTTACAAATATTGCAGCATTATCATTATCATAATTCAAGAGCTCAAAGTGTTGGATATAGGAAAGAGTATTTCTATGTTGCAATAGCATATGCATGATAGATATCTAGCATTTGAAAAACAAGACCACGTCGGAAAGGAAAAACGTCCAACAGCTAAACTTTTCATTAAACTATCCTACCATAATACAACTAAGAGGATGAAAAAAGAAAAAGGGTCAGAATCCAATCCCCATCCCCATCCCTCCCCCCTTCCCAGCCCAAATGTCATAAATCATAAAACTGGCGACTGATCAGTATATACTGAATTTCTCAAATGCATTATATTATATTCTATAATCATTCACCACGGTCATTTGCATTACCATCCATAATCATCATCATCAACCCTCATCATCAACCCTCATCATCAACCCTCATCATCAACCCTCATCATCAACCCTCATCATCAACCCTCATCCTCAGGTTCTGCCATCACATCATATCATCAATATGTTATCAAATTCATGATTCATGATTCATTATTCATTATTCATTATCAAATATTAAATACTGCAAGTATCACCCTTTTCCACCGGATGTCCTATCCATGAAAGAAACAAGAAATGAGAAATAGGAAACAAGAAATGAGAAATAAGAAATTTGTAGTTGAAGATCAAAAGAAAAGAAAAGTAAAGTAAAGTAGAGGAAAAGAAGTGGGAAAACGTGTTGAATCTGTAAACGAGGTGCCCAAATTTTACCATCCCATGGCCATGCAAACGCCAGGTATTGTAGTTGTGAGAGAAGCGAGAACATTGCAAATGCAGATGTGAATCGAGTCCATAATGTAGTGAACTTGTAGCTCTAGGATGGATGAAGGAACGTATGCGCAGTATTGTAGATTGAGACGAGAGACAGTAATAGGTATCGTAAAGTCTATTTGTCGCCAGAAGCCATAGAGCGGTATTAAGAAGTTTGTAGGCCGTTCTGCAAACAGTAAAGCAATAAGTAAATACCAGAAACTCGAATATTTTGCTTCCTTGAAGATATGCAATAGATAACCAGCTGTTTCTCAAGATGTTGACAAGGTCGTGCACATAAGGATCGAAAGTTGAAAAGCAAAACTCCATCCACGATAGCGAAATTGACTTGTAGTGATAGAGCACAACGAGCAATGAAGTTATGATAAGCCAAGGGGAAGCCTAAAAGTTGATTCGAGGAGTTCGAGGAGCACTGACAGGTGTGAGACTTTCAATAAAATCGTTAGTCATGCCAGAAACCGCCATAATTCTCTCCCGCAAGCCATAGTATTCGCCAATTTTTATCTCGATCTCTGCTTTGGTAGTACCCCAGACCATAACCTGATTTTGAAGATGTAGAGTAAGATTATTGGTGTCTTGATAGATATCATTGATCAAACGCATATAGGTACGGTCTTGGTTACTGAGTCCGAGATATGGATCAGCAGAAGCGACGGGAGCAGGATTATCGTTGCTGATCATGGTGCGTTCAGTGCGTCTGAATGGTTCCTCCAAAGAAATGGAATCAACCAATCTGCGGGTTTCATCATTGGCTTTTGAAGGATTATTGTTCAACCATTGCTTGATGAAGTAAAGCTCCTTCATACAACCTGCCAATCCACTGAAAGCAATCATCTTCTCTGATTTAAGTTCATCTCTGTTTCTTGCCATAACTTGGCTATGTTGAAAATGTGCCTCTCCTCTTGACGTCATATAAGCTAAGCCTGCCTCGCGTTGTTCATCAGTGAGACCAGGAGTGTCCCAAGTGATAGCTTTAGCAGCTGCTTTCTGTTTGGTTGTCAGTTCCACAAGGGTAAGGGGGTAAGATGAAGTGGATTTAAACTCACTGTGTTGAAAACAGGAAGCGTCGTTGTATCAGACCAACCACTGTCATCTTTAAAAGCATTGGGACTGCCATATGCCTCAGCAAGTATGTTCATATCAGTTTGAGGATCCATGCGATTAAAGTGTTCGGGTCTTTGAAGGATATCAACGCCTGTAAAGTATAATGTTAGATGCTAGAGATAATCACAAGAATGAATAGATACTAACCCGCTGCCGAAAGCAGAATGCTGGCCGTGTCAGAATTGTCACCTCCATATCCCGAGTAATAACTGCCAGTATATTTATCTATTTGTGGTGGCAACATATCATTTTGTGTTTTAGGATTGCGTGGCCCTCTAGGTCTCTCTGTATATTTCTCCTAGTTCAAGAAATATTAGCTACTTGAATTCTGAAGGTAATGAGATCTCTTACTTGTGGAGCGACAACTGCTCTAGCCCACGTATCACCTTTACCTTCACTGGCTGTACCACGGATCATATTCTGGAAATCCTTTGGCGATAAGCGATTGTCTCGAGGATCTCCTTCGTCGTCGGAGACATATTCATCAAAGAAGTCATAAAATTCCTCCATCTGAGTCGGACTCATGATTCGAGCATCCTTGGCCCTAGCACCTTCGAGTTCGTCTAGTGAGAGCACTGGATAGCCTTTAAATGCATGCGCCAAATCCTTCTCACTATCAGGATCTACCCAGGTTCCATTAACAAAGAGGTAGCCAAAATTTCCCCAGACCTCTTTGCCCTTGTAGTGATTGTTGGTTTCTCCTTCGTCACCTTTCAGCTCAAAAACAATTTCACATCTCGGACGCTCTTCAATGGTCAATTGATCGACCCCTTCCGCAAGCTCTTGGGGAGCTGCAACATTTCTTAAATCAGATTCCGGAGCGAGTTTATAGTACTTGATGCCAGATTGTAGATCACTAGTGAATAAAGGTTAGAACTAGCAACAAACAATTGGATGAATGACTTACTCCTCGAGATCTTCAATGGGTCTGTAATCCTCCTCATATTCAAGGGAAGCTCGTGGTGGTGGAAATACGGGCTGAGTACAGAGACCCTTACCACGCATCATATTGTATGCAAATTCTTGAGTTGGTTGCATCTTGAAGACCTGCCCTTGCGCGACCAATTCAAAAAACTCTGAACAATAGGTTAATTACAACAATCCTTGATTCAATCAGAGGTAAAACAAACCTTTGTGCTCTTCTTCAACTTTGGTTCGAATATCAGACAATCCTTCTTTTTATTAGCAAGGAAGTCAAAATTGGCTCAAGCTCAAACAAGGTGGCAATAGGTTAGGACACACCAGCAGCCAAATTGAGTTTTAGTGCGCCGAGACATTTGTCATTCGAATTGTTTGCTGCTATTGGACAAAATTAGGAACTTTTATAAGGTATAGTCTGTAGACAGATTTCACTCACAAGCCAGCAAACTTTCTTGGATTCCATTGGTCTGAGTTACTGAGTTGTCCCAAAGGACTGCTTTTATTGGACAGTATTAGTACTTTCATCAAAACAATAGATATAAAATAGATGTGTATAAAGAACTTACACTTTGAGTGATTCCCATTGCATCTGATATCTTTGGGTGAGTGATCCATCTTTTCAGTAGCTTTATGGTTTTGAAGAGAAGAAGAATATATTTTACTGGAGAGTTGAAACTTATTTTTAATATATTCTTATCATTATCTTCGCTTCGAAGCCCACGGCCCGATACCTGATTAGGAACTATTCATACATGGACTCTTAATCATAATTTTTGAACTGAAGGTGAATATCTGTTGACATGTTGAACAAAGTCGTTCATTATTAGAATCAAAATGAAAGCACCGAAGATCTCCCAGAAGGCTGTGAAGAGAAGTATGTTATGAAATAGATCACTATATACAAAAAATAATGACACACAGAAAGCCATAAAGTTATAGATCTAGGAGACCCTTTTATATGTTTTGAGGTGTTGTATGAATTATCAATCAAGCCACCCTGATACTCATTAGCAATTTTTGAATATTGACCTATAATTAAAAAGAGATTCACAGCTAGTGCAGTACTCTGTATGCTTTATCTCACTATGCAAGCCCATGTGGTAATGAAGAACAAGGACAAGATTTAGCATTGATCTTGATATGGTATATAAAATCTCAAGGAATGCCGTTCTTCTGCCAGAAAGCGGGGTACGGGAAATCAATTTTCAAATGTGCATGAGAATTGGTAGGCCAGACTCTGCCTTGATCAGTGTGGTATCCAAACTCTGGCAATCTTTGCAAAATGAAGATGTAAATGCTCAGCATTCCGAGGCATACAACATATCCAAGTGGTTGAAGCTCACTCACTTCAGTAACCATCATATGCTGGTAAGGTCGGTTCAAACACTGGAGAGCAACACGTTGGTTGAAGAAAGGCAATGGTGGGAAGGGTAGCAGACTGGCAATTTGCTATAAGCTATGTCTCATCATCATCCAGTATCAGATCTGGCTGTTAAGACCAGCCATATGCAGTTCGTGGGACGAGCTCACAGTGTCATAGAGTCAGAATATCCACTTGGTGCTCTGGCTGAGACTGCTTAGAGAACGGAAATGGTGACTACTGTTAAGGCTCACATGTGAAACTAGAAGTATCTAGCCTGGTAAAGAAAAGAATGCCATAAAGTACTGATTACTTTCATCAGGGCACGACTTTTGTGCTTTCCCCACAACTTCCTTGCCGACAGCACATAAAGGGAACACACGGAGGGAAGAGGTTAACCAAATGGAACGCTTCAAACAGAAAACATATAAGAATCATGCCCCAAACCTGTACAAACCAGAGCAAAAGTTTCGATTAAGTAAAAAGTAACTCCTTCATCTGCCGTATTCCCCAACCCCGAAGTCCCTCAAGTACACCAATTCAGTTCATACAATCTTTATATCTTCAAAAGCAGTCCATATCTCTCTGAGTTACATCAATATTATAACTTTCAAGCCCCGTCTGTCAAAAAACATAATGAACATCGCTGTTGCACAATGAGATGTCGTCTGATTACGATCGACAGTAAGGCGCTAATGTGATGGAAGAAGCTTAGTAATTGTGACGCCTTACCTACTATAGTCTAGCGCATAGACCCTGTCAAATATAACCCCACCTGCTCCTCCCCCCAAATCATCAAGATCAAGTCTTATAATTTTCCAAAGAACTCTAATTATATACTTCATAAACGAAACACTGCATTTTCAATAAACATTCTCACCACATTCACATCAACATCATAAATTTTAACCCAAACCATCATCAACTAATCTGTGCCGACCATCACCATGAACCCCACCTCCACCAATAATACCCCCTCTCGACCAACATCCTCATCCAGACCCAACAGCAACAAAAAAACCTCCCGAACTTCTGCTTCTGCTTCTAGTTCTAAACCCTCTAGTTTCACCCGTCTAAAACAAGATCAGCAAGCAAGGAACAAGGAACCTGATGATGTTGATTACGAAGAATCATCGTCGGATGATGAATTAACGGGAAAGAGTTATGATTTGTATGTTTCATTCTTATTTTTATTTTAGGAAGGTTTCTCGATGGTTTGGTGGTGGGCTAGTATTGGGACGAGCGGTATCTCGATTGTACGAGGATAGGACGGGCAATAGATAAGATATGAATGAAGAGATGAGGAGATAAGTTCTAAGCTAATACATTTGACCAAACCTCAGATTTGGAAATGAATCCTATACCAGCGTCATCATACGGAGAGAAGCTGTAGCCGTACTCGATAACCCAGAATTATTAATGATGCACGCACAAGCTAGAAACGACGTTCGTATTTTCCGCTTTCCCCCTTCAATAAATCTAACTCCTCACAGTCTATCCCCCAAACTCGTCTCCACTTCCTCCAACTCCTATCTGGACGTCCACCTACTCCAGCCCAAGAAAATGAAGCTGCTGAACGCCGCCTAGCTCAGCTTAAAAAGCTCGCCAAAAAGCGTGAGTTAGCTGATGCTGGGATGATTGAAAAAGATCCGGGCTCGAGTTCGAGGGGTGGTGCTGCTGCTAGTCAATTTATTTAGTTTGGAGATACTTCCTTCACATCATTGGAAGCTATAAACATGGGGATGAAACGGACTCCATATAGTTCAGGACAAATAGAGTGTATGTATGCGAATTTGGGCTGATGATTTATCTGTGATATAACAGAATCCATGGGATCGACTACATCAAAAGCCAAGGTGGAACCGGCTGTAGCCGGAGTCGATGATACCTGGCGAAGATTTGACCTCAGATTCAGACGTGGTATTCCTCCCCAGGCATGAGGCTAGGATCGGATAGGATAGCATGGGATAGGACAGGACAGAGGTGTACATGGGTTTTACTTCTTCCAAGCATTTGATCTTCAATTCAGGAGCTTGATAGTAAGGATAGGATATGACAAGATGGATCGCAGGTGTGAATGATTAACACGGGTTGAGGGCACAGAAGCAAAAACACAATATTAATTGAGGAATTAGCTCTTTCTGAATGCTGGTCTGAATGCTGTTAAGTTTTCCTTGGATTGATACCTTCTGTATATCCCTTGAAATACCATCTTGAATCTTCGTGGTGTCGGGAACTGGGATCATAAGACTTGAAGATATTATTATTGAAGCTATATCTCCAACACCCTATGATATCCATATATACGCGATATTTCACTATCACTATTTCGATAAAGTTCCAGAGTTTTAACTTCTTTCCCCTTTAGTTTAAGGTCTGTTCAATATATACTACAAATGCATATCTACAGCTTCCATGAAGCGATAGGAACCTATTAATCAGAGCAAAACGAGAGAGAAACTTTCAACGCCATTCATTATGTATTTATCGAATCTAGAATCTAGGATCTAATGTAAGATCTAATCTATGAGAAGCCATGCATCTAATCTATCCAATCCAATCTATAAAGTAGTTTATGCGTACCGCATCATTATCCACCAACGCCGAAGATTTTTTCCATGAGTATCTATGTCTAGGTGGTTATATGTACCGGGTAAGGAGAAGGTATGTAGGTTCGTAGGGTATGTAGGTTTTGCAGAGGTACAAAAGTGTGTCATTTTATGGATTTCGTAATAGTGGTCGTCTGGCTTGATTTGGCCTTAAGCTAAACTTTCAAAAGTAGGTGGCTTTGGTGGTACACCTATCAGATTTAGGACTTGAAAACGGTCCCTATTTATCACTGCATCGAAGGAAAATCCACGTCCAAAATCAGACTAGGTAGGTGTGTGACCATTTGTTCGGAAAGAGAAATTTCGAGGAATTCGTTCAGACAACTGTAGTTTCGGGTTCTTTGAACCCTTTGAGAGATCGGTACATTTTCTTATGTTGTTCGAGAAAGAGAAATGTTGCGATTGTTTGAGGTCCTATAATTTCTTGATTAGCGTTCCCACCTCTTTCATGTTCCTCATGCCTCTCATATTTTGAATTAAGCCGTGAAGGAAAGTAGCAATTAAAACTCACCCAAACGAATAAAACTCGGTACCCAGCCCCTAAACATCCATCCGACACCCTCTACCTTATACACATCCGTCAAAAGTCTCGCCAACCCCTTACTTTCATGGCTACTCATAATTCTTGTTTTGATAACATCAACCGGACTGCAAACTGTGGTAGCCACGAATCCCGCCATGAAAGAAGCAGTGAAATGTGTCAAGAGCCCATCTTTCATTGGTGTATGCCCGAGAAGTAGCTGCTTAAAGCCATCATATGTAGCCAATTGAGAAGCAGTCATTAAGACAGCTCTCATACTATTCGGCCATACCCCGCGATACAAACTTTTCCACCCTTCTTCTTTCGTCATTCGTATCAACCCATCCACAGCGTTTTTATAGTTTCTTCTCTGTTCGACTGGCAGAGCAGCATCGTGCTGCATGCGTACATTCAGTACATCGGCGGGATTTCCCACGATTCCGCCAAGGAAACCTGAAGTGGAGGCCATGGCGATGAGAATTGGAAAGGAGGGCGGTTTGTTTCCTGATGTGAAATTTGTCTTGAGTTTTTCGTAGATACCGAATCGGGTGGTACTGTATGTTATTTGACGGAGGAGAGAAGCGCTGAGTCCAGAATAAAGTCCAATAAACCCATTGTGCTTGAAGACGTGCACGAATGTGCCAACCATAGTTTTTGGCGCATTGCCCGATCGAGTCTGTAATCGAACCTGGCGATGGAATTTGTTTAGTATTAGGCAATGGACAAGAATCGGTATTCGCGCATTCACGCAAAAGGGGTTATACCTTGACTATAGCATAATTAGTATATGTTCGTACATACAGTCAACTTCCTGCATCAAGAGGAGAACTTCGCATACCAAGATCCAATGGATGAGTAACACAAGCCGCAAAACAACTTGCGCTACCTCCAAACCAAAATGGATACTTCACAACCTCTGTTTTGACCTCCGCCTTCACCCTTCCTACACTTTGTTTCCCACTCGACATTGTTCCAATTGTTCTGAATGTTTCTTCTCGAGGTTCATTCCGAATTCTCAGAGGTAAACACAGGAATTGGAGAACGAGGGATGGGGTGGAAGAAAAGATATACAATTGGCGGAGTAATTGAGGGAAGAGATAGTAGGAAAAGTGGATAGACCCAAAAAAGGAACAGAAAGAAAAATGGAGAAGATTAGGGCTGATTGCTAATGTTGGTGTGAAATAGTCCAAGGGAAAAAAAAAGGTTTTAGCTTGTGAATATGCCTGGTACTTGAGGCACCTGGTGATTCTCAAATTGATGATGATAATTGAAGATATATTATGTGTTTCTTGTATTTCTGTATGTACAAATTGATATATAGGAGACAAGAGGGGTATTTGAAGGTGTCCAGGGTTACTTATCTGATAATGAAATTCCAAGATTCTCAAATTAATCTAGAACGGGTGAAGAATGGTCGTGTGCATAATGTCCCAAGAAGTCTTTCGTCATTAAATCGGGATCGGATGAGGCGGCCGCCATCAGGAACCAGGGATTTTCCGGAAGATTGGCATTTCATAGCTATTTTCCCCATCAGGAAATTTCTTGGAGTCGAAGATCGTAATCATGCGGCTCCTCAATGCGAATAAGTCCTTATTTTCAAAGGGCAATGAAGTATTGAAAGCATTCATTGGTTTGAGGAATGGTGCCACAAGAAATTTGGGAGTCTGCGGACAATGCCGATATAATTCTTCACTGACGGGTTTGTTACATCCAATGCGACCCCTCGATTTCTGAAGCGCTGTTAACATATTTCCGATAGACCTTTCGTCTAAAGCTTCGGATCCAATTGCTACCAAAGGATATAAGAAAGATGAATGGTACAATGTCCCGCAGTCGATTACTGATTCCCTGTCCCGAAGTCTGCATACAACACTAGATCATCCCATTTCCATAACTCGTTCGATAATCGAATCAAGATTTCCCTCACCTACCTACAAGTACCACAACACTTTCTTTCCCATAGTATCTACGCATCAAAACTTTGATTCTCTAGGATTTCCTTTAGATCATCCTGGAAGAAGTAAGACGGATACATACTATATTAATAAGGAGACGGTATTGCGAACCCATACAAGTGCACATCAAGCCGATGTATTCCGCAGTAATGAAAGCGAAGGTTTCCTCATCAGCGCAGATGTATATCGCAGAGATGCGATCGATCGAAGCCATTATCCTATTTTCCACCAAATGGAGGGGGCAAGAATGTGGGATAGAAAGAAGGTTCCAAATGGGGATATCGCAGCAGCTGTTTGGAAAGATATTGAAGCACTACCCAAACATGATATGAAAGTTGAAGATCCGAATCCCCATTTCCATGCGGAGAGGAATCCATTACAAGGAGAACATACAGAGGTGGAAGCTGAAGCTATTGCGGCACATCTGAAGAAGAGTTTGGAGTTGATGGTCGTGGAGATATTCTCGCGAGCAAAACAAGCAGCCATAAAAGCGGACCCGACTTTTGTCGATGAACCATTGAAAGTAAGATGGATAGAAGCTTATTTCCCATTCACAAGTCCATCCTGGGAGCTAGAAATATTTTGGCAGGGGGATTGGTTAGAAGTCCTTGGATGTGGTGTTGTTAAACAGGATATCATGCAAAATGCAGGTGTGCCAGATCAACTCGGTTGGGCGTTCGGTATAGGTCTGGAGAGAATCGCCATGTTACTTTTTGAGATCCCAGATATTCGATTGTTCTGGTCAAAGGATGAAAGATTTCTGGGTCAATTTAGAGGATTCTCTGAAAATCGGGAGAATTTGAAGAGATTTATACCCTTTTCGAAACACCCGGCATGTTATAAGGACGTTTCCTTCTGGTTACGATCATCATCTTCAGCTGGAGGTGGTTACTCGGCTAATGCGCACGATTTCCATGAAAATGATGTTATGGAGATAGTAAGAGATATAGGAGGAGATAGAGTGGAGGATGTGAGGAAAGTAGATGAATTTACACATCCGAAGACAGGGAGGAAGAGTTTGTGCTATAGGATTAATTATAGGAGTCTATTGAGAACTTTAACGAATGAGGAGGCAAATGAAATGCATGGAGAGGTTAAAAAGGAATTGGCAGGGAAACTGGGCGTAGAGTTGAGATGATTTATGATATATAAAGAGAGTCGAAGAATGTATATAGTTGTTGCTTGTATATCACGATACCCAATGAAAACCTCCCACCTTGCATCCAAGTCATTTACTGCAGTAATTGAATGAGACACACACTTCTTTTATCAATTACCAACTGGGCCCATTGGGGAACTGCGGCATAACTTCTAACATTTTGGCCATGGTACCTCACTGGTACATCAGAGGTAATCATGGAGTTTAGCTATAGGCTCACCGGGAAGGGCCTTAACCGGAAATCAAAGTTCACTGTGTAGTTGAGAAACCTCAGCCCCGCATACGTCATTACTATCGATCTTCAATAACTTAGCTAGGTAATGAGCAATAAACAAGTAAACAAGTTTTATACATTCCAATTAAATCAATCCATTGAATCAATTAAGTTTATTTAGAAACTGATTTTGCGAAATATAACGAGAAAGATAAGAAAAGAAACATTGGAAACGCAAACAAGCAAGCAAGCAGGTGAAAATGACGGAAGCTACGAATACAAAAATGATGGATACGGAGAGGGGAGGAGAAAATACACCGTGAGTTGCTCTCCTATATCTGAATTGATCAATAGGAATCTTGAGGATATGAAGTACTGATGAAATGGTCCTAGATATGAATCTCAGAATATATTCACACAATCTCATGCTAAAGATCAGGGGACTTTTGGAGGTATATCAAATCTCTTTTTTACTTTTATTAGCTCTTCCATCGTCTCACCTCTATCTCATAACCTCAGTCCTCCCTCTCCATCTATTCATACCATTTCTAACAAAAAGAAACAGACTCAACAGGTCCCACGGAAGCAACCCTCCAGCAAAACGCAGAACACAAAGCACGCGGCGAGCAAACGGCGGAAAATATTAGATATGGAGAGGCGATTAGTGAACATGGATTTGGAGGAGAGACAGTAGGAAATTCGGGTGGTGTAGGGAGTGGAGAGAAGAAGGAGGAGACGGATGATGCGAGAAGGAAGATGGGATATGGAGAGGGTAATGGAATTGGCGCTTGAGAAGGAGGATGATTGTATACTATATGGGATTTCTATTTGAGGGTTTAGTATTTCGGTTTCAAGGGAAGGAGATAGCAATCATGATATATTTCTACATCTTAAAACAATAATCTAGTAATAAAAACGTATCAAGTATCATACTGTCCTTACCAGATACCAGCTCTCCGAATCTCCATCAGGAACCCTAGACTCCGTTACTCACAGAAGAATAGGTACCTGACAAGCGGCAAAACGCATGAAACTGGAGCTCGCTGATGCCGAAGGAGCGTCAAATATATCTTCAATCATGTAGATATAGGTAGATAGAAGGAGTGCCAAAAATACTAGATTGTGAATCTCGCTCAAGCCGAGAGATACGCAGGTACGGTTTTGATGATATGTAGCATGTTGTATTGAAAGTTCCACATACATTAGAATGTAACCGCAGAGAAATCTGACGTTATCCCAAGAGTTCAAGAACGTTATCAGAGCTCCCAAGGTATCGAAAAGCCTGTCACACATCACACGCATTTACAATTAAAAATTTGGCTAGTATTTCACTACTACAGTACCCAACAATCTGCCCCTCCTCCTTCCAGACTAGCACCACACCACGTGGACATCCGGGACATTCCGTCCGTTGATCACGGCATTGTAGGTAACTCATTGCCGCCGTGATAATGCGGCATGATGGGGTAGCTAGCACGCAAAGTAATTCATTCATGTCTCAGGGCATGATAAAATGATAAGTTTTAATTTTTAGGCCCTGTTATCGTAGAACCATACCTATTCGATAAAGCAAGTTAATTCTGAATTGAGAAGCTGTCATGCAGCACAGTAGGGGTAATATGCTCGAGGTTCCTAATGGGGAAGTGCTGCATTGACTCTGGAACCAGCTTCGTAGTAAGATTGGTGGATTGGTGGGTTGGCGTTACCAAGCTCTTGGTCCAGACACTTGGTAACTCGTGATATTGCCTAGGTAGCCATGCTAGAATACTAGTAAGTGCATGGTATTGATTGTAGTCCTTGGGCCCGAATCAGAAGGCTGACTATCAATTAGCCCCTTGTTCGAGCACATCCACGAATTTGATTGAAGGGACCATTTGCATAGAATGAATGATGCGCGATTCCTATTCTCGTAATAGGTACCACTTATTGTAAATTAGTAGATGGCAATTTGTCCGGTTTAATTTTATAGACACTGGATAAGTTCGGTTATGAGGTCTCATGGAACACTCTGCTACTCTACCGAAGCCGAAGCCGACACGCCGGCATCGCAACTCTCCCAGATCAGATTCTCAAGGAACCGAGGGAAGATCTTTCTCAACATTGTTCCACCTATTCCCACTCTTTTCACTCCACTAATAAAGCTTGAGAGCTTCCAGCTGGAGATGTCTGAGACCTTCCTCTTTACTAAGCTAGTAATAAGTGGGAATTCCTTTCTGTTGGGTTTCAACACATTATGATTGGACATTTGAGATATGAGACAGACCTGAGTGAGAAGGATTATGTGGGGACAAGATTCAGAAACATTGAATAGTTCTAAAGTCTAAAAGAGATGCCCGGAGTGAGCGACGACGAGATCTTTCGAGGTTTAGATAGGAGAAACAGTTCAAAATAAAAATATATTGTATATTGTATTGGAAGAACTCTAACATTCTTCTCGTTTAATCACTCTGATTGCCACAAGATCTGCAATCATTTGAATTCTTTCCCTACCACAAACGCAAGCTTATGCACTTGACCCCGCACATCCCTACGCGTTGCAAAGGGGATGGGAATTCCGTAATGTCGAATCTAAATTAGTTCGAAATTGGTATTTGGAGCCGCCGGAGTGTATTCGCTTCCACCTAGTAGGTTAGCGATTCGGTGGAAAGGGAGTCAAGAAATAATAACGCCTATGTGTATCGTACTAAGCAGTAATACAAAACAAAAGAAGCCAATCAAGAAGAAGGGAAAAGTATACAGCAAATCAATAACCGGGGCAAATTACACAAACTCCCTTGGGTGTTGTAGCGACACAAGGTCCATTGCCCCGAGGTCAACTACAGCTAAAGACCTAGCTGATCCCCTTTCAAATATCTTATATTTCCATTCTTCTTCTACTACTTCTTCTTCTTCTTCTTCTTCTTCATACTTCTCTCTCTTAAGACTGTGATCACTTGATTCAATCTTCTCATACCTCACATTCACTCTTCTGAACGATACCCGTTCCGATATAACATATTTGAATTTCGTCACCGATTATTGGGCGCACAAAGAAAGGAAACACTACTTTCTACGACCCCGCATTGCGGTAATACTTAAGCAAATATCAAGCACGCGGCGTAGACCTTCACACTTCAACCTTTACATATCAATCAATTTGCGATACAACATCTTCCACGCCATAGCAATGTCTGAAGGAAACGTAAAACCATCTACTCCAGTAGTGGCAGAAGCTCATGATGTCGACACTTTCCGTATGTCAAGATTCCAAGCTGTCCGTGCCAAATATACATTTACTGACTCGTCATGCGCCTATAGATCCCCCGCAAAAGATGTTTGCCAGTAAGCTTGAAATTCTGAAGCCCACAAGAGGTTGCATACCAATTGATGAGTCTAAAATACTAATGATTTTCTACAGAGCATCCAAGCAAACCTCATATAAATGGTACAATTCCCTTTCTCTTTTGGCGGTAAACATGGAAATTAACAGTATTAGGACTCGATGAATACAAGAAACTCTACGATGAATCGATTAAGGAGCCCAACAAGTTTTGGGGAAGAATGGCCCGTGAGCTCTTAACTTGGCAAAAGGATTTTGAGACCGTTCACAGTGGATCGTTCGCAGGCGGCGACAATGCTTGGTTCTTAGAGGGCCAATTAAATGCTTCATACAATTGCGTTGATCGTCATGCAATTAAGAATCCAGACAAACCAGCTATCATCTACGAAGCCGACGAGACTACCGATGGTCGTACTCTTACATATGCGGAGCTCCTACGAGAAGTCTGCAAAACGGCATATGTTCTCAAACAAATGGGTGTTAAGAAGGGAGATACTGTTGCGATATACTTGCCCATGATTCCAGAAGCTGTTATTGCCTTCTTGGCTTGTTCGCGTATTGGTGCAGTTCACTCTGTTGTCTTTGCTGGTTTCTCCTCCGACTCCCTCAGAGACAGAGTTATTGATGCTCAATCGAAAGTTGTTATTACCTCGGATGAGGGCAAGCGTGGTGGAAAATTGATCGGCACAAAGAAGATTGTGGATGATGCGCTGAAACAATGTCCTGATGTCACACACTGCTTGGTTTACAGACGTACCGGTGCGGATGTTCCAATGACTAAGGGTCGTGATTGGTGGTGGCATGAGGAGGTCGAGAAATGGCCATCTTATATTGCTCCAGAGCCAATGAATTCGGAAGATCCATTATTCTTACTCTATACCTCTGGATCAACCGGCAAACCAAAGGGTGTTATGCACTCAACTGCCGGATATCTTTTAGGTGCCGCAGCTACTGGAAAGTATGTATTCGATATTCATGACTCAGACAAGTTTTTCTGTGGTGGTGATGTCGGATGGATTACTGGTCACACTTATGTTGTTTACGCTCCTCTCCTTTTGGGTGTTGCAACTGTAGTATTCGAAGGAACTCCAGCATACCCAAATTTCTCCAGATATTGGGATGTCATTGAGAAGCACGAGGTCACACAATTCTATGTTGCGCCTACAGCACTTAGATTATTGAAGCGTGCCGGCGATGAACATGTCAAGGCACAAATGAAGCATTTGAGAGTATTGGGATCAGTTGGTGAACCAATTGCTGCTGAGGTTTGGAAGTGGTATTTTGAAATTGTTGGAAAGCAGGAAGCTCACGTTGTTGATGTAAGCATTTTCATCTGGCCTATGTATATCAAAACTGACATAAGTGTAGACTTACTGGCAAACCGAGACAGGTTCCCATGTTATTACTCCTCTCGCAGGTGTTACCCCTACAAAGCCTGGTAGCGCATCTCTTCCATTCTTTGGTATTGAGCCTGCGATTATCGATCCTGTCTCTGGAGAAGAAATTCACGGAAATGATGTCGAGGGTGTATTAGCATTCAAACAACCATGGCCTAGTATGGCTCGTACCGTTTGGGGTGCACACAAGAGATATATGGACACATATTTGAATGTCTACAAGGGATACTACGTAAGTTTTACCTCCCATTTCCCATTGCAAATTGCTAACATGATCTAGTTCACTGGTGACGGAGCGGGACGTGATCACGAAGGTTACTACTGGATTCGAGGTCGTGTTGACGATGTCGTCAATGTCAGCGGTCATCGTCTCTCTACTGCTGAAATCGAAGCTGCTTTGATTGAGCACCATTCTGTTGCCGAAGCCGCTGTCGTCGGTATTAACGATGAGCTCACCGGACAAGCAGTCAATGCTTTCGTTGCCATCAAAGATGGTAATGAGATCAACGATGCATTGAAGAAAGATCTTATCTTACAAGTCCGAAAGAGTATTGGTCCATTTGCTGCGCCAAAAGCAATATTTGTCGTTCCAGATTTGCCAAAGACTAGAAGTGGTAAAATTATGCGTAGAATTTTGAGAAAGATTCTGGCCGGTGAAGAGGATCAATTGGGTGATATTTCTACGGTACGTTTTATGCATCGTCATTTTTTAAATGTTTGGTTACTAACATCCATACTAGCTCTCTGATCCAAGTGTAGTCGAGAAGATCATTAATACAGTTCACAACGCAAGAAAGAATTAAACAATAAAGAGTGATTATGGAATATTTCAAGGGTGGGAGGAAGGAGTTTATATCGCTTATGGCTTATGATACATGGCATACGCATACTAGTTTCTATTTCCTTGTAGTCATTAGACTCAACTTGAAGAATTGGTTGGAAGTCTGTTAGCGATGTTGGGAAACAATTGATGAATTTTTTGGTCTCGGTTGGTCTTGTGGGATATCAGGGGTTAGGGTATTTATTATCGATGGCTATTTATTTAAGTATGATGAATTTAAGATATCCTTTCTATTACAAAACCCGACTCGGCTTTTAGGATTTACATGAGACGATGGATTGGCAATTGCTAATTGCTAAGTACCCAGCCAAATCTTGTACGCCGAGACGCCCCTTGGCTTGGTGAGCTTGGCTACCCATAGTAATGGGCTTGGCTGCTGATGATTTGATGAGATGGCGTGGAATGGAATGGAATGGATTGGTGAGGTGATGCGGTGATGCGGAACTGGTGGTGTAGCGTTGAATAGCCTGTTTCTAGAAGCTGAAGATGAAGGGGGGAGGGATGAGGGATGGAAGGGCTTGGTGCTTGTTAATCGGAGAAAAAGTTTTTATTGGTTGGTTTGAGGGGTTGAGGGTTGAGGGGTAGATGGGTGGTATTTGGCATTTGGCATTGGGTTTAAGGTTTAAGGTTGAGGAGTCGTCACCTTTGTGAGGATTGTGATGTGATGTGAATCTGATGTACTATGTGATGTATGTGATGTGGTATGAAGATACATGAGCATAGCCTCGAATTTGTGGACGTTGTCTTGTCACTTACGGAGTACTTGTGTTGGTAATGCGGTAGTTGGATTGTTGTTGACGCGTATGCTTTTTGAAGATGACTGTTTGATTGGGGGGAGGTTTCTTACTTGAGAGTTGGGTTTGGGTTTGAAAATTTGAGATGTGGGTATGGTGGGATAGGGGGCAGATTTGGTGTTTGGATGGATGGATTGGTGATGACGATAAGGAGGAGAAGGATGTTGAAAATTTTGATATGGAGATATTTCTCGGATACTCTGATCATTGTCTAGTACACTCTATGTCATTTATCTATCTGGGATTTCTAGCTCTAGTCTTCAAATGCACTTATTAGCACGTCAAGGTTAAGAAATCTACATGAGAAATGCTTCCCAAATATCCATATCTCCTTCTTCGGCCGAAGTGACACGTGATCATTCATCACGGGGCATGAGAGATAGTTTGAGTTTGGGTTTGGGTTTGAGTTTGAGTTTGAATATGGCTTGGAATAGATATATATATAGTTTTTAGTTTTTGATTGTGGTGAGCTTTTGTTTCAGAAACTGTCATTTATTTTGCATTATGAAGTGATATGTAATGGAATGTGATGTGTGCTGTGACTATCTGTTTTTGTTGCCTTGCATTTGTATCTAGTTATATAAGTAGGAAATGGAAATAAATGGTTGGGTGTTCGATGTGTATAAAAATGATGTTAGAACTATGTGCCGAGAATCTCATATCAAGATAAGTGTGTTTTGTTTCATCTCGTCTCATCTTCTTCACAGTTTCACCTTATAATAATATGCAACGACTTCATTGGTTAAGAGGAAGATGGAGATGGATGAAGGGTTGCGATACTAGTAATGGAGCGATATCATGTCCTTTGATAAGGAGTGTATGAGGGGCAACGCCTTTTTTTGATTGAGGTCAGAGGTCAATTGCTCCGCCACATCATGTCGCCACCATCTAGATTCCAGAAGGGAGGACAAGTTAAAATATTCGGAAAGTAAGAGAATTGATTCTTTTTGGGGCAAATAAATTATGTTTGAATGAGTTGATAAATTGATAAATTGATAATAAGCCAAGAGATTTAGTTCCATGGCATGTTGCATCTCGTATTATCTTGCCGGTCTTCCAGCACATAAAATACTTGTTAAACAAAAGCTCAGCCACTCACTGTACAGAGAGTATAAAGACACCAGATCTCGAGTTTTGATAAAAAATAATATTATCAAATATACCGAAGAAGAAAAGATATTTGAACGACCCTTAAACTCAATCAATAAAAGGTGTTGCGCTAGAAGGATTTACTAAATGAGACGGTCTCAAACTTCCACTTAACATTCACGAAACCACCTTACGAAACTTCACACCGCAAACACTTAGCATCGCTTTTTAAAATTATACGATAATATTTCGAGTCGCTCTTTTTTGTTAAAACCTGGTCGAGAAGGGATAATATTATATTAATTTGGGGTTTCCGAAGACTTTTTCAACTGCGCATGAGATTATCAAGGGTACAACGTTCTTTTCCTTCTGTACTCTTGACACAAGGGGAGCTGGTGCTCTCATTAGGCTGTGCCTCAGCCCATTACGACGAAAGATTGTGAGGACAACAGGACAACAACTGTACACAATTATAGATCATGTACATATTGAGGGGTATAGTCGTACTGACGACTTTATTCGCAGATTTAATAAATGGTATGTTTATCACATTCCGAAATGGTCTTGATTTTTTAAAGAAAGAAAAAACACATGCCAACTTCTCCCGATGTGCCAACAGTCTTAAATATGGAGATAATCAAAAGCTAATCCATTAACCTTAAAGCACACTCTAGTGAAAGAAACCCTTTAACATATATTTCATTGGTCGATACTCCAGATATTAGAACACCATCACATCGAGTACATGCTTTGTCGAGTTTTGATGTCGAGTTCGGATTGCATGGGGGTAACCAACGGGTGAAGCTGTCGTTGAAGCCCAATCATGATGTTATTGCGGATGGAGCGACCATACAATATTTGGCACCGGATGGATCAGTGAGGACTTCGGAAACTATCGATAGGTCGGCACATCGTGTATTTAAGGGGTCGACATGGCTACAACATTATGAAGGTGCGGAATGGACGAATGTTGGATGGGCGAGGATAATGGTGAAAAAGGATGGGGATGAACCTATATTTGAAGGTGCATTTCGGGTGGATGGTGATCATCATCATATTCAAACGAAGACGAGTTTTATTTCTACGAGACATGCATTAGATCCATCATTACCGGATGAAGGAAAGGAATATATGGTTGTATGGAGGGACTCTGATATTGGGAGTGGTTATACAGAAGATTTTGAGGGACTGATGCACCCGGAATTGAGAAGAAGCGCACGGGAGGATCCTTCATGTTCAGCAGATGGACTAAATTTCAACTCGATGAATAATCCGATCAATAACTATGAACCAATGGCTAAACGGGAAGAGGGGTTCTGGGGTTCAATCTCAACTCGAGCCATATTCGGACGACAAATCGATACACAATCAGGTGGTAATTCTGCAGGAGTTAACCTTGCCACAACTATCGGATCCTCAGCTGGATGTCCTTCTACACGAAAAGTAGCTCTTGTGGGAATAGCAACTGATTGCACATATACGGCTGCTTTTAACTCAACCGAAACGGCTCGAGAGAACATCATTCAAGTTATTAATGCTGCCTCTGCACAATATGAGGATAGCTTTAATATTACGCTGGGTTTACAAAATCTTACTGTTAGCGATGCTGCGTGTCCTGCTACTGCAGCCTCTTCAGCTCCCTGGAATGTGGGATGTAGTGATAGTGTTACGATTCAGGATCGTTTGAATTTATTTTCTGCATGGAGGGGTGAGAGAGCCGATAATAATGCTTATTGGACTTTGCTTAGTACTTGTGGTACTGACAGTGTAAGTTTGTTTTGTTTTTTTTTCCCCCGAGGTTGTGTCATTTTAGAGCCGGAATGTCTAAGTAAAAGACTTGCCGGACAATCACTTCATCATGCCCCTTACTAAATCTTCATCTAGGCTGTTGGATTAGCTTGGCTTGGTCAAGCCTGTGTCACGGACGCACAAGTAGCATCAACATCATCTGGTAATGAAACAGTTAGTGGTGCCAATGTGGTTGTTAGAACGAGTACCGAATGGCAGGTTCTTGCCCACGAGACTGGACATACATTCGGAGCCGTTCATGATTGTACATCAGCAACTTGTAGTGATGGTCAAACGGTCGCAGCACAACAATGTTGTCCACTTAATGCACAAACATGCGATGCTGGTGGAGCATATATCATGAATCCAAGTACTGGTAGTGGTATCACGAAATTCTCACCTTGTACCATTGGAAATATCTGTTCAGCTATTGGAAGAAACAGTGTTAAAACCAATTGTTTGACAGCCAACAAAGATATTACTACGATAACTGGAAGTCAATGCGGCAATGGAATTGTGGAATCAGGTGAAGATTGTGATTGTGGTGGACCTAGTGGTTGCGGAAGCAATAGTTGTTGTAATCCAACTACTTGCAAATTTACGACAAACTCGGTTTGTGATCCAAGTAATGAAGATTGTTGCACATCGACTTGTCAGTTTGCATCGAGTGGTACAGTATGTCGTACTAGTACGGGTACCTGTGATCCTCAAGAAGTATGTAGCGGAACTGCTGCTACTTGTCCTGCGGATGCTACTGCTCCTGATGGTAAGATTTTCTCATCTTCCTACTTTGAATTTATTCTAACTCATGATAGGAACTTCTTGTGGTAATTCTTCCTCATTGGCTTGCGCTTCAGGCCAATGTACTTCTCGTGATCTTCAATGCAGAAGTATCATGGGGTCATACACCACAGGTAACGATACATATGCCTGTTCATCCTCCGGTTGTCAAATCTCTTGCGCTTCTCCCGAATTTGGCGCCAATGTTTGTTACTCTATGCAACAAAACTTTCTCGATGGTACACCCTGTCAAGGTGGTGGCAGATGTTCCAATGGTGGCTGTGAAGGGGCATCAGTCGGCAAAGAAATCACCTCCTGGATTGAAGAACATAGAAATCTCGTTATCGGTATCGCTTGTGCGGTTGGTGCGCTAATCATCTTTGCATTGCTCAGTTGTATTGTGGGTAGCATAAGAAGGAGAAGAGCCATTAGATTAGCCAAGGAAAGAGCAGCTAATCAACAAGGTTGGCCTCAGGGTCCAAACGTGTGGCAAGCTCCTCCTATGAGTAGTGGAAGACGAGGAATGGGTGCACTGGGTCCCAATGGAGGGGATTGGGTAGATGGAAGGTGGAGACAAGAACCACCGGGGGGGTGGCAACCGAGTGTTAGGTATGCTTGATTTGAGTTTAAGTTGAGTCGGGGTTTGAAAATGGGAGTATGTGTTATACTTTGTGCATTATACATTACGTGGTGTTTTTGGATTTCATTGGGGTTTTGCTATAGCATGTTGATGGATGGGATTCCATTGGGTTTGATTGGGTATGGCGTTTGGAATGTTGAGGGATCGGGGTACAGATATCTACCCCTACTCGGCTGGTATATAGTAATTATTATATTATATTATCTTGTCTTATTTTATCTTATCTTGGTCTTATTCTTATATCATATTATATTGTACTGTTAGAGTAAGTAAAAGAGTAGAGTGGAATGAATAGATATCTTTTCTTTATCTTGTTAAGGAATTCTTGAGTCTTGATGAGATGAGATGATGAAATGATGAAACGATGAAACGATGAAACGATGAGACGATGGAATGAAAGTTAAAGTGGGATGTGAAATTATATTTAATTGATCTCGGGAATGTATGGATGAATAAAAATAGAAATAGAAATAGAAATAGAAATAAAAAGTAAATAAGAATAAGAATAAGAAGTATATATATATCAAATAGTTATATATTTCTTTAATATTCCCCCCCCCCCCCCCAAAAAAAAATTTAATATCAATTTTCTAAATAAAAAGTTCAACATTATTTTTCCAAATTTTTAATTTTTTTTAGAAAATTAATTTTAGAAAATAATATTTCAATCTTTAAGAAATAATATTCAAAAGACAATTCAATTCCAAAAGAGAATAAATAAACGATAAAAAGGGGTTTATTAGGAAATAGAAGATAGAATATGATAAGGATTTCGGAGAGGTTCTGTTTGTGAAGAGTGATAAATATCTATCTAGTTCATCCCTAAAGTTCATTCTATTTGTTCATTCTATTCGTTGGTACCTAAGACAAGATGAATCTAAATACTCAAGCAGTGTTTTATGGATGATTGCTATCATGTCATTTCATTTCTTTCATATGGGTAACGTAACTGTAGAATTCCTATCAACGTCCTATTCACGTCGTATAACGCCAATCCTATCCATATGATGCCCGCCATCTCCAGTGTATGCAAGTATGCAATTATTGGTTGTACATTTTGTTTTATGTAGATTTCTGAATTTCTTTTGCTTTTGTTTTTGAGGTGCCCCGTCCACATACTGACTGACTGCGAGAAATAGATTTCTCGATTTTGTATATGCAGGTGCTGGATAGGAGGAATGTCATGCTTCTTCCATATTGCGTGGTTCGAAATCGAGACATGTTTCCAAAGGTAAGCGATGTATAAAAGATGCAGAACATCTGAATAAATCTGGTATTATGAGACCTCCGAGAATTCGGTGCTTCACAGATTTCGTTCCCCTTTGATCAACCTCGAACAGATAATCTTTACCATCCATTTTGACCATAAGGAGTAGCACCATAAGGAGTAGCTGCACCACCTGCACCACCCCAAGCATTTCCCCCACCATACGGTGTAGTATAACCTGCGTCCTGCCAACCTTGGCCATTCATACCGACATCCGGACTCTGAGGCGCATCATATCCACCATTAGCTTGTCCATCACCCCCGGTAAGATCCTGAAGGACCGCAGCCAATTTTTGTTGCATGACTTTAATACCCTGTTGAATAATGGCATCGGGTTCTAGGTTACCAATCGATTCGACTTCAAAATAAAAGTTATTTGGCACGGCGTCGTAATCAAATGGGGCGCCTTCTTGAGGCGGTTCTTCCCAATCCGCATATTTACTTTTAGGCCTGTAGTGGCTAAGTAAGCATAATTCCTTGGTCCCACTAAAGGATCATTTACGTACCATTCCTTTGCAGCGTCATGTTCATACCACAAATCAATATGCTTCAATTTGTTATGTGGATCATATTCAAAGCCGACAGCAGCTGTAGGTGCCCATTTAGCGTGTTCCTTTGCGATACCCTTCAAGGCTATACACTTCATGCGCAATTCCTGTCCCTTTCTCAATTTCGCAATGACAGGTCCAAGTCCATCGGGATCAGTGATAACAGGATTCCCAACCCATTTATTAGCACGTTGTGGATCTACCACCAAATCGCGAGCATAAACCTTCATGATTTCATCCCCCGTACATCTCGCGTGAAGAGTAAGTGTAATACTGCAAAGTTCACAGTTTCCATCGCAATCGCAATCTCTAGTGTAAATAACATCGTCACAGTTTTTGGAGTTCAGTGGGATGAGACCAAGTCGATGGGCGATAAATTCATCTGCTAAGACCGATGTATTGGCTTCTATTTGTACTCGATCGATAGCAATTGTTGGGACTTCTGAGAGAATTGTTCGACGGAGGGAATTTGCAAAGGAGAGGTCTACGTTGGATAATTCAAAGTCGACATGATGTGAACCAGCCTATGACATAATGCGCGTGAGCTTCCCAATCATTAAAATTAACTATAGCAATATGAAATTATACCTCTGTGATCTTGACTTGAGGTCCTGAGGACTCCTGGTCCATTACCATAGGGTCATAATCCATATTGGCGGAGTTGACAAAGAAATTTGCTGCTGGGCGATTTGCGCTGCGCGTGAGGTGGAATTGACTCTGGAAAATTCGAGGATAGACAGACTAATCCTTAGGCTGAACTCAATTCTAACACTGAGTAATTTCCTGAACAGGCTGAGTCGCAAATTGATAATGGATCCAGAGGTTAAGACTTTGGGCAGTCTGCAGGGCTGAGGTGTTTGGTGATGAGATTTAGGTTTTGCAATAGAAATTCAAAAGATACTGCGGTTGATAGAATAGAGGCTTAAGCACATTCCTTGTCTTCATTGTCTCGGAGGATCGGTAAAAATGTTTACCCGATCCTTATTTGAATATTGCTTACATAATGCATACCAAGACCGAGCTACGGTAGACCATAGTACACCAAAATGTGGACAAGGAGGCTGTGTTGGCCCAGAACATAAGATCAACGCGGACAAGACCTCGTGGCAAGAATACGAAAAGAAAATTTATTAAGACTGTATAAACTACGCCTCAAGAGACCTGCTGAAATATTGAAAACGGTCCTGGCGGTCTCGAATATTCGAATGTGGGAGTTTTATCATGTTGGCCTCGTTTCTCCTTTAGCAAGCGGAAGTATAAAAGAAGGCTGAGTATTAGGGGTGATGTTGTTGCACATGGCGTTATAGCTTCATTTTGTGCTTGATTGGAGTAGATTGGAGTAGACAAGTGAAACTTTTTGAACTCGTAACATTAATGATTCATGACGCGCCATAGTATTACTCTTCAGGATTCAAAGTCAATCATTGATTATCATGACGATGAGTGGACCAATAATCAAAAGCTTATATGATGAGGAATTAATTACCCGCTGCGCCCTCAACAAAGAGAATATGGAGACGAAGCTTCGGACAGATTGCATGCTGGGCAGCTGGGGTCCAATCTCTCACTTTCGTACATGCATCAATCTAACCCCGCTGCCAATCTGGGTCTTGTATTTGGGCCATCTATAAGATAATGAATTTGATCTTAGTAGTTAAGTTTGGGCGATCAAGTGGAACTTTTTCCATTGAAGATTTGTGTACGCAAGAACCAATCTGTAGAGCTTGCGATGGCAGTGCTTAAATGCTTTGCAGACTTTAGACACTCCTGTAGTTAGAACGGGAGATATAATATCAGTTTGCTGTATGATAGTTCGAATCAAGCGCTGCATGAATCACTATCATATAAGATAAGACAGCATAACATAGTATAACATAGCCGTGACATCCAGTTGACCTGGGTACTTCGTATATAATGTTATGATATATGTACACAAGAATGAATTCGGCAAATTATAAGATTAATTATTGACAACTTCCCCATCGGATACTCCGCTCCTCAAGGGTCTGTCATGAAAAAAACGAAGGAGGAAACACGGATGAAAGAATTGAAAATACTAAATACTTGGCTTCTTGGTGATAATGTTTCGTAGTTTCGTAGTTGCGTCGGGAAAGACGATGCCCAGACGAAAGCGCCTAATGAGTAGGAGATATGAAATCAGATTGTGATTTAGTGGCTTGGGACTTGAGATTCTTTTGCTGACAATTTTCATATAATTGGTTAGATGGACCCGCCGGTTTCCATTTTCCTTACTACCTACTACAACAAGACAAGACGACAAGATGGAAAAGGGTGGACAAGGTGGACAAGGTTTATTAAATGTCATTGCTTGTATTGCTGCGCCATAATTTGCCTCCATGCAAACAGTAAAGAAGGACCCTTGTAGACCACGACCACCACTTTTAATGTCCGGAAACTACTAGATACAGATTATCAAGCTCCAATTTTTTGAGAGGTACAAAGACAATTGTTCGCCCTCTTCTTTTTTATATCAATACTTTTCTCTATCGATCAATAAACAAAACACATCTATCTATCTAGATATCTATCTACAAGAAAAGATAACACCTTTCGAATAAACCTTTCGGAAAGTCAAGTCAAAGTGTCATAGACAATTTAGAACTTGTCTATCAAATACACTTCACACTACACATTACACCGCACATCATCTACATACTACAACTACAACCAAACCACTACACACACAACAAAATATCAAAATGTCAACCCCAACTTCCCCAACAGGAAGCACCCTCTCCTCCCGCCGCGGATCCTATAAATCGCTCTCCCTCGACCTCTCCAACCTCCCTCCACTCACACAACCCACACCCCCCTCCAACACCCTCCTCATAACCAACCTGAAAGACGCCGAGATCTTCCGCCCAGACAACCTCCAATCCATCAAAGAACTAATCAACACCTCCGCCCCCATCCATTCCTGGGCACCTCTAAAATCCTTCTCCCGCATAATCGTATCCTTCTTCTCCGAAGAATCCGCCATCCGCATCCGCCAAATCCTCGACGGCGAAGAAATAATGGGCGAACAAGTGCGCGTATATTTCGGCCAACCTACCTCCATCTCCCCAAAAGATACGCATCTCAATCTCCCCGATGCGGGAAAACTCTTCTTTATTTCTCCACCGCCTTCTCCTCCTCATGGCTGGCAAATGAAAATGGAAGATGCGCCCAATAAGCAAGTCCATGCCGAGGATTTGGCAGAAGCGTTGGCGAAATTACATCATCGTCCCAATACCGATTTACCTGCTAGTCCTCTGAGTGATAATGGATCGACTGCGTCGTCGAAAAATGGGAGAGGGAGAAGCGCGAGTATGACTACCATTTATGATCCTCAGGCTCATGGATTTAGTCCCAATTTACCGGCGATAGCGGTGGAGGATACGACGGGGGATGATTGGGGTATGAGTCCGTTGGAGACAGAAAAGCCTATTTTGGCGCATACGGCAAGACCACCCGTGGAATTGATGGAGTGTTAGATACTTGCGGGGTATGGAGATGAAGGGGGGAAGGGATGTGTATATGACATAATGGAAGACGGATAAGGTGAATTTGGAGGAGCATTTACTTTTGGACTTTTGGGCATTTCATTGGTGTTGGTTTGGGTTTGATGCAAAAGAGATATTCCTTGCTGTTTTGTTGTTTCTCTGAGGTGCATTGCGAGGAGTTGAGAAGTTGGGCATTTACCACGAAAAAGCGAATGTGATGGCGTGGCGCGGTTGTATGATATATGGGTGGCGTGAAGATAGAAAGTAGCGAGGATACCTATGACAATAGTCATGCGAAATACAAAATTTTTACTAAAATTTTTACTAAAATCTTCTTAAATTTCATGTCAAATTGTGATGCATTGCGCTATTGTATGCAGGAGGATATATGAAGTTTATTTGGCAATATATACATGGGGACTCGCACACAACCAATACTACAAATATACAACCACTATTCTCCCATTCCACATCTCCCTCTCCCATCCCTCATCCCCACAACTAAACCACACTCCTCCCTACAGCCACCACCCCCTTCCAAACAACCCAAACTCCAATTCCCACGCCTACCACCGCCAAAGTCAACGCTTTCAAATTCCTCCTCTCAACGCCACTCTTCTGCTTCCACCCCACCACATACTCCCCAAGTTCCGTCTTCGTCTCCAATTCCGGCACATACTGCAGCGCAAAATCCGTTTCGGTTGCTAATCCCATCGTCGGACTATGTATCACCATGGGCAAGACTCTTCTTAGGAACTTGATCTGTTTTCGATCGAGATATCCGATGCTTCTATATATGTAACTTATTGTCATGTATAGTATACATTGACCGGCTACGAGAGCCCAGTAGTAAAGAGATGGGTTACCGAGTTCGAGGGCGTTGGATAGTTTGGTGCCGTTTAGCCAGCGGGCGTTGGCTTCTAGGAGGGAGCGGGAGGGGTAGGCGGGGGGTTGGTTTTTGAGGGAGAGGATTATGTTGTTTGCGAGGATTATGGAGGTTGGGGAGGGGGATATTTCGGTTAGGAGGATGGATTCCATGATTTTTTTTTGCGGGGGTTGGGGAGGAGAAATAGGTGGTGGGGGTGCCAAGGTAGTGAGCAACGAGACGCCAAAGAGCGATGTAGTCGGCTATTTCTTGGGGGCGGAGGAAGATCCCTTGTCGGGGAAAGGAGAGCCAGATCAGGGTTGTGGAGAAGGTGCCGATGGTTGCTATACTGTCGAGGTCATTGATTGGGATACCGTATTCTTCTGTGGAATAGTAGGAGGGTTTTTCTTTGGCTAGGGAGAGAATGCGGCGACGGACAGCGGCGTGGAGGAGGCGGGCTTTTATGGAGGATATGTGGCCGGTGCCACCGGGTTTGATGGCTTCGATGGCTTCGGTTACCTGGAGAATGTGTTGAGTTGTTTCAAACATTCTTCTTCTCGCTGACTGTTGATTGATCAGATGATCTTCGGGAATAGAAGATATGCGTTGTTTGAGAAGATTGAGATTTGAAGCTGCGCTCCTTGAATGTATTCTTGTGAACAGCATTTTCCTACAGAGAAAACTTCTATGAAGTGATATGCAGATTCAAGCCTATGTACTTCACACGACAACGATCTTACCTTTGTAGAAAAGCCACCAGTCCTAGCTAGAACCTCTGTAACTCTAGCTGCACCCATTCCCCCTAGCAACGATTGATATGCAAGCTGTTTGCCATATCAGTGTCTACAGAGCATTGTGTAATACAGATCACATACTCCAGTCAACGCAGCCCCTCCGTATCTGTAAAAAACCTCTTGCCCTCTTCCAATCTGATCCCAGTCCTAAATATAGTTTGAGCAAAATCACCAGTATCAAGGTCACTAGACCACTCACAACCCAATCCGGTATTGTATTAATCTCTTCCCATAATTCTCCCAATTTTTCATCCTCAGAAGAATGATCTCTCAGCAAAGCGTACAAGTCTCTCTTGGGCTTTTCCTTGCCTTCCTTTTGATTCGGAAGTATGTTTTAGTTTCTTGGTAATTCCCCAGATGTGGGTGGCGATATTTTGTCTAGACGATTTAAGCATTCTTCAGCCAGAACATCATATGAAAACTTCATGGGATGCATTTGTTCTTCTGTAAGATGCTCAGGAGTCCATTGAAAGGTGTATCCCCAAGCGTTGCGAGTATTTTTATCATTTCGACGGAAAGGATTTGGCCAAGCCATATGAATAACGGTGATACTCGACAGAAGACAAACTAGAAGTCTGTAGAAGTCGTTTGAACGAAAAGAAACAAAGCGAAAATTGTTCAAAATAAACTTATGAAGAAGTAGCAGAATTCTTTCCCTTCGCAAGAGACGGGAACTGGAAATTAGATTTAAAGATGCCTCCTGCCAATCAACCTACGTACAGAGGCATCATAGACTAACAACTACCTAAGTACGCTATGTAGATACTAGGTAGTATTGCCGCGCTTGAGTTCTTGAGGTAGAGTGGCCCAAAGCAAGAAACCTCTTTCCTGGAATATAAGCACGAACGAGGACGAGATGAGATAACATATAAAATAAGATGGATTTGTATAAATAGTATAGCAGCAGTGAATATCAGGGTTTGTGATAATGAGCAATTCACATTTACGTCCACCTCCATTCTCACATAAGATCAAGGGCCAAAAAAAAAGTGTATTGTTAATAAATTCGACAAAGTTCGGACCAGGTGAAGAAGGTTCCTACAACCCTGATAAGCATCTTGACCGATAAGAACCCCAGTCAAATTTTTAGGCGAAGATTTTCTTTTTCCATCAAATCCCAATGTTTCCCAGAGCCCATAAACTTATTTTCATCCAAGAATATGAATAGCGATGTCTTGTTCTTGCACGAAAAGAACTCTTCGATTGTTTATGCGAAACGTAGCCCAAGTTGAGCTAGCTGCATCAAGCACATCCACTTACCGACCACAAAGAACCAATCTTCGAAGGTTCAATGTTCCCTCACTTCCATCTCTCCATCCTTCGCACTCGAGAGCATATTCGTCAGCTTATTCATCCCAGCCCATAAAAAATGCTGGTGGAGATGCGCCTATCGAGAGTCAAAATGAAATTCCTTCTGCGACGGAAGGGCACATAAATACTACACCCGACAAGATTGATGATATGGATGACTTGTTCATGGAAATTACACCCGAGTCGTTAGATGCGCTTGCAGCGGAGACAAGATCCGAGTTAGCAAATTCGCAGTCAAGGGAATCAAAGGAGTTGAAACAGCCATGGCAAGCAGAGAAATCAAAGGAGTTGAAACAGCCATGGAAAGCAGGGAAATCGTGGAAATCCATTGACCCGACAGGGACGACGGAAGAGACATGGATCCAGAGAGAGCCGATAGACATATTTTCAAAGCCGATGAAAAAGCCAAGATGGGATAAATCCGTGGAGACATTGAGGCTCAGAAGCATCGAAATTGACAACGCAGTATCGTATTCCCCACAAGCCAGCACATCGAAGAGAAACATGGTGGATGATGATTGGACGCCACCCAAGCGTAAAACTTGGATGGAGCAAAAAGCAGCACTGAAGGAAAAATTCCCTGATGGTTGGAAGCCGATGAAGAAATTATCACCAGAAGCGCAGGTAGGTATCCGAGCACTACATGCTCAATATCCGGAGCAATATTCCACGGCTGCACTGGCCGATCGTTTTCAGGTATCTCCTGAAGCGATTCGGAGAATTTTGAGAACCAAATGGGTACCAAGCCCAGAAGAAGAGGCAGACCGTGAGAGAAGATGGTTTCAAAGAGGAAAGAACGTATGGAGTAGATATGCTGAATTGGGAGTAAAACCTCCCAAGAGATGGCGAGAGGAGGGTATAGGTAGGGGCAAACCGGAGTGGAAGAAGAGAGCAGCTCCTGTCCTTACGACTAGTCGACCTGGAACTTCCGAACCTCGAAGGCCAGAGACGATTAGTCTCGATGATGAGATGGAAGATAGGATTTTTTGAGCATGAATTGTCCTCAAATGTGTATAATGTTAATGTAAGACTATAAGATTACCTATGTACAGGAACAGGGTCATGTATTGATCGACAATTTTTTAATTGGCCTGCTCCCATCCTATTGATGTTGTATTCGGTATATCTGGGGTTTGTGTTACCCAATCTTAAAGGTCGAGGGTCTTTGGAAGACATCAATCAAATAGGATGGGTGGTGCTTAGATATGACTACTCTTCCTACCTACCTTAAATAGGTCGATCACCTATATTATTCATTATAAGAGTACGGCTCAAACTAATCAAACTGTACTAAACATATGTACGGAGTATGTATAAATGATATTATTGATTGATCTCTAGATATAAAGTCTGATTCAAAAACAAAAATCTGGAGAGCTATCAATAACGTATGAACAACAACGTTCATTTCCCTTTTCAAACATTACAACTCCAGATCTGGAAGATTAATTTGTTGGCAATTAAACCTAAAATCTTCCAATAACGTTCTGGAAAAATTTCAATTTGTTGTGGATTAAGATCCCATTCCTGAACCTTCCCCTGATTAACATGCCCTTGTAAATAAGTCAAGGGCAAGGTTAAACACAGACCTCTCCTTCACTTTTTTAATTGAATCCTGGTGTCTGGTGTGTCGACACTGAATGTTGAAGATCCATCCTTTGTATATCACGATAGGATAGGGCAAAAAGATAGAGGAGAAGGTGGTTTTTGTCTGCCACTTTTATTTCTGATATTTCTTGATTTCTGGTTTGTAGTTTCTAGTTTCCTCACCAACTCATCGTCATCAATATTGGGTCACCAATGTTTTGAGGGTCTCTCTTGTCTTTCTTCTTTTCTTCCCCTCCCCTCCCACTCTTTTTCTATGTCCAATCGGTGAGTAAAGAAAATCACGATAGGAAAACTCATCAAGCTAACTAACGTCATTATAGTTTTTGATTTTCCCATGTTCATTATACCCTATTTTCCTTCCGAGTCGAACAAAAGGTCAAACTCTTTTCCTAAATTATAAAATATTTAAAGCACCAATCAACATCTTCAGATAATAGTTGAAGAGTAGAGCTTCGACCATTCCATTTAGGTTGTCCTAGTGTTTCATGGATAGTCGATAATGGCTTCAACACCCATCAATTCAAGGACCTTCGCTGCGAACACAAGTCTCGGCTTGAAATCTAGTCCTTCTCCATTCCCACGAACCCCGCGACCCTCGAATAAGAACCGAAATCCTTATGAGTTAGGATTATCGCTGAAGAAAATAATTGGAACTACAGTATCTTCTCCACCATGCTTTGATTGTCTTCCTACATCTCGGATATTTGCGTATACAGCTGGAGCCGCAGTAGTGGTTGTTGATATTGATGATGAGGGAAAACACTCACAACGTTTCTTCCGGGCTTCTCCAACTGCAGTTGCCGCCAATGCAGGTAATGCAGGTTTGGGTGGACCCTCAACGCCAGCCAACAATGCCAATGATGGCAAAAACGGAAAAGGATTTCGAGATGCTGCAATTCCCTATGCACCATCCACCGCACATACGAGTTTAGAATCAGGTGACTCTTCATCAAAGACATGGTCGAGCAGGGAAAGAATAAAAGCGGCTACTTGTGTATCTATGAGTTCAGATGGTCGCTTCTTAGCTGTGGGCGAGGTAAGCAGGTCTGCATACAGATGTGTATAATGGCTGATGAAGACATAGACAGGGTACGCTCCTAGAGTTCTTATATTCTCTTTGCAGGACAGTTCTTCAGATACACCTCTCGCCATTCTCACTGAGCATACCTATGGCGTAGCCGCTATATCTTTCAGTCCAGATGGCAAATATTTGGCCAGCTTAGGTAATGTAAACGATGGATTCCTTCATGTATGGTCCATCAATCAAAAGGCTGGAACTGTAAAACTACATTCAAGCAACAAATGTACTAGCTTCATCAAGCACATGCTGTGGCTTGGAGGGAATGTAGTTACGGTGGGGACTCGTCATATAAAAGTTTGGAGGGTTGAAGATGGACGATGCCCCTCACCGAAACAAAAATTCGCCCTTGACGGCACACCATTACCAGTACCAGTACAGCCAGCACTCAAAACTCTTACCGGTCGGAACTGTTTACTTGGACCACTAGTAGATGCAACCTTCAACTGTGTGGCTCCTTTCTCTGACCACAGGGCGATTGTCTGTTCAGAAAAAGGAGACGTTTGCCTCCTAGACAGCACGGAAGGCCAAAAGCTAATAAAAGTTTTGAGCACCGGATTTCCCGTCACATGTGTTGCTATTGAAATGGAAACGCGACAAGTAAGGATAGGAGGTCGCAATGGTAAAGTCAAAACGGCATCCTTAGACACCCTTCTGGCTCCGAGTACTCCTCCATTGTCACCCGTTTCGTTAGATGGATCTAACGACGAAGTCGACGCTGGTCACTTATGTGCTATGGGATACGCCGGAGGTAATTTTGTTACGATTGATTCCAGGCATACGATTGAGATCTGGGGTAAATACGACGATGACGCGGACCATGGGTTTCAAAATACACTCCAACCTGCGCATGGTGACGCGGTAATGGGTGTCCAACTCCTACCCGAGAACAACCAGATGGGCGCCTCATTTCTCACTTGGTCTGTCAATGGTAGTCTTGCCTTCTGGGACTTGCATGGAAACAGCAAAGGGTCGATTACAATTGGCATTGATCAAGTATCCATGGACGAAGAAGCTTCCAATTCATGCCAGGTCGTAAGGATATCGAAGGAAGCTTTATTCTTGGTTTCCGGAGACAAGTATGGGATTTTGAAAATCATAAACCCATCTACTGGTGCATGTACTTTTGAGACACGTGCTCATTCTACCGAGATTCAAGATATCGCTATCTACGAGGACGATACATCAACCATGGTAGCTTCCTCTAGTCGGGACCGCACCATTCAATTATTTCGTCGAGTCTTTAATAAGTGGGAATTAGTACAAACCTTAGACGAACATACTGCTGGCGTATGTGGTTTATTCTTCGCCGAGAATGGCGAGAAGCTCATATCTTGCGGTATGGACAGGACAATTCATATCAGGCAAATCGTAAAAAAAGAAGCAGCAGGAGGCGACGTGCTGGCTGCTGTACCAGTCCGTATCATTACCTTGAAAGCTGCTCCTGTTTCGATGACGCCTTGCCTCGGTGCTCAAGTAGGTAATCTTGTGGTGTCCTTACTGGATCGTACTGTAGCCACCTATGAGATAGCTAGTGGCCGTCTTGTAAACTCATTTCGGGCCACGGACTATGATGGAGCAGACGCTGTCGCTTTAGACTCTCTTGCCATGGGTGCACCTAGTACTCTGTCTGGACGACCTGGTACGATTCTTGCAGGTGTCTCCACTACCGACAAGTCTGTTCGTATTTATGACTGGAGTACTGGATCTTTCCTAGACCGAGAGTGGGGCCATACTACTTCCGTGTCAGGCGTAGCACTTCTAGAGAACACCGATTCATCATCTAGAATATTAATAAGCACAGGTCTAGATGGCACAATTATGATGTGGGATATTGCTTCCAACACTACGGATCTTCATACTCAACCCGAATCAAATGATGGCACTCGTGATGAAACACCACCAAAGGAATCAACAACGTCACGACAACCATTGAGGAAAGTCTTGCCGAAAGCTGAGCTTGCCGAGTTTCAACGGTCATCACCAATGACTACACCTTCTGGACGGTCTTCACCCCCTAGAGTAGTTCGACGTAAGACTTCGAAGCACAGTTTAGCAAATCAAAATCCCACCTTATCAATTCCACCTGTACCGGCTATGCCATCTAAACATTTTGCATCCGCTTCAGACGATTCAGGTCGTAGAACTTCCCCAAGGAACAGATCTCGCAGTCCAAGCAGTCCTCAAACGAGAGAGGTAAGACGTCCATCGACAGCATCTGTGGATGTACGTGGTCGTGGCAAAGGTTCTGGCAGTGGCATAAGTGAATTTGGATCACTTAGCATGGCGACGGAACAAGCCTGTCGCACACTTCGAGCGTACCGGAGGAAGCTCTTATCTACTGAAACTTTTGACGAAGAATGCCTAAAGGAGCTAGATCAAGAATTGCGGCTCACTTCGGTAGCACTAGGGGACAAAAGTCAAAAGTCCAAATCCATTAGTGAGACGGTTCTAGCAGGGCTACTTGACCAATATTCCGACAGACTCGTTTCCATGTTTGATGAGAAGTTGAGATTGAGCCAACTAGGGGCGGGCAGAATGGTCGAATCTCCCACTGAGATGGTCGAACGCCCAAGGTCGGCTGATAGATCCAGCGAAGATGGAGAGTTTCTTGACTGTCATTGATTATGTATTTCGTTTGTTTTATTGCATGGATTTTACAGGTGTTTGGGATACCATACTCTCTTTAGAAGTTGGCAGGCCGTTTGAAGGTGGTTCCATTTGTATGGGACTTGTCGTTTACATTGCATAAGATTCTAGTTCACTTTACGGCGTTTGTATAAGCTCGGAGGTCGGGCAGATATCAACATTATGCATCGCTGAGGAGTTTTTTTTCTAAAAATGAAGGGCGGGTATTGACATGAGAATTGGGGAGGTATTAGGAGGCCGTAGTCTGGAAAGTCGGCCGTTTGAGCAATTAAATGATGGCGTTAGAGGAAATATAACACAGACTACAAATCGGTATTCTGTAAATTTTGCACCTCTCCCTCGTCGAGATGTAAATGATCAATGCAAATGTGTACTGCAAGCTTGACCGACTACCAAATCTACCAACCAGATACAACACTAACGGATGGCCTCATAATCACCCTGCAAATAGCCGTAGTTCACAAACACCTTCAGACTTAATAAAACTCTAATAGAAACTGCAAGATGATCAGGGATCTCAGCCTTATGCATCCCACGTGACCAAGATCCACGCTTAATCTTCCGTCGCGTTTACATTGTGCAGCCTTCCGCGAAATTATTCTCAGGTTGGCATAACTTCATCTTCAAGATTTAAGAATAATTGATTTTGCGCCAATTACAATCAATCTCCTTCCAAGTCCGTGATACTTGAAAAGAATTTTTTAATCCACGTATCTGATAACACATTTAAAGATTTGATACGAAGATTACTCTCTATTTTGACCACATATAAATCATAAATATGGTAAACCTCAGTGATGTTAAGGGTAACTCCCGCGACAATCGAACATCTGCACATACGCATATCAAAGGTCTCGGACTTCGAAATGATGGGACTGCTGAGAGACAAGCTGGCGGGTTTGTTGGGCAAACATCAGCTCGAGAGGTGAGTTGGTGTGCATAGTGGATGGCAAGACTTTAACTGATATATTTTAATTACAGGCTTGTGGTGTGGTCGTCGACTTAATTCGTTCACAAAAAATGGCCGGCCGAGCTATTTTACTCGCAGGAGGACCTGGAACTGGAAAGACAGCTCTCGCCTTAGCTATCAGTCAAGAACTCGGAACAAAAGTGCCATTCTGCCCCATCGTTGCAAGCGAAATATACTCGACGGAAGTAAAGAAAACAGAGGCGCTAATGGAAAATTTTCGACGAGCCATTGGTTTGAAAGTTCGCGAAACGAAGGAGGTTTATGAGGGAGAGGTTACAGAATTGACACCAGAAGAAGCCGAAAATCCACTTGGAAGCTATGGCAAGACTATCAGCACATTATTGATCGGGTTGAAGAGCGCAAAGGGCCAAAAGAAGTTACGATTGGATCCAAGCATTTACGAAGCTATACAAAAGGAAAGAGTCACAGTTGGAGATGTCATCTATATTGAAGCAAATACTGGAGCTTGTAAACGCGTTGGCAGATCGGATGCATATGCGACCGAGTTCGACCTGGAGGCGGAGGAATATGTGCCGATACCAAAAGGAGAAGTCCACAAGAAAAAGGAGATAGTGCAAGACGTTACTTTACATGACCTGGATATCGCAAACGCTAGACCTCAAGGAGGACAAGACATAATGAGTATGATGGGCCAGTTGATGAAACCAAAGATGACTGAGATCACTGAGAAATTACGAGCGGAGATTAATAAAGTGGTCAACAAATACATTGACCAAGGAGTGGCAGAGCTTGTTCCAGGAGTGCTTTTTATTGATGAGGTATGTATCAAGCCTTCAAAAACGCCTCCCGGTTCTCGATCATTAACAAATTGCAGGTTCATATGCTCGATATTGAGTGCTTCACATATCTGAATCGTGCTCTCGAATCAACAATTTCCCCCATCGTGATTCTCGCTTCCAACCGTGGCATGTGCACCATCCGTGGCACTAAAGATTTGATTTCGGCACATGGAATTCCTTCTGATCTTTTGGCTCGTCTTTTGATTATTCCCACAAATGCTTACGAGGCGGATGAAATTAAGAGAATTCTTCGAATTCGAGTTACAGTTGAAGGTCTAGCCATAACTGAAGCTGCATTAGACAAACTCACAGAACATGGTTCAAGAATTAGTTTGAGGTATGCATTGCAGCTCTTAACGCCATCTAGCATATTAGCGCGAGTAAGCGGGCGCAATCAGATTGATGTGATGGATGTAGGGGAGTGCGAAGATTTATTCATTGATGCACGGAGGAGTGCCGCTATTATGAACGGTGAAGCTGGTACTGGGTTCATTTCATAGACAGCATCCGCTGCGGCTGATGCAGTTCATTGGCATGGTTACACCCACTGGGACAGGGGTTTATCAAAAGCTAACTCGCTTCGTTTGGCGTCTAAAGGGGGTTTCTGTTTGCAGATATTCATGGATTACGTAGCTAAACACTAATTGGGAATAACATTCCTCCCAAATTGGAAGTAAACATTCCAATACGATTTTATTTAGTAAGCAAGATTATTTTGCCAATGTTACCAAAGCGTTTTCTTACTTTTTGATTTTCATTTCTTGGGAATTACTGGGAGTGAATATTGGCAACGGAGTTCACTCAAGACAAAGAAAAACGCATGCGAAACTGCAGCTGTGCAGTCTTCCCGAGACAACAAAGACACCAACATTTGCCATAATGCCTAGAATGCCTAGAATGGACAGAATGACACAACCAGATTTTGAATATGGATGAATTGAGATATTATAGAATTGTCCTTTTCTTTATTCAGTGGCAATGCATACAAAGCATTTCGTCACTATCAAGAAGGGCATTCTACCCTTCTTTTCTCTCTTCTTTATTTTCCTTTCTGTCTATTATACTCTGGAGCTCCCACTTGATATTTACATTAAAAACTTTAACAAATTTTTTATTTCATATTGAAGCAACATGATGTCAATTATTTCAGAAGTACGCAGAACCAACGGTAATATTGGTAGAGATGCGCCTCGATCACCTATTAGTATCTCAACAGATTCTAGCAGGAGGAATTCGTTGAGGCCAATTCTTCCAGACAAGCACTCAGAGCCTCCAACTCCAGTTTCACCTCCAGCTTTTGACCGTTTGTCAAGAAAACGAGCAGCATCACTCGACACTGAGAGTGCAAATCAACCACGAATCGGAGATCTCGCATTGAATAGTGCGAGCACAAGCAATAGCACCACTGGGGGACCTTCACCAATTTCTGATACGGCCGTCACAGAACAAGTCTGCCTTTGTCAACCTGACCCAAAGATACCACGACCTCGAAACGGTGCGTGACTTAAAACTTTTCTTTGACAATGATGATTGACAATGATCGTATGATTGGTTATTGAGAAGGGCTCCAGAAACCCTATGTTCACCCTAATCTTTGTTTATTGAGATGCATCCTTTGTGTTTACTACAGAAGCTAACATCATCCCTTTATAGCATTTATCCTTTACCGTCAACATTATCAGGCACAAGTCGTCGCCCAGCATCCCGGTCTTGCAAATCCCGAAATATCAAAGATCATTGGCGAACAGTGGCGAGAGCAGGCTCCAAACGTAAAAGAGGAATGGAAAAGACTCGCTGAAGTAAATAACATAGTAATAGCTTGTGATCTTAGACCATGCTGATTTTATGATACTTAGGAAGAAAAACAACGTCATCAAAGACAATACCCCAATTATCGTTACCAGCCACGAAGATCTGGGAAAGCGGTCGGTAATCGTCCACCAACTTCAACATCGGACGATCCTATTCGGTGTCCGAGATGTAACGGACGCTACATCTCAACGCCAAGTACACCGCTGACACCATTTACGCCGGCATTTGGGGCTGCCGTTCCTCGTAACGATAGACTTCTCCCGTCCTTCAGCGCGAATAACCAGTCCCTGCAGCAGCAGGCCCAACAGTCTCAGTACCAACCCCAGCCCGGCGAGCTGGAGAGACAACGCTATCTCGCTCAAATGCCAGGAAGCGGTAGAGTAGACTCGCCACATATAGGTCCACCTCCCCAACAAATGGTCAGGCGACACCCATACCCTCAGCCCCTTCATACCCACCATGAACACGATCAGGATATCGAGATGCAATCTCCCTCCCCAGATTTCAAACGTCGACGCTTCACAAATGATCCGAGGGTCTACCCACAAGCATCTCCAATGACTTATTCTAATCCCCATCAAGGCTTTGTCCGCAATCAACAAATTCCAATGTCCGCAGGTCCCTTTCGGAATCCTCCTCAACCTCTTCCACCTTCAAGACAAGGTGCAATGGGTCCGCCTCAATCGGCTCCTATGCGGAGCACTCATATGCAACAGACCATGACACCCATTTACCGCAGCCGCACACCCACATTCGACGAATCCCTACGACTGCCCCCTCTTCAAACCCAACTTCCTACTACCACCTCTACCTCCACTTCTACCCACCGTCCAGCAGACCGCGATGTCCGTCACGAAAGCCGGGAATCCCAAGCTCGCAGTATTGAAGCTATGGTGATGACAATTCCGTATATGAATAAATTGACGGTGCTTTCGAAAATTTCCCCGCCGTTGGCGACGCCGGGCCCTACAAGCCCGGCACAGGATATTAGGGGTGCGGTGATTGCGGTTGAGGGGGTTGAGAAAGGATTGATTAAGGAGGTGGGAGATTTTATTAGGGGACATTTAGAAAAGGATGCTAGTTGTGTGGTTCGGACATGGATTACGGAGTCAAGTGCTACTCGGGATTTGAGGGAAATAGCGGCAGATGGCGACATGGATACTGAGATGCGGGACGTCTCGGCTGCAAAAGACAGTAGGCGGGAACAAGCAAGGGAGAAGGGAACGGAAAAGGTTCCGGAGAGGAATGAGCATAGACATGAGATGATGATGGATATGAAAGATTTCAAACACAAAGATGAATCTTCCGATCCGTTTGTTGATTATTTATCGACTATCTCTCAATGGCATCGCAATTCCTCTCAAATCACCAAGTTTATCACTACTATCCCTCCTTCCTCTCCTCGCAGAGAGACTTCAACTACTTCCTCCACACCCCGATCTTCAGAAGCCTCCCAATCATCTACTCCTCACAAAAAAACACCTATAGCCCTCATACCCCATGGCTATTCCCTCACATTGTCAGATTCGTATTCGCTAAGATTACCGATAAATGATTCTTATGCGCCCGTAGATCATTGGCAATGGATGGCTACGCTCTGGCGAGGTATCATAGGTGCGGATCTTACAGTTTTTGTAAAGGGGGTAGGGAGGGAGGAAATGGATCGGTGTGGGGGTGTAGAGTGGAGTGTTGGGGGTGGGGGGAGGGGGATTGTGGTTAGAGTTTTGGTTTCGGAGAAGGGGGGAAGGGAGGGCAGTTTGGGGAGTTTGGGGGATAGTGTGGGGTTGAGGAAGGGGAGTGCGAGTACGGTTGGGAGTGGAGGTGGGGAAAGGGAAAGGGAAAAGGAGATAGCTGGCGGAACTGGTGGAACTGGAACTGGGAGTGGAATCGGGAGGGAAAGAGAAAAAATTAAGGGCAAAATGGATGAGAAGACTAGGAGAAGATTAGGTTTTGAAGTTGGTGAATGGGTTAGGGGGATTGATGGGGGTTGGGGACGTTGCTGAGATATTTACACTGAGGGGGGGGGTTGGGGGGTTGGGTTTATACATATTGAAGTTGAGTTAATTCATAAAAGAGATTTAGTAGCGAGCACTCGCGAGTATACTCTACTGTACTGTATTGTACGAGGTCTTGAGTGTGTGTTGTGTAGTCGGGCTATACATTGTGGATGGATGGATGGATGTACAATTCAGTCAGGGTTTTTTTTCCTGGCATCGATGGATATCGATTCGATTTTTTCTTCTACTTCTTTTTTTATTGTATGGTTTTTTTAATTGTGGGTGGGGATTTTGCTGGAAAGATAAGGTTACAATGGATGTTTGTACCTATGTATCTATTGGGGTTTTTTTATATTGCGTGGACGTCCGGGGTAGCACGAGTTTGGGACAGGCTCAAATGGTAGCGGGTAGGCGTACATAGGTCTCAATAGTTTACTTGAATGGAGAGCTCTATTGTTGATTTTTGATCTTTTTATTATGGGGGGGATAATATAATGTAATGTGGTATCGTGGACTTTAACCTTATTGTAAGTCATGCATGCAGGTAGGTAGGTACCTGACGACACTTTTTTATTTTTTTGGAGATGGGGAATGCTTTTGATGTTCTTCATATAATTATCTAATTGCCTAATTTTTTGATTTGTTGGATGAGTGGAAATGGGAATGGGAATGGATTGATAGATATACTTTTAAATATCTGTATAAATATCATACTACTGTGTTTTTGACATGGTTTCGAGTCTTTTACATAGGGTGTAGTTGTAGCGCGTGTCTAATCAAGTTGATGTAGTGTTTATGAGGTCATGCTACTATTAAAATATAGGAGTTGACAACTTTTTCATTACATCTCTCCTTGGATTGTGTCTTTCTTCATTTCTTCGCTTTGAGCGCGGGAAAATATGGTAGGTATGAGGAAGTCCTCCTGTATATTTATGTTATGCGTTTATGTTATGCGTCTGTGTTATTTGTATCTAATTTCCCCGTTGAGCTTTTTTGATGTCCTCATTCTGTTCTCCCTTCCTTCCCCCTTCCTTCTTCTATCAACGTGGGTTCGCCATCGGCACCGCTTCCATTTTTACTCGTTGATGCTTATTCGCACTAGGAAAAGTTCTTCGAAGTCGTGCTTGCTATTCTTGTTCTGTAGTATTTAGTAAAGTTACACAGTCAATAGCGACTTCCCAATCGTAATGAACCAACAGTTGAACTCAGATGAAGGAGTTCCAATTCCCTCAACTTCAAGTTCTTCACAAAATTCAATCACATACATACATTGAATAATTTCATTGCATGCTTATACAGTTACCCTGGTATCCTTGAATATAGATTTGCGTCCAGCGCTTTCAAGTTCCACTTCTATTTCGATCCATCTTTTACCCATCCATATTCATCTCAAGACTCGAACCCAGCATCGCTCAAAAATGTCCTTCTCCTCCTCTACTCGCTGGTTTGAACGCAACCACAGCACCTCAATTCCCTTCAATGACGATGCCATCCCAGGTTCAATTTCTCCTCTTTCCCTTTCTCTTCCCGACACACCTCCAAACGCTCCTTTTCAAAAATCCAAACTAGTCTCAGAAGTCAATGCAGGAAAACGTGCATATGAAAATAAATACAGCAAGCAACAAATGGTATATCGAGCTATTGATGAGAAAATTGATTTGGTTAGGTTTTTGCAGGCGTATGAGAGTGTGCTTGCTGCTTTTGGAGTGGAGGGTGAGGAAAGGGAGAGATGGGAAAGAGAGGAAGAGGAAATAGTGGTAAAAGGAAGAGAGAAGTTGGAGGTGGCGGAGAGGATTGTTTATAGGTTGTTTTGTAAGTGTTTTTGTGATAGAACTTCCGCTGGAAATTTCTCCAGAGCTGAGGCGAGAGTGTGATTGCTAATTTGATGAGTTTGATAGGGAACGATAAGAGCTATGCGGGAGGATCGGGAAGTAAAAGTGTGCCTTTGACTCGAGCCAAAGCGGATAATTCGGTGCCGAATAAGGATACCTCGCGAGCACTAAGAGTTACGGCTTCAGAGATGGATGCTATCAGTGCAATTGTGGATGAAGCATATGAAGGTCTTCGTATTTCTGCAGGACCCGCCATCGATAAAATTCTCAAGAAAGATGAGATAACTTCAACAGTTACGGAGGTGGCAGAAGCAGAAGATGAGATTGATGGAATGATAATCGATGATTTTACAAATAGAACTGCTGAGGAAGGTTTCTGTGTCGCTACAGGGCCAGACATCAATTTGAGTGCCAAGAGGGATCAGATAACCTCTACAGTCACGGAAGTGGTTGAAGTCCCGGTTGATGCTAATACATCGTTAGTAGAAATGGCTACAAGTGGAAGTTTGAATGAGGGTCATCCACTTGCCACAGGTCATATAACCAATACCATTGATGAGAATGATCAAATATTCTCTACCATTTCGAAAGTGGCAGAGGTACCGAAAAGTTTTCGTCTAGCAATAAGATCTAAGTCTACCAGTGAAGCTACCAATGAAGGTCCTTCTATTACTGTCCCCATCAAGCCAGAAATAGGTACCGCTGCAGAGACTCTATACGAAGAAATTACGAAAAACCCAAAGATCTTATTGCTCGGGCGATGGGGACGCCACAGGTATACTGAATGGGTACAGGAAAACGACAAAGCAAGAGAAGCCCAAGACGAAGGCGCAAAAAAGGAAATCTTCCGTCTCATGGAACTAAAACACAAGCTCTTACCGCTCGAATGGGGAAGACTACCCTATACCTACCGCGTAGCATCATCGACTCGAAATCACAGCGACTCTTGTACTATAATGCTGTGGGGATTTGATCCCGTCCAAAGAACGGAAGAACTCCTCAACGTCAGATTTCAGTGGACATTTGAAGAAGGAATTCTCAAAGCTATCACGGCAGAGCCGATGAATCTTGATGAATTTGCTGCAGACAAAATCAAAGGTCATAAGACACTTAAAAATGCATTTGCATTTCTTGGATTCTGGGATTGGTCGGTTCAACAAAATATGTATCCTTCCAACCGAAAAGCCAAGCCCATGCACCAGCTCTGTTTGCAATGGATTGATCCAAATAATCCTTTCCGCAAAGCGTATTTGCAGAAAAGACCGGATTCCAACTCTTCGAAAAAGGTTAAGAGGGAACGTGAAGTTAATGTGGGGAGGGAATGTGGGAGCTGGAGGGAGAAACGCACGGTTAGTGGTGCGAGTTATGTTGGGGGAAAGAAACGTAGTGGGAGTGGTGGTTGGAATAGAGGAAAGAAAAGAACGGCTAGTGGAAATAGCTGTAAGGAGAGAAAAGAGAGAAATGAAGGAAAGGAGGATAATTTGAATAAGGTACTGAGAAAGGTTAAACGGAGAACTGCGGTTGAGATGATGGATGTTTAGAAAATGGTAGAGTAGCAAGGAGGAACAGGTTTTTAGATGTGGTATGGCATCCTGGAAGAGGTGCAGTTGGAAAGAAATTTGGGTTATGGAGCTTTTTAGACGGCCGTTATAGGTATAGTTATGGTAGTATGGGCTTGAGAGAGTAAACATTGACTTTCGTTAATATTATTAAGACTTGCTGCATGTATACTGTGTGTACATTTTGAATGTGATTTACAGCACCCCTCCACTTATATTAGTCGATGCTCAATTTTACACCAAAAACAGCCAAAATACATAATTTTTACTTAAGTATTTTGATACAATAAAAAATTCAATAACTAAATTCCTTTATAATACCAATTGCTTCCATATAAAGATCATATATAATAAATTTCAAAGGTTTAAAAATTTTATTCATAGAATAATAATAATTTAAATTTGAAACTTTTATTTTTCTTGATTTTCCCCACAAAAATTATCTTAAATTTATTTCACTAATTTTCTATCTTGATTATATAATCCAGAAAAATTGTAAAAATAAATTTCATAATTTTAATTATTATTTTAAATTGAAATATTTGAGATCTTGTTATTGTCACGAATCGTGAACCACAGGAGGCTAACCACGTGATACCTCTTATCTCCCATATCAATTAATGAGCTGATCGTCCGTGCACATGCGTTACGATTCATACGATTTAGTATGGTAGAATGGTGATCCTAATAACATATATGCACAGTTTTGTAGCTTACGAATGAGTATTTATATATATATATCTAATCGTTTTTTACGAGCTATAATTCTTCAATTATAGATTTTAAAGAATATAATTGACCCTGTTTATTCAATTCTACTACAACTTTTGTGCATTATATTATTTATAATTCATTTACAAATATCCAACCATTTGATGATCTTTCAAATAATACTTTACTTTAATAATATCTTTTTAGGTGAACTTTTACGAATATTATATTCAGAAAAAGAAAATTTATTCTGATTTAATCGATAAAGATAAACCCTTTTAAAAGTATACCATTATTTTCATAATACAACGAACTCCTTCTCTTGTATACTCCGAATTTTCGAAAGTATATTCTGAGGAACCCTCTCCTTTTCCTTAATTATTTCAATAATCCTTCAAAGAAAATATGAATACAGGATTGGATAATATTATTATTGGAAAAAAGAAAACTGGTAAAGAAAAGATTCCAATATATGAAATCGATATTTCCAATAATTCAATTGCTTTTTCTGAATTACTATTACAATTATAAGATCTTTATATAATGATTATGAATTTGAAAAAGAAGAATCAATAATTGAAAACTATAATAACAACAAATTCTGCAACAATATAATCTCTTTTTAAACCTTAAATAATATTTATACAAATATCCAGATTAATAACAATATTTGGGACTCTTTTTATTCCTTTAATCAAAATCTAAGGATCTTCATCCAAATAAATCCGAAGATCCCAAAATCAAAGGAAGAAAACTTTGATTAAACGATTTAATCATTTGGGGTTCTTCGATAAATCTTCTTCTCTTTTAGAAAATAATAATTTATCTAATAATCAGAGGTCTTCTCATTTAAAAAGCCGATCTAATCAATTAAGATTATATTTCTATATTAATTACAATTTACAATAAGATATATATATATCAAAATCTATAAATCTTATTACTAAATTTAACAATGATATTGAATCTAAAACTAATTTGTAGTAATTATTAGTTATAAAACAATTCGAATTGTATATTATATTATTTAAAAGTGAAATGTAATATTATATATATATAATCGATTAAACTAAATCAAAAGTACAAATATATTATCATACTCTTTATATACGAATGCCTTGATTCATAGTATTCGAATTGATCGAACAATTTGCAGCGATTTATCGGAACCTAATCGAAATCGATAATATTCACTTTCAATATGAAATATAGATCATACTTAATACAATTCGATATAGCAACTTCCTAGAATAATATAGGAAATTCAGATTATTTACTACTCAAACAAAGATTATCAACAATAAAATCCTATTCAAAAATCTCGAACAAAAGATTTCCGATTTTCTTTCACAAATAATAACAATATCTATCAAGGATTGCAAAACTACAAAAGAACTCGCAAATATACTCATTAAAATAAATCAAAACAAAATTTCATTACAAAAACGAAACCGATATTACATTAATCGAAAAACCCTTATAGCTATTCACAAATCAATAATTACTATAAACCTCTTGCAATTCTTTCGAAGTTCTAATAATTCCAATTTTAGAATCTTTATATTCCCGAAATCATTTCCACCCTGGAATACTCTTTCTGGATATATCAATTCTATTACATTCAATAACTATTCGAACTTCAAATATTCGTTATCCTCTTTTTCTTCTAAAATAGTATATACATCAACACTTTGTATCAATAATCTCAATGAGATCGAAACAATACAAAAAGAAACAGAAGAATTCAAAGAATATCGGAATATTGAAAAAGACTTCAACCCAAAAGCCATAACTAAAGTTATATAGAATACTTGTTTAGAAAAAGAAAAACATTTAAAATTAAACGTTTAAATTCTATCTCTATTTTAAACGTTATATAGGATATAAGATTTCTTAATCTAATTAAACTTATAAAAAGAAAAGTATTCATTTTTTTTTATAATCTTTCGAAAAATGATTATACTTATCAATCAAAAGCATTTATTGATTTTAAAATAAATAGATTCGTTTTTATTAATATTACATTTTTTATTTATTTATTTTCTATATTTAAATCAAGAATTATATTGTTTGAAATTTCAATTAAAGTTAAAGGGTATAATAGTATATAAGGTTATATTATTATTTATTTCATATTCCTTAATTTAATGGTTGATAATTATAAATAATCTTTTATTCTTTTCTTTATTATTAAATTAAAGAATTATAATATTATTTTAAATAGATTTTGATTATCAAAGATTCAAACGAAATTCAATTACTTCAATTAATGTTTTGAATAATCTAAAAAGAGATCTTGTATTATCTTTTATTCGAATAATCTCTTTATTATCTAATCATTCTTTTGTAAATAGAAGATCGATCGATTAGTTTAATAAAATATTAATCAACAAGATAATCAATTCGAAGAATATTGAAATCAAAAAGATTCATAATTAAATAAATCAATTATAATTGATAATATATAATAAAAATCTTCAAATATAAATATAATACAGACTTTTATTGAAAAAGAAGAAATTCTGATTTCTTTCAAATTTAATCTATCTTTTTCCCAATCAATCACATTATTATTACAGATCTACAAACGCCTTTCCTATATATTACCCGAAATCCTCGATTTATATATATTCAAATCCGATAAGTTTCAATTAGAATACAAAAGAGATAAATAAACTAAATTCTTTATTATTATTTTGAAAGAATTCAATAATATAATAAACTTCCAATAGAACAAATGATATACAAAAGAGAGAATACTGATTATTTTAATCGAATTCAAGAATATGAAAGTTCAAAAGAAATTTAATCGAATATTAACCGAAATCGATTCAGAATCTGAAATACTATTTGAATATCAATAATATCATCAAGCCTTTTCCAAATATAAATCAAACATTTTGTCTTTTAACCGATTTTATAATTATAAAATCATATTGGAAAACAAAAAAGAACAAGCTTTACACTACAATCTGTTTTACAAGATATTCCTAAAATAATTGGAAATTATCAAAGAATATATTATGAATAATTTTAGCAAAGGTTTTATTAAATCTAATCAAGTTTTTTATATTATATTTATTTTATTCATCAAAAAACCCAATGATAATTTGAGGTTCTATATAAATTTCAGATTATTGAATTCCTTAACATATAAGGATTAATATCCCTTTCCTTTGATCAACAAAACACTTTCTTGATTTTCCGGTATTAAGATCTTTACCAAATTCGATATTCGTTAAGCTTTTTATTATATAAAAATGGATCCTACTTCGAAAAAGTATACTACCTTTCGAATCCGATATAAATTATATAAATATAAGATTGTATTATTCGGATTAATGAATGGTTTTATAATTTATCAATATTATATAAATGATATTCTATTCGATTATTTAGACATCTTTTGTATAATATATTTCAACGATATTCTAATCTATTCCGAAAACGAAAAAGAGCATCAAATTCATATTAAGTTAATTCTCGAACAATTAGAAACTGTTGATCTATAAGTGGATTTCAAGAAATACAAATTCAACATTTATCACGGGATAGTATGATTACACAGCATTTTCAGGGATCGGGGAATAGGTGGTACATATGATTGGTAGAGTAAAAGAATTGAATGATTTGCTTTTGATTATATGAATCAAAAGCTATATATATAGAACAAATGAGTGGTTATTTAGCTGATATGCACTTTAATTAGGCTAAATCTCTGTTTATTAGAATATCAGGATTATCTTATTAATTAATAGATTGGTAAAGGTTAGTAGATCTTTTATTCCGATTGGAAAGTATACGCTTTGATCTTTTATAAGATATAAAGGATTATAAAGCTTTCTGTAATATACCCCCCAAATCGAAAGGCGATCTGAAACAAATAGAAAAATATAGAAAATGGTAATTCATATGATTTGTAAATGAATATGCAAAACAATTATAAGCAGATATCAACAAAGGAATAGTGTAATATATAAATCTGAAATGATCCTGATACCTTTAGAATAGAGAAGAATTTGATTATATATAAATCGCAAATTTCTTTTAATCTTCAATTTGCTATTTACAATATTCTTCGAAATCAAGATTTTGAATAATAAAAAGAAAGTTTTTTATTAAGAGAATATAGATGAATGATCGATTCTGTAATATAGTAATTGAGAATGTATATAATTGCTAGGTTATAATGTATTGATTGTGATGGCGAAATAAAATGAGTAAATTTTTAAAGGTATATAAATCCCTTTTTTGTATTTTTGTTTTTGTTTTTAATTAAGTTCTTATTAATCATTATTATATTTAAGATTTCGGGGTTTAAAAAGGTTAAATAAACGAATCTTAATTGTATTAGGCAAACGATGGTTGAGAAAAAAGCTTTGAGAGAATCGAATGCGAAAAAAGATCCTAATATTTCTTCGAAGGATTAATAAATTGAATAAAGAGAATTAATAAATCCAATATAGATAATGAATCAAGATATCAATCTCTAGAAATATAATTTAATTAAATTTGCTTCTAAAATGATATATAATTATTTATTTCAGAAACCGCTCCTTTTTATCGAAGGAATTACTGTTTGTTGTAATCAATTGTCTGTTATAGATTTAGATAGTAATTTGGAGGTAGATTTCATTCTTGAATTTTGTTATATAATTGAAAGGTTTTATTAATCCTATATTTGTAATTATTAAAATAAAGGTTGTTCGATAAAGAAAAAAAAAAAGGAAGAATTTCTTTATCTAATAATAACGATTCATTCGATCCTTTGATATTGGGTTTTTCGGATGATAAATCAAATAAAAAAGAGAAAGAAAAAAGATTATCGAAAATTATTAGTTTTTTAATCAAAATAAAAGATAAAGGGAATTATAAAAAAAGAAATGATTATTTATATATTTGATATATAAAATCATTGATTATTAGAAGATATAATTTCTATAACAAATACTTTATTGATTCTTTCAAACCGAATAATTATTGATATTGGAATTGTAATATTTATTTATATATTCCCTTATCGATTTTCCTTTATTCTTTGATAGATTATTATATTATTATTTATCAACAAAATTCGAAAATAAATTCTTTGTTTATTCTTTACCTTAATAATATATTGATTATTGATTGTATAATTTAAATAGGGATATAGAATTGGAATAAAGATGATATTGAAGATCGAAAAAAAGAAAGAAGTTGTTTTTTTGTTTTTGTATTATTATTCTTTTTTTCTTTATTATATTATTCATTGGAATCCTTGAAAGATCGAATGGAAAAAGTATATTATGATTTCGGAAAATGATAATAAGGATAAAAAAGAAAAAATGATAAAGAAAAAAAGAAGAAAAGAATGAATAGTATATTTAAAGAAAAGAGAAAGAAAGGATAATCCTTTGGTTTTTGTAGTATTAATAATATTAATAATTTCGATTGCTTTAATTATTCTTTGTTCTTTGATTATTATAGATAATCCAAAGGCTTTTTTATTTGAACTTCAAATTATTAAATTTAAAAAAAAGTTTATCCTTTTTCAAAAATAGAAAAGTGAAAAGCAGAGAAATAATCGACTTTAATTGTTCTTTGTTTTTTGATGAATATAGAATATACGAATTGGAATATATTATAGAAAAATATAATGATCTAGAATACCAAATAAAATTCATTTTATTTACACCAAAAGGAAGAATTACGAACTCCAGATTATCATTATTCAAACTTTATAATTATCATTATTTAAACTCTAAATTATTGTTATTCAAATTCTATAATCCTATTACTCACATCTTATAGATTAAAAAGGAATCAAAAATATTCGAATTTTTGTTTTATAAAGTTCTTAATAAACCCATCAATAATTATATCGATAATCAATAAATAGATTATATAAAAATTCCCTTTTGAATATTCTTAATATAATTATATATTTTGAATATCGATATAATATAATTTCGTAATAATCTACTCATTCTTACCAACTACCAATCTAATCGTTTACTGATTATTGCAGAAGATCGTTATAGATTCTTTCATTATTAAATCGATTTTTTTTAAGAAATATAAAATTACTATAATTTCTTTTAATATATATTCAATTCCGAAAAGCTTTATTTCAATAATCAAAATAATTATAATATCTTACTTGAACGTTTTCCATATAATTAAATTATCGAAAAGGGATATAATATATCTCTAAAATAATTGATAAATATCTGGATCATTTGCAAAAGAAATGTTTGAGAAAACAAGAAGTTATAATATTTGATCACTATTATATTAGATTATAAGATATTTTGTATTCCATAAATATTATAAACAGTAATTGATAACTTTTATATAATCGTTCGATAAATTGATCAAATAATAATTCAATTACGAAATAGCGAATAATATATCCGCTTTTATAATGATTGTAATGTATAATATTAAACCCATTTTTTCTTGATATATTTTTATAATATATATAGGAACTTGATCTTGATTTTTCCGAAATATTATTATCGAAAGCGATGTATTTGCTGTCCCATTTGTTACTTTGAATTTCTTAATAATCTTTTCAATATATATATTATAAATTAATTATAACTTTTTTTTAAATTGATCATAAAGTATACATATATTTAGAAATTATTTAATGTTTTTTAGATCTCATAGTTTATATATAGTTTTGATTTTCTTAATGATCTTTATAGCAATTGATTCGTTTTTCTTATAATAAATGATCTGAATATCGTTTACAAAGAAAAAAATTATAATAATATATTCTAGATTAATATATAAACACAATTCCTCTTTGTATTATATCAATCCTAATTTCTTGAATATCCAAATAAAATCTTTAAATTATATAACTGAAGAATTTTATAGATCATATAAAGCTCAATCAATTATAATATTTTTATTTAGGATTTTATATCCATTAAATAAATAATATATAATTGGGATACCAAAAGAATTATATAAAGTATTAATAAAGATATTGATTATATCATATTATTTTATTTCGAGATTATATTTAATAATAATTGTTATTACGATTCGAAATGATTGATTTATTAATGTAATAATATAAATAATTTCAATAATATTTTTAATCTAAAGATCTTTTTGTATTATTAAATATAAATAATAATAAATAATTAAATTTTGATTATCATATTTATATATAAATATCTATTGAAAAGGGATCGATTTTGTAGGTTCCAATCCAGAATCGATTTTATATTAGATTTTCCTAACTTTAAGATTATTAATTTTAAAATTGTAGTTTTATTTAAATCAATATTCTATTTGATGATTTTCTAATTGATAATAAAAACGAAATAATTTTGGAATTATAAATATATGAATTCGAGGAAATAGTATTATTTGTAATTTATTGATTATAGATCAAATAAAAAGCAATAATGGTTTTGCTTTAATTCCAATAATAATTATACTATGAATTATTACAAATTGAGAATATTCCTTTATATTGTTCATTCTTTATTAATCAAATCAAAATATAGAATGAAAATTATTTAAACAAAATAAATCTATTAAATCTATCCTTTGAAATATAATAGTTTTTATATAGGATTCAATATTGGGATCATTTTTTTGATAATATTATTATATATATAATTGCTTTTATATATATATTGATTACTCTAGAATACAAAAGCTAAATGACTTTCGGAAGAGAAATAATTCCAAATGATAATTATATAATTGAAATTCAAATAGATTAATTTGAGTCCTAAATATTTCAATCCTTATAATATAAATTCTTTTAAATATTTATTCGAGATTATAAATCCATAAATCCTTTATAAATCGATCAAATAAATATATAAAATATAATAATCTTTATAATAACTGGATTTTTTTTACAAAATATTCTGATTGATTATTTTAATATATATACTTCCTTTTGGAATATTGAAATTGATCGATTGAAATAATCTCTAAATCATTTTTGTATACATTATAAAGAATTTCGATAATATAATTAATAAGCTTATATTTTATATTCCTTATATCAATATATTCAATAAAATCGAAATCTGTATTATTATTATAAATATCTTTTTGAATAATATTAATATCTTTATTTATAAAATATAATTGTTTTTTAATAAAAGAATCGATTTTTTTAATTTCTTTAATAAAAGGATTGATCAATATTTATATATCTTTATTATATATTTTATTTTTATCATTTGAAGGATTAAATAAATTGGATAATCCTAAATCGATTTCTTTATTTTTATTATTATTCTTTAAATCTATATCTACTTTCAAAATCAATTCATTTATAAATAATAAATCTAAAATATATTTGGTAAATAAATCAAGGGTTTTTCGATTTATAAAAATAGATAAATAAATAAAGTTTTTATAATTATCTTCGTTTTGAATAATCATTTTATTTATTTCGATATAATCTTATAGATCAAGGGCTTTAATAAATTGTTTAAGTTTTTTTATAATATAAATATCGATTATTCGATTAATAAAATTTATATAATAAATGAATTCCTTATTGAATATTATATTTCAAGTAATAATAACTTTATTAAGTTTGGATATTTATATATAATAAATCAATATACCTGGGATATAATCTACTAAATATTTAATATATACTTGAGGATTGGTTTTGTATTATTTCCTATTAATTCCAATTTCTTTATTTTTATTTAAAGGATAAATTTGGTATTTATATCTATAGATTTTATTCCAATTGGGATAAAGATTATTAAATATTTTCTTTATAAATAAAGGATTATCTTTGCAAAGATAATTATAGAATTATATATCGAATATTTTATTAAACAATTTGAAGGATTTGACCTTCAAAGGATTTATATTATATAAATAAATAACAATTTATATCACTTCCATTTATAATTTATCCGATAAATTTATTATAATCCGCATTTTTATTTGTTTTATAATTATTTCTTATCCTATATATTTTAATCTTTTATTAGATTTATATATATAAAATAAGAATAATTTGAATTTGATACCTTTTTACTTGATTTATTTCTCAAATAATATTGCTCCTATAATTTCAATGATAGATATATTATTATCCTACTTAATCATTACAATCGTTAAACCATATTTATAATGAACCTAAATTACAAAGTTTTAAATAATTACAAATACTTTATTATATATTTTATAATAAATTAAATATGAAAAGATTTTGCTACAATATATTTCTTTGATTAGTAAAAGCTATAATGTATTATTATATTTTTTATCGAAATCAAAAAGATCCTATTGAATTTTGTAAAAGAATTGAAATAGCTGATGATCATTTAGAACATAAAAAATGATTTGCTTTATATAAATGCAAACACAATTAACATAATTGAAACAAATGATACCTTTTATTTTAATATTTTGCATTACAAATACTAAATATTCAAGAGTTTCCTTTTCCAAATACCCAAAACATTTATATTACATTTCATTTGTATCTTCTTTTGGGAAAGATGAATCATAAGAACGATAAAATGCTTTATTTATTTTTCTACTCATTATTGGATATATTATAAAAGGATTGTTTATAAAAATAAATAAAAAAATACTCGAATAAATAGAAAATGGTTTGTATTCTAAGAATACAAGATTTTCAGCATAAATGCATTATATAATTATTATATTATTTATATAATCTTTTTTACAAAAAATATAATCATATCCTAAGAACTATAGGCCAGCTTTCTCTAATCGAGCCTCCAAAATGATATTGATATAAAAATTAGGGATGAATATTATATCATTCAAAATCAGATCATTATTAAAATAACCTTCTTTTTTGATAATCCCTTTAATAATACGAACTCTACATTTTAGGATTTGGAAATTGAAAGTATCTATTTTTATAAGATTATTAGGATCGGATAATCGATATTGATAATCATTTAATAGAAATATATCGTTTATAATATATATAGTATTATAATTATTAAACAAGATACTATTAAACAAATGATATATTTTTATTATTATAGAGTATATCTTTAATTGATTGTATCGAGTATCCAAAATAGCAGCGTTGATTGAAAATCCTAAAGGATCAATGGAACTTTTTATCCATTTCCTTTTGATCTAATTAGGATGAAATTGCTTTTATAAATATGATTTTGTTCGATCCCTAATTGCTTATAATTCGTTTTCGTTGAATATTCTTTTGAATAATAGATTAATTTTTCCGGTAAACATTAATTCTATAGCTTTATAATTGTATACAATATAGCTATAACTAATTCCATTGTTCTATTTAGATTTAATTCTGCAAGGATATTCCCAAATCTTTTTGATTCCCTGATTGCTTTTAGAATTAATATTTTTCTTATTCTTTTTAAACTTTTTATCATTTTAGAAAAAAATAAATATAGAATATATTCTTTCTTTAACTTTTAGAAAAATAAAATCCTGGAAAATTAATCTTTTAAAAATGTTTTCGAATTATTTAAATGAAAGATTAAATAATCCGAATTGATTGTTTATTTCGATCTATATAATCATAATATTTATCCAAATTGGGAATATCCTGATATTAATAGTTTATAAAAAAATATTAATAACGATTTCATCCTATACCTCAATAATCTTGTATAAAAAAGTTTTGATGTAGGTTATAATTCAATCCCTATACCATTTGATAGGGTCGATTCTATCGAATAAGGCTTACATTAAAACAGACTGATATTCTTATAGTACTACGAATTTGGCAATAGTTATTATAAATATGAGTTTCTTTTTGAATATATTAATGATTATCTTAAATGGAAGAATTATAATACTCTGATTGAAAATAGATAATTTCATAAAATATATTTGATCAATTAACGATTCAATTTATTCATAAATGTTCCGGAAAACTTTGTAATTCTGTATATATTCTTATTATTAATATCGATACTCCAATTAAAAAAAAGCAAATTCGAAGAAGATTTCTTGAAAGATAATTGGGAATGGAGTAATGGATTTATTAAAAATGAATCCCGATATATTATTATTAGAATCTTTCATCTTTATATTTTTATTAATATCTTTTCTAAATTGAATCATTACAAGATATTCCAAGAATTCCTTTTGGTATTGAGTTTATTTCTTTTAATTATATTTAACTTGAAGATTAATAATAGAAGGTAAAATAGATGATTTGATTGAGAATCAATCGATCTGAGTATGGATAAGTTTATTCGTTAGATCGGAGTTTGGAATAGATATCACTGATATAAAAACAAACAAATTGTTCTTTGGATTAATTGAATCCTAGATTCCTTGAATTTGATATTTATTTTTCAAATATAGATATTATTTTAGCTATTAAATATAGATTATAAAAAGAAAATTGTTTTGATTTTTTGTTATATTGAATAAAGATAATTAAATTGATATAAATATTGAATTATAAATAAAATAGAAATGATATTTAAGAATGATTCTTTGAATATTTAATAATCATTAAATAAAAAGTTATATAGATTTAAAAACTATTGGGCTTATAATTATCATAGAATAATATAATTATATAATACTTTTAGGGATTGGGGAATAAATGATATATATGATTAATAGAATAAAAGAATTGAATAATTTGCTCTTGATTATATGAATCAAAAACTATATATATAAAACAAATAAATGGTTATTTAGTCGATATATATTTTAATTAGATTAAATCTTTGTTTACTAGGATATTAGGATCACCTTATCAATTAATAGATTGGTAAGGGTTAGTAGATCCTTTATTCCGATTGGAAAGCATACGCTTTGATCCTTTATAAGATACAGGGGATCACAAGGCTTTCCGTGACAACATTACATATATCAAATACTTAGGCTTTATTATCTTTATTAAAGGAATAAAAATAGATCCTAAAAAGATTAAGGTAATTAAGAATTAAACCTTTCCGATAACAATAAAAGAAATCTAATCATTCTTCGGTTTTTACAATTTTTATCGATGATTCATTAAGGACTACAATATAATAGCGAAATTTTTCAACGAATTTATTAAAGCAAACATTAAGTTCGTATTCAACAAAATATACCAAAATACATTCAATATCTTGAAAAAAAAGCTTATTTCTATTCTGTTTCTGTAATACTATAATCATTGATTCCTCTGTATATTCGAAACAGATATATTCGATGGGGTAATTACTAATATATTATTATAACAGTATAACAAAGATTGATTTCCCATAACTTATTTCTCCAAAATCATAATTATTGTTAAATTGAATTACAAAATTCATAATAAGGAAATATTATCAATCATTCGATCTTTCAATTATTAAAAAACAGAACTCGCTGATTTACTATATAAAATCAAGGTTTATACTAATTATAAGGCCCTCGAATATTTCATGATTACTAAGATTTTCAACGCCCAATAAATTCATTGGATAGAAATTCTAACCAATTATAACTTCATTATTATATATCACCTTAGAAAAAATAATTCTTTCGCCAATACTTTAATTCATTAGATCAACGAATTGAATTTTCAGAATTATATCAAAAAGAAGAATCGCTTTCAACAATTTATTAAAGATAATCAAATTGATACCGAAATTATAAAAAAAGGCTTACAAAAGCATTATCTAAACGAAACAATAATTATTAATATCGATTTGAATAAAATCGCTCCTCGATTCGATCTAATTAATTATATCATTGAAGCAAATAAAACTACAAATAACTTATTAATACTCAAAATACAAATTACCCAAAGTTACAAGTATATATTACTTCAAAATAACCTTTTGCTTTACAATAACTATCTAATAATACCCGATATCAACAATCTTCGAATTTATCTAATTTATAAAATCTATAATTCCATTTTCATTGTTCATTTTGGTACAAATAAAATCTACCTTTTATTATTTCAATAATACTATTAACCCAGAATATATAATACTATAATCAAATATATATATAATTGTTATATCTGCAAACACAATTCCGTTTTATATAATCATACCTTTAGTTTATTATATTTATTTTCGATTTCTAATCGAATATAATAATACATTATTATAAATTATTATAACTTTAATAAAGATAAATATAGATATAATAACGTTTTAATCATTATTGATCGATTAATAAAGTAAATTATCTTTATACTTTATTACAAATCAATCGATATTCGAATTCAAATATAATTATATTTTTATTATATATATCGATATTACAATTTCTTTAATATTATAGTATCGAATTATAGCCCCTAATTCATATTATAATTCTGAAAGAAATTCAGCCAAATCTTAGAAACCGATTTCAAACTATTCATTATTCATTATCCTCAAATCAATGATCAAACTGAAATCTTTAATCAATACCTTCAATAATAATTAAAACCGTTTATTAATTATTATCAAAATGATTAATCAGAATTCCTATCTATAATGGATTATATACAATTTATTCTTCTATATAACTCTTTAGAAGGATTTACATTTTACAAAACCTTATATAAATATATATCGAAATATATATAAGAATAAAAGAAAGATATTAATAAACTAATAAATAATATAAATATATATAATACCTATATATATATAAAATACAATAAATTAGTTTTCGTATAAACAAAAGAAGATTTATTATATATCCAAATCAAAATATCGAAATCTATAAATACTTATCAATATAAAATCGATTTCGATATCAGAGATTATATATAATTTAATATAAAGAATTATTTTATTCAAAGACTATCCAAAAAACTGGATTTTTTAATTCAAAGAAGATTTAAGATCATTGATCGATCTGAAAGCTCTTTTAAACTCGAATTCCCGATTATAATGAAAATTCATCCTGTTTTCCCTTTCGATCGATTATATAAGATATATAACAATCCTTTTCCTAATCAGATACTCGAATTATCTCTATCTATTAATATAATTGATAATTCGGAATAAGAAATAAAGAAAATCTTAGCAATAAAGAAAACATAAAAAACCTTATTATATAGAATCTCATAATTTAATAATAATACCGATCTTATTTGATATCCTACTTCCGATTTTAAAATATCATTATACTTTTTGTATGATTTTCATTTGATTAATCCAATATTGTTTGATCCTTTTAATCAATTAATTGATTGAATAAAGTTCTATAAAAGCGAAAAGGATAATTATAATTATATAAATAATAATTCATCTATAAAACTAAAGAAAAAAAAAATATTCTTTAATATAATAGATTAGATATTATGATTTTATAATAATATATATATATACGATTATGAAAGGATTAAAAATCTATACAAATTCGAGGGAATTTGATTGTATACATATATAATCTGAGTTCTATATAATAAACGGGCTGCTACTACCAAGACAATACGAAAACAATATATTTCAAAAAACTTATATCTATAATCATTTCAAAAATCATACAAAAAGAAGCTTAAATATAATAAGAACGAAATATAACGTTACCCCTATCGATTTCATTCAATTTGGTTGATTTGATCAATTTGATCAATTAACTTGATCGATTTCGGAATTGATTATATTAACCATTTATCATTATTATATTATAATTCAACCTCCTTTCCTTTTCTATTGAAACTTTTTCCTTTCAGAGATTCCCCAAATCAAAAAGAATACAAATCAATATTAATTTAATCAATTGATGAACGATTTAATCGATTTGATCAATTTATTCGTCATTTTAGTCAATTTGGTTGATAATTTTGGTCAATTTGATCAATTTCCAGTAAATTAACCAAATCAACCAAAATGATCAATCTAATTGATTTAAAGCTTATAAATCTTCACAAAACCTGGTTTCCGATGAAATAATAATGGAATAGAGAAATAAAATGCTTAAAGGCGAGCTTTTCCAAAGGGGGGGGTAGTATCATAAATTGTGAATTATAGGAAACTAATTATATAATATTTCTTATCTCCTATATCAATTAATGAATTGATTATCCATATATATATATTACGATTTATATAATTTAGTATGATAAAATAGTAACCTTAATAATATATATATATAGCCTCATAACTTACAAATGGGTATTTGTATATATATATCTAGTTACTTCTTACAAGTTATAATTCTTCAATTGTAGATTTTAAAGAACATAATTGACCCTGTTTATTCAGCTTTACTACGGCTCTTGTGCGTCACAGTTATTATTTTTATAAATATTATTATTTATTAAAGTAAGTGAGTTTTGGTGTAAAAAGGCCTTTCGGCTAATATAAGTGGTCTAGTACTGTATGTGAAGAAGTTTTACTAATAAGGAACTTGAGTTAACCTTATATCTACTTAAATAGTTTATAGTTTTCTACCGAGAAAGACGAAATTGAATTCTGTAATCTGCAATAACCTTCATACTTCCCAGAAGGATAATAGAGATAGAGTACGATTTCTTGGGGTTATGAATATGGTATGATTTGATGGAAATGAGCTGTGTCTAATTAGTAGTAATAATCGAATAATCAACAATGGAAAGATAAGTGATGAATATTAAATAATAAATAATAATAATAGTAGTATTAATATAATACAAGAAGAGATAAGAAGAGATGAGATGAGATAACTCTAATAATATAATAAGTTTTCATACTCGTTCATAATATTAATATATCTCTAGTTACCTACCTACCTACCGCACGGTCACGCGTCACTTTTGGCGATAATGGCGGTATACATGTAATATAATACAATGCATCAATCCATTCATATGCTTGAGATCCACAGACTAGTTTGAATGTATGATGGGTTGATGATATGAAGGGTTGAGAGTTGATGTTGGGAGGATGGAGGATGGAGGTTGGGATTGAGATTGAGATTGAGATTGAGATTGAGATGGGTGTGCAGAGTTTAGAGGATAAAAGATATATGTAAGAGTAAGACAAAAGGTATAGAGGGAGCTTCGGAGAGGGTGGGGAAGTGAATGTGAGAGGGAGGTATTTAGGTGGTATTTGGTGAATGAGCGGGTTGTGCGGTGATTTAGGTAGGTGTATTTGTGAATAGATGGAGAGTGAATGAGTGGATGGAAATGGGAATGGGAATGGGAATGGGAATGATGGATAGGGATGGATCCGTAGGTGGTGTTTGTGAAGGGAGTATTGTTCTGAAAGTGAAAGGGGTTGTCAATGATAGGAGGGAATTACTCGACAACTGAGGTTTAGGAAATATGGTTAAGGAATCTTGCTGAATTGCATTCTCATACATTACTAATGGACATGAATGATGTATATGAAGTTATGAATATTAACGATTAGATCTAGGAATTATTCAAAAATGCTCATTCACATGTTACATCCTGGACGGGAGTATTCGGCTAAGAGCCATTTCCAAGACGTAATTGAAAGTGGATATCAAAAGGTACCTACTGTCTAAAGATAGAATGACTGCAGATGAGATGCAACCTAGCCTGAATCAAGCAGTTGGGTTGTTATCCATCAATAAGAAACTTGTCAACCTAGATGATACGAAAGGCTTGGTATTGGACAATAGGGAGGCGGTATGTGATAGTCTTACCGACTTATCAACTAGACTGAAGTATTGAGAAGGGTTGTTATGAAAATAGTAGAGATTCTCAAGCCAGACTAGGATATCAATGAAAGGTATCATCTGATGTTCTGGATACTCAAAATAGGTTATGACAACGGGAAATTGTCGTCTAGATAAAGGGAGAATAACCAATCGCGATGGAGGTGTCATGAATTGCTAATTTTTCGATAGTAAGAGATATGTCTGGATTAGAATGAAGTATTGGAATGTCATCGTCTGGGGCTTGACGGCATTGAATGTAACCGTGGAGCAGATGGGAACAGAGAGAAGTCTTCGGTCAATAGAGCGATGTATCCCCATCCTCGAACTTTCGAGTTTAATCTTTCATGCCGAGGAAGAAAGGTGTTAGTTCCTCTGTACAATAAACCTTGCTTATTCGGCTCATTTTTTCACAGTGATAGTAGCAAGATGTGTACGTAAGATTATGATGCATCTGCACCCATCACCCTCGTCTCGTCTTTCATCTTGTGGTAGTTGATTTTCTCTTTCTAAATTGGCTCATAATGTAACAAGAAGCATTGCATACCAAAGAATCGGAAAACGAGCCAGGCGGGCCGTGGGCCTTGGGCCTCAGTGGATGATGAGGAGAAGTTTATTAATAGTCCTATTGCGGGTCCTGTAAAATAGCTTGCTTGTGGAGTATGATCTTTTTATGGATCCAAACTATCAAGCGCTCGGGGACAAACGGAAAGATGGGTATTTGACAGCCGAGCGAAGTGAGATAATGCGCGCCTAGTTGTAAGTTGGTGAATGAGTGGTTGAATTCATTCAATACTCTTGTCGTAAGCGACAGATGGTAATCGGACGATCTACTTCTGACAGCGGCTCATTTGGGTGCTGTATGCCAATCGAATGGTAGTATCAAAGTTCGAGATTGTGGGTACAGATGGTAGAGCGGGTGGGTACTAGTCTATCATAAGCGTCAGTATTTTATTATTGTTCTGACTAGAAGTGTATAGTATCTACTTCGAATCTTTCGAATCTAAACAATAAGGTAGTGTATCTTTGATATTACTATCAATTATCGATACCTATTGAACGAAACGAGTCTCGTAAATATGTAGTGGGATGTATTTGACGATTGTGACCGGGCAAAAGAACGAAATACTTATTTTCATGTAGATTTAGACGACTTTTACGATACCGAAGGCTAGACCCTTGCATCAATGATAGGTGACGACCACTTGGACGAATAACATGGCTTGTCTTCACCCAGTCGATAAACCGGAATTCGGCAAGACATTGAGAAAATTGTGTGGCAGGATTAAATAGACGACAAGGAAAACATTGAATGAGTGGACAGGAAGACAGTATGAACCCAAGATTAAACATCTACGACGTCGTTGAATGATGTACGGAGAGACTTTCACATCCAGTGTTGAATGTCACATGCAGATAATTGAGATGTAACCCAACAAATTGAGTAAATTGTACCGAAAATAGCAAATTAATTGGCAGAGATGCACAGAGCTTCTATTTCGAGAACAATTCACTGGACTTCCCGGTTGTATTACGGTGATTAAGTCCTGACCAATTTGAGTGGATAAAACTGCATTAATTAGTGATAATTCAGGGATAGATGAGGAGGTTGGTAAAAGAAGCGAATCAGATACCTGTTCATAGATCTCGAAAGTATTATCCCACACATCGGAAAAATAGTGGGAAAAGTTTCGGGTAGTTAAAAATTGCTAATTGTCACGGGAGTAGAGCTAGATGATGCGGGATGCTTATGGTGGCGTCGCTACATGGGAGAGATTGGACCTGTAAACAAGGACATATAATTTGAAGGTACGTTAAAGCTACATTCAGATTAGATAGAGGTATAGTGGATTCCTGGAAATCGACTTACTCCGTCTTATTATGGATCCAATGCGATAGCGAAGTGAAGATTTCCCCAGATTCAGCTGATCATTATCCCTAGATCCGTCTGCCTAGTTAAGTGTAAGAAATTTCGAAGTGGTGGAGTCTGAGGTGTTGAGTTTCCAGAGAAGGAATGAGTTTAAACTGCAGTCAGCACAACCGATGGAAGTTCACCGCAAAGCTGTCTGTCTCGAAACAGTGTAAAGAATTCCTAGGAGTGTTTCTTTTTTGTTTCTTGTTTCTCTGGCTGATTATGATGATTGTTTCGTCCGAATCCTACGACACGACAGTCGCAGTTCTGTATTTCCTGGGGCATCGGCCTTGCACCGACTCCTACTCTTCCCCTCAGTTTACGGACATCGATCAAGAAATCCTTAATCCATAGCAATTCTGCCACGAAGGAGGTAGGAAAAACAGTTCCTGTCAAACCGGTAGTGATCAATGCCATGCCAGTAAAATTTTCATACTTGCAGGGCTACCCAGTACGAAATCTAGATGCTTGTAACGATTATCCCCACAAATATTCACAAGTATGTATAATAATAGCTCGTTTAGGGTTAATAAATGAATTAACCGCTCGGGTATTTTTGCTGGTGAATAGTAAGGCAAGGGATGAAGGTCTAGTAAACGGCGAAACAATGCGCGAATAGGAGGGTGCGGGAAGATATACTATGCTTGCGACGTATACGATAGTTGGTGAATTCCAATATTGGATTGAAGATTGTTTCGAGAACAAGTTTCCTGAGTACCCAGATGTCGTATGATACCTGGCTAGTCAGGTAGTGTAGTAATGTAGTAGTGTAGCAGTGTAGCAATCAAATAAATGAGGTTATTTCCTTTTGTACCATCTTACCATGCTACAACCGTTATCAACCAAAAAAGGTACATTAATCTTTGAGTGCACGGTACGCCATTCGGCAACACTAAACCAGATCCCGATTAGCTTCATCTAAACTTCCGTGCTTTCATCTATTCTCAACTTCTTTTTTTTCAACCTTCACTTCACTTCGATCAACATATTATTATATTGTCCCGAGTTATACTTTCACCTTGTACACCAACAACAATCCTTGTGCTTCTTTTATCCTGAACAATGGTTTGTATGCAGGAAGGGGATAAGATATGTAAGATAGAGGATTCAATCCTTGTCTTATAGAAATGAGAAATGCACAACTGCGTACATACCCAAGAAAGTTCAGCAACAGCCCTTGTCTGCAAGCAAGACTGCAAGGTAAATGAAAAAGGTACAATACCCACAATGAAGAGATCCACATCTTTCTCTATCATCGTACCATTTTACAAGGTCCATAATTATTCTTCCGTTTCGTTTGATAACTTACCTCCGCATTGTACTAGTGTCTTCAGCGTCTGAATTTATTGACCAGGTCTTGCTTATTATTCCTATTCTTATTTATCTGATTCTCAATGGAGTCAATTGTCTCCGATTTCTATAAGATGACTTCATTCTCCCCCCAGTTGTGGTAACTCATCTCATCTTCATCTCTAAGAACATTCACTTAATCTTCAACCTCCTCATACTCAGACGCCAATTCACTACCTCCTCCTCATACGACAACAGTTTCAAAACTTGATATTCTGATATCGAACCTTCCCAGTCTTGGACTATTTAGTTCTCCATCCTTTCGACAGCTCCAATTTGTATTCTTCAACCTCATCAAATCTGTGTCGACCACTACTTCCGACCAGAACAATATCCAATTTACAACACAATTCTCCACACCAACGACATCATGCATTCTATCAGCAGTATCGTTCTCTTTCTGGCTTCGGCCGTTGCCGCTGTTCCAGTCAACACTGTACCATCTCTCTCTTCAAATAGTTATAGTTGTGGAACACCATCACTACCTGTCAATGGAGGTGCGTTTTCACCCTACAAGTTTCAAGAACTACAACTAACATCTCTCCTTCCAGGTGCTTCTGTGCTCCCATCACCAAGTGGCACTCTTGCCTATGTTGCTCTCGGCCGTGGTATCCAAAACTACACCTGCTCCGCCGTTGGTGCTACTCCAGTAGCTCTTGGTGCCGTCGCAAGCCTCTACGACGCTACCGAATACGCCAAGTGCAATAGCGCCGCTCTCAATAATTTGCCTAATATCGCTGTCTATACCAATCTTCCTTCGACTACTAGTGATAGATTCTTGGGTCTCAAAACTCTTGGCAAGCACTTCTTTGATGCTAGTGGCACTCCAACCTTCGACCTCTACACTGTCTCCAAAATCTTATACAGTGCTAAAACTGGTGATGTTGTCGCTCCAATGAATGCCAGCCCAGGACCCGCTGATACTGGTGCCGTTGATTGGTTGTCATTATCTGCCAAGGCCACTTACACATCTGTTGGTCTCACAGAAGTCTTCCGTGTTGAGACCGCTGGTGGTAATTCGATCAATCCTTGCACAAAAGCTGGTGTACAGAGTGTTCAATACGCCGCTCAATACTGGTTCTACAGTTGACTCCCTGAAGTCCTTGATCCTTCTGACGATGATGACGTATGTGATAATTCGGAAGAGTAGTGGATCGAGGTTTCAAGAAGAGATGCCATCTCATGGCTTTTAATGATACAAGATGAGTGAAAGCACGGATGAATGGATTAGGCGATCACAGAAGAAATGCATATATAGAATATGCTTCTGGATCGGCAAAGGGCAATAGGAAAATTGGTCAAACAAAGGCAATACCTCAGTAGGACATGCGTTAATTTGTATATACATTTATTTCTCTGTGATAGTTGGACTGCTAGAGTTTTTTGCTTTCTTATGAGATTTTATTTTTAGATACAATGAAAATTTAAAGTATATCGCATTCTCTTTCCGATCGACGTCATTTTTTTCGCTTCTTACATTCCTCTATGTATCCATTCTTCTCCTCCTCCTTGGAAAAGGACATGTTGTAAACCAACCGAATCACAAAAATTTCACAAATCCCAAGAATACGAGTACGAATTGTTTTCAATTTCGCGTCCAACACAACAAAAGTTCGAAGTTCGATTGCAAAGAAATCGAGGTAAATTTACATTTCTCGAGTGAAAGAGTACCAGGACCATAAAACTACATCTCAAACCACACCACCCACCCACTCACTCAATGAAGCTCAATAATGAAGCTGCTGATCCTGATACAATTTCCTAAACAAAGAAGGACGCGCGAGTAAATTACCCGGGGTATCATATTCCATCATCTCCCCACGATCAAACAAGGCTACGCGATCAAAATCGACTATTGTGTTTAGGCGATGCGCGACGGCTATGATGGTGCAGTTGTGGAAGACTTCCCGGATGATTCTTTGCATTAGGGTGTCGGTTTCTTGATCTACGCTGTTTTTTGTGCGTTAGTTTTTGTTTCTGTTCTTGGAAGGATGGGAGAGTGGGTTTAGGTATTTAGGTTTTTGCCAAGATATGAATATATGAAGATATAACTTACTTGCTCGTCGCCTCATCCATAATCAAGATTCTAGCCGGCCTCACAATCGCGCGCGCAAGACAAAAAAGTTGTCGTTGTCCATGACCTAAAATCTCAGCACCCATTTCACTATCCAGATTTCCAGAACGTGGTATGATAGATTCTAACGATACCATTTTTAGCGCATTCATTAGAGATGCCGTCGTTGGATACGTGGTGCGGATCGAGATTCTCCCGAAATGTTCCTTTGAGGAAAAATGGCTCTTGTGGTATGGCGTTTAGATGAGCGCGGACTTTTTCGCGGGGGAGAAGACTGATGTCGATATTGTCGATGGAGATGCTGCCGTGTGATAGATCGAGCATGCGGAATAGGGTTAGGGTTAGGGAACTTTTGCCACTGGGGTTTTGTGGGTTAGGATGTATGTATGTTAGGTGGGATTTAGTGTTTACATACCTCCCGCTTTTTCCACAGATTCCGATTTTTTCTCCGGGCTTGATTGATAGTTCTACATTTTTTAATACTGGGTTACTGTTTGAGCTATGGGTTGTTAGTTTGATATGAACTCCATTAATGCCATCGCCACAGATAGGGGTTCGCTAACTTGTAAGTGGCCCAGGCATTTTTGAACTCAACACTACCATGCAATGGCCAATCCTCACTCGGTATTATCATATCTTGAGATGATGTCTCGCTCTCCGACTCTATCGTTTCACCAAACGTTTTAATTCTCGAAACGCTACCGATGGAAGTTTCCAGCGTGGCCCAAAGTATCACGGTCTGTTTTAGAATAGTATTGAACGACACAAGGTTTACGAGCGCGAGACCAATATAACCGTGATGAGAGCGAGTGACGGTTGCAACATCGACTAAAATTATAACGATAGCTGTAGTCACCAAGTTTAGAATGACGCCTAACCATTGTTGAACCATGAAGAGAAGGTATACCGGGCTTTGAGATGCATCCAGAAGCTTTGAATTGAGTTCTTGGTTAATTGCCGTCCAGTTAAAAGCCCTTATTGTTCGAAGTCCACGCAGAGTTTCGAGGAAATGTGTACTATAATCATTCGTCGTTAACGTTTGATATTTGGGAATATGGCGTGACAGTATCAACGCATCATTTGAAAACAGACTGGGAAGACTTACTATAATGGCGACTTTGCGTCTAATTCCAGTAGACGAAGTTGACGGGAAGTTCGGAGGTAAAATTTCTGGATACAGTAGAGAATTGCAAATAACACGGGATACGAGATAGCTAGGTATGGCGATGCAACGGCAATGATTATTGCTTGTCCACCATCATGAAGATCAAAGCAGCTATATTCATCAGCGCATTGGGAAGCTCTGTATCGATCAGCAAAATGTCTTGTGAAAATCTATTAGTAATGGATCCAGAATCAGTCGTATGAAAGAAACTCAAAGGTGCGAATATTGCCGTCTTAAGAAGTCGAAAGTATAAGTTCTTGCCCGACTTCTTGGCCATTGAATTGAGTCCATGTTGCGCGAGAAGTGTAACAGAGAGTAATCCAAGTAATTGGAAAATACTGTATACTGTCAGATACATTTTGTTATTGTCGTTTGCTTCTGACCACCAGCTTAGCCAGACGAGTGGGAAGTTGTAGAAAAAGCTATAGGATGCCGCAAAAAATAGGTAGGGGATCATGTTGAGAAGCCCGATAGACGTGAAATAATACCAATAGACCGAAAGATCGGTATTATTGCTTCCTTCAGTAGTGACAGCTGGAACATTAACTGCCTGCTCATTCGATTCGGTAATTACATTTGGAGCTGTAGGAGCTTCAGCATTTGCTTCCGAACTACTTTCCACAACCTTCAAATTGGGCGCGACTAAGCGCTGAGTGTATCCTTGAGTACTAAGAAGCAATTGTGGACTCCCTTGCTCAATAACGGTCCCATTAGTTCCAAGAGCGACAACATGGTCGGAAAATTGTATGAGATCGACATCATTTGTGAAAAGCACTACGGTGGTTTGTTTCCAATAAAGCAGTCCTTTAGAGCCAAAAACACCGTTGAAAACACGTTGTTTGGTAGTTGCATCGAGGCCGTTGAAAACATCGTCAAAAATAGCGATATCATTTCTTGCATAAACTGCTCTCGCAATTGATACTCTTTGTTTCTGGCCTCCACTTAAGCCCAATCCATTGGCGCAGACTAGGGTCTGGTCTCCAGATGGTAAGATATTAAGATCGTGGCTCAGTGAGACAGCATTTATGACACTATCGTACCATAAATTGTCAAAAGCCGAAGATCCAATGATATTTTCTCGTAGTGTGGCGTTGGTCAAAAATGGAGTCTGATCGCAGAGTGCTATTGGAGACGACGAGAGTTGTACGATGCCTTCGGAAAATGGAATTTCTCCTAGAATTGCATTATATAGAGTTGATTTTCTAGAGGCAACTGGTCCAATCACTATAGTAAGCTGTGACTTTGGGAATTCGATGTCTATGTTATGAAGGGTGTTGGCAGTTTTCTGTCCAACCAAATGCGCCTCCTTGAATTTTAATGCTGACTTTATGGGGTAATGGCATAGTAGTAAGGCTAAAAACAGTAGATGATTTTGTTTCTTGGGAGAGGTTCAAATCATCTAGTGGAATATCGTCCGTGTTTGTCATGAAAGTCTCACTCCTCGCCGAGACATTAGAGTCGAAATTTTCGCGCTTGTCTACCAACGATGGGCGCTCTAAGAAATGAGATATACGACCGAATGAACTAATGGCTGCCACAAGTTGAGGGATGACTTGAAATAGTTGTGTCAATGGTTGTGTTTCGAGCAAAAGTGTTGATATGGATGTATAAACTACTGTTGAGGCGAATACTCCGCTACCGTGATTGGCAACGTTAATGAATATAGCGAAAGTGACGACTGGAGAAATCATTTCAGGTAAGAAAGCTAAATCTTTTGTCAGTAATCTTTACAATACTTAAGCTCGGATTGTTGTAGTCACCGAAGAAAGCGGTAATAGCTTCTACTTGTCGAAACGCTTTCGCCGATTTGAGTTCGGTGAGTCTCAGCGCGTGAATTGTTTTGAAAAGCTTTTCCGCTAGTCCCAACATTTTGACTCCCTTTATTGCCGAAAATGTAGCTGTTGTTGTAGCTGATTGTATGTAAGTTGATTTGTCTCTTGCCGAAGTATCAATTTACTAACCCACTCGCTGTTGTATGACAGACATCCACTCGTGCTGGTGGGTATTTGCTCGAGAACTGAGCCAGAATGAAGCAGTACCACAGCCTACATCAAACTGTGAGTCATGCCTGTGTTAACGTTGGGTTCAAGCATACCTGCAGCGATGACCAAAGGAGCAAAGCAAGCAAAGCTGACTTGTGTGTATAAGAGCCAGCTTGCTAAGCCTACTTCGATAATGTTGGCCCATACTTCATGCATTTGTCTTAGTGCATACATAATACTCTCCGTATCTGCACTCATTAGAGTGACTGCTGCAGCATTGTCAAATTCTCCAATGCCAATCTGGGTTGTTTTATGATATATTGCAGATACTAAGACACCGCGTATCATGATCAATGATCGGTAAGTCAAACGATAATAGATGGCAGTAGAGATCTGTCGTCTAGTAAGCATTTGATTCACCTGATTGAGAGTGTGCCATAGATCCTACCGTTATTCCTAGATAAACAATACCTTGATATAATTGTCAGCTCACTATATTGTAGAGAAGAATGAACCATTACCGTAAGCTCCGACAAGACCATACCCTTGGTTTGTGGCATTTTCGGTTACAGGTTGTTGTAAGTAATTAGTAAATCGATGTATAAGAAGTGGTTGACAAAAATTGAAGCCAATTAGACAGACCCGTGGGATCATGGCAACGAGTATTGAACCTATGAGGGCTCTGAATGTCGCATATAGAGCGCGATAGCTACCGGCCTTAGCTCCTGCTACTGAAATTAGAGGACGAACGCATTACCGTTAGGAAAAATCTGATTTCAACACACCTAGTTCCCAAGCAGTTTGGAATCTAGGCAAAAGTTTTCCAGTTGAAAGTTCCTCATTGAGTGGATAAAGATCTCCAAGTGCTAAAATGTTCTTTCGTCCTCGAATCAAAAGATCTCTCAGCCACCAGAATACTGCCTTGTTAAAAACACCGCTCTTTTCTTCAGGGCCATATTTCTTATAATCATGGTACAGTAATTGGTCCTTTCCCCCGGCTTCGAGCAGGAACATGCATAACTTCAGAGCCAGTGATGCAGAGAAGACTCCTGCTATGGCTGTGTCGTTATCAATCAACCAGATAGTCCTGATTTGAACAGCATCAAAAATCAATGTGCATAGCAAATACACATTCAGTATACTCGATGGGCGAATTGATTTTAATGCTCCTGATACGACAAGATGCAAAGAAATACTACCACTACATTGTATAACACGATCGAAGGGATGGCAGTTCGGGTACTCTTTGTGTTGCGAATAGAATATAGAACAAGAAGGACAACCTGAAGTAGATCATATAGAATAATAAAAAGCTACAAATTGTAAGTCTTTGTTGTATTTCTGCGATGCAAATAATCATTCTCACCAATTTAAAGAGTTGAGTGCCGGTACCTGATACTCTTCTAGGCTGTCTATGCAAGGAGTAGATCTTTTGTGATGAAATTATAATAAAGAGTATAGAAGGTAATATGGAAAAGAAGCTCTGTTCAAAAAGAAGGGTGAAATCAAAATCCTCCCGGCATCCACCTTGAATGATAGGACCAAAACTATCATCAGTACAAATGCTTGATTGATTCATGATTATATTGCGTTGTATCAATTCCAAAAGATGTTGATAGCCAGCTTGTCTTGCTGCCATATACGCATGATAAACCCGAATACCAAAATTCGCTAAAATGGGGAAAAGGTTGTTCTGAAGGGTAAGGGATTTTTTCGAGATTAAATCAAATCATAATCATACTCTAATTTTCAAGGCTTATAGTGTATTAGAAGCTAATACTGTTTACTTGAAAATTTCAAAGCAAAATCATGATTGATTGATTCAATATCGAATTTCTTTCTATGGTTGAGTTATGATTTTAGTTGTTCAGCAATGTTCTTCCGATTCATGAGCCTCTAAAAGATAAGCTCTTATCATCATCTCCAGTATTCCTGACTTGGTTCTAGATCTTCATTGGCCGATGAGTATAGGATCGTGATGGGTATCTTTCAAGCATCCGAATTAGGTAGGTGCGGAAAATAGGAGATTGCTGGGAATTGATGACAAGAACAAGTGTGGAGCCTCGTCGTCGTTTACAATCACAAAGCCAATCAAAGATTATGGATCAACAACAAGCCGCGACTAACGACTCGCTAATATTTGAAAAGCAGGGGGAGGAAGATGTCGCTCCCGTTTGAGATACCCATACCTACCTATTACCCATCATGTCAAATCCTCCTTCGTTTTTCTCAATTCCTCCTTGAAATTCATCTATTCTCCGCTTGTCTTCGGATTGCCCACTATCCTCGCTCGACAATAAGCAATTGATGACCGCACTACTCAGACCTTCACCATGGCAACTCTCAATCCCTCAGCCGGCGAAGAGACACCTCTCTTGCCTGCGCCACCTCAAATTGCTATTGTCTCTTCGTCTTCGAAATGGTCTCGATGGATCTTTGATCGGACATCCTCTCGCCTCTGTCGGGCACGTTCACCTCACGTGATAACGGCTATCGTGCTCGCGGCTTTACTTTGGCTCGAGTTTGGGGGTTATTTGATGGCAGTACCCGTATTGAGAATTTACGAGGATATCATCTGCCATCATTACTATGGTCGTCTCCAGGGTGCGGGCTATACAGCACTGCTGGGAGACATCGATGAGAGCATGTGTAAAAAGGATGATATTCAGAATGAGCTGAGTATCGTGGTCGCAGGATCTCACTTTCTTGGAGCAATATCAGGTAAGTAGTGAAGTGGAAGATCCAAATTGTTGGAAAGGGAGCTGATTCGACATAGGTCTTATTGCGACAATACCGTATGGTATGCTTATGGACAGGTATGTACCAATCTCGATGTTCTATTTTCTTACATTTCTACATATATTCACAGAAAAATATCCCTAAGCTATGGCTTCAAAAGAGAACAATGGTTTATACATTTTTAAGATGATGCAAACAAGGATTATACTGATACCTAACAGAATTGGACGAAAGCCAATTTTCATTTTAGCAATGATAGGGATAGTCCTTGAAGCTCTGTGGGGGTTGGTGGTCATGTGGTTTTGGCGTACGCTTCCCCTTCGCCTCGTTTGGCTCAGTCCCATTTTTACCTTGATCGGGGGTGGATCAAGTGTAGGAAGCATGGCATTTTTTGCTATCATAAGCGACATCACTCCGGAAGCAAAGAGGTAGGCTTGTTTTCCGACTTTCAGATACTATAGTACATACTGACGGGTACAGAACGGATGTATTCTTTCTGGCCGCCGCCACGGATCTTGTTGCTCAGCTAATTGCTCCGTCTATGGCTGCTATCTTGATGGCCAAGTCTCCGTGGATTCCTCTTACTCTGGGGGTATTTTCCTTTATCCTCGGAAGTCTCCTCATAATATTCATTCCAGAAACCCTACACATACATCAGACTTCCGATCCACCGCACCACCCCTCTCCTTCCAACAATGACTTCCCCAATAGCCCAAAATCACAAAAGTCCCTTTTACCCACAATCAAACACCAGATTTCGGCTAGTCTCCAATCTCTAGAATCCTCGATCTCGATCCTCAACTCTGCGCCTCTAATCCTGCTTCTCGTCACCTTCGCCATCAAACATTTCAGCAGCCAATCTATCGACATCTCCCTCCGCTACATTAGTAATCGCTTCCATTTCCCTCTCCGCTACAGCTCCTTCCTCTGGTCCCTTCGCGCCGGAGTACAAATCATTCTATTTTTACTCGTCCTCCCCTCCCTATCACGCATCATGACTACCCGTCTCCAAATGCCCCCTGCGAAAAAAGACCTCTACCTAGCCCGGACGTCAATCCTCATCCTCACCCTTGGATCTATCTTAATTGCCGCATCCCCAACGCTACCATTGGCCATCCTCGGGATGGCGGTATTTACCCTAGGCGCAGGATATATCTCTATAACGCGCTCCCTGATAACGACGCTGGTCGATCAACAGCACAAGGGACAACTGTATGCGGCAGTGGCAGTGGTTGAGACAATCGGAAGACTAATTGCGGGACCAGCATTTGCACAGCTTTATATTGTGGGATTGAGGTTGAAAGGCGCTTGGGTTGGGTTGCCGTTCTTCGGAATGGGTGTCATATGTGGCTTATCAGGGATAGCGGTCTGGAGTGCCGGCTGGGTGATGTGTAGGAGAAATTGGGATTGGGAGAATGGTAGCAACGAGAGTGTGGGAGGTTCGGCAAATGAAGAGGAGGATGAAATTGCAGTGTTAGGTGAGGAAGAGGAAGTCCGATAACGAGAGGAGTTAAGGGGACTTAATAGATTTGGATATGATCGAGACAGACACAAAGGGGTGGTTTTCATATTATGCATGCACAGACTGTTTAGATTCAATTTAATATGGTTATGAATTTTGCACAAGTGGAATGTTGGCCAACAGCACTTAAAAAATTATCTAAGCTTCCACAAGTGTGGACATACATAAGTAGATATATGTGGACAATGATGGAATAGTCATCAATAGCGGGTTATCCCAAGTAGTCATCTTCCCACAGCTCAATTCTTCTCGTTATGCACCTTCTCCCCAATATCCACTTAGAAAATCACAATCAAATTATAATCGCACGGGTATTCGAGCCATCTCACAATTCGATATTCCACATATATTCAATACAAATTAAGATCACAATATAATAACAAAACACAAAACACCCATTCTAAACCACTACCTCCTACCAACAACCCTCACGCTCGCCCCCCCCCCAAAACCAAAAAAAAACAAATCATAACTCATCAAGTAAGTACCCATCACGCCACAATATATACACTTCCAATCCAGCAGCAAGTCGTACCCAAATTCAAGCAGAAGAACGAGAGCAGGAGATTTGATTCCAAAGCAGACAATAATCAATGGAGTATATCTACCTTTCCCTCTTATTCGCTCGTTCATGCTAAAACCATCCGTCCAGTCCAGAACACAGAACTTCGGGGTCTTGTATCAGCGCCTACAACAAAAGTGAGATTTGATGGGACATTTAATCGTTCATCTCCTTATAAGGGCCCGCCATCGCCTGAAGTTGACGCGTTATGGGAAGAGGTCACAGAGTGTAAGTGCTACTATTCCTTGGGAGATATTTACTAACAAATCTGAAGTGGGAACCATGAGTATTTCTGAGGATGTTTTCCGACACCCGAACGCCTCAAAACACACAGTTAAACTGCCAAGTAGCCTTGGAGGTGGCCGACTCGCAGTTTTTGAGACAATTCATCAAATACATTGTGTTGTAAGTAGCCCAAAACTCGATTGAAAAGCCTGTCGTTAGCTTAATCGAAGCAAGCGTTATGGCAGGCAGCCTATCCTGAGTATTATACTAAACAAACAGAATTCAAGATCAGTAGCCCAGAAGAATGGTATGATCACCTAGATAAGCCACATTCAAAACTAAGGGCTCTGCAACTTTGCTAATCCAAAATCTTGGACCATTGTGCGGATATACTCCGACAAAAGCTGGTGTGCGACGCTGATACTGGCATCATCACTTACAATTGGATGAAGGGACATAGGAATCCCCACCCGAATTTCAATGTCCAGCATGAGTGTCGCGATTTTAATGCAATTTTGGAGTATGCTCGTGACAACCAAGTGGATAAGGGGAACAGTGAACGGGTAGATGTCAACCGGTTGAAGCCAGACAATGGACTGATGATGGAATTTGAGGGCGAGCCTCCATTCGATCCTGATGCAGTGCCATCCATACGTCAACAATAAGAGTTGTAAATTAGTATGCCTCAAAGAAATTAGCCTGTTGTTTCAGCAGGATTCATAGCAATACAAATGTGCATTTGCATTAGCTTGATTGAAACGAAAAAGCCCAATGGTCTACCTTAGGTGAAACTAATCACACCAATGCATTGGAAAATGCATTGAAGTATGTTTGCCATGCTTAGACTCTTACTCCACTAGAGTATGATGTGAGAACTTAGCAGTGTAATCATCCTCTCACTTGAATTTACTTTGCCGGGACTGCATTAGTTGGCGTCCTAGTTCCAGAATATGTCTTCGATGTCAATCTGACAGCTGACATTAACGGGCGCTAGCCGAGTCTCCGGCAAGATCCACGGTTGCAGTCGCTTAGGACTACCAGCTTGATAAGATGATCGCAGGTTAAATCTATCAAGTGGAGCGAGGAAGTGGTTGAGTGATTGTGGGGGTAGTGGGCGGCTAGGCGCTGTGAGGGGAGCCTTAGTCTATATTTAGCATGGCTTCTGAAAGTATGATTTCACCATAACAGCATGGTAGCACGGTATTACAGTGAAGGAGATTTTCTTCGAATGAAAGACACTTGCTTAATCTTTTAACCTTAAAAACCCCTGAAGGATAACTTCCTTCTTCGACTTCATCAAATACCCTTAGCTGCAATGTTTATCCACGGCCTAGACAGACACATCTACCGTGGCCACTATCAAAACCGGGCACGATGTAGAATGCAACCAGGTAATCATAAGGGTAATAGAGCGATGGTCTCAATGCACCTCGGAAAATGTCTCCGAGGCTACTCCTCGAGGCGCGGGGAATTTTGCTTGCCGTTTTGTTTCCCTGCTCTAACTTGTAGCAGCTGAACTTTGTAGATCTCTGATTTCTCTTGCTTCCTCCTTGGCCTTTGCTAGGTCTTTCAGTCATGTCTTCAAATATCTCAAAAGAAGTTCATTCTGGTGCAACATTATTCACCGACAATCTTCATCGTGAACTACCCCGCACCCGCTCCCGGTTAGCCATCCGCGCAATCTTGATTACTCTCCCCACTCTGCTCTTTCGCTACGCCACAAAAGAACGGTAGGATGCTGGTCTCCGACTCAATCTTCAGTGGATCGTACGGATAGGACCTTCTATGCAAGACATGCCGTTAAAAGACAGTTCAACTAGAACAGGGAAATGAGGAACACTTTCTAGACTAACATGCTTTAACCTTAAAAAGAGAAGAAGATCTGAGTTCTGAGTGCTGTAAACAAATCAATTTAGATTGAAGTACGCATGTCTAAAATGGTGGATCCCTCGTAAAAGTAAAAGCCAATCGGAGTACCTGGGTGTGCGCTCAGTCAAGATCAGGGAAAAGTGGACCATCTTAATGCTAAAAAGCTTTACTCTAGAACAACAAGCTTTAGAATGCCCGCATATCCGTCATACTTTGTTTGACTTCAGTGCACGATATGGACAAGCATGTGTGTGATGAACATACACAGCGCAGGCGGTTCTTGAAGTGCCAGGACTCAGGAGTAGAGAAGATCGCCGGGTAATCTGTGAAAGTTACATCAAGCTCTTTCGCATATCCCTATCGCCTTGATGGATACCAGTAGGCCAAAGTTGAAGAGGCTTTAGCTCATTTTTGTCACTTCTTCTTGCAAAACTCCAGAGTTACTTTTCAATCTTCTCGTTGAGAGTGATTAACATCGCGAAGAGGTTACCAACTCCTTCCTTGGAAAATGATCCACTACCTTCTCGAAAAAGCTGCAATTCTAGTCATCCGCTTTTCAATCGTCAAGCCGTGCTGATCTTCTTCTTCTTTGCGTTTGGAATAAGTGTTAGTTTTGTAACTGGGCGTTACTACATACCATATCAAGATGCTGTCGGTAGATGTCAGCCAAACATAGAACGTAACTTGACCCTTCTCAGTGTATACTGAATCTGATGCGTCAATGGCATGTAAGCTGATTACTTTTCAGTACCTTTACAGGAACATAAGTTTGTTTACAACCAGACATTCGTTGAAGCCAGTCCAACCACAGACAAGGCATGGGAGTCACTGTTTCCAGCCCAAGGAGGATATTTCCGTCACCCAACAGTCTCTCCAGCGCGTGCCAACTTTGCAGTCTTTCATCAGTTTCATTGCCTGGACAAGATGCGGCTAGCATATAGGGCATTATACGATGGCAGTCTGGCAGTACATAATGGAGCGCCGGGGGCTGATTTTGATCTGAACTGCCTATCTGACCATTTTGCACCTCTTCACATTATTCATTGCTTCGAATTGATAGGAAATGCTTTGATATGCAGACCTGACACAACAGTCGAAGCCAAAGACTTGAAAGTCAATGGAGTCACAGGCTTCGAGGCTGAACATTTTTGTGTTAATTGGAATCAATTAGTCGATTGGGTTTCGGAGTGGGAGAATTATGGCAAGCCAGGTACTAAGTGAAAAGGAATGTCAGTACTTCGAGTATAAAATCTTGCTGTCCACCTGACTGCCTCTCGTTGTTATCTATACCAAACGTGATAATGAAGTCTAATTCAAAACCTAGCCCAATATAAAAAGGATGTAGCTAGTGTATGAGACAATATGGCTAGCCTAGCAATACTTCTGACCTCTGAGCCAGTGCAAAGGATGTTCAATGAAACTCAAACTCAAATCTGACGGAGCTTTCTGGCGACATAACTTTTCTGGCTACGTTCCATGCAGTAATGTTTCTGTTGCGGGGTACTCAGCACCATCGCTCGACCTCATCTGGTGCTTGAGATATGACCTTGTCCAAGCTGCTGCGTACGAGGCATCTCCGTTCTTCAAGCTTCAAAGTTCAACCCTAACAACAATTGCCAATATATTGGTAATCTACTGGGCCAATATTACTGCCCAACCTATCGGGCTTAATGGTTCCGAGAAAATCTCCATCCGGGCCGACACGTTCAGGTGTTATAAACAAGCCCAGGACAGGGACGACATCGCTTTCGTTTTATTCTGACCCTTCCAAAAGCGCATTACCTATTTGATACACAGCTGCCCACCTTCACCAAGACCACTGCCCCAAGCACGGGGAATGTGTATCAGAAACTTGCAGTGCCGCGTGACTTTGCCCTTGCCCTCCGTCGCCTTTTCGCTCCCACGCATGCAGCCAGGTTGCTTTCAAATTATGGAGTGGCGACTACAGCCGTTCCAAGACACATAAATACGGCATTAGCCAGACGCAGAGCGAAGAAATGACGCACAGCGTGAGCGTGGAAAGCTCGGCGACGGCTGGTATCGAGTATGTGGAAACGGGAATTAAGTTCAACTATTAAATTACCAGTACTTCATCTCGTTCCTTCACAGATTATTCGGGACGCGGAACTACTAAGACGTTTGTCGTTCTGGCAAATAAGAGTACTATGTTGTTTAGTAAACACGTCTTCCTCGAGGCTTACTGTGTCTAGGGTTTCGAGTTGTTGAACAGGTTGAATTGATGGCGAATGATAATATGGCTGCTGATGGTTGTGCTCTTAAAGATGCGCTGTTGGCCACCCGATTTGTGAATATATGGGAGAGATATCCTACAAGAAGCTCCCTATTTGGAATTTGAGATGAGCAATATTTTATGCATGAGTACATGCACTTTTGGTTGATCTTTAGTCTTCTGCCTATGCCGCTGGCCACCCTCTTTTCTTCTCGAAGTATGGATGAAATGTTTCCTCTATGGTTTATTGAATATGAAAGCGTAATTGGACGAGGAGGGATGACAGGATCCAGAACGGAAGTGTAAAATTGTCAATCGAGGATAACTAAGGGCCTTAATAAGTTAGACTCAATGATTGAATATTTGGGTGAATGAAAATCATGCCAGTGGATTGTTCCAAAGGGAAACTATTCAATAACTGTATTCAAAGTTGAGTGAGCTTAATGATGAAGCTTTTAGTCGATGAATATGGGCATTGAATTTCGTGCTGATCGTATATAAAAGTAATGATCATTATCATCAAGGCCAGAGAATCAGCCATTTTGGACGAACACGAAGAGTATAATACACTTCTATACAGTTAGTACGCTACAGCACACCATTTATTCTGTATTCCTGGAAGACTCCTCATCAGCAAGTAATCCTAAGATTTCCTGCTCTGAAAACCAAGCCTTGACACTATCAATGACTTTCTCTAGTTCATCGCCTCCCTCCATAACATCATCCAAATTATGCACACTCAATCCACTTCTATGATCCGTGACTCTCTGCTGTCCCCAATTATACGTCCTGATCTTATCACCTCTCCCCATTTTCGCAACCCCAATCACACTTCTCCTCAAATTAATCAATTGCTCTTCTCTAGCCTCCCGTTTTGCAGCCGCTAGTCTGGACCGCAATACTTGCCACGCTTTTTGTCGATTTTGAAGTTGACTCCGCCCTTCTTGCATACTAACTACTGTATTGGTCGGTACATGAGTTAAACGAACCGCCGAATCAGTCGTATTAACGTGTTGACCACCTGCTCCTCTCGCTCTCATAACATCTGTCCGCACATCCGCCGGATTGACATAGTAATCACTATTTGGATCATTTAAATCCGCCTCCCAATATTCCTGTCCCTCCTGTCCCGTCGTAGGGAAACTAGGTAACACCATTACACTCACCGCACTAGTATGTGTTCTTCCTTGTTTTTCCGTCGCAGGAACTCGTTGAACTCGATGAACGCCTGCTTCACCGCGTAACGAATCGTAGGACCCGGGTGTTTCGATTTCGAGTACGACTTCGGAGATCGGCGCATCGGAGCCAGCACCTTCGCCATCGGTGGTTTCATATTTGATGATTGTGGAGCGAAATCGTTTGCGCGCACAATATGCTCGATACATGCGTAGGAGATCTGCGGCAAATATGGCGGCTTCACCTCCTCCAGCTCCAGGTCGAATTTCAATGAGGCATGGTAGTTCCGCGAAAGGATGTTTGGGGGTAAGACTGGTCGTGAGGTTTCGAGATAATTCTTCGAGGTGTGCGGTCGTGGTGGTGAGATCTTCGACTGCCAATTCTCGTAGCTCTTCATCTGTGGACGAATCCTTTAATAATGCATCCAGCTCCGATAGCGACTCTTTTGTTTCTTCCCATTTCCTCAGCGCTGTCGCTACATCTTGTAATTCTCCAATTCGTTTTGCAATCTTCGCGTTGAATGTCTCGGAGGTTTCGCTACTCAATTGATCATGTTCAGCTGCCAAATTACGAGCTCGCGCGAGTAATGCTGGGGAAAATGTACTGCCATTGTTTGCTGTTCTTCGTGTAAGAGGATGTGAAAGGAGGAGTAAGTTTGAAGACTAACAGATGGTGCTGGAGAAGCGTGTGAATGCCGGTGATCGCCTTTTACCGGGCTTCAATGATGAATCTATACATCGTCGACATATCCAAGGAGCTCTAAACATTCTCGTTGGAATGCCTTCTTTTCTATTATTTCTTGATTATTCCACAACATGCTTCTACTTTTTTTGGAGACTGAAGCACGGACCATTTATCGGAAAAAGTGGCTTCAAGCGGCCGCTCTCATAGTTGTACCGTGGGAGGGACATCTTCCATCTTCCCCGCTCTATATTTGTGACCCCACGTTTACATTTCGTGCCATAATTGCCGAAATCGGGATTATTCTTCCTATGTCACCATTCAAATAAGCGGAATGTGAATGGAATGGAATCTTTAGGAGTTCATTTCTAGATCTTTTCCCTTTTGTACATTTGTTCCTTCCTTCCCTTGTGTATAGAATCTCCAACTAGATTTTAGACATACATTTCCTATCAAGAACCTAGCCGAGGACAGGTAGATTCAAGACTTTTAACTGCTTACAATAAAACACCATTTTCAAAATGCCGCTTAATCTAAAATCAGTCTTTCCGGCCGCGGACCCTGAGTTTGTAACATTTCCTAGTAGAAGAAGTGTTGTTCATAGCACTGAGGGTATGATTGCTTGTACTCAGCCATTGGCTGCTAATTGTGGTCTCAAAGTTTTGAATGCAGGTGGAAACGCTGCCGTAAGTTGGCATTAACCTAACAATGTCACAAGCTAATACACTCTAGGATGCAGCAGTTGCAGTTGGTATGTTAGGCAGCTTCAGTATAACATTCAATATAACATCTAGTCTAACAAGTTTTCAGCTGCTGGTCTCAACCTAACAGAACCAACCTCCACTGGTATTGGTGGTGATATGTTTTGTCTCTTCTACGATGCTAAAACGAAAAAAGTTAGATCTTTAAATGGCTCGGGTCGTGCAGGCATGAGATGTTCTCTCGAGAATATCCGACAAGGTCTCGGATTTAAGGATGACGAACCTGCAAGAATCCCATTGAAAAGTCCACATGCTGTTACTGTACCGGGTGCAGCTGCAGGATGGGTTGATACTGTGGAGAAATTTGGCAGTGGCAATCTTACTTTGGAGCAAATTTTGGCCCCGGCTATTGAGATGGGTGAAAAGGGGTTTCCGGTCTCTGAATTAGCCTCAACTATGGCATGTTTAATCGAAATCTTCTGATTATCTTGGCAAAAGCTAACGAGATTAATAGTGGCGAAATAACGAAGGTCTACTTCAGAAAGCATCTCCAAACTTTTCTGAAATGTTAAAAGAGGATTCAAGTGCACCAAATGGCTGGCGTGCACCCATACCAGGAGAGATATTTAAGAATCCAAATCTTGCTAAGACTTTCAGAACACTTGCAACCGAAGGCAAGAAAGGATTTTATACTGGAAAAATCGCAGAAGAAATTATTAGAGTTACTCGAAATCTAGGTGGATTTCTCGAACTGGACGATTTGAAAAAACACATGGAGATCGGCAGTGAGGAATCTACACCTATCTCAAAAGTTTTCAAAGGTCAAGGATATAACAAAACCCATCATTTCGTCGATGGAATTTCGGGCCAGGGCATTAGCGAAGACAACCATGGCGTCAGAGTTTGGGAACATCCACCCAACGGCCAAGGACTCGTCGCACTCATGACCCTTGGTATCCTCGAAGAACTCGAAAACACGGGCAAAATCCCGCGTTTCAATGAAAAGGATCATAATTCAGCTGAATATCTCCACGCCGTTATCGAATCCCTACGTATCGCGTTCGCAGATGCTAGTTGGTTTATCGCCGACCCAGCATTCACTAAAGTTCCCGTCGAAGAACTAATCTCTCAGCCTTATCTTGCCGAACGCGCTAAACTCTTCGATCCCCAGCGCTCTAATCCTGAAATCTTTGACCATGGATCCCCTGCCCATAATCATAGTGACACTGTCTACTTCGCTGTAACCGACAAATGGGGCAATGGAATATCCTTCATAAACTCCAACTTCGAAGGTTTCGGCAGTGGTATCATTCCCAAAGGCTGCGGATTTGTTCTTCAAAACCGAGGTGGCAATTTCTCGCTCCAAAAGGGTCATGCTAATGTCATCGCTCCTGGTAAAAGACCTTATCATACTATCATCCCGGCGATGATCACCAACGTCCACGACGATTCGCTACATAGCGTATACGGCGTCATGGGAGGATTCATGCAACCGCAAGGACATGTTCAAGTGTTGCTCAATATGTTAGCGTTTAAGCTAAATCCACAAGCGGCGATCGACGCCCCCAGATTTTGTATAAGTGCAGATGGGATTCCGGGAGAATCACATAGAGAGAGAAAAGTATTTTTAGAGGAAGGGATTAGCAAAGATGTGTTTGAGAAGTTGAAGGCGTTGGGTCATCAGGTGCAGATGGTTGAAGGGTATCAGAGGGGTGTTTTTGGGAGGGGACAGTTAATCAGAGTTCATGGGGACGAAGATGGGGTTTTGATTTTTAGTGGTGGTAGTGATCCCAGGGGAGATGGGGCGGTTTATCCTGGTTAGATGGACGGTTGACATGGAAGATTAAAGTTGGAAGAACTTAGATGGTATAGTAGGGAAAGGGAGTTTTGAATAAGAAGAGAGAGGAGAGATCCGAGTCTCGGATTACAGAGTGGGTAGGTATTTATATCATTAGCCATCTTTTGTGGGCGTAGTATATGAAGCTTTGCATAAGTACATAAGATTATTGTATTTAACACCGTTAATTTGAAAAAAACAAAAAGCATCAAAATGCCGATGTGTTCTACACAAGCTGTATCTTAGGATTTAAATAGCAACAGCTAGGTGATAACCAGTATGAAGTTCAATAGAATATACCTAGGTACCGCTGGAAAATATCCTGACTCGCATTTCCACGTAATAGCCCCTTGACAATTTTTGATATTCTCACCAAGGTGGTAATCTTATGTTAAAAATATTTCAAGGTTGTAATTCTAGACAACGCTTCATTGATTGTCAAGATAATATGTGAAAAAAAGATTTTACTGTCCGACCATCAAATAACCATCCGTTATATCTCAATCTCTTTGAATCATTAGAAGATTGTCGCGTGAATACATTGCCAGTGGAATATGCACTAGTAATCTACGAGCTTCCACATTATGATCAAAATGCATCCTGTCACACTTCATTCATCATACACATTATATCCAGCAAGTAATTTAAATAGAGGATAAATATAATCAATTCTAACCAAAACAATTACCACAAAGTCCAACGAACCCACGCATTCAAAAATAACATGTGCCTCTGCAACCCATGAACCAGACAGTCACATTCCTAACCCAACCATAACCAACAATCCCTCCAAACCAACCCGCTACAAAACCATACTCCGTGTCATAACATCATCTAAGAAGGGGGAGCGGATGTATTTTGTGTAGGTTCGGTTCTTTGAACCGCTCCAAATCGGGTGTTACCTTGGTCAAAGATCTAGGCCAAAGATTAGTGGTTAAAACAACATGAAGTGGAAGAGAAGACTTACAGCATAAATTCCTTTGAGGAAAGTATCACCAAGGATATCAAAGGTCATCGAGCCTCGAGATTGGATACCGCCGTAAACCATACCATTACCCGCATCGGCAAATCCCAAATCTTCCTTTTGAACGGCGAATTGTTTGCTGCCAACAGCAAAGGTGACGGTGGGGAGATCATCGGCGCTGGTGTTGCTTGGGAAGGTATAGCCTTGTTGTGTTGAATCATAAGTAGATCCTGGGATAGCAGCATAGATAGCCTTGCAAGTTTCATCGGAAACGAGAGCAAGAGTAGTTCCGGTATCAGCAATAGCTTGGTTGCTACTCTGTGTGATGGTCTTGCCATTAACTGTGGCGGATGTAGAGTCGAACATCCAGAATCCTTGGGAATTGTCAACGGGAGTGTAGGAGATCTCTTGGTTGCCAACAATGTCTTTGTCGATGTAGCCAAATGTGTAGAAACTGTCTCCCTTATCAGGATCTTCGGCATCGCGCCAGCTACCGAGGTTGACGGTGAAAAGTTCTGCGTCGGATGGAATGTCTTCTTGGGTAATCATATTCATCACGGGTGTAGCAACTGATTCAGGTGTGACAGTGTTGATGCTGCCCCAGGCGAGACCGAGCAATCCATCACCTGCACCCTGTTCGAATTGAGCAGACAACTTGGTCGCAAGCTCAACTGCCTGGTTCTTGATCGCAAGTCCACCGATAGTAACAGTATCCGTTCCAACGGTACCGGAAGCAGACGAGGAATCTCCATATGAGATTTGCCATTTGGATGATTTGGAAGCTTTGAAAGTGGATGAATTTGCTGGGTTGAAGATTGTGTGCCCAGTTGCCTTGGAAGTTGTGGATGTTGGAAGTTCTGTAGACCAGACCTATTCCGCCACGTTAGTTCCTGCCGTGAGAACGAAACTTTCATGTGCTTACCCATAGATCGGACGATCCAGTATCGAAATCAAGCATCAGAGTTTGTGCTGGTGTACCAATCTGCACAGGGCAGAGATACTCGGAGTCGTTTTGTTGGTCTTGAGCTGGAACTTCCCCATTTTCTCCAGTAGGAGTCTTTTTGGCCAAGTGACGTTTATGGTGGGATTTGTGTCCGAACTTGTGGAAGGTAGCTGTAGTCTCGGTAGCCTTGTTCATCTGAAAGTATGGACCAGGTAGAGTGGGCTCGAAGCCCCATTTGTTGAGTAGGTAAACATAGGATTTGATGCCAGATCTCTTGTAGTTCTTGTTAGGAACAAGTCTAACCTTTGACAAGCCTTGAAGAGCAGCCATATTGAGTAATTTGATAAAGGATAATGAAAAACTGAGTTGATAAAAATTCTGTTGTAGGTAATAGTGGGTGAAGATGAATGATATGAGAAGGAGGGAAATTTATGAAGGGGAAAGCTGCCTTTAAATGATGCTGAGCATCGTAACTTTTACATCTGTAGAGCTTCTTCCTCTAACCGCCAGGTGATCTAGCCAAGGCGTCATCAATTTTGGTTCCGTGGTCTCAGGGCAGCTACCATGCTATGCACGACCGGGGAAGGTGCATAGCGGGTACGATAAGGAATCATTTGGTGTGGCATACCCCTCCAAATGCGCAGCTGTTGGAAAATGCCAAGTATCATATGATTTGAGTATCACAAAATCGGGGTTATTTCTTCAAGCTTTGCGTGTACACTTGCAGATGAGTGAGGCCTTAAATTTGACCGAATCATTAACATACTGTATCTCGTGAACATATGGAGATGAAGGTATCTCAAAAGGTAAATGTCGGCTCCTAGTCACGGTAGTGACACACATTGCGAAAGGGACAGTGAAGATGATGTCTTCCAAGGGCAATACAAGGTTTATCTTTCGGTACTTTCTTTAGAGTTGGTCGATCCGAGACAACACCCCTCGTCGTACAGGATCCGAAGATATAACAGTTCGCAGAAAAGAGAGGTGTGCCAGTAAACATACGCTGCCGCGCGTACGCTAACTACTCCACAAAAAACAGGAATATAAGCATCTTAGTAAATCACTAGGAACTACCCGTGCCATTAGTATATTGTTGTCAAGCTCATGTCATCCAAACATTGGCTCCAAGTCCACATCATCTGGAACACTAGAAGAGGTCAGTGAGTGTTATGCTGAAAATGTATTGATTTGGGTTGATAGCTTCTTCAAGGGTTCGACAAAAGATGTGTGGTGTTTGACGTCATTGAAATCAATGATAGATGATTTAAATGCTTCATGGGATAATATTGATTGGTTATCAACTGGAAACAAGCTGAGTCGCATATTGAGTACCAACGAGATACACATTGAAGAATTATCCAATTTCAGATATGGTAATGGCACCAATAGACTTTCGGACATGCAACACGACCAGTTAGCTGATGAAGGTAGTATCCCCATCGTGAAGCCGACAGTGTAAAATCGATAGATTGTTTGGTTGAATTCGAGGTGTACGTACGGACAGAGGGATGCCTATCATGCCGATATAGTGGAGTTACACAGGGAGTATAGCTTCATGACCTTCCTTATCAGGGGAAGCTAAAACAAAAGCTGGAATCCATTTAGCACCAGTGCGCCACTCTTGGTATCGGGCATCCCCCACCAAACCTAGTGCTTGTTTCTTAATCAAGGTAGAAATCCGCATTGATTCGTCGTCGTTCTGCCCATCTTATCTTGAGATTAAGAATTGGTATTTGGTTTTTGGCCTCTTGTTATCTTCATTCTCTATTTCGAGACATTCTCCCACAGATGACGTCTCTATCTGGCTTCCATGTTGATTTTATTGATATGATAACCCCCTGTGGATTATGCGAGATATGCATCGTTTGCAAAACATCTGCCGGTCCCATGCTGGTGCGCGGCTGACAGATGTGGCTATGATGCTTGAGAAGCTCACATCAAGAAGCTTGCCTGGGTCTGCTTTCTGCTATTATTTCGTGGCGAAGCATCGACTTTCCTGAAATCTTGCATTGTGGCAAACGATCTTTCGACACAGATTGTTCATTCATTCACTCTCTCTGAGAGTCACAAACGGCTCCTGCGTCCAGTGCGCAAAGTTCAATGCTGGTATACATTTCTCCATGAATTAAAAATGGCGAGCTGAATTCATGGAATGTAGGAGCCAAATTGGTACCTACCATCAAATGGCGAGTGTCAGAATCGATTTGGTGGGTGTTCGATGATTTACGTACCGAAGTGTACATACTGTTGCAACCCTACGGACAAGACCGAGCTCTGAGAAAGAGGATGGTGTTGAGAATAAAAAATTTTGTTGCCAGTGAGGTTGATGTTCGGCATTTATTACGGGCGCTTATTATCCTGTGCTTACAGCTTACATCTCCATGCAACAACACAAAGCTGAAAACAAGCTTCTCGCAAATGCACAATTATACCAGGATCAATAAGGCATCTAGAAGACAGCGAACAGTCTTCAATATTCTGCTAAGGAGCATAATATTAATGAGATACTGCTATATCGGAAATATTCCTAATTTTCAGGAGATACATGAGCTCGAGGCACTAGTATATTTCGCTTTATACTTACAACGTAAAAGACATTCATTCCTTCATCTCGAGATTTCTCCAGCTAGCCAACGAATTCGCCAAGTCGAGAGAGCAAAGTCAAACGTACGGATGAGCATAGTTAGGGTGTAGCCGATAGAGTGTAGCCAAGATATGGGAAGAGATCTAGCAGGTTTGAGTGGGCATCCCAACTAGGCGTGACCAGTAATCTATCTTTAGTTTTGGAAATCCTATATATCAATGTTTCCTGATTGTTTGTGAGCTTTCTGTTGCCTGAACTGCCGCTCTCCCCCAAAGCATAAGTGCCAAGAAATACTTGTACCAAACGAGCATGCAAACATGAGTTTACCCTACAGTTTCAATAGGTAAACGGAAATGCTAGGTATTGATCTTAACTTCTAGGTATTTCACATTATTTATCAATGATTGGGCAGATTGATACATTAACTCTTCCCGTGACAAATCTGCCAATCTGCAGCTCACGAAACAAATATTTCTGATTCTCCTTTATTTGTGAAAACTGAAAGCTGCAATGTGCCGAAAGAAGTATCAGGTACAGAGGGATATATGTTTCCATTCCCCCAAAATGACTCTCCCCATGAAAAAAACCAGTCTCCGACCCAAAAACTCCGCTTCAACTACAATTCCGACATCGCAGGCACAAATAATTTGATAGTATCACTCACAACTCAACCCACAATCCAACCATGCCAACCCACCCCGTACTCTCCATCATACTACCCCTCTTCATACCCATCGCCTTCTGGTACTGCGGCTATTCCTCCTCCATCCGCTATATCTACATTCGCTCTCACAATCTTTCCGTTCGTTCCCTCAATACCTTCTTTGCAACCATGAAACCCTGGATTCCATGGGTGTGGCTTGCCCTCGTAATAGGAGTTTTGGGATGGATGCGATCCCTCTGTATTTGGGTCCTCTGGATTGCGTTAGCAGGATTTTGGGGTTGTGTTTTTGTCCAGACGACGATGAATGTTTGGGAGGGAGAGAAGAGGGGGAATGAGGAGGACGTGGCTGGATTGATTATGGTGGGGATGGAGAAAACTATTAAGGTTGATGGGGAGGAGAAGGGGGTGGTGAGAATTGTGAAGGAGAGGGTTTGATGGATTGTTGGTTTTGGTTGGGGTGGGTATTTCTGTGTAGTGATTGTGGAAAATAAGCATTAAACCTTGGAAATAAAAGGAGGGTAGGGGAAGAGTATGTGCAGATGAGGAGGTTTATGACCTTGTTGTATTATGGAGGAAGGATTAGAGCTCTTTGGTTTTCTAGTGGCTGCCGTATTACTTCAAATCAATTGAGCAGACAATGGGTAAATTCTGAATAAATTCACTAGTGAGGAGAAACTTGATGACTTGATGGTCTCGTTGGCTCGGAGGTTGGTTCCATCGCTGTTCGTTTGTGTGGATAGTTTTGTTTTTGAAATGAAATAGGTGCGTGTGCTTTTCCGTCTGATTGGGGAGGTTATGATCAACGATACGTGAACCATTCACCAAGGATGGCCCATCCAAGTTCCTCCTCAACAACTCTCAAAATAGATACAGCAGCTGGGGGTTTTTTTTAGGAGACTTAGTCTTGAGAAGAGGTAAGCAGCTATGTCTGCTACATGTTTCTTCGGAGTGTGTCTCTAGGTAAAATTGCCAAATGCAAAAAGATTTTGGAATACAAGAGCAAAAGCTGCATGCGATCCAAGCATCGCATTCGGCGCATATAATGCAACATGATCTCCATAGATGAACTCGTCATTAACGATCAAGCAGGCTAAGATTGAGGATTTTGTTTATAACCAAAACAATCCTGCCCGGTGTCCTCCGCGCGATTTTAATCACATTCCCGTTGATGAAAAGCCCGTCACGCAAGCCGTTGAGAAGCCCTTTTTTGGAGGATTAGTTTTCAGATCACTCAATCGTCATAATACTGGTGGAGAGGAGTTGGGTCAGAAATGTGTGATGGTAATGGTATCATGATAATACGACGGGTTAGAGGATCTAAGAAATGATAGGTTAGAATGATCAATTTGTAGTGATGCCATGAAGGAGGGGAAATACATTTTCATCAGTCTTAAGCAGTTCACAGAATCCAGGTATTGTGAGCCATGTGGCTGAAAAGTGCCAGGAGCCCGCAAGTACTAGAAGCTAGAAGGCGCCGATGTGATTCGCGCAGAGAGTCTGAACGCCACAGTCGATTGGTGATCTCGGTATTAACTACTTATCAAATCAGGATGAAGCATGTGCCACCAGCAGTGTTTGTTTGTGTTGAGCAAACAAAAGTGCGCCTTCTGAATATTTTGTATACTGTTGTTGTTGTGTAACTATAGCTTGTCCAACGCGACATGCACATTCATCACAGCAAATATAGAGCTTTTTTTTTTCTCCCAGTCTCTTCCAAAATAAATATCACAAACAGGAGTTGTGGCATGTCAAACCAAGTGAGATGTCCACAAATTATTACTACACTTATTTCATTTATATTTGCATGGATAGCAAACCATACCAAGAGCTGAGGAGAAAATGGCAAAAAAATCTGTCCTCAGAATCTCAGAATTCAATGACTGAGGGACCGCGGTGAGGCGGGTAGAAATCAAATCTACAATATAGAATTTTTAAATTGAATACCAAACCCCACAAATAGCAGTTTGTCCCGAAAGACCTTCTGCAGTTAACCTTCGGTACTGTACCCAACAAGTGGGTATCTCCCTGGCTATCCACTGCTTATACAATTTTTGATTTATAGTCAACAACTCAGAATTGTACCACTGAGCCATGAGACTTTGATGTTAACAGCTGCCTACTTAAACAAACCTATATACCCCAAGCTCATGGTCACAAGGCTGTGCGGAACACAATCACACGGCTGATAAATATTCAATTTCCGCGGCGCGGAAGATAGATTAACACAATTTGGTATGGACTGACTAACAAGGTAATGGCTCAAAGATTGTTGGCAAGGTAAGGCGCAGAGAGTAGATAATCATATGCAAACTTGGCTAATCAAATAATAGGATGATCCTTCCAAATTGCAAATTGAGCATATGACCAGACAAAGTCGAAAAATAGAGCAAAGCCGAAAGCACCCTTAAACTAGCAGACCTGCTCAGGGACCATGATGACCGAGGCGCAGGTAAATGGCAGAACGACTGTTTCTTGCGCGGTTAAGTCATTTTAGTCCAGAGGAGTTTGTGTGGCAAAAAAGATGGAAATATTAGTATGGAGTAGATTTTACGCCAGGTGTTGGCACTCGGGGTATCAACAGTAAGGCAGCGAATAGAGGCAGTAGTATTAAAGGATCAAGCGTACTTGTATAAACAGCGAATGGCTTGTGCCAATGTGCCAATGTGTCGCTGAGGCGGGAGGCAGTGGTTGTCGGTAGATTCCAACCCAATAGCATCCATTTTCAAGGCAGTTTTGATCCCTCCTTTTTGCATGGGCCACATTCCATTAGGTGGCTCTAAATGTTTCCGGTGGCACGAAAGAATGTCGGTGAGAAAGAACACTCTTACCCCGTCAGGTTAAAGGACTAACTTAGTTCAACCTTCAGCATCACACAGCACACTACTATGATATCACCCTTCCTAGATGAGGGGGAGCACGACCGGTCGTTATGACTGAACTCCGAATTGCAACAGCTTCCTACTCTCGGGTCCATGAACAATGGTTCGGTCAATCCAGATACTCAACACAACCTGAAAGATTCGCTGTGCTATAGTCCTGCTCAGAAAAGTAAGGTCGCACAGGCCGTCGTGGTTCAGCCGACAGACTAAACTACTTTTATTATCCTGTGCAAGAACAATCATTTTATCGAACCACTCTTTCGAGATCACTCGGATATGGACGGGCAATGTCTTCTCTGAGAAGAACTCCATGTGGTCAATGCAAAAAAAACTTCTCTTTATGCTATTCCTCCAAGAGAAAGTTTCTGTTAACTAGAACGCTCTGTATTGCTGCAATATTGAGGTATTATAATCCTTCCTAAGACCGGAAATTGCTGGCGGTTTTCCGGTTTGTGCATGGAAATGGGGACTGGTTCAAGGCTTCCTTGGCCAGTCTCCAGATAACTAGTGTATCAATGCAGGGTCTCTACATCATCGGGGACATTGCAAGGCTCTTGCCTTCTCCAGATAGAGTGGTATTGTTGCTTGCTTAGATCAAAGGAATAGACTGAATCAAGTTTCCCTTGGCTGAGCTAAAGGCATTGGCCTCGACATAGTCCTAGAGGTATTACAGAGCTACTATCCTTCGTAGAAAGAGGTGTACTAATATTTGCCCCAGTCAACTAAACGGATTGAACAAGGTTCTTTTGCGTGGTCTTAAAAATAAATTCATTGCTACAGATCTTGACTATCACTGGGGGCATACTAGGAATTGGCTTCACTGGAAGTGTGAAAGTCCTTGCCCTTTCAGAATAGTGTGGTAAATTGGTCCATGTTTTCCATCCAACGGCATTCCCAACGGTATCCCCAACTGCTGAAATGCTTGATGCTGTCCGGAAATGCCAACCTGACCTAGCCTTTTCAAAGAGTATAACAATCGTTGGCATGAACGAACTGGAAACATTGGCAACCTTGCATTCTCGGCCACAGTTTCAATGTTTTGATCTCCGTGAAACACGCCCTGTGCACGTCGTATTTTTGACAGAAGCTGCGATCAATGACCGTCCAACTTTTCATAAGAACATGGATGCCCATTCCATGTCGTCGAGATTCCATTCTTCGTGAAGTACTCGGAGATCAACTTCAAGTGAGACTCATGGAGGTCCAGACGTCTAGATCATGTGCATCTAGATACAGGCTTCGGACTTAGGTAGAAAGCCATCCAACTCAATCACGAAGGAGAGCTCACCATTGTATTAGGAATGCAGTCCATTTACTAATCATTATCTCTGACATCAACCGATCAATCTCAGAAAAATCACTTGCCATTTCGAGTTCTTTATTTGAAGTGAAGGGTGCCGAGTCTAAGAACCGAAAACTGAAAATTTATCGAGGTTTTGTGATATACAGTCACGTGTTTGCTAGAAACCATGTTTAGCCGTGCACAGGCGCAGATGCTGTTTCGAGCATCAACATACAGGCAAAACAAAATATCCTTTTGAGGGTGTTCAATATGCAATACTTTAGCTCTTTCACTCCTCCCCATACCTTATCCAGATGTGCGTGTATCCAGATGTCGCAACGATCATGCCTTGAAACCCATTTTTCCAGATATCTTGCACTACCAACACGCACAAGGGATTTATCCTCGTATTACTTCGATGCAACAACAACTGATGTTCGTTAGATATATCACAAACACATACTGGCTTTCACTAGTATGGCTTATACGCTAATACATATGCATCTCTACTTAGCTTTGCCCTTCCATAATCTACTTCCTTAGGCTGCGCAGAAATAATCCGCAACCCACAGATATCCGTGAATAATCTGTCCTATGGATTATTTATTAGAGTTATAATCCGCCCTGCAAATTATCTATTGGAATTTTGAATAATCCGTTTCGCAAACGGATATCTATAGATAATCCATAAATATTTACAAATTGATAAATAAATAAATAATCCACAAAATCAAGTAATTTAAATATAAGAATAACTTCAAAAATTTAAGCAAATATTCATTTTGCAAATAATCTATAAATAATCTACAAATAATCTATAGATTATTTATGGATTAATGGATATCTATAAATAACCTATAAATAATTTATAGATTATCTATTTAGATTTTCTAATAATCTACTCCGTAAGCGGATCATCTATGGATTATCTATTAGAGCGATAATCCGCCCTGCGGGGCCCCGTTGCGCAGCCTATACTTCCTACACGTAATAATACCATACATACATTTCCTCCACTTCTAATAAGACGACAATGACAAATGGCCGCACTGTCTCTTAAACGGTATAGCTTCAATCCTATACCTATTGGAAAATAATACATCGATTGCCAGTTACGAGAACCGCAAAGATCTTTCAGGACAGTGGGGCATACATATCCATGCAACCCCGCGTCAATAGGTGATGGAAGCCTCTCAATTTATATGACCAGACGTTCGAGTATGCCTATCTCGTGTTTTTGCATTGGCACATCGCTTGAATATAGCCGGCCATGAGGACACAGCACAGCGATTAGTATTGAATCATACTAGAAAATTCCCACCCGGGCTCGCCGGTTCCTAGCAATCATTGAAAGTTTTGATAGCGGTAACAGGTCAACGAACCATTAAACTGGAGAGTTTCTCTTTTGTTGCGCTTCGAGTGCGTTTCGAAACGGTTCATCAACTCCCTTGAAACTGTGCAGGGTCCTCCCTATACTCCTTGGCAACAGCCAATCTACAACGGCCTCGACAATTGTTGGTAGCGTGGGACGTCTCTCGTCGTATATATGTTAGTTATGTAGATTTGTCGACCAGTAATGAACTTGGCATCGTTCTTGCGATCATTTTGCATGGATCCAAGCCTTTTGTTTTTGAACCCGGCTAGACACATTCAGTAGGAAGAATATGATTTATGAAAGTAATACCCATCATGCTTCGGCCTCGACTTTGCTTCCGCATTCTCTGGCAGAAAGCTCCTCTCCACATTTTCCTTGTTCTTCAGTCAATAATTAATTCTAATCTGCTTATCCAGCCTGGTTGCTGCGGGCTTTCAATGCCACTCCATACGTTATATATTTAATAAAGCTATTCATTATACAACTTCGTTGCTCAAAAACCTTCAAAATGCAGCCAATCACTCTCATAGTCTTGCTCTTTGCAAGCACATCCTTTGCAGCAACCACCACCGCCCCAGCAAGAAAATCTGCAGCGCCAGCAGCAGTTGCCAGAGTTGCTTCACCCAAACCTCTCACTCCTTCAAACCCACCCACAGCAAACGATGTCAAAAACTCGCTAGACAACTGGGCCATCTCTGTAAACACCGTCAACGCATATCGTATGTTTCCCCTCCTTTTCTCAAATTCCAATTCCATATTCTAACCTCACTCAAAGTCGACGACCCCAACAACTCGACTAAACTCAAGACCGCCATCGCCTTCGCAAGAGACGAACCCGTACAACTCGCCACTCTCATGAAAACCCCCAACCTCTCTCTAGCTGGCATCAAATCAGCGAAAGTCCTCATGGCCAACTTCCCTTCCATCGTCTCCAATCTCCAAAACGTGTACACCGGTGTCATGACAACCCAAGATGCGACTATGGCCGTAAATTTCAATAGATGCTGTACCGTACTCCCAAACATCGGAAGTCTCTGGGCCGCAGCTACGAATGCGACTAAGGTGAAAGATAATCCACCTCCAAATCTAGAAGCCCAGTGTGGGATGATGAGCTGTAACGTTGGAGTTAGTGGAGTTCAGGCTCAGGCGGCGTCAAATGTAACGGGATCAGCCATGGCATCAGGAGTGGCCCGGGCGAACATGAGATGAAGTATGAGACATGGAATGGGGAGAAGAACGGGATTTGATTCCTATAGTGGAGATGTCCTTCTGTTGGCGTGGCTTGTGCACATTTTGACTTTCAAGACAGTACATAAAATCATTAGCGAAGACTCGATAAAATCAAAATATCAAAGAAGTAAAACGCTTTTGAATGTTCAGAAGAATTCAATTATATATCTCGCCTCATATATCTCATCTATCAAGACCTTTTGTGAACGTTATTAATACATATCCGTGAGCTAGATCGAGACTGCGTTGCTCCCCAAAGAAGATCAAATATGAAAATCGTGGGAGTTTAGATGAAGGCTACTTAGCGAACGTGAGGGGGAATGACAACGACGATAGATGTTACTAGCGGATCTAAACCTACCCATTATGCATTGCCTTTTCGACAACCGTCTCGACCTTCACAATTGAAAGTTGTAATCAGTGTACTAATCCCGAGTTATATTATTCTAGACTCCTATTCATATAGCGCGGAAATTACCCTCAATCTACCTACCCTTCCAAAGACTATCATGGCCCAGTTCTGTGACATATGGTAGCTTGGGGTAGTGAGGGCAGCTTGTGATATATGACCACAGAGCAAGCATTCTATATTACAGTGATGGCGGCCTATAATCCACCAGATTTTAGCCTAAAACAATATGCTGCCTTTTTGAAACAGACAGATCTACAATATGACGCTTGTCTTGTCTTATCCATTGCTAATATGATACAATATGCAACAAAATTATGGCTGGCTCATGATTTCTTCGCCTTGGTGGCAGGTTCTTTTGGTTGGGATTCCGACCTGCTGTTGGATGTTGGCTGAGGACTTGACCAAAATTTAGCAGACTGCCACCAAGAACTTGAAGTCCTGGATGAATTCAATAAAGCATCTGTACTAGCAGCTCGACTTGCTTCTACTTCTGCTACCCTTGCCGCCTCGCTTTCTTGGGTTTGAATTGGATGTTCAAAGGCTGCCCTATATTGAGTCAGTCAATCACAACGCGAACATGAAGCAGCAGATCTATTCCTTTAGTTCACTCACTTTTCCTGCAAATTGTTCTCTTGTTGCTCTTTTAACGCCGGTCCAAATACCCAGATACCTGAAGTTTCTCTCATTAAAATGGTACCAGTCAATTAATGTAATATAACATACCATTACCAATGCCAAAGGCTGTGGCTAAGAACAAAGGGAAGATTCCCTTAACTTTACTCATATTTCCCTTCGACAACAGAAAGTCTGTACTGCTGTGCTCTTAGGGAGTGAGGCCGGAAATTGGAGGCGACAGAAGCTGACTAAGAATTGCACTAGTGAAAAACTCGACCACCGTAAATTTTGGTCGCGTAAAGTGGTTCAGTCGCGTCAACCTCAAAAGCAATAACCATCCCTTTGAAACCGCGCTGAGAAGAGGAAAAGAATTTCTTACCTTTCGAGTATAACATGTTATTTGACGTAAATGGCAAATTGGAAGGAGAAAGGAGTGGTTCCGGATTCCGATGATGAGGAGGAATTCGATTCCCAAAGCACTACTGATCATGAGAAACGAGATAATGCCGCCGACGACGAATTTTACGATATCGACGATGTCTTGGAACGAATTAATGATAGCAGATGTGAGGAGGAAAAGCCTCGTTCAAATTCGAGGGACATGGTTGAGGAGATCAGAATGTCTCAAGCTTCATCCGTTGATATGATTCAATCCTTCGATATGGTAAATGGCGTATCTGTTGGCAGCCCGAAAGAACAAATCATGAGAGACTCCCTGGACATGGTAAAGCAGGATCAAAAACAACCTATTGAAGATGGAGTGATAAAGTCTCCGCGAGAGTCGACTCCAGTCGCACAAACTGATGAGATTTCCACGAGCTGGATTAGAGCTCTATCCCCGGCATCCAGTATTCTATCATCGCCTCCAGCAAGTCCAATCCGTTCCTCTCCAGTGATGCAGCCCCTCTCCTCCCCTGTGCAACAACCCAAACTCTCGAACCATCCAAATCAAATACGCGAAGAGAACCCAGAACAATTGCATCCAGGTTTCGACCATTCCAACTACCTGCCGAAAAGGCAACTCAGGGAAAGAAAGCCTGTGCAAATACATCCGTTTCTGTTAGAGCAACAACGGTACGAGCAAAGGATGAAAGCCTCGCATATCAAACCCGTGCGTATTGGACCAAGCCAAGAGGAAAATAATCGAAGGAGGCGAGTCATACATGGCCAGGAATTGTGGGATAAGGATTTTCAAGACCCAGAAGAGGCAGAGGAGGCAGAAATGGGTGTTATGGAAGAAAGCCAGCCCATGACCTCGAACGGAGGTTCTCCATCACAGTCGACATTGGCAGATAGCGTACGCGAAACCAAAATCGACCCAGAAAATTCTACATTGAGGGAAGATGAAGACGACAGTGACCAGGAATTTCCTGACCTCCCTGAGCTGTTCAAACAAGATTCAAATCTAGTAAAGCCCAACCAGAAGAAGTCATCAAAGAAGTATCCAACTAAAAACCGACCGAAACTGCCATCTGAAGCTCAACATGTGAATGAAGAACCGACCTTTGACGTATATGATTTTCCTGGCTCATCCCCCACTGGTTCTCCTCCCATACGTTCAGGGAATGCACGGAGAACTATGTCTCGTGTAGTCTCTCTTCCTTCTTCGGCTATTTCAACTCCTGTTTGGCAAGACCAGAGCTCTCCACATTTTCGGCATTCAACGGAAGTGCATACGCCAATTACGAGTGCTATCAAGGCATCTTCATATGCATCACCTACAAAAATAATATTTGATGAGGATGATCCGTTTGCCGATCCAATAGTAATTCCTTCCTCACCATCTGCCTCTTCGTCGTTATCATCATCATCGGAAGAGGAGGACGAAATGGTATTCTTGAAGAAAAGAATGAAACATGTACTGCCAGCGTCTCACCTAAGGCTTGATCAAAAAAGAAAAGAGATACGAGCACATAAATCTCAAGCTAGGAAGAACCCAAAGCCGAACGAAAAACGTGCTGGTGTTGCTCTCCCCCTGGTGCGAAGGTCCAACCCAACCTCCTCCACACAGACTGTGAACCGACTTGCATTCTTAGAATCCGACGAAAGCGATGGGCCTGATGAGATCAATTTTACTGGGTTTCTTATGGATAATGATGAACGAACCGAAGCTCCTAGCCTATTTCAAGAATCAGATTTGGGATTTGCTATCGAAGATGACCGCGTTGATGGTATGCTGCCAACTCCAAGTCGCAAACGCAGAGCCAAGAATTCATTGAACCAGCCAAATGCTAAGCGCTTCATGACATCTTCGTATTCTGGTGGGAGACAACAACCCCATTCATACCAGCCGAGGATAACTTCACACCTTACATCTACAGCTGCAACTGTCCGCAAGACCACTAAACCAAAACGAAAGCGGCAGAAGAGGCTACCTCCCAAGCTTAGTATAATAGATATTGCTCAAGATTCTGGTTATTTTGAGCTAAATTCCCCGGCATTTCTTAAGGTTGCTGCTCGTAGCGCAAGATCACGAAAGGAACTTGGGCGTCAAAGTCCAACCCGGAAGTTTATCAGGCTTGCCACTCGCGAAGACACTGCTGATGCCCAATCAGTCCTGCAAGATTGGAGGAACCGCAAAATTCAGCCCAGGAATGTTTCATGTGTATCAAGGTCTGAAAATGTTATCAATGCGTATCCGCTCAGCCAAATCTCTGTTAATCAGCAAACGAAGCTTCCACCACCGATAACGAAACTCAAGACAAGCCCACACAGGTCTCAGCCAAATACCGCGTATATTAATACAAGGAAGATTCGCGTACCCAGAGTAAGGCAGCTTTCGATGAATGACTTTGCGGGGAATAGACATGCCGAACCAGAAGAGCCTCCATCGAAAAATGTGGGAACAGTCACTACCAAAAGCAAACCGAGAGCACGAACGAATCCTTACTTTACTGCCCCGGTTGCACGATCGGCACAACTTGAAGCAAAGCAATTTCCTATCAACACTTTAGAACCGAGGAAGAAGACTCTTGATGCTCTTTTCAGCATGGGTCGCCACCAGCCTTTACAGAGGGGAAATCTTCAACTGAGCCGCTTCTTGGCCCATGATGATGTCGTATATCCTTCAATAGAGTCGAATGTCTCTAACAATGATTTGATGCCAACTAGTGCTGCACAGGAAATTGGCAAGCAACACCGACGTCGGAAGCGGATGCCTAAACGCGTAGACGCAGGTGCAGCTATCTACCGCCAGCCTAGTGAGCCACTCATCTTGGATTTATCGACGCCTTCGCTGGGTGAAGTAGGCACAGATCATGGGAAGCTTTTTGGCCTTGGAAAATTTGGCACAAGGTATCCTCATAACTTTGATATTTTTCCACTACAGACAGGGATATATTTCCATGAGACGACCTTTATTGGTAGTGGGCGCCTTGCAAATACACTGAGACATTCAGACCTCGTCTCTTTTGATGATAACCGTCCTTCGACCTCACTTGAGTTAGGAGACAAAGTCTTCGTGTGGGAAACCTGGAATGACATTGTCTCCGAGCAAATGGGTGTTTGCGTTGACTGGCTAACAGAACAATTGACTGATAAATCCAAGATATCGGATAAGCCTGATTCGGTCGCGACGACCAATCTTATTTTAGATTATGTACAGCATAGCATAACCTTCTCAAGTTCCGAGTTGAGGAGCGACTTTTTACTCCGAATGTTAGAGATACTAGAGGATTTTTCGTCTCGTCTTAATGTTTGTCGAGGCTCTATAGGTTACGTTTACAACCGGCAAACGACTGAAGTCACAACTAGGCTTTTAGTGCTCTCGCTTCGATTACTTCGTATGTCTCGGATTGGTGCACATGTTTCGACTCTTCGCCTAGAAGAAGTTCTGCAGAAATTAGCAGGCTCTTGCATCAGTCTCTTGATACCGCAAGGCTTAGAGACGGTGAGAAAAATGTACGATGACTTACAGTACCTGTCAGTAAGAGAGAATGGCATAAGAAGTGATCGTTACCTTGCTGAATCCTGGGTCATCATCATTCATGTTCTAGGGGCTGCAAAAATTCCCCGCGCTTCGTTTTGGGATATAGCAAACATACAACTAGGTATGAAAAGCATAGGTTCATTACAGGATGCCAATGAGATGGAAAAGCTATGGTTCTTCATGTTCTCTCTCCTACCACTTTTTGAGTTTGATGAACATGGTTACATTTCATCAGTTTCACGGCAGGAACTTGGGTGTGATAATTGGTCACTTACACAACAACTGATCAAAAGGGTGTTTGCACTTTATGGGACCAATACTAGACAATCACCAAGCTTCAATGATTACTGCAGGGCAATTGTAAGTCGATGTCATTATCTAATGTCAAAGTGGGGCTGGTGGAAGTGTAGTGGGATAGTTGGAGCTCTGTTTGATTGCTTTGCCTTACAAAAGCTCGCAAATTTGCGGAATGAAGAAGTTCACAAATCACCTCAATTCTTAGAGGATTTGAACACAGAGTCTCCCTTAGATGTTGAACCAGAAGATCGGTGCTTTCATATTTTTCTCAAAATTGTGGCTATCGCCATTAGGCATCAGCGTGCAGTAGGCAATACCAAAGGTATTCGAAATTTAGTTGCACGAATTTTGCCAAATCATGATCGACAATTTCCAAAGGAGGAGGCAATCTTTCATCGTGACCTTGCCTCCTTGCGCAATCATCATGACCTTCTATGCACAGTATACTGGGCTGCTCCGTCAGGTTACGGGCCATCCATCACTCTATTGCAGAAGCTTGTTTCGGCCGCTCGCTCACATAACGAAGCTTTTTTGATCAATTTGAGGGCTTGGGAACGGCTTGCTCGGTTTACCTTGTCTAGCATTCCTTCTAGCTTCCCCGTGGATTCATATAAACCGTTTATTACTTGGCAGGATTCTTTTTTTAATAGTCTGCTCGGAGAATACGTGGAACTAACTCAAGTACGGCGGCAACTACAAATTCAATCTGACGGAGCCTTCCAAACAGACGTTGACTGTAATCGAAGAAGCACCATGTCCTGTATCCAAGCTGTGGCGAGATCGACGATAGAAACATTGAGATGTTCAAATCCAACAACTTTGAAGCATGCCATAAATCTGGGTAAGTCAAGGATAGCAGTGACAGATTCATTCGCTGATTGATTTTTAGACATGCTTGTAAAGATGTTCTCTATAGGCTCTTCAAATGACAAAATTGACCAAGAATTGACATCATCTGTAATTGAGATTCTTACTTGCTATTTGCACCAACTTCATGACGCAGAGCCAGAGAGCAAGCCGGAGGCAAGTCCAGATGAAGATGATGAATTTGACAGCCAGGGCTTAGAGTGCGATCCCGATTGGGCAAAAGAAATGCAGTTTATGGACGATTATATTAACGTATGTTCTATTCCTTTCGGATCTACTGCTTCGCAAGGCTAACCTTCTGAGCCACTCGATCGTGCAATTACGTCTATCTTTCGAGACTCAATTCGGAGAATATTGCATGACGGGCCGTTCCCACTAGGAACCACAACGAATTACTTCTTTATAGAGCGATTAACCAAGTGCTGGGCGCAGCTCATCTCCATTTTTATGAAGTTTGGCCTCTATGTAGGCATTGCCAAAGCTCTCACCTTCCGTGTTTTTTGCTAATGGTCATATTAGTCCCCGAAGGTCTTTCTCACCGCAGGTGTCAACGCTGTTTTTGAGCATCGGGAGCAATTGCATTGCACACTTGTAGCTTGGCCGCTGTTTCTCAGTGAACTACTTGAGCACACACAATCATTACATTCTGATGTAAAAACTCCCAGTTTCCCATTATGCTTTGAATTCGACTAACATTTGGTAGTTTCCTGGTTTCGACATTGGATCAGAATGGATGATAGCCATTTCCAAGCCACAGCATGAGCTTCGTTGGGAGAATGCTTTGACTTATCAATTACTCAAAAAAGGGCATTTTCTCCTTGCGGGCGAAATCATGAAAGATTCATCTCTAGAGTCCTTTCGGCAAGAAGCACCTTCAGTAATGAAAAACCAACAACTCATCAAAGGTAAGCTCTCGGCATATATGACTAGAACTTGCGTTAACCGGATTAGATGGTATCATTAGGATGCAGAAGATTTTTTCTGACAAAGCACTACTGGCCTCCACATTTGGTAATGTGAGCAGCGAGACGATCAGGACCAAGTTCTCGGGCATTTTGAATTCTACTTTGCTTTCAATGCAACATCATCTGCAAAATTTTCAACATACCAACACTGTTGCTCATGAAGCGTACGTGAGCTTTGTGCAAGAAATTGTTTCGCAGATACGCTCTCATTGCAGCGATATTTGTCCACCACCGGAGTTCTTCTTCCGCCGTTCCGTTGCATACTGGCCCCCAGAGACGGACCCTACGCTTTACCTCGCGGGCTTAATATCATATACGCTGCAATTACCTTCGCAACAGGAAAAAGCGCGGAACGGATTGATCTATTATCTTTGGAATGGATTAAGAAGTTCTTTGTCAGCTACCAATGCTCTCCATGGCTACATCAAACGGATTTCGAAGGGTGCACGGCAGAGTCACCTGTTGAAATTTTTATTAACTGACATTGTACCTTCCGCACTGGAAGTCGCATTTGACAATGAAGCTGGTTCGCTCGCATGCGAAGTCTACCTGGTAGCAGTGTCTAAAGCCTTCGAAAGCCTCATATTGAGTGGGCAGCCAGTCGAGCAACTCATGGTTCATATGAAAGTTCTGCTACAACATATGTTCAACAACCTCGGTAGTCATTATGGTAGATTCGGCCACAGTGTCGAAGCTGTACACCCGAGTCACCAAGGTATCATTACTGTCATCTTTCGCTTTTGGAGTGCCTGCAGGCCACACTTGTACAATCTAAACACTGTCCTTGAAAGTGGCCTGGATGAGATATTTCAATGCTTCGATGGTTTTGTCGAGGCGGCAATAGCGTGCTTCAAAATCGATCAAGATATCGACCTTCATTTCAAACACTTTGACATTGGAAAGGTAGGCAACGACGTTGCTATGGAAGAGATGGCTCGTGAAGTGCAAGATAACTGGAGGATTAACAAGGCGGATGGAGGAGTAGATGTGAGAATGAATGATGGTACGATGGTTAATCATTGCTTTACCAATGGACCTCGAGATCTCCGTGAGGTTCTTGAAGGTATACTTCCTTCAGGAGATCTTGATATCAGAAAGACCGGAGCTTCGTTGTATTGCTACTTTTGAATAGCTACATAAATCAATAGATAAATGAAATATCATTATTATAGATTTAGTGTTTGGACTCATTTGGAACTACCCCTCTAGTAAATGAAATTCTATGGAGAAGATTTTGTTCTAAGCTAAACTACCCTGGAGTCTTTTCATGGATGTCTGAAAACGATCTAGATATCAAGATACACTAAGCTGGGTAATATTAATCAAATAAACAAAAGATATTATTGATATATCTATCTATTGAATATGTGGATATCGAATATATTAATCTTAGATTTATCAAAGTCAAATGTCAGACATATCAGGCATATCATTATATAAGGAATGAACTCTTTTTGTAAGAATTTAGTTAGCACGCCTTTTTTTGGTTGGATGTTGTCGCATGGTGGCAAGTCAGCAAGCTTCAATGCCTGAATTTGTCTCGTTGATGCCTTACGAACAAGGTACATTGTTAAATTGGCAGAACTTCAAAGGGATATTTCAAACACTTTCACGACCACATTCCCATTTTCCTACACGAAATACTCGCTCGAAAGAGAGCGCGAAAGTCTACCGGATGCATGCCGTAGCATTGCGAGCTCTTCGCACAAGTAGGAATCCTCTCTCAAGGCAGACATGTCGGATTATTGCGGGCTGTAGATTCCCCCCTCCTCGGCGCACCTTTCACCGTTCAGCAATTTGCTTCAATACACCTGAAGACTCAGCGACCCCGGGTAATGATAAAGGGGAAAGATCAGGCATAGAGGATATTCCGCAAATATCTGAAGACGCACAGCTAGGAAATCCGGTGGATATTCCTCAGGTACCTGCGGAAGCAGAGTTGGACAATCCAGTGGCAGAAGATTCAATACAGCCAGTTGAGAGTATAGACCCTGAGCAAAGGTCTCGAGGAAGACTTTCGGGGCGAACCTTAAGAGCAAATCGTCAAAAACAGCCGGAAGGTCTACCACCGATAGTACTGCCGGATTGGTTCTGGGATAATGTCAAACTAGCTGAGGAATTGCCGCCGACCGGCTCGCTCGCTGTTTACTATGGTAGTAACGTCACAGAATCGAATACCAGTCCGACAGACCCCGAAGCAACCGAGAAGATGAGCCATGCAATCAAATCCATTGTTGAATGCGACCTGCCTTCCACCGAGAAAGCAAAATATAGCATGCATGTTAATGTTTACAAAGAAATATTGGCATCCATCACAGCAGGATTGAAATTGCGCCCCTCACAAGCTGTTATGGACGGTAAAAATGTCATGAGACCCATTCTCCACTTGCAATGCCCCAAAGACGGAGGAATATTGTACCTAGACTCTGTCGTGGAGACAATTTCGACCAAATTAGGAGCTGACCTCATACGTCTCGACCCGGTCGACATAGCCCAAATTTTGGGGCCATATATCGATGAGAATTTAGCCTGGACGGTGGCGAAAGCATCCCTCTTGGGCTACGAAACTTCGCGAATGGCGGGCAGGCTAGAGGATTACGAAAAAGACTCAAGCGCGGCCCCCGAAGACATGGAAGGAGCCGAGGAGGAAGACATGACGGGCATGAGCAGAAAACCTGGTCCCGCAATTGCCTTTACAGCATCTAATTCTTCTGAAGCACAGAAAAAGCTCTCGGCGATTTTTAGCCGATTGAAGGGAGCACTCAATCCGGCAGCTGATAACAACAGGCGTTCATCAGATGTTGTGATGCCATTTGCTACTTTTGCCGACCCGAACTTTTCGGCTTCTAGCAATGGCAACTCAACCTTCAGTAATTTGAAATCCAACGCTGAACAGTGGAACGATTTGAAGACGGTGGCTTTACTTGAGGCATTAGTCACTGGTGCCGATTCAAAACGTGCATCGGTGTCTTCGAGTACTGATGCAGCCAACGCGAGGGACCTCATCATACAAGTTCGTGACTACAAGGATTTGACTAGAACATACGATGGATATAACATCATTGATAAACTGCGAACATTGGTCACCAAGCGCTGGCAGTCCGGGCGGAATATAATTATGGTTGGAACAAGTTCTTTGGAGCAAGGAGAATCCGAGCTCTCATCGGCAGGTATTCAGCAAATCCAATCTGACATAGTCGAAGGCGAGAAAAGAACAATATTTGTCCCTCCGGATCGAAGACCAGAACAAGATGCAGTATTTGAATCCGATGACAAGCTACGCATTCGAACCTTAAACATACGGCACGTTGAGGATATGATCACAAAACTCGCGGGTGATGCACCCATCACTGTAGATATAGAAAAAGATCTCGACGGCGGTTGGGTACAATCGGCTGGGTTAGATGAGGCAGTTTGGCACTACGCTCGCGTACAAAGGCTTGCAATAACTATTCTAGGATTGGAAAATAACCCGGAGATTATAGACGGACCTACGTTTTGGAAAGCTCAGCAGCTGCTCTCCGAAAGTGATAGTGCCAAATTCTCTTGGGGCGCGGCAGAGTTGAGGGAAGAAGATAACGACGTGAACAAGATGCTTGATGAGATCAACACTTCCCCGAAAAATACAAACATTAAGGACAAGCTGAAGCAAATTCGGAAAACGTGCACTCCACACGAGAAAAAGCTCCTGGGAGGTGTGGTCATACCTTCGGATATTCACACAAAGTTCGAAGATGTCCATGCTCCGAAGGAAACTGTGGAGGCACTAAAGACTTTGACAAGCTTGTCGTTGATACGGCCAGAGGCTTTCACTTATGGTGTACTTGCTACTGATAAGATGCCTGGTTTGCTCTTGTATGGACCTCCTGGAACCGGTAAGACTCTTTTGGCCAAAGCAGTCGCGAAAGAAAGTGGCGCGACCGTTCTCGAGATTAGTGGCGCTGAAGTGAACGACATGTACGTTGGCGAAGGCGAGAAGAACGTCCGAGCAATTTTCTCCCTAGCTAAGAAACTATCACCTTGTGTGGTGTTCATCGACGAGGCGGATGCTATATTTGCTGCTCGTGGTGATACTAAGCGCTCGACCGCTCACAGAGAGATGATCAACCAATTTTTACGAGAATGGGATGGCATGAGCGATCTATCTGCATTCATCATGGTCGCTACCAATCGACCGTTCGATCTTGATGAGGCTGTACTGCGCCGATTGCCTCGAAGACTTTTGGTGGATTTACCTGTTGAAAAGGATCGCGAGTCTATACTCAAAATCCATCTAAAAGATGAGATCATCGACTCATCAGTCTCTCTTACCGAACTTGCCAAAAACACACCCTACTACTCTGGGTCAGATCTCAAAAATCTGTCGGTTGCAGCTGCATTGGCATGCATCCGGGAAGAAAATGAACTTGCCACCAAACACGAAGGCGATACCCCTTACACATATCCCAAGAAACGTATCCTCACAAAAGCTCATTTCGACAAGGCAATGGAAGAAATTAGTGCTAGTATCAGTGAGGATATGAGTACACTCTCTGCTATTCGTAAATTCGATGAGAAATACGGTGATAGAAAAGGAAGGAAGAAGAAGAGCGCAGGATTGGGTTTTGGGGGTACGACCGTTCCAGAGATGGATTCTGAGGCGGGGAGAGTAAGGAAATCACCATTGGCGGCGTAGATAAAATGGAACTCATTTACCTGAGTGCTCATTAGAGGTATTTATGGCTTGTATTTGGGGCTTGCATTTGCAGCGTGCATATCACATTCACGAATGCATGAATGGGCGTCACGGTCATTGTATATATATGCCTGGGAGGGGAGTGCCTTGTTACATATAATTCAGTAGCAATAAAATAGATTATGACATTGCTGTTCTCCTTGGCTTCAAAGCTTTCTTGGGATGCCTAAGTTATCTTAGTATCACAACCAGTATAAGGTTTTCATGAGAAGTCTCATGAACCAACCACCTCAGACATCCCTTCAGCTCATTTTAAAATCATCATCGCCATCATACCGAGTCCTCCTAAGCGCATTGGCAGAATGCTCCCCAATAAGCCTCATCTGTTCATCTACAATCATTTGCTCTTCAGTTGTCAAGACAGTAGCCTCATCACCCTCCCTTCCATACACCGAATCCTCCATCATTTTTGCTCTTTCCTCGTCAGTCATGTTATCGGTCTCCCCTATTGTGTCGATTAAACCCTCATTGAGAAGGAAAGAAAGAGTACTCTATTGGTTGGTTAGCCAGCTTTTCTTATGATTCGGGATGGTGGTAGATACCATTTCGGCGAGCTCTGGATTTCCCGCGAGGCGTGCCCGTGTCTCCCAGAACTCGTTCGCTTTATCGGATTGGGTCTTGAACGTGTCAGTGATATTCTACACAGTTCGAGCTGCAAAGATGAATGACACTTTACCTGCATAAGTGCTTCCCTCAAAGCCAATCCCTTCTTATCCAAAGACCAGGCTTTTGGGCATGGCCATTTGGCATATGCTTCATGGACGCGGGTGTACCAGGCTTCATCGACAGTTCTGCGAGCAACAATATATTGCCGATCTGAAAGGGTTTGATTACTCTTCTCTGGAGCAGTCGGCGGCTTGGTGACCCTGTTTCCGGATGTATTGGGCTTGAACGATGTTGATGAAGAGCCTCCGGAATTGTTCATCGACGCCTTGGACTTCTTTGCAGCCCTCTTCTCAGACATCGTAAGCTTTGGGCGAGCAGTAGGGACGAAAACCTCGTTCATATTGCACGTATGAACGGCGAACTGCTTGTAATTTAACACCTTGGCCAATTTCCAAAAGTCGGATGGGGTGTTTGGAAAGCGTAATTCATACACATCAGCATCAATTTCAAGGTCCACGTCACTGTCCAGCTCCAGATCGTAATGATCATCTTTAGTGCCTTGCATCTCCATGTTCATGATGTTTATTTCGATGATGATTCGTGAGTGTGAGTATGAGGATGAGTGTTGAAAGGGAAGGAAAAGGTAAGGGTTCGAGGTTGTCGATATTATTGAGGAAAAGAAGAGAGCAAGTTCAAGGAAAAGTTGAATTCTTTTAAGCTTCCTGGTCGTACCTTTCGCAGTGAATAGCTTCGAGGCTGAAACTTGGACCGTTGGCCCAACAAGATTATTCACTTATTTTTTTTTCTCAAGTGTATTCATGCACAAACTTTTCATGACTATTCGGGCTACCGACATCCAGTAATCTACCCACGAAGCAGTAGTCATTTTGGGCCTTGATAGACTGTCTACAAATCATTAATGATTCTTTCGTAAAACAACGATTGTCATGACTCTCTCCTAAACTTTGAATGAGAAATATTTAAATGTTAAGTATAAATCTGAGCTTTAAAACATTAATTTTCATTATACAATGAACTATTTGACAAACAGGTATTTCTCAAGACAAGAAGTTTCGAATAATGATAAAACTAATTGTTCGATTTATATTATAGATCAGATCAATCATCTTATTAATAGTCATCGCTCAATTATATATATATATTGTTGGAAATGAGGCCATCATAGGATTAGAATTGAGGTCACAAGACCACAATGGTGCACAGACCATATTTAGGGATAACCTCAATTTTACTCCTATTAAAATTATAGATCCTTAATTTAACCTATATAATTAATAATATTATTACTTTCTGTATCAAAAGCCAAAAGGTTATAAGATCCGGTTATATAATAATGATTAGAAAACAAAGCAAATCGAGAAAGGATTAATATAATTAGTAAAAATAGAATAAAATGAAAATCAGAGTTTTCATATAATGTTATTAAAGTAGAGTTGAAATACGATAATATAGTTTATAATTTATAATATTATAGATCAGAGCAAAAAGCAATTTGTACAATGCCGATACAGAATTATAGTAGAGGCAAAAAGCAAGTTTGTATAGTTATAAGAAAATATATTATAATATGATCTTATGAATTCTTTTATTGTTTTATTTTTATATTTCTTTATTATTTTGAATTTATTTGCTATATACTTTTTTTTAAGATTGTTTTAAAAATCTGAAGACTATCTTCGATATTCATCAAATAATAAGAAATCTTTACAATATCGGAATCAAATAATCCTTTGAAGTTCGATCAAAATAATTATGAATGATAGTTTAAATAAATGAAGATACAATTGAAAGGGAAAGGATGGTTTTATATAATTGATCAAATATTAGATGAATATATATAGATTGCAGGATCTAATATAGTATCTATCTACGAGATCAATAGTTGTGTATATTACAATATCGAATTGAAATTGGAATACTTAAAGAACGAAGCGAATATACTATTGTATATTTGTATAATATTTAATGATGATGATGAAGCCCTTATCAATGAATATTTAATAGTATATATATTTTGGAGATACTTTAAATCAAAATATATTAAAGTCAGTGCAATCATTATCAATATGTATATAACGATGATCTAGAACTTCAAATTCCAATCCAATACCTATCCCGATATAATCATTATCGAAGCTTGGGACAAATTGAAAGAGTATAGAAGGAAATTGAGAGCTATAAATGAAAGCTATTAATTAATATATCAAAATACTGTTCTGTTTTTGGTTTTAATATGTAATTTTCTAATCGATTATTAAAGAGTAATGGATATATTGGATATCCAAATCAGCCTTAGTATTAATGATAAGATTAAGTATTTATAAATTAAGGAATTTTGTTTTAAGAATGGATCAGAATTAACGCAAATTACAAAAGGATTTAGATATACTTTTCGACACCAAGAATCAGATTTCGAGATTCCAAATAATGTTTGCGATCTGTATTAAAGGGAAGATCATTATATACGAAACTACCCGTATTTAATGCGAGCCAATAAACTCCTTCGCAATTATTTTCGTTATCAAAGGAGAAAGGGATCATCGAATCCGAAAAGGGTCTATTTCAACAAGAAAGACCAAATATTGTGACGCACAAGAGCCGTAGTAGAGCTGAATAAACAGGGTCAATTATGTTCTTTAGAATCTACAACTGAAGAACTATGGCTCGTAAGGAGCGACTAGATATATATATACAAATACCCATTCGTAAGCTGCGGGGTTGTGCGCATGTGTTATTAGGGTCACCATTTTACCATACTAAATCGCATGAATCGTAACGCATGTGCACGGACGATCAGCTCATCAATGGACGTGGGAGATAAGAGGTATCACGTGGTTAGCCTCCTGTGGTTCACGATTCGTGACACTACCCCCCCCTTCGGAAAAGCTCGCCCTCGAGCGTTTCACTCCTCTGTTCCATTGCTATTTCATCGGAAACCAGGTTTTGTGAAGGTTCATGAGCTTTAAATCAATTAGATTGGTCATTTTGGTTGATTTGGTCAATTTAATGGAAATTGACCAAATTGACCAAATTAATCGACCAAATTGACCAAAATGACGAATGAATTGACCAAATCGACCAAATCGTTCATCAATTGGTTAAATTAATATTGATTCGTATTCTCCTTGATTTGGGGAACCTCTGAAAGGAAAAAGTTTCAATAGAAAAGGGAAGGAGGTTGAATTATGGTATAGTGATGATGGGTGGTTAATATGGTCAATTCCGAAATCGACCAAGTTAATCGACCAAATTGACCAAATTAATCAAATCACCAAATTGAACGAAATCGACAGGGGTGACGTCACATTTCGTTCTTACCATGTTCAAGCTTCCCTTTGCATGATTTTTTCGAAATGATCATAGGCATATATTGCCTTCGTATTGTCTTGGTGGTGGCAGCTCGTCTGTTGTATGGAGCTCGGGCCATGTGCGTATACGATCAAATTCCCTCGAATTTGTATGGGTTTTTGATCCTTTCACGATCGTATGCGCACGCACCATCATAAAATCATAACATCTAGTCTGCTGTATTGAAGAACACTTTTCTTTCCCTTGGTTTCATGGGTGAATCGTCATCCATATGATTATAATTATCCTCTCCGCTCTCATAAAGCTTTATCCAATCAATTAGTCGATTGGGAGGACCAGGCAACGTTGGATTGGCCAGGTGAAAATCGCGCAGGAGGTGCGGTGATGTTTTAAGATCGGAAGCAGGATACCAGGTAAGATCGGTATCGCTATTAAGCCACGAGACTCTATATAATAGGGTTTTTCGTGCTTTCTTTACTGCTAGGACCTTTTCCACTTCCCATTCCGAATCACCAGTTATATTAATAGGCGGAGGTGGTTCGAGTATCTGACCAGGAAGAGGATCGTCATATGCCTTGCGTAATCGATCTGGAGGGAAAACAGGATGAATTTTCATCGTAGTCGGGAGTTCGAGCTTGAAAGAGCTTCCAGATCGACCAATGATCTTGAATCTTCCTTGAATTGGGAAGTCCAGCTTCTTGGATGGTCTCTGGGTAGGATAACTCTTCACATTGAGCCATACATAATCTCCGATATCGAAATCGACCTTACGCCGGTGAGCATTCGTGGATTTCGACATCTTGGCTTGGGCATGCAATAGGCCTTCTTTCGCTCGCGCGAGAGCTAATCTATTGCGTTCTGCGTATATGCGGGCATCACGCACATTCATATCGTCTGTTGGCTTACTAGCGTCTTCCTTCCATTCCCATGCACGTTTCGGTGCATGCCCGTATAGGGTTTCGTAGGGTGTGAGCCCTCCTAAGGAGTCGTGTGGAAGAGTAAGTTGCGCGTAATCCATCATAGGTAGGAATTCTGACCAATCGTCTTGATAGTAGCTAACAAACGGCCTTAACCGCTGCTGAAGGTACTGATTATAGATCTCAGTTTGACCATCGGTTTGGGGATGGTGAGCAGTGGATAGTTTGAGATCGGTTCCTAGGATTTGGCTGAATTCCTTCCAGAACTGTGATATGAATTGGGGGCCGCGATCCGATACTATAGTGTCAGGGGGACCATAATATCGATATACGTGGTAGAGATATAGTTGTGCTTGAGCTCGAGCATCGATTGATTTGTGACAAGGTATGGAGATAGCTTGCTTTGTCAATCGATCAATAATGACTAAAACGTTGTCATATCCGTATTTATCCTTATTAAAGCTGCAGTAGTCCATAGTGACATGTTGCCATGCTCGATTAGGAATCGGAAGTGGATGCAATAAACCGGGGGTACGATCGTGTGGAACGGAACTGCGTTTGCAGGCGTGGCAATTGCGTATATATCTGGCTACGGTATCGTGCATTCTGGGCCAGTAGTATTGTTGAGATAATAAGAGGTAGGTTTTGCTTGGATGAAGGTCCTTGAATTTCGATTGAGGGAATAAGGGGAGTCCCAGGTACTGCTGTTGACCTGGATGCCTGTGTAGGCATCACTTGGGGCTCAGAAGGAGGTTGCACTGTTGCAGAGCTCGTCGTCACCATAGCTTTCAATTGTCGATTCTCCTCTTTCAAACTCATAACCATTGCATAGAGATCTTGTAGTTGTAATGGTGGTTCGGAAGGAGCAATTGAACCGCTGGGAGCATCGGCTTCATGCACTGGAATCTTCTCTTTACCAGTCTTCTTTCTTCCAATGGTAACGTTATCCAATCCTGTATTCATATTTTCTTCGAAGGGTTGTTGAAATAATTGAGGAGAAGGAGAGGGTTCCTCAGAATATGCTTTCGAAGGTTCGGAGCGTACGGGAGGAGGAGTTCGTTGCATTGTGAAAGTGATGGTACACTTCTAAAGGTGTTTATATCTTCGTCGACTAGGTCGGAATAGATCTTCTTCCTCTGGGTGTAACGTTTGTAAAAGTTCACCTAAGAAGGTATTATTAAAGTGAGGTATTATTTGGGAGGCCACCAGATGGCCGGACGCTTGTAAATGAGTTGTAGATAATGTGACGCACAAGAGCCGTAGTAGAGCTGAATAAACAGGGTCAATTATGTTCTTTAGAATCTACAACTGAAGAACTATGGCTCGTAAGGAGCGACTAGATATATATATACAAATACCCATTCGTAAGCTGCAGGGTTGTACGCATGTGTTATTAGGGTCACCATTTTACCATACTAAATCGCATGAATCGTAACGCATGTGCACGGACGATCAGCTCATCAATGGACGTGGGAGATAAGAGGTATCACGTGGTTAGCCTCCTGTGGTTCACGATTCGTGACAAATATACTCTATTAACAATATTTTTGAATCAGATTTCGATATTGAGGATATAATAAAGAAAGATTACAATTTGACAAAGGAAATTATTAGTAAGATTTCCTTTAACAAATAGTATATCAATATAAGCATTTCTTTATATATATCTGATTAATCTTCATTATTCAGATCAATAGAATCTATTATTAAATAAAGAATAAAGATTAATAAAGGAATGATATATTATTATTATTAAGATTTAATGGATATAATATACAAAGATGGTTTTAAGATACTATTTTCAAATATATTATATATACCAGGGTTAAAAGTAAACTTGTTGTTAAGAAAAAGGATCTGCGAAATAGGGTTGTAAAGGGAATTCAATTTTCATTATATATATTTTAAAAAGGATAATAAGAAAGTTATCCATGCTAAAATGCAAAATGGAATATATATAGTTTCATATATGATTAAAGGATATAAGAATACAATTCTCTGTTTTAATATATATCAAAATGATCAGGAAAAAAGCTTTTCTTCAAAGATAATCGATAGCACCAAAAATATCGATAACGAATTGATATTTAAGGAGAAAGAGAAATATCTGTTATAACATCGAAGATTCAACTATTTAGGTCCAAATAAAATCAAGAATCTATACAAGGTATTCAATATAATCAAATCGATAAAGGTCCTAATTGAATTAAATATTTACGAAGTGTATATACTCATTAAGATAATCAATCATATTCCGAAGCAATTAAGTCTGTACAAATCAAAGAGATTCAAACTTATATATTTCGATATTATAGAACCATTCCCAAAATCGATTCGAGGAAATCGTTATTTCATATTGATCATTGATAGTTATACAAAAGTAAATTAGATTATATTATTTAAACAAAAGAACAATACAATTCAAATATTGAAAATTTGGAAAAAGGAAATAGAATTAGTTACTAAAGAAAAGATCATTGTAATCAAGATTGACAATATATCAAAACTCCTACAAATTATTCGTAAATGATTATTGGGTATACAATCCGAAATTACAATAATTACCTTTTCATATCAAAACTGTGACGCACAAAAGCCGTAGTAGAGCTGAATAAACAAGGTCAATTATATTCTTTAGAATCTACAATTGAAGAACTATAACTCATAAGGAGCGACTAGATATATATATACAAATATCTATTTGTAGACTACAAGGTTATGTATAAACATTATTAGGGTTATCATTTTACTATACTAAATTGTATGATTTGTAATACATATATACAGATAATCAGCTCATAAATTGATATAAAAAATAAAAAATATCACATAATTAGCCTTCTATGATTTACAATTCGTAATACTACCCCCCCCTTCGGAAAAGCTCGTCCTCGAGCATTTCATTCCTTTGTTCCATTGTTATTTTATCGAAAACCAGGTTTTGTGAAGATTTATAAGCTTTAAATCAATTAGATTGGTTATTTTGATTGATTTAATCAATTTACTGGAAATTGACCAAATTGACTAAATTAATCGACCAAATTGACCAAAATGATGAATGAATTAACCAAATCGACCAAATCGTTCATCAATTAATTCAATTAATATTGATTCATATTCTCCTTGATTTGGGGAACCTCTAAAAGGAAAAAGTTTCAATAGAAAAGGGAAAAAGGTTGAATTATAGTATAATGATAATGGGTGATTAATATGGTCAATTCCGAAATCGATCAAGTTAATCGATCAAATTGATCAAATTGACCAAATTGAACGAAATCGATAGGGGTGATATTATATTTCGTTTTTACTATATTCAAGCTTCCCTTTGCATAATTTTTTTGAAATAATTATAAATATATATTGCCTTTGTATTGTTTTAATGATGGTAGCTTGTCTGTTGTATGAAGTTCGGATTATGTACGTATACAATCAAATTCCCTCGAATTTGTATGGGTTTTTGATCCTTTTACAATTATATACATATATACTATTATAAAATTATAATATCTAATCTGCTGTATTAAAGAATATTTTTCTTTCCCTTAATTTTATAAATGAATCATTATTTATATAATTATAATTATCCTTTCCGTTTTTATAAAGTTTTATTTAATTAATTAATCGATTAAAAGGATCAAGTAACATTAAATTAGCCAGGTGAAAATCGTATAGAAGATGCAATAACATTTTAAAATCGGAAGTAGAATATCAGATAAGATTGGTATCACTATTAAACCATAAGATTTTATATAATAGGGTTTTTTGTATTTTCTTTATTACTAGAATCTTTTCCATTTTCTATTCCGAATCGTTAGTTATATTAATAGACAGAGATAATTCGAATATCTGATTAGGAAAAGGATCGTTATATACCTTATATAATCGATCTGAAAGAAAAACAGGATGAATTTTCATTGTAATCGGAAGTTCGAATTTGAAAAAACTTCTAGATCGATTAATGATCTTAAATTTTCCTTAAATTGGGAAATCCAATTTCTTAGATAATCTTTAAATAGGATAACTTTTTATATTAAATTATATATAATCTTCGATATCGAAATCGACTTTACATTGATAAACATTTATGGATTTTGATATTTTGATTTGGATATGCAATAGGTTTTCTTTTGTTTATATGAAAGTTAATCTATTGTATTCTGTATATATACGGGTATCATACATATTCATATCGTTTGTTGGCTTATTAATGTCTTCCTTTTATTCCCATATACGTTTCGGTGTATGCCTATATAGGGTTTTATAGGGTATAAGCCCTTCTAAGGAGTCGTGTAAAAGAGTAAGTTGTGTATAATCCATTATAGATAGGAATTCTGATTAATTGTCTTAATAATAATTAATAAACAGTTTTAATCATTGTTGAAGGTATTAATTATAGATCTCAGTTTGATCATTGGTTTGAGGATGGTGAGCAATGGATAGTTTGAGATTGGTTCCTAGGATTTGACTAAATTCCTTTCAAAACTGTGATATGAATTGAGGGCTGCAATCCGATATTATAATGTTAAAAGAATCATAATATTAATATATATAATAGAGATATAATTGTACTTGAATTTAAATATCAATTGATTTGTAATAAGGTATAGAGATAATTTGCTTTGTTAATCGATCAATAATAATTAAAATATTATTATATTTGTATTTATTTTTATTAAAGTTGTAGTAGTCTATAATAATATATTACTATATTCGATTAGGAATCAGAAATGGATATAATAAATCGGGGGTACAATTGTATAAAACAGAATTACATTTGTAGGTATAACAATTGTATATATATCTGGTTACAATATCATATATTCTAGACCAATAGTATTGTTGAGATAATAAGAGATAGGTTTTGTTTATATCAAAATGAATAATGGAAACGGAATTATAAATTTCACAAATCAAATAAGTTTGAAAGTTATCAACATCGGGTATTACCAAATAGTCATTGTAGAATAAAAGGTTATTTTGGAGTGATATATACTTATGATCTTGGATAACTTATATTCTGAATACTAATAAACTATCTGTAGTTTTATTTGCTTTGATAATATAATTAATTAAATCAAATCGAAAAATGATTTTATTCAAATCGATATTAATAATCGCTGTTTCATTTGAATAGTACTTTCGTAAAACTTTTCTTATGATTTCAGTATCAATTTGATTATCTTTAATAAACTACTGAAAGCGATTCTTCTTTTTGATATAATTCTAAAAATCCAACTCATTGATCCAATAGATTAAAGCATTGATAAAAGGGTTATCTTTTCCAAAGCGATATATAATAATGAAATTATAATCGATTAAAATTTCTGCCCAATAAATTTATCGGACGTTGAGAATCTTAATAGTCATAAAATATTCAAGGGCTTTATAATTGGTATAAACCTTGATTTTATATAATGAACCAATGAGTTCTGCTTTCCAATAATTGAAAGATCGAATAATTGATAGTATTTCCTTATTATAAACTTTATAGTTCAATTCAGCAGCAATTATGGTTTTGGAGAAATAAATTATGGGAAACTAATCTTCGTTATATTATTATAATAATATATTAGCAATTACTCCATCAGATATATTTGTTTCGAGTATATAAAGGAATCGGTGATTATAATATTATAGAAACGAAGCAGAGATAAGCTTTTTCTTCAAGATATTGAATACATTTTGGTATACTTCGTTGAATATAAATTTAATATTTGCTTTAATGAATTTGTTGAAAGGTTTCGTTATTATATCATAATTCTTAATAAACTGTCGATAAAAATTGCAAAAACCGAGGAATGATTAGATCTCTTTCACTGTTGTCGAAAAGGTCCAATTCTCAATTATCTCAATCTTTTCAGGGTTTATTTTTATTCCTTTAATAGAAATGATAAAGTTTAAATACTTGGTATATATAATATTGAATTCATATTTCTTGAGATCTATTTGTAGATCAACGGCTTTTAATCGTTCAAGAATTAATTTAATATAAGTTTGATGTTTTTCTTCGTTTTCAGAATAAATTAGAATATCATCGAGATATATTGTATAGAAGATGTTTAGGTAATCGAATAGAATATTATTTATATAATATTAATAGGTTACAAAACTATTCGTTAATCCGAATAATACGACCTTGTATTTATATAATCTATATCGGATTCGGAAGATAGTATACTCTTCCGAAACAGGATCCATTCTTATATAATGGAAAACTTAATGAATATCGAGTTTGATAAAGATCTTAACATCGGAAAGCCAAAAAAGTGTTTTATCAATCAAAGAAAGGGGATACCGATCCTTATATATTAAGGAATTTAATAATCTGAAGTCTATACAGAACCTCAAATTATCATTGGGTTTCTTAACGAATAGAATGAATACAGTATAAAGGATTTGATTGGATTCAATGAAACTTTTGTTGAAGTTATCTATAATATATTCTTTAATGATTTCCAATTGTTCCAAGGATATCTTATAAAACGGACTATAATATAAAGCTTATTCTCCTTCATTTTTCAATATGATTTTATAATTATAAAATCAATTAAAAAATAAGATATTTAATTCATACTTAGAAAAAGCTCGATGATATTATTGATATTCAAATGATATTTCAGATTCTGAATCGATTTTGATTAATATTCGATCGAGTTTTTTTTGAATTTTTATATTCTTGAATTCGATTAAAGCAACCAGTATTCTCTTTTCTGTATATCATTTGTTTTATCGGAAGTCTATTATATTATCGAATTCTTTTAAAATAATAGTAAAGAGTTTAATTTGTTTATTTTTTTTACATTCTAATTGAAATTTATCAAATTTAAATGTGTATAGATTAAGGATTTCGGGTGATATACAGGGAAAATATTTATAGATCTGTAATAGTAATATAATTGATTGGAAAGAAAATAGATTGAACTTGAAAGAAATCAGAATCTTTTCCTTTTCAACAAAAATCTGTATTGCATTTATATTTAAAGATTTTTATTATATATTATTAATTGCAATTGATTTGCTTAATTATAAATTTCTTCGATTTTAATATTCTTCGAATTGATCATCTTGTTGATCAATATTTTATTGGGTTAATCGATCGATCTTTTGTTTGCGAAAGGATGATTGAATAATAAAGAGATTATTCGAATAGAAGATAATACAGGGTTTCTTTTTAGACCATTCAAGATATCTATTGAAGTAATCGAATTTCGTTCGAATCTTTGATAACCAAAGTCTATCTAAAATAATACTATAATTCTTTAATTCAGTAATAAAGAAAAGGACAAAAGATTGTTTATAATTATCAATTATTAAATTAAAGAATATGAAATAGATAATAGTATAGCCTTGTATATTATTATATCCTTTAATTTCAATTGAAATTTTAAATAATATAATTCTTAATTTAAATATAGGAAATAAACAAGTAAGGAGTATAATATTAATAAAAGCAAATTCATTTGTTTTAGAATCAATGAATGCTTTTGATCGATAAATGTAACCATTTTTCGAAAGGTTGTAGGGGAGGGTAAATGCTTCTCTTTCTATAAGCTTGGTTAGATCAAGAAATTTTATATTCTATATAATACTTAGAATGGAAACAGAATCTAAATATTTGGTTTTAAATGCTTTTCTTTTTCTAAATGGATATTCTGTATGATTTCAATTATAGTTTTTAGACTGAAATCTTCTTCGATATCCCGATATTCTTCGAATTCTTTTGCTTCTTTTTGTATCATCTCGATCTCATTAAGATTATCGATACGAAACATCGATGTATATACTGTTCTAAAAGAGGGAGAAAACGACGAACATTTGAAGTTCGAATAATTATTGGATGTAACGAAATCGGTATATCCGGGAAAAGTATTCCAGAGTAGAAATGGTTTCGGGAATATAGAGGTTCCAAAATTAGAATTGTTAGAATTCCAAAAAAATTGTAAGGGATTTGTAGTAATTGTTAATTTGTAAATAATTATAAAAGCTTTTCAATTAATATAGTATTGATTTCGTTTTTGTAATAAAATTTCGTTTTGATTTATTTTAATAAATATATTCATAAGTTTTTCTATAATCTTGTAATCCTTAATAGATATTATTACCATTTGCAAGAAAAAATCGGAAATCTTCTATTCAAGATCCTTGAATAGGATCTTATCATTAGTAATCTCCATTTGAATAGTAAGTAATCTGAACTTTTTATACTATTCTAGAAAATTGCTATATCGAATTGTATTAGACATAATCCATATTTTGTATTGAGAGTAAACATCATCGATTTCGGCCGGGTTCCAATAGATCGCTACAAGCTGTTCGATCAATTCGAGTACCATAAATCGAGATACTTGTATATAAAAAATATAACAATATATTTATACTTTTGATTCGGTTTAATCGATTATATATATATAGTATTGCATTTCATTTTTAAATGATATAGTATACAGTTCGAATCGTTTTATAATCAATAATTGCCACAAACTAACTTTAAATTTAATATTATCGTTAAATTTAGTAATAAGATTTGTAGATTTTGGTATATATATATTTTACTATGAATTATGATTGATACAGAAATATAATTTTGATCGGTTAGATCGGTTTTTTGAATGAAGGGATCCTTAATTATTAAATAGATCATTATTTTCTGAAAAGAAAAAAGAATCCTTAAAGAATCCTAGATGATCAGATTATCTAATCAAAGTTTTCTTCTTTTGATTTCAGGATCTTCAAGTTTATTTGGATGAAGATCCTTGAATTTCGATTGAGGGAATAAAGGGAATCCTAAGTACTATTGTTGATCTGGATATTTGTGTAAGTATTACTTGGGATTTAAAAGGAAGTTACATTATTATAAAGTTTGTTATTATTATAGCTTTCAATTATCGATTCTTCTCTTTCAAACTTATAATTATTGTATAGAGATTTTGTAATTGTAATGATGATTCGGAAGGAACAATTGAACTATTGGGAGCATCGATTTTATATATTGGAATTTTCTTTTTACTAATCTTTTTTTTTTTAATAATAATGTTATCCAATTCTGTATTCATATTTTCTTCGAAAGATTATTGAAATAATTGAGGAGAAGGAAAGGATTCTTTAGAATATATTTTTGAAGATTTGGAGTGTATAAAAGAAGGAGTTTATTGTATTATGAAAATAATGGTATACTTCTAAAAGGATTTATCTTCATCGATTAGATCAAAATAAATCTTTTTCTTTTGGATATAACATTTGTAAAAGTTTACCTAAAAAGGTATTATTAAAATGAGGTATTATTTGAGAGGCCATTAAATAGCCGGATATTTGTAAATGAATTATAGATAATATAATATATAAGAGCTGTAATAAAACTGAATAAATAGGGTCAATTATATTCTTTAGAATTTATAATTGAAGAATTATGGTTTATAAGGAGTGATTAGATATATATATACAAATATTCATTTATGGGTTGTAGGGTTGTATATAAACATTATTAGGGTTACTATTTTACTATACTAAATTGTATAATTCGTAATGTATATATACAGATGATCAATTCATAAATTGATATGGGAGATAAGAGGTATCACGTGGTTAGCCTCCTGTGGTTCACGATTCGTGACAAAAACAGATCTACAGAACGAAATATAAGGACTGCAGAGACAGATATAAAAGCAATACTAAAAGAAATTGGATTATTATTAGAATTTTGGAACGAAGTTGTAAAATATGATATTTATATTAAGAATTATATTAATATTGATCCTGATATGAATAGAATAGATCAATCCTTTACAAAAGCTTTTATAAATATAATATTAAATATAAAGATATATAAAGTTTAGAGAAGTAAATGTTATACTTATATCAATCCCAAGATTATTCCGAAAAAGCAAAAACACGACAAATTGTAGGATATTTCGAAAATCAATATATTCCTAAAGTACTCAAAAGTTATAAATAAATATATCAAAATGTATTCTCCAAAATTAGATTATACATTTCGATCAAGCAGGGTAATTATAGATGAATCTTATCGAAAAGGAGATTTGGATCTTAAATTAAGAAATTATGAATTAGATCTACAAAGAACAAAGAATATAAAGTTAGATCGAAAATCTTATAATAAATCGATAACAAATAAAGCATTTTCTTTATCCTCAATATCAAATATGATACCTATATCATTTTCGTTCTAAATGTTCTTTCCAACAGATATTATACTAAGTTCAATGATTATATCAAGCACCCCAATTATCGAATTGAAACCAGGTAAATTAGATATATCAATATTAATATATAATAAAGATAAAGATGGCAATATCCAGAAAACAAATCAAGAATCTTCTTTCAAGAATACTTCAGATATCGAATCCATTATTTCAAAAGGTCCAATTCAAGAATCAATTTCTGCAAACCCTGAATCTATACCGGGAGCAAAATTTAAGATTGTCTTAAATTTTGCTGATAAGTTTATTTCAATAGAATCAAAAAACAAAGTAAATCCATAATCATTTGAGATCGAATAAAAGGATGAAATGAACCTTAAAAACGAATCCCCAAAGTATCTAATACAAAAACGGAAAAGAGATATAAAACAAAATTCTAAAGAAGAATAGGAAAGCAAGATTATAAAGATATTGATTGCAATATTTATATAAATCAAAATTCAAGAAAGTATAGAATATATTATAATTATAATTCCAATTATTTATAAAATAGATTTTTATATCAAAGACAAGATCGTTTCAGATTTCATGATTTCGTTGATAAATATAAACAATACAGAAGATATAATATATTTGGTCAAAGAAGTTCTGGGAATCAAAATATCAAGAATTTATAAGGAAATAATATCAGATCAAGAATATTCTGAAAAATGGAAGGAAGTTATTCAAAAGGAAATCATATTTTTGGTTCAAAATAGTATTTAGGAAGAATATATACTCCTTAAAAAAAGTAATCTGATTTCGATAAAATAGATATTTACAATTAAGATCAAGGATAACAAAATAGAACGATTCAAAGCAAGATTAATGGTTCGAGGATTCAATCAGATATTAGGAAAGGATTACAACGAAACATTTGTATTAACAATGAGATTAGATATATTCAGATTATTCTTAATTATTATCGTAAAAGAAAATTTAGAATATTTATATTTCGATATCAAAAACGCCTTTATCGAATTGCATTTGAAAGAAGAGATCTATCTCGAATCATTTCAAAATATTAAAGTCAAAAAGGGATATATATTATAAGTTCTACGAAGCTTATATAAATTGAAGCAAATTGGAAGGGATTGGAGTTTATTATTGAAGAAAAAGCTTTTAGGTATAGATTTTGTACAAAGTTTAGCGGATCCATATCTATATATATCCAAAGACTGTGATATAATATTATTAGTATATATCAACGATATCGTTATTGTATTATACATATCATTGCAAATCATTTGATTCGATGAAAAGCTATCGGTCTGTTTTAACACCAAGAATCTAAGGGAGATTAATAAGATCCTAAATATTAGAATCATTTGTAATAAAAAAGTATATATATTAATTATAAATCAAAAAGAATATCTCGATATTATATTAACCAAATACAATATTATATATAAATAATATCAAACTAAGAAACTATCAATAATGGATTATACTCATCTTCGGTCAATAATTGATAATGATGAACTAATAGATATAAACGAATATCAACAATGAATAAGAAATATAATTTATCTAATAATATATACTTAATCAGATATAGCATTCTCAATTGAAAGATTTTCATAATTTATAATAAAATCAACAAAACATTATATTATAGTTCTAAAGAATCTAATGCGATATTTATGATCAACAATCAAATAGAAGCTATAGTTCAGGTCAAAGGGAGTACAATCTAATATCTGCAAAGAATATAATATGCTTGATAATATAATAAAGATATATACAAATGCAGATTGGGTTAATAATAAATATAATCGGAAAAATGTTTCAGAAGGAGTTGTGATATTCTATAAAGGCTTTATATTGTAGGCTAACAAGAAATAAATATCTATAACTACTTTTAATACAAAATCAGAATATATTGCGATAATAATGTTCATTAAACAAAAGAGATAGATTGTATAAATACTCAAAGATCTATTCAAATCAAATTACATTGGAAAGAATAGAGATATAATTCAAATATTTAATAACAATCAAGGCATTTTAGTTTTAATTAAGAATCTATATTTACATAAACAATCCAAATATATAAATATCAATTATCATTTCATCAAGGATTTAATAGAAAAGGAGAAAATCGCTATTAGTTATATCAATATATACAATATAATTGCCGACAGAATGACGAAACCTTATACAAAGATTACTTTCGAAAGATTCAAGAAAATATTAGGATTAGTAATCTAAAAGGATCGAATAGGATATCCTCAATAAAGGAATATTGGAAATAAGATCATTATAGGATTAGAATTGAGATCACAAGACCACAATGATACACAAACCATATTTAGGGATAACCTCAATTCTACTCCTACTAGAATTATAAATCCTTAGTTCAACCTACATAATCAATAATACTACTACTTCCTGCACCAAAAGCCAAAATATATATATATATAACTAATAATATAAGAGTCCTTTGAGCTTTAAGTCTTTAAATCCTAATTATAGATTTTAAAAATATAATTGAACTTTGTTTGTTCAACTCTTTATAACATTTGCGTTATATATATTTCAAATTAAATATATAAATACTAGAGAATAAATCAATTGTATTATCTAACTCTGAACTTTTAATTACTTGAATAATATATTCTTTTTCGGAGTAGATATTATAAATGATTTTCTCATTCGACTTCTTCAAACCATTACCCATCGTACTAGTACAAAGGATACTTGTCTGAGAGCTTATATTTCTATTGATGAAACATTTTATTGTAAACATCAGGATACTTCAAACTGCAATAGTAGTCCAGGAACGTGCAGTCGATAATAATGGAGAAAATACTAGCTGGATAAATAACTCTGAAGTCACGGGAATTCGTGCGCCATAGGTAGAACACGTGGATCCGTAGTTTAACCTTACAACACACGCGTTTTTATGATAAGATAAGAGTCGGTATGTCGTCATCGGCTTCAATCGACTGCTGTTCAGCGACAAGAACACGAAACGTTGACGTTTGGTAAACAAATGCGAAAGTTTCCTCTCCTTGCCCCCCACAAACATTAAAAATATGGCTCCTTGGACATCTAAACCAGCGACGGCTCAAGACCATGAGCATGATCTTAGTACAATGTTGGAAATTGAGGAACGCGTTGACCTAACGCTCCTCATTGCTGACATTACAGAAGTCATGCAGAAACAAATCCGTGACAACTTTGATGCCTCTACTGCCACAGGAGAAGCTTCCGACAGAGCCTTAAAAGTTGGTGATGAGAATGCTAATGCGAATGATAGCCAGCCTAAGGAGGAATCGGAAGAAGAGGAGAAAGCTCGGAAACTACGGGAAAAGAGGGAGAAAGAATTATCGGCGCCCAAAATGTTGGAGCTTAAATGTGATGCTCTCAAATTCTTCCAAGAATGGCAAGAAACTGTAATATCGAGGATTGGAACGGTTGTCAACAATCCAAAGGAAGTTACAGAAGATCAGAAGAAAAAAGCCAGCGCAAATTCGACCCCTGATGCACCCCCAAAAACCAAGGTCGTTCGTATGTAGTATCATTTATTACTTCAAGCCTTTACCTACTTTTGGGTAAATCGATGATTAACTCTCCCAGGACAAACTACAAATATTGTGGAAGCAGATGCGGCTTTGGTTGAGCTTTACCCACCAACATCCACACCTCTTTACTCTTTACCGGAAGAGAAACGAGTGATGCTCCTACACGCCATGCTACTGCTTCTTCTTTCTTTGGAACATTACACTGCCCATTCACGTATCCTTTTGCTTCACATAGCATCATCTCTACACCTTTCTCTTCACGTTCTTGCCGAGACAGAGGTGGAGGTTGCACAAGGACTCCTAGAAGCCGCCAAAAAGATGTCTGGCAACGAGGAGACACAGAAACGGAGCGAGGAGAACAAAATAGCTCGAAGATGGAAGGTAGGGCTCGCAGGTGTTGCAGGCGCTGCGATAGTGGGCGTCACAGGTGGTCTAGCAGCTCCATTGGTTGCGGGAGCTCTAGGTACCGTAATGGGCGGGCTTGGCCTTGGTGCGACTACGGCCGCAGGCTTGTTGGGAGCTCTGGCTGAGAGTGGAATTATTGTTGGAAGTCTGTTTGGTGCTTATGGTGCTAGTATGACGGGCAAGATGATGGATGCTTACGCAAAAGAGGTTTCCGACTTTGCATTTCTCCCTCTCAAGGGATCGCAACATCAAAAGTCCCTCAAGGAAATAGCAGCAAAGGATCGGAGGCTGAGGGTCACAATAGGTGTTAGTGGATGGCTGACCCAGAAAGAAGATGTCATCACACCATGGCGAGTTCTTGGGCATCAAAGTGAAGTCTTTGCTCTGCGATATGAACTCGAGGCCCTATCCAAACTCGGCATGTCGTTAGAATCCATGGTAAAGAGTGCAGCTTGGTCTATTGCCAAGAAAGAGATTATTGCTCGAACAATATTCGCCAGTTTAATGACTGCTCTCTGGCCGCTTGGACTTTTGAAAATTTCAAAAGTTGTAGACAATCCATTTTCCGTCGCCAAGAATCGAGCAGACAAAGCAGGTTTAGTACTTGCAGATGCACTCATCAATAAGGCACAGGGAGAGAGACCAGTTACTTTGATTGGATACAGTCTAGGAGCTAGGTTGATCTACTCGTGCTTGATGAGCCTTGCAGAACGCCGTGCATTTGGTTTGGTAGAGTCAGTTCAATCTCCTACTTCAATCATCATTGGATTATAATTTTGTACTAAATTGCAGCGTATTCAAATTCCGCCGCTACAGACTATGCTAACATCCTGATTCCAGATCAGCAGTGCTAATCGGAGCGCCCGCTCCCTCAGACGCAGCTGCATGGCGATCTATGCGCAGTGTGGTCTCCGGGCGACTCGTAAACGTATATTCCGAGAATGATTACATCCTGGCTTTCCTGTACCGTACCAGCAGCATACAATTTGGCGTTGCTGGTCTCCAAGAAGCCCAAGATGTCAAGGGAATTGAAAACGTCAATGTAAGCGAAATGGTCAGTGGACACCTACGTTATCAATATCTTGTGGGTACAATTTTGGAGAAGATAGGGTTTGAGGATATTGATATGGAAGAGGTTGCGAAAGAAGAAGAGACATTGGAGTTGTTAGAGGAGCAGGAGAGAAAGGAGGAAGAGGAGAAAGAAAATGCGGATGTTGTGGATCCCGAGGTTGAGGCGAGGAAAATGGAGAAGGATGTCCAGCGGAAAACTGATGAGACTATGATGCAACAAGGGGCGGAAAAGTTGCATATCAATTAAGTATGAAATGTTTTTGCTTAGTTCAGGCTTAGAAAGCACATACTAGGAGTGAGTAGGAAAGAAGGTCTTAAGACACTTATTAATGGGTTTAAATGAGTTATACTATGTCTCTTGGTAGATAGATAGAATAAATCGTCAGCACTACTTAATTCTCTGTCTCCTTGACATTTTATCTCCTTCACACTCTCTCCTTCATTGATAAGGTAGAGGCTGCAATCTAAAGTGGTATGTATGCCTTCTATACCCAGATCTGGCTCTTATCTTTGAGGACCTTTTAATGTCAATATAATATAGAATTCGAGAATGGAGGTATAGTTCGATATTCAGACGATTCCGAGGTCCACGGTAGCAGAGAACAAGGGATTACAAGGACATGGTCTGATATTCATTGAACCTGGGTCTTTAATATATGAACTGAAATCGAATATTTAAAGGTATCATTTTACATCACACGAGCCTGAGTTAGGAGGGAAAGTTGGACATGGGAATGATAGGGTCTGAAAGGTTAAAGGGCGGAAACCAGAGGAGTATGTTGTGTCTTCTGAATAGTGGTCTGCTGGAGAAAATGGAGAATCATTTTACTGAGTCTGATGATATGATTGAGGTCGCACGGGGAGAGGAAAAAGGTGGCAGAAGAATTGATGTTTGGGGAGGAAGGCCATGAAATGTCACTTAAGAGCCGATTATTCGCGGAGCATGGTACCAATAGGTACTGTAGGAGGAGCCTAACATGATCGCGAGGTAGATATTCATGCGTCAAAAGATTATAGCATATTTCTGAATGCCGTGATGCTGCAAATGGGGTATCAATTCTAAATTTATCTTCAACACATCTCCATCAGTTCGCACCCGGCACCTCAAGTCTCTCTGTTTCTGTATGTGAGAGATCCTCTCCTTCCAAACCCATTTGATTATCTTCCACCACTTTCTCCGCAGTCTCTTTCCCACTTCTCACGACAAAATACTTCCCGCCACCAAACTCGACAGTCTCGGTGGCAGTCCCTGTCACATTCCAATCCTCTACACCTTTTGTGTCAATGACACCATCTGTCCGCCTCCTAGGTCTCTTGTTCCTGCCTTCATATTCTTCCTTTTTCAACGCGGCCTTAATTTCTTCAGTCTCTAACCCAATTGTCTCCAGCGCCTCTGCCCCTAACGTCTCATCCCTAATACTCCTTAGTGGTTCTATACCATCTGTGTCGACCTTCTGAATATCCCTCAAAAAATGTAATTGTAAATGCAGTGTATCTAGTAACTTCTTCTCTTCTATCGGTGTTTTGGGGAGAGGAAGTGCGGAAAGTCGACATAAATGATGTAGTTGTTTAACAGTAATTTCTTCGGCAGGTTTCTCGTGAGGAGAAGGTAGGAGAGATCGAACGGACCAAGTGGGCTTTGAAAGAAGCTCATCGATGTTCGTTTTCTGGTGAGAATAGTCCACATTTAATCGAGCAAATACTCGGCGGACTGGGAGTCTTTGATCTTCCGGTTTGGGGCTGAGAGGAGTTGTTATTCTAGTTCCGTAAAGCTTTACACTTCGCGGTACAAAACGGTCTGAACTACCTTCTGTTGGCGGTATTGACGTTTCTTGAGGGGCTTCTGAAGTGCTGTATGTTCGAGAAAGAGAAATTCGGGTACGCGTGGATTTTCTGGTGGAGAGGGAATGCCGCATTGATGCGCGACAACGCAAACAAATTGATCCCGACATTTTTGTGAACAAATAAGCTTTCAAAGACTGTTGGATGAATTTATATTGTAACTGTGGTGAAGTGAATGTATAAAAATAATATTGCTATATCCTATCCTTCCCCGGAAATACACTAGTGTGTGATTCGCAGGCGCCAGGCTATGTCAGAGCTTCAAGAACCAGAAACAAACAACCCTTGCAAGGTTTGTCTTTTAAAACCACGAACACATGTCAACTCTTACAACTCAATAAATAATACTTACAACTCTCGGAAAGACTCATCAATTGATACACTGTTCCACAATACATATATCGCCTCAACTACCTAGTAATACTTCATACTAAATTACGGTCATGGCACAAGATCCTCGAACTCTTATGCAGAAGGTAACTACCCCACCATCTACTACCCGATAAGCTTCATATTGACCGTTTTCAACAGGCAGACAAAGCAGTTGCGGGAGCTTCGGGGGGATTCAGTCTTTTTGGTGGACGACAGGAGAAGTGGGAGAATGCAGCCGAATTATATAACCAAGCTGCGAATGCGTTTCGCATGCAAAAGCAAAGTAACACTTTCCCAAGTCTTCTTTGTACCTCTACCTCTCGACTAACATGTCTTTCTCTTAGACAAGGAGGCCGGGCAAGCATTTGAGCGCGCTGCTGATATTCAAACAAACAAACTCAACGAGCCGGACGATGCTGCGAATACGCTTACAGAAGCTTTCAAAGTATACAAGAAGGGAGATCCACTAGATGCGGTTAGATGCTTGGACGTTGCAATCAATCATTATACATCGAAAGGAAACTTCAGGAGGGCTGCCACGCATAAGCAAAATTTGGCAGAGGTATATGAAATGGAGATTGGGGACATGAAGAAAGCAATCGAAAGTTATGAATTGGCTGCTAGTTGGTTTGAGGCCGACAATGCTGAGGCGTGAGTTTTGACCTCCATGTTTCGCAAATAGCTATTGGTTATTTACGAGCATTTGCTGATATATTCACAGACTGGCCAATAAGCTCTACCTCAAGGTCGCCGATATTGCCGCTCTCGACGGTGACTATTACAAAGCCATCGAACATTTTGAAAAGGTAGCCACATCCTCCGTCTCGAATAATCTTATGAAGTGGTCGGTAAAAGATTACTTCCTCAAGGCCGGTCTGTGCCATCTAGCTGTCGGTGATACAGTGGCCACTGGGCGAGCTTTCGAAAAGTACAGAGACATGGATCCAACATTCCCAAGCACAAGAGAGCATCAATTATTAATTGACCTAGCAGAGGCGGTTGATGCAGGCGATCAGGAACAATTCGCGGACAAGTTATTCCAATATGATCAAATGAGCAAGTTGGACAAGTGGAAGACAACCATTCTTTTGAAAATTAAGGGTGCGATTGAGGAGAAGGGTGATGACTTCTCATGATTAAGCTTTAGACAAGTAGAACTACCTCCGTGGGTTGGCGTTTGGGTTTTTGGTTGATATCTTTGAGGAAGCTTCGGAGAAATATATCATCATATTTTAGCAATCGTGTTTTGAGAAATTATAAGTATGAAATTGATCAGCTTGAATGCAGCTCTAAAAAAAAAGTGGTGTTTCTTGGGCCAATGCTTGAAGAATAATGAATTTGGGGCCGAGGTGGCCTACGTCCGTGGATGCCACCGGGCGAAGCTTCGCGGAAATCCAGTAAAGCTTCCACATGCGCAATATCTCCAGCAGGATCTTAGTAACCACTAGATGATGAGCTTTTGATAGACGAAACCATAGTGATGATAGCTTGGAAGTCCAAGCGAAGTCGTAGGGAGAGAGAAGATAGTCCAAGATATCATCATTGAAGAAACGCTCATTGGTAAGCATGGAAATTCAAGAGCTTAGCAGAGCGTGAAATTGAGTTTTGTTTACAGATGCAAGGTATGAATGGCATGATCAAATTTACGCTAAATGAGTCCTGATGTCCTGTGAGATGTTATGTTGGTGGAAATATTATATACACAACCTCACTGTGTGGTGCTTGTTGGTGGTTGGTTGTTAGATATGAAAGATGCCTAGGGAAACGCATAAATTTTTCTATCAACATAGCAGCATGATTCGTAAGTTCACCAATAGTGGACAACTCAAACACGATAGATAGCTACGAGATTGGGAAATATAGACCTATAAGTACGGAGATTATATCTATATCAATGGCGCATTTCTCCAATTATGGGAGGAGTTCTTGGGAAGGGACTGAAGCAGCCGGTGCAGTGAAGAGCCTCGCTGAAGTAGAGAGGGGCTGGGGTTAGGGTTACGAGAACTTCGACATTGAGCTTGAGCGTGGAGACGCCATAGCGTGCTCGATATATAGAGACAATACGGTAGGAAAAAATGGCAGCTGTGAGAATGAGAGTGATAGTGGATGATCTCAGCAAGAACGACGAAAGGGCGTCGAGGCTCGAGAACGCGAGAAATACAGTTACGTGCTTTACTTATGCGGATAACTGAAAAGTTCGGGAGATAAGGAATGCGAATGTGTCTGCACAGGGCGATTTCGATGAGATCTTTGTAATGGAGCGGAGTGGAATCGAATTTAAGTGGTGGACTACGGCAGACGTGCAACTTTTTTTACAATCGTAGTTAGCCTCCTTTTCCGTCAAATTCATTCGTGAAAAAAAATATTATCGAGGCATCTCGTCAAATTCGTACGCCCGTCGCTCCGGGATTCCAGAGGTGCAAACATATTGACAGTGATACTTGGGTTGTTTGATTTGAATGATTCTTTTGGGGTGATTGCTGAGTAACTATGTAAATTTTGTCGATACAGGTATGGCTCTTGTACTCGTAAAAATGTGTCTCATTTTACGCTCGAGTGAAAAGTACATCATGCAAGATTTTGAGGTGGGTTCAGCTGAGCGATCAGCTTGCAATGGTTCACTCCAAACAGTAGTACTCTATTGATTTGGAGTCTTCGCCGCATCGCACTTGCCTTACAATGGCCATGAATGAAACAACTATTAATTTATCCATGATGGAATTGCTTTTCTGGGCTTTGGGAGGCTTTGAGATAGAAGAGAGGTCCAATAATTTAGTTCCAATAATTTAGCGATTGGGTATCACTCACTCTTCAAATCTAGACTGTCACGGTAAGGGTAAAGGCTAATCACATTTCAAAGTTCAACCCTGGATCATTGTTACCACATTCTATCTTTTCTATGCTTATATTATGGAATGCACTTATCACGTTGAAGAACATGATGAAAGAAACAAGAGTTGATATCTCTAGATTTGAAAAGACCTTATATATAAACTCAAGGATAACCACGGAAGAGAAATGAGTATTAATGTTTATCATAGCAAGAAGAAAAAGCATTTGGAAAAGACTCACGATGCGGCTCTACTTTATGTCAAAATAGCTTGCTGATCTTGTTTCGTTTAGCTAATTATTCTGGCTGCATAGACCTCAACTTCGTCAGAACTAATCACAAGAGGGGTGATCAAGGGAATGTACCGTGTCTAAACCTTCGTGGATTCAGATAATGATCGAATCCACTCACTCAAAAACATAAAATATATTACTTAGCTGACCTATTTTTTCAAACAGTTAGGATGATGAAGGATGGTTGAGATGTGTGGGATGGATTCTAGGTGCACGTAGACGGTTCCATCAACGCCTTCGATTACCCGATAAATCCAATATTGTTATATTGTAACTTCTAATAGAATCGAAAATCTTTAGAGTGTATAATCCCTTCCCCATTGGTTCTTAAAATCTCTGATCTGGACATCAATCGACAGTGGAATACATTGAGCCTTTCTAGATATATTTGTGACAAAAACACAAGTTGGCCATTTGACATATTGACTCTGCATGTATTGATGCACGATAAGCAAGACGACTTATCGCAGAGTGGGTACTGTTCAGGTGGAGGAATTAGTATTGACACTCAGTTTGAAGTTCTAAACTTATAATGCAAGCAGCTGAGTAGGACGATTCGTTACCTGAATTGTTAATCTTACAATCAATGTTGACTAGTGAGATAATCTAAGCTTCTCGCAGTGCTAATCTGGTATATTTCTTGATGGCCATTCTAGAAATGCCAACATAAGCACTGGATAGATCCCTCCCAAACTGCGAACAGTTTGCATGGTCCAAAAAAAACATCAAATTCGCACCCTCCAAGTCAGCCACAGGAGGTCGATGTGCTCCTCTTTCTAGTTCGACATCATTTACTGACAATTATCATTCTTATATTCAGAATGTCTTTGATATCGAGAATTCCTTACGAAGAACTCCGGTGCAACCACTTGGTTAGCACTTCTACAACTACAACCAAAGGCCCAGTCAAGAATTTAACCCTCCATTTCCATTGTTCAAACTTCAAGCTATCGTAACCCGCAAGTGAGGGCAACCTCCGTTAAAATTTCAAAATCCTTTAATACCGACCAAATACCGACCAATACTACCATCTCAATCACAATGGGTCTCAAGTCTATGGCAAATCAAATGAACGCAGTTAGAAGTGGATATCTCCATTCAGTCAACAAAGAACCATGAACCGTTGCAAAACGCCTTGCGACCTAGTAACACACATGCGAACTCAATCCCCACTCTATCGCCATTAACAAGATCTTCCGCGATATCCGCTCCATGAAGCGTTTTAATTGCCACGTGATTCGTTGCCCTTAACCGCCCGTGAGTACTAATCACCTACTTCATGAATGATGTGAACGTAGATGGTGATGGTTCTGCTCCGATCCATTTTTTGAATTGGTTTCGCACTGGATTAATGAATCTCCGCTGCGAATGACAGTGATGTGAACTTTGATTGGTGGGATAAGTGAAAATACAGTGGGTCGGATGTTTAGCGGGAGGCTAAAGGGGGGACGAAAGCAACGAATGACAGATTCGCTAGAAGAATATGACCACTAGTGATATGGTCACATGGTATTCTGTACTGTCATCACTTTCATGAAAAGCTGAAACTAGGAGATGTAGTGTTGATTTGATTAAAGAAGTGAAAGTTGAAGAGATTGCGGAGAGCTTGGATGAAGCTCTCCTAGCTTTTGATGCGACCTATTGCATAATCATATGATTTGAATATGTTCAACAAGATCCATCAATCTAGTGCGACTCCTTTTGCTTTGCTGCACGCATGAGACTGACATCCTTACTTAGGCTCGCTTCCGCCCATTTTGTTTCACACCACTAAGTCTATTTGCCTACTCTTGAGTCCAGGTATAAGACGCTTTAGTCCCATCCAAGGAGTATTGATGGGGCTCTCACCAGTGAAAATGAAGACATCTATTTGGTTCATCAGAATTTATCTCTCGAACACCACATCGGTATGGAAAGAGGATGAACACATACCATATAACCAACCACCAAACAGACATCCGAAAAACGGCGCTACCATGGGCACCCAAAAATAGTAATTTCCAGCACTCCAAACCTCGTGGCCATACCCCAGGAAGTAGCTCATTAATCTTGGACCAAAGTCTCTGGCCAAATTAATGGCATATCCGGTCTCCCCTATCAAGAACTCACATTAATCGTTCGGTTAGGTACAGTGGATTCATAAATTTTACTTACATCCAAAGCAAGCTCCAATACCAAAGATCACGAAGAAAAGTCCGAGAGGAGTAAGATTTCCAGCTCCTAAATTGCCATTATCTTGTAAAGAGTAGATGCAAAACATAAGGATGGTACTTGCGATAAATTCGGAAAAGAATTGTCCAGTCTTTGTCATGAATAGGGCGGGGTATGTACAGAATATGCCTGCAGATGATGTATTTAGGCCCACAGTTCGAATGTTGTGCCCCCCTTCAAAGACGTCGATGGCGGATTTATAGTTGGCTAACAGAATTAAAACATTAGATCGCGATTTTCATATCAACTGGAAACGGACATACCATAGACTACACCAGCGGCACACATTGCACCTAATACTTGCGCCAGCATGTAAATGGGGAATTTGCGCCAGGGAAATTTGCGAAAAACACAGTTTGCGAAAGTCACGGCAGGGTTGATATGAGCACCGCTGACGCCTGACGCATAGACTCCGAGCATAACTCCAATACTGTAAGGTCCTGAGTCAATGCGCCGTTTAGGTTAAAAAAAGAACGTACCCCCATCCCCAAGATATTGATTGATAAGAGCCCTTCTCGCCCGAGCTAAGGACTACTTGCGCAACAACACCATCTCCGAACAAGATCCTGCTCGAACGTCAGTGGTTATGGGACGAACAAGAAAAATGTTGCCATGCTGCAGAGGCTAAGGGCTTATGCCAATACTCACAAGATGAATACGCCGAAGAATTCGGAAAACGGCTCTCGCATAGTATGTCGAATTCGACTCCACAACAGATCTGGCTTAGATTGTTTTTCGAGCGCTTGTGGGATCTTATGATCGATTCCAGGCCCATGTTCAGCATAGGCACCGCTGCCTACGCTGGAGATTATATGCATGTTGTGCCCATCCAATGTGGATTCTTGCAATGAGAGGTTTGGTGAAGAGTGTTTGGAGCCCGATACTTCAATATCCTCGTCGTGGCTGACGGTAGGCATCGGCGACACTTGCTTTTCAAGATTCATTTTGACAAATTAAAAGAGTACAACTGTGAAGACCTATTTTCTGTATGCAATTTTCAATATATGAGAAGACTCGAGACATGTACGAGACAGTAACCTATCAACATCTAACATGAAATTCTGGTCAATGCCGTTATATATGATCTGAGGGCGCGGAATAGAAGGCGTTTGTACCCGAAGTTGTCATACTAATAGAATGAACATGTGGACAAGATTGGGATGTTGGGACTATTACAGCGCTGTCTGTGATGTAGTAGCATACTGAGGAAATAATCTAGGTATTGGCCTTGAGAAGAGCCTAGGCTGGCGCTTGTAAGTTACTTCATGAAGCCAAGTTTCCCTATCTGGTAATCTTATCAAACTTAGACTTGGTCATCATAATTGCCGAAGTGACGAGAAGACACGAAAGCACTAGTATGGTGTGAAAAATTTCTTCCTTGTAATGCAGAAAGCGTCTTGATTGGAATGATTAGATCATGTAGGTTGCGTAAGCCGAGAGACTGTCAAGAGCTGTGAAGCTTCGTTGCACCGGAGCATTCCCATTGCGGGAAGTATCAAGCAATTGCAAGTGTATAGCACGCTTTTGTGACAGCTCATAGGGAGTGGCAACACCACAGTATGCGGTGACGAGCTTTGGGTGACCTGGGAAGGATGCATGCTCATCAATACATCAATAACTTCAGTCTATCCTTGCTGGTGGTTGACGGCGCAGTCTTGGTTGCCCGGCCCCGCATCAACAATACCAATAGAACATTAGGAACAAACATACGATCAAGGAGATTTGGTCTCTAGTCTATAATAAGTCGAGAGAAGGTTTGATAGTTATTAATAAATCTAGCTATCACGGCCAAACTGAATATATCTTCATCACTTGAAAAAACCTCCCCGGGGCTATAATGGTATTTTGGAGAGAATGGACAGTTGGGAGTAAGTTCTCGTAATCTGGCACATGACACCATCCACTTTGCAAATCTTGCAAGTGAGTGCCGCACCCATACGAGAATTCAAGAGTCCGGCCCCGGACGGACCCATCCCTTGCACTTATTCAATCAAGGGCGTTAGCAAAGCATAAGGGTTGTAATTAAAATGCCGGTAATGTTTGTTAAGACGGTGCTGCCAATCAAAACTCATGTTCCAGTTTAGTGTGGTTGATTTTGACTACCTGCGGGGTAGATGCTTAATTACCCCAATCTCCACTGTATAAACTCGCATCAATATCTTTCCCAGCATGATAAGGGTTCAATTTATGGTGCAGTACATGGAGATAGTGCTAGGAAGGGCGGGCGCGTTGGTCTTACCGATATCTATGCTGGATGGCTAGCTGCATGAATGGCGGTTGTACGAAAGATACCTCCTCGTCCTTGAGGTAGAGCGACCGTTCACACATCCAATAATTACTTGAATGCATGACGTTCTATTCCAGTGAGGCCAAGCAGATGGCTGGTGGATACCCGAGCTGTTTTGCGGAAGGCTTGAAGGATTATTTGCCATGCAATTCACCACTAGCGGCCTCTTTCAGAATACGATACGTCAATGGCCTCCCTTGTATTTTATGTGCAATTTATTATCTTCGGGTCGAGTTCGATTCATCATGCGACCCCCATGACGGATGAAAAGGCTGTGATCGGCTTTTAAATTGATGATGTGGGCTCTTCGTGCTGTTCCAAGCATTCAAGGATCTTACCGTTGGAATTTTATGGTGGGGCACCATGTGCATAACTGATCCCAAGATAGGAAAACGTTGAAATATCCCTAATGCAGATCTAACTTAAGTGGGGATGCTGACCCGTTTGTTCTGTTGGCGTTGGTAATCATTTGTGAGTTGTAATCATGGTCAGTTGGCACTAAAGTTGGTGTACGTGCTCTGGGATGCGGCGAGATTGCGGGGTAGTGGAGGCCGGTGCAAGCGCCATCTCATGAACCGAAAACTTCGCTCGTTCTCATGGTTCTAGAAGGGTTCTAGAAGCCTTCCGGAAATGCAGTAGCTCTCTCTCTCTCCATTTTCTAGAGTCATGACCTTTGCTTTGGTGGTGTGACTCCTATGAGCGCAACAATCGCAAATAATACCAAATCACAGCTTTAGTTCTTATTAGTTCGACTTCGTCCCTATTAAGATCCGGTTTGTATCATCTGGTGGTGTTCCCAAATGTAATGTGCCGATACCTACCGAGGTAGGACCAGAAATCAAGTATGGTGCTGAAACTGGCTTGATTCTCAATGGGGACAATCCTCCGGGTGCTTGACAACAATATATCGACCTGCATCTGCTGTGCTATGTAAGCATCACTGTTCACTTGAATTCCACTATATTCTCGAGAATTTTGAGCAGGGGCTCTGGCCTTTGCCCGCAATCACACGTACCTGCTAGCGATGTGGGCTAGTTATCCCGCTAGCTAAGAAGTTAGGTCGCTCATTTCTGCTTCCTGTCAAATTCGACGTCAGAAATCGAATGATACGACACTGTCAGATATTCTGCCCCGCGAGTGAATTGACCATTCAGTTTGCATCCTCTAATAACTGTGATGGCGTAACGTTACGCTCACTAGCCACTGTATCGGTCGATACCAAGGTAACAAGAAGGCTTCGTTTCCTCGCACACTAAGTTGGCGGAATTGGCCCCGCTCCTTCTATGCAAGCCATTTGCATTAATTGGGCCTCCTCAACGAGCTGAGCATGCCTTGAGAGATCACATGCTTCAGTTATGGAGAAACTTTGTCCGGATAACGGGTTCCAGACTTCTTTTCCCATGTCCATCTCTTTCCCAATGGCTACAAAAACCAAAGATTTTGGCACATCTATTTGCAAACAACAATACAATCAATATGGCTGATCACAATTCAGTATCCAGCCGTGAGTCCTTCATATCAATATCCAGCCATGAATCTTTCATAGGTTCCATCGACCAAGGCACCACAAATACAAGATTTTTGATCTTCAACAGAGAAGGCGAGCCTGTCGCCTCGCATCAAGTCGAATTCTCTCAGATATATCCACAATCAGGGTTCGTACTCTTGTCTATTCCGATAGTTATGTATGCTGACCAGAAAAGGTGGCACGAGCATAATCCTCTTGAAATTATTGACTCAATAGAGGCCTGCATCGAAGGTGCTGTCAAACAGTTCGAAGAACAAGGCCATTCAGCGAGACAGATCAAAGCCGTAGGACTCACGAATCAACGAGAAACAACGGTGGTCTGGGACCACGAAACAGGAGAACCCTTGGCAAATGCCATTGTTTGGACAGATACCAGAAACCAAAGTTTGGTCAGGAAATTAAAAGCCCGACTTGGATCTGATCAGCTGCAGCGTCTTTGTGGTCTTCCCTTATCGACGTATCCTTCAGTTGGCAAGCTTTTGTGGTTGATTGAAAACAATGGTAAAGTTGCAGACGCATATGCTCGTGGTCATTTGGCGTTTGGAACTATCGATTCTTGGGTTATTTACAAGCTTAATGGCGGACCAAAGAAGAACGTATTCGTCACTGATCCCACGAATGCATCTCGTTCAATGTTCATGAACTTACATACTCTCCAGTATGATGAGCAGCTTCTGGATTTCTTTCGATTTGATATGAATAAACTTCAGTAAGTTCCTTCCATATTTCAATCCGGAGAACGCACTAACGTAGTAGTCTTCCTAAGATTGCCCGCTCCTCGGATCGCGAATCCTTCGGCACTCTTACAACGGGGATCTTGAAAGGAGTTCCCATCACGGGTGTATTAGGCGATCAAAGCGCAGCACTCGTGGGGCAGAAGGGTTTCACTCCAGGCAGAGCGAAGAACACGTACGGAACAGGCTGCTTCCTACTCTACCATGTTGGTGATAAGCCTGTAATCTCTACACATGGGCTTTTGAGTACGGTCGCGTACGACTTTGACGGTAAACCACAATATGCTTTGGAAGGGAGTATCGCGGTCGCAGGCTCCAGTATCAAATTCCTTCAAAATAATCTTGGCTTCATCGACTCTTCAGCCAAGGTCAGCCAGCTTGCCGAGACGGTAGAAGATAATGGTGGTGTCACTTTCGTGACAGCATTCAGTGGATTATTCGCACCATACTGGTATGATGACGCTCGCGGTACCCTTTGTGAGATACGTTCCGACATCTTCTAAACCAAAGTACTAACCAATTGATAGTCGGTATTACAGCGTATACGCAAAAAGGTCATATCGCTCGCGCTACCTTGGAGGCGACATGCTTCCAAACGAAAGCCATCTTGGACGCAATGGAAAGGGATAGTGGAAAGAAACTTGCCGAGCTCGCCGTCGACGGTGGTATGAGCATCTCTGATCTCTGTATGCAGGTAAGTTCCATTACCATAGCCTTTCATCTTGGATAATGTCTAAATTGTTTCAGACTCAAGCCGATCTTATTTCGATCCCAGTTGAGCGACCAAGAATGTTGGAGACAACAGCTTTGGGTGCTGCTATCGCTGCAGGATTTGCCGTGGGGGTCTGGGAAACTTTCAACGAACTGAAAAATATTAATACTGCAGGTAAAACTGTATTCCACCCCAAAATCACCCAGGAGGAGAGCAAGGAGAAGTTTTCGCGATGGTCCAAAGCGGTCGAAATGTGTAAGGGTTGGCTATAAGGAAATTGCTGTGGAAAGTGAACGCGAGAAGTTGCAGATGTTTGATGTTGTACCTAAGTAGTTCATATCGCGGTACCCTCGTGTGGTCGCGGGGGCCTTTTTGAAATTCCCACCAATTAGTTTCTATTACAAATGTTATCACATGATTCAATCTAACCCGTTCTTCACTTATTTTATCACGTGATCATGGCTCAAGTGACCTTGGTTCCGCACACCTGAGATGCGCCAGAGAGGAGATGAGGTACCTACATCCCCTTGATTCTAAAATTTATTGTATAACATTGTTTATTGATCGGTAAGTATCGTCCAATGTAACTCTTCTCATCTAATGTAGACACAAGATGAAGTAGTCCTTCGTTTCATGTTAGCCGCTGATCTGAAACTGTGATTTCTAGGGATAATCGGCGATAAGATAAGATAGCAGTATCTATCATTTCACTACCACAAATTTTAAAGATTCGACTTCATAATTTCTATGTGAATTGCTGATATACCAATATATGTGGGAGAACTTCTATATCAGCAACTTCAACAGCAGACAAGCTCAAAACATTGATGTCCGCACTATAATTTGATGGGTTCATTCTTCTCTAAAGCTTTGGAATTATTGTCTGCAACAGCTCACCACCGCAGAAGCGAGATCTTCATCTCTTGCAACAGCCGTATCACATCTTAGTACTTGAGACACGTTCATCCCAAGTTACCTATGACAAATTGAAAGGTTCTTCATCATGAAGCTCTTTCATCCTAATTCTCCATCTCTTGCATCTTTCCCAAGGGTCGTGCTAACGTTGTCCTCCTTGCAATTTACTTTCATCCCATGAGATCATAAGGCTCGGCTACAGTGACCTTGAATTGCTTGACCCCTTTCTTAATTTTTCCGGGACGAAACTGTAATACAGCCTGTTCAGTTCTCCTGGAAACCGAAACCATCAATTGAGATGAACAAATCAAACAGGCGGATACAACTTCAATTGATGAGCTGCAACTATTGTCTGCAAGTGGGATCGTCAAATCTGGTCAAGGCTAAGTTGGGCTTACCATCCATTGTCGGCTCACGGCACAGATATGCAGTTGGAATTCAGGGGAAAAAATGTATATAAATGATGGTGTTGCCGCCAAGTATAACATCTCTTTTCCCTCACCGATTCCAATCCTGACTTGTCCAGGCTACACTCCTTTTGTGCGCATTCATTCTTTTCTACTTTTACATTCTCTTTATGCTTTGATAGCACTCTATCCGTTCTTTTCAGCTGAACTTATACGACTTGTGTCGCTTTTACATACATCAAATTTTTTTAACTTTACATTACGAACCTACTAAATAACATACAAAGTTATCATTCCACAATCATAATGTTGTTTCAATCAATCACTCTCGCCTTTCTTGCTTCGACTGGCATGGTTCAGGCCCGCAGTGCAAGGAGACACATCGATATTCACAAGCGCGCCACAGCAACGAGTGCCGATGATACTAGTCTTACTCTGGCTCAAGACGCTATTGCAAGCGGATCATTCAGTGATGGGCTCAAAGAAATCGGTGGTAACGAGGCATCTGAAGCTGCGTCTGCCACTTCGCGAAACAACTTCATCAACTTTTGTGCAGGAGACACCCTTACCAACGGCCTTCAGATTGTAACAGGGTCTTGCAATGGAATCCGTAAGTATCGATCTCCCTCTGATTAATCGCCTTCTCATGTTATTAGCAATGGGCCAAATTCCCGCGAAAACCAAAATGATGTCATCAATAATCACATTCCCTTTGGCTGGTAGTGCGACGATCGAATCCGATACAACATTCAATATTACTGTTCAAATGTCCAACATCACTCCGGGTTCCTTCTCTAACGCTGCATCTACCTACTTCTCCGCTCCACAGCAGCTTGACGCATCTGGAGTAAGTTTTCTCATCCCCACGACCTAATGTCCCACTTTCTACATAGCCCGCGACACGTTTAACATTTTTCATTTTCTTCCGAAGCCCATCCCTGCTCGACAATTACTGACATCCTGATTTTGTGTTGTAGATAGTAATTGGGCATACACACGTGACTGTACAGGATATGGGTTCCAGTCTCAACCCAACTGGAGCTTTGGATCCTACTCAATTCGCGTTCTTTAAGGGTATCAACGATGCTGGGAATGGTCAGGGGCTCCTTTCTGCTACTGTCAATGGTGGTTTGCCCGCTGGAAACTATCGTGTATGCACGCTGGCTTCATCAACTAATCATCAGCCTGTAATCATGCCTGTTGCCCAACGAGGAACAGCTGACGATTGTACTAAATTCACCGTCATCGGATCCGGTACCACTGCAAATGCTGCATCTGACAATGGTAGGTCCAACTTTTCTTGTCCTCCATGAATGAAACGTCATGCTAAGTATTAACAATTTGAAGGCTCCGGTGGTCAAGCAGCAGCAGCTCTAGCAGCCAGCGCAGTCGCAGCTGGTCCGGACAACACAGACCCAATTGCGAGCTCTTCAACAAGTGCGACAGTCATATCTGCTTCATCAGCTTCAGAGTGTTCACCACAAGCAACAAAATTCACGACCGTTTTTGCTGATCCCGGTGTGGCAGCGAGCACATCCTCATCGGTAGCTTTCTCAAGCAGCACAGCAACTGCCCCAACCTCTTCCGTCTCTGCACTAGGTGGTATAACCGCGCCGGCTGTAACCAGCAGTGGAGATTCAACGCGTCCGTTCTTGGTAAATGGTAACACATTTGTAAATGAAGCTGGGGCTCTACAGAGAAGTTGCGATATACAATTTAATGCATGTGCGAATGCAGTCAATGGGGGAACCGCCGATGGGTTTGATCTCAGTGATTGTCAGACGCAGGAGAATACCTGTAGAGCTGGGTAGTGGGGTTGAAATCAGATGGCTTGGCTTGTTGTTAAGGATCATGATTTTATATGTAAGATTACTATATGACGAAGATGGCGTTACTAGATGATGTAATTGGAATGGGATGAATTGTATTTTAGATTTATTTATAAAGAAAGTATAGAACAATTGACTTGAGTCTTTATTTCGACATGGATATTATCCTTAACAGGTTTCTACACATTCTCAGCCAGAAAGTTTTACCCCACTTCTTCCACATCAATGTATCTCTACACAAACAATCAAAACAATATTCAAAAACACACCCAAAGCTCCCAACAACGCGTAAAATCCCCCCCTCCGTCCTCCGTCCTTCGCAACCCTCCCAAAAATTACAAAAAAATCAAAAAAAGAAGTTGCATGAACTCAGATCTCTCTGACGGGGAGTCGAACCCTCAGGCGGCTTATCAAAGGAATCACAACCATAATACAAAGTATACCAAACCAATTATACTAATATCCTTCTTCAAGAAAACCTTCCGACAATAACTATATTACACTTTAAAAAACAAATTTCCATCAAGATCTTTTATTGATACCAATCCGGGCACGCTTAAAGCATGGTTTATTTATTTCTAGATGATGACAAGCAAAAATCATAACCGTTAGATCATTAAAGATATTTGTTGTAGGTTTTTCGGATTTTTAAATTTATATATACTCATAATCATCGTGCCGCTTTTACTCCGTACTGGCTCTACTTCATCCACAAAATTCGTGCGTGCTTGTCGTAAAACCGAATTTTGGATTTCATTATTTACCTTTTATCATACAGATTATCGTAAAAGAATACCAATACATTGAATTTATGACTCTATATTTTTTTTCCGTCCTCCAAAGGGCGACTCCATTAATTTTTTTGAACGTTACAAATGTATTCCCTTTTTGTTAATTGTTTTACTCGAAATCAAGATGGAAACTCGGTCCTTTTTTGCTAAAGTACTCGGCGCACTGTGTGGGGTGGTTCTTCTGCATCGAGTGGAAAAGGAGTGGTATTGTAAAGCTAACTATTAAGGAAACATGTAATCACAGAGCAACCTATTCCTGCCTCCATAGCACCTGAAGAGAAGGATGGTTAGACTACCACACTTCTACTCCCAAAACGAAGCGGCCAACATTACCTAGGAATGTACTGCCAATTTCCAACGAAAGTTTTGCCTCAAATGACATGCTTCTTCCCATTACGACTTCAACTATCCGCCCTATCAGCACTGTAACAAGACGAATTATCTCTCCAAAAAGACATTCTCTCTCTACTCGTTCCATCTTTTAGAGCTCCCGCACCATATCACGTGCATCCATACCCCACATCATTCAACTCGTCTACAACAGCTCTCTCTCTCAAAAACCACATATGCAAGATGCAGGTTGGACCAGGATCATCGCTAATGAATATGAAATAAACGGCTCTCCTGACCTCCCGTGGGCAGCAGGCACAGTAGCCTATCGACAATGTTATCGCAACTGCTCTGCGTTAAAATGGGCAGCTTTCAGAAAAGAATTCGACGCATTGATGATGAAGCAGTGGCAGCAAGCCCCCGAGAAAGGGGGCGATTCGAGAGGAATGATGGATAGGTGGAAAGTTTTTTGGAGGGAGGATGAGGGATTGGAAGATCTGAGTATGGATGAGCTAAGAGAGTTTGTTACCCACCTGCTTTGAAAACTGACCCGAGAACAGATTTGCTGAAATGATTTAGGAGGTTCACTACGCGGACAGACACTCAAGGCGAGAATCCTAGTAACCAGTTCTTTGTAGTGGTTAATGATGAAGTTGTTGATTCGACGTTGGAGGGCCCTGCGAAAGGAAAAATTCCATTTGTGTATGCAATTGATCCGAATTATGAGGTTGAAAAAGAGGGCGAAGAGGAAGAAGATGATGACGATGACTACAAGGGATAATTATGAGTTGCTGTTGAATTGTTACCAAGTTTCTGGTGTGAGGCTGGGCCGGATGATGGGAGAGCGATGGAAAAGTTTCGTCCATGCGATAGCATTTCGACGAGGATATTCAACACAGGTCTTTTGAATTGAATAGGAAGTACGTGTTTTTATTATTTTGTACTAGTATCACAAAGCTTTGAATCATGAAGATGATGGTCTACATTAGGGTTGTCATATGACCGTCATATCAAGTTGCACGATCAAAGGAAATCATGTCAAATATAAATTTGATGATCATGGCTATATAAATCATATAATTCACCTCCTTTAAACCAATTAAAAGATCAAATTAGCTTAATATATCAAATTCTTTCGTACCATCAAATTCACTCTTTTACAATCATTGATAGAAACTTATTGGTGAAGAAAACCACATGAGAAAAACAAAATCAATTTCTAAATAATAAATTTTACACCATTCTCAAAATTATATCCTCAAGAAAGCATCAATATTACCCTTTTTGAAAGTAAGCAACTTGCATAACGGTCATCCGAAATCCGACAATCCTTCAAATGGCATCATGACAGACATGACATGACCGACCGTCATATCAAGATTCCAACCCTAGGCCTCGTCTACATATTTACGACACGCCAACGCAATATGCTTCACCAACCCACAGATTTTGACAGTTCGACCCCACAGCTGGATTCCAGGCGTAGAATGTCGCAAAGGTAATTCCATATTGTGCCAGGATAGCGTCACATGAGCCCCCTAATTCACACATATGTTAGCATTTCCCCACAGGGATCTCCAAATTACTTACCATCGGGGACAACAGTATATTTGTTACAGCTGGCAACAATACCAGTCTGTGTTGGAGCAGGAGGGGTGACAACTGCGGTAGTCGTGGTTGTACTTGGAGCAGCAACGCAATAGGTAGTACCAAGCCACAAGCTGGTACACCCACTGCCGATTGCCGGATTCCAGGCGTAAAACTGCGCAAATGTAATTCCAAATGCTGATTCAATCGTGTCACATCCGTCTCCTGACTTGGTGACGTAGTATTTCGTGCTTTGGCTTTGTACTTATAGATGGCCCCAGTAGCGTGGTGTCGAGCATGTCGAAACGTGACGGTTCCGATTATATTTTCTTAACTTGCCCAGTCGGAACCGATAGGCAGGTTGTCAAACTATTCTGCAATTCCAACAGTCTAGACTCCAATTGCTATGATATACACGAAGGTGGTCTGGCTGGTACAATTCTCAAGCTTCCCGAGGATTGTGGCCCAGGGACCTATGCAGTGGCACACAACCTTTCGGTCTCTGGAGATATCTATATTCGGGTCGACTACAGCAATCTTCCCGGATACTGGAATGCAGTCGTTGATAGTGCTGGAGAGAAGAAGAAACGTTCTGCAGACTCGCCGATCGATAGACGATTCTTCAGCCCCAAAGCTTCGTCGTGGAAAACCAGTACGTATGCCAGAACTTTCCGCTACTAAAACTAACTGCGCCTAGAATTTGATACCGTGAGGGCCAACACTGCCAATTCTCTAAGTTACACAGTCTTTTCCAATAAATTTAACTCGCCCCTATATAGCAGCAGTAAAACGTGTTCAGGACAAAGTGATGCCTATGCTGCTATCGGGCTCACTGGAACGGTCTCTGTAAAAATCAGATTTGGATACAGTTTTGTGGGGACAATTGTTCCATTCAACATCGCCCAGGCCTACGGATTTTCTGAAAGTGACATCGCTATGAGAGCTGCTGTTAAGGTGGAGGTGCAAGGTGGTCTTAGTCCCTCAGATACCAAGGCGAACGTCTTTCCTACTCCAATCACTCACAAGGAATTCAGCGTCCCTGGTTTGATTCATTTCAAGCCTAGCCTACAGATTGTGGCGACATTAAAGGCGAACATGGGTATGGCAGGAGATTTCGAAATGGTTGTGGATACAACCACGAGCAGTCCAGACGGATCCGCCGGTATTCTTCAATATTATCCCTCGGCTATGGGAACATCCAGCGGCGGAAGCACGATGAAAGCTACTATCTCCGGAACGGGAATTAAACATTCAACCAAAGGAACTGCTCGTTTCGGGTTTATGCCTACCATGTCTATGGATATTACCATCAACTCTTACACAGGCGGAACTGTTGTGGCTCATGAGAAGATCAGTGCTTTCCATGACGCTTACATCGCCATCTCATCTGATGGACAATGTCCCGAGATACAAGCTGGAATCAGCAAAGCACAAATTAGCTTAGAGACCCTTTCCGGGACATTTAAGCCATGGTCTACAGACGGAGGTGCACAAGTACTTCTCCCTGGTTCAACAAGCTCTTCGATATTATCGCCATTATGCTCAAGGATTTCAAAAGCAAAACGAGAAATTCCTTCCACAGTGACGAAATACCCTGCACCGTATGTTTTCGGCAACTATTATATCATCAATTGTGTGAACGGCTTATCAGACGGAAGCGATTCCGGAAGCGTCTTTCCAGGTGATGTTAGATTCTGCTCCAATGCTCCACCAGTGGTACCACTATTGGACATCTTTGATGATGATGGAACAAGAGTTGAAGCTTTTGACCCGGCTGACTACGCTGAGTCAGGCACGGGCATTGCAAAGAGGGAGCTGGAAGAAGTCCTTTTTAAAGCTATTGAAAAGCGAGCTGGCAAAGCTCGGACATTCTATATGCGAATACCAATCGCTGCTGAGACATTTGTCAAAGAAGGATTCAAGACAGTCTCATATCCATCGAAAAAAGCGTTGGTCAAAGCAGTTCCGGATATCGCGGTCTGGACTCGAGACATAGCAAAAGCTCCCACTCAATGTGCCACATCGTTCATAACAAACAAGGGAATCGACAGTTCCAGCATAATTGTGGAGCATTTATTCGAACAGGGCGTCTTGATCAAGAGTTTGAGAGCAATGGCTGGGATCACCAGGAATCTGCCCTCTGGGCTGACTTCCGACCTTACTACAATTCCCTATGATGTCTGGATCAGGTTTCGGGATGTGCCTCTCAGGAGTCCTGTGACTGGAGTAGTAGGCACAGGGCTAGCAAACGCCTTTGCCTGCATTGGATCCTACGCCTTGCCCGGAGGCTTGACACTGATGGACGAGAAGTTGAACGGCTTGAAAGCGCTTTTTCATGCCCCATCTGTCAAAAGCTTCATCAACGCAGATATCTGGGCAGTGCTGAGCATCAGCCAAAAAATGGACGTAATTATGAACATGATGTCCTTATACAAGTACATGAACGGTAACTCGATTTTGTACCAGGTCATAGTCAAAAATATCGAACGAGAACTGCTTAATTTCATAGCAACCAGTCCAGGGTCTGAAAATATGGTTGCTTGGTTCAAAACATTTGTTCCTGATCATAACTTCGATTCCGACAGTGATGAAAAGCACCTGGGTTGATGAAACATTTAAGTAACCCTGGATTAAAATTGTTGGAAGTGGAAATAGTGTATGATATTATTAGGTTGCAGAATCACTATAGTAAAGCTGTAGTATAGCCGCCACTAGCGTGCTCGCTAGTGCTAGTACAGCACCTGGCATCAGTTTTCTAACAATGATATGGTGTTCTTTTTGTTGGGATAGTCGCATCTGCGAAATGTGTAATTGATCGCACACATGATGATGAGAAATTGATTGTGAAGAAGTGGGGTTGTCCTTTAGTACATACTCCATTAGAGAAGCATACGCAACGAAAATGTTCCTACAAATATCAATCTGATCTAGCAACTTTAACCTTATGATCAAACTTTGTTGACATCTAGATCTTTAGATATTAGCAAACATACCAGATCCTTGGAAGCTTGTCTAGTGAAGACATGTACAATGATCCAAGTAGAGAACAGAAACTCGGTACACTAGGTAGGGTAAAAAGTAACTTTATCTAATTTCCCATCCATCGAATATTACACACATTAAAAAACCTCAACAACGAACTTCCCTTCGAAGCATACACCAATGAAAGAGAATCCTACATACAACCTGATCGGCAACTCCTCTGGCGGCGAAATACGAATATTGAAGAGCGAGAGTGCGGTTGTGATATTTCATATTCATACAGCGAGAGTTTTATATCTCTATCATAAATGAATCTAAGATTTTATGTAAAATTATTATCTGTTCTCATCAGGAATGAATGGATGAATATCGATATATTCTCTCTCAATATCTGTAACTTTTATTCCAATTGCCCCGGGACACCCTACCTATCACAATGAATCTTGGAGTTAGAGATATTCATGCGAAACACAAGCGATACGAAAGCTTGATTAGCATATTACTATTTAAAACTATAATGGATATTCTGCCGAACCTGATAGAGAAATGAATGAGTGAAAGATGAGGCCCAATCCATTTTAACACTCTGGATTCTCCTCGACCAATCAATCTGCAATTAAAGTTGATAATTTATAAATTCTCCTTCCACCTGTTCATTCTCTCACCCTAACTCGCACCTCATCCCAACCGCTACTTCATATCAAAAATCCTCCACAAACCGGCAATCGGATTAATAGTCGCCTGTCGATATAAATCCTTCTTAAAAATATCCTCTCCCAACTTTAAATGTTGATAATTTTTGATTTGCCACGATTTCACAGCCATCATTCCCTGTAATGCTTCTGGTGAATTATCCCCCAGTAAAATCCTTCTTTCTTCTTCCGCTTTTGCTTGTTGTTGCATTTTCATTTGCATTTGTTGCCAGCTATCATAGTATGTTTGATCGTAATTGATATTGGAGTATAAAATGTCTGGGGTAAAGTCTTGTGTGGGTGTCGCCAGTCCATAGGAAAATTGGTGATGGGAGGAAGGATCCAGAGCGTATCCGGTACTATACTGTGCGTTTATGTGTTGGTTCCCGCCAAAAGGATCATGTGTACTGTTGTTCAGTGTCTGGTAGCTCGTGTCCATTCCGAAATCCCGATTCCAACAACTTAATTCCAGTGGGTTGACATTCTTCGTATTCGCTCTCAAAACCTCCAACATCATCCCATATCCTCCATGCCTTATTTCAGTTATCCTCTGTTGCCATGACGTACCCCATATTCTCTCTTTATAGGGTGATGGAATTGCTACCATCATATCTATAAATACAACTGCTGCTATTGCAAGTGAACATGCGGAGAGGAATGAAGGTAGCCAATCGCGGCGAGATCGAAAGTCTGACGGAGCAAGCGCGAGTGCCTGATATTCTTTGAAGGCTCTGCGCATCGTGCTACGCGTAGTGCGAATTTTTTCGAGGAGGCTGAGGACTGGAATGGGTGGCGCGGGCACAGTAGTTGTGATAAAGCATTTGTATAGTTCGCAGCATTCGATCAAGATTCTGCAAGAGGCTTCAAGAGATTTGTTCTGTGTTAAATTGTGTCAGAAACGACGTTTGAAGTAACTTTCCACAAACAATTTCTGTATAATGAACAAAAATACTCACGGGTTGGAGAATAGATTCTTGGTATGTTTGAGCTATGGTCATTAGATCTGAGTATTTTTCGTCGAAAACACCAGTTGAGCGAGCCTGTTCTTGTGCTAACACGAAATGATCTCTAAAGACGACATTGTCAAAATCGTGATCGAAGGCTTTTTCGGCCCTCTCAGCCGAGAACATGCGCCAGGTTTTGGTCTTCAGTGTATCTCGAGGAATAGCGCGGAGGTTTTCTTCCATATGTGCTAAGGCATGATTAGGTTCTGCATATCTTAAAAATGAATGGAAGGAAAGCCGAACATGGTAGAAGATATAAGACCAAGCTTTCTAAGTTTTCTGTTCTCGTTCCTTGGGTACTTGGAGCAATATTGAAGTTCGATACTTGGATACAAGAATCACAGAATCCTGATATTAAGTGCTGCCGTGTAGTAGAGTCAGTTATGGGTTCATAATGGGGATTCCTTCCCTATCGATAAATAGGGAATTGCAAAAGAGATATAACATACATTAGAATTGTGTTTCCGGCATCTCCAACAAAGCGAAGCATCACTTTCCCACCATTCGGATCCAAGTGGAGTGTGTGAGGAAGGAGCAGGGTTTTGTTGACGTCGACGTTTGGCTTTTGCAGTCCTTCTAGGACGTGATAGATGAGGTTCAGGGGATGGGGAAGGGCTGAAAGCCTGTTTTCGTTTTCCTTTGGAGGATGAGACGGGTGGCACAGGACCTATTGCTATTTCTAATGGTTGCGAAAATACATCAACATTCCCATAAAGAAATGGGTTCTTTACATCTGCGGTAGTAGTGGGGTGTTTAGCAGGAGGTTTGTAAGCAATTGGTCTTCATGAAGATTATGTTAGCCAGCATCTTTCTACTTGTATAAGAAGATACTGACTGTGTATGTTGAATTTGTTGATGAGAATAGTGGTAATCCTCGGGGCCTTGTCGAAGAGGTAACACGTCATAAGGCGGGGATTGCTGAGCGAGCCTCGATTGTGTATTATTAGATTGATGAGAAACATGTCCTTCTGCAGGTACCGGGGCTAAGTATTTAAGAGCTTCTGGTAGCTGTTTTGGATTCGGCTTCTTACTTATGTGAGCAGGTTTGTCAAGTGCATGTGGACCATCCAGTAGATCGAGTAGGGATTCTTCTGTCACGGAGGATCGTTCTAAGCTATTAGGATCACGAGATGCTCTGGATGTATCGGATCCATACTGACATCCCAAGTTCTCCTCTGGTAATGGAGCCATGTATCCGAAGTTAGGATCGTTGTACCCATCATCGAAGATCCATTGCTCAGTCGTGTTAATGATATCTTGTTGGGCCGGGCCTTGAAACTCTGAAGCGGTGACAGAAGCGGGGGCGGGGATGGAAGAATACCCGTAAGCCTCGGACCGGCCTTGTTGTTGTTGTTGGCTTCTTTCATTCATACTTTGAACACGATATTGGTTGGGGTTTGATCAGTGGGAGTTTAATGCTACCAGAGAACTGGGTCATGGCTTGTTTTAACTACTCAAAGTGATGGTTTGTGGATCAACTTGGCGATCAGGCGGAAAATCATCAAGTCCGACCCAATTTCCGTTGGTACGAAAAAATAAGGGAGCGTCTGAAATAAGCCCCTCACATTCAACTTAAACCATTTAAAATAGCAATTTGGTTTATAAATTATATAAATAACATCATCAAACATTATTAATAAATATCATGATGATTTATATAATGAATTTTTATTGATTATAATATTAAATACTTTTATTAATTATCAATGAAATATCATAATAATATATTTCAATTAATTATATTCGAAATTAATTATTTAAATTCTAAGTATTATATTATTTAGTATTTCTAATTGAGTAATATATTCAAAATAATGAAACGATTGTGATTTGTAATTGGTGGAAATGAAAGTTGAGATATTAAGTTTTGAAAAGTTTTATAATTTTAATAATTCAAATCTTGTAAAGTAGAATGTGGTATAATATAAAAAAAGAAAAAAAAGTTCCAAGTTTTCGATTCTAATAGACGTAATATTTGAGGAATATCGGAATATCGGATGTTGTTCGATTGGATAACGTTTCGCCGCTATTTCAGACGCTCCCAAAAATAAACGGTTGCTGTACTCCACAGTTCGGTCGCAAGATTGATATCGCTTCAGGGGTTCGATGATACTTATGTATTGAGTCGGTAAGTACCGAATGTAACCCTCTATAGGCCGGTACAAGGAACATCCGCGGATAGATAATAGGATCTTTCTTGATTGATGGTTATATACAAAAAACATGATATCAATGTATGTATTACTTCAAGAAATGTTACACTAGTAAACAACGACATTCGGAGTTTGCATTTGAAGCTTACAATCTGTTGATATCGCATAATTAAGAACATCTGGCCAGGAACTTGTCAGCAGTGGCTTTGTTTGACCGAATACTTTTTATTAACTTAGGCAGAGCTAGGAAAAGGAAAGGAAAAGTTTGTTATTTATTGCACTCCGAATCCTTGGCATGCTCCTTCACCATAATACTAGTGACTGCTTAGTGCTCCTTGTGCTTCCACTGCCTCAGCTTGAATATCTTCTTTATCGTAAAAGAACGACAACTACCCCGGCTACCCACGTTCTTTATGAATTTGGCAAATTATCTTCCCAAAAATATTTGGCCGATTCAATATGAGTACGGTACCTAAGTTGCCAGCTCTCATATTACTAAGGATGGATGCACGAGATGGAAGATTTTTACCCCTTCATCAAAAAGCACTGATCATTAACGAAGCGACAAGTGTGCAACAATATCAACAAGTTGTCTTGGGATTTGTTGTTTGATCTCAGGAATCAAGAATCAATAATACCATCAAATATGGAACAACTCGAAACTGAAGTTATTAGACACGATAGGTGCTCTTTTTAAACTCGAAATTCAGGCAATCACTTCGAATGAGTGCGGTTCCTTCTTCCAACTCAACTCTATGTGGTTGCCTCTAGAATTCTTGAGACATTTTTCACGGACTGATGGATCTACTGTTGCTCCCAAAGTAACATTGATTATTTCCCGATAAACACAATCTTCAAATGCGATAATTACGTGTGCACCTACCCCTCACTCATTCGGTACATGATTTTCCGGCAAGCCTCCATTTTCGCATTTAACGTCGACTTCAAAACGAAATGAAAGTTTCTTTTGATTAAAGATTTACAACCTGAATAGGATTCAGTTGCAACCAATTCCTCCAAGATCTCTTATTTTTGTGATTTAATATTCACAAAGCTGCTTTTTGGTACATATCCGCGCAATCATGAGTGAAGGAGAATGGCCATCGCAGTCCGATCAATCTACCAGGACAACAGATACCGAATTGCAAGTCCTGAACTTTCAACCTGATGACCCTTCTGACCCTCGAAACTTTTTTTTCTGGAGAAAATGTGGTATTGTGGGTACCATTACACTTATCGATTTGACAGTATCCTGGGGAGCATCTGGATACTCGCCCGCTCAGGAGAAATTGACCGAGTCATTTAATGTCAGTTCTGAAGTTGGAGTACTGGGTCTCTCACTTTACATTCTCGGATTAGCATTGGGGCCGATGACATTAGCACCATTATCTGAATATTATGGAAGGACCTACCTATACATAATTCCTTATGGAACATTCCTGCTATTCTTGCTTGGAACGGCACTCGTACAGAGCATTGAAGGATTTCTCATTTTAAGGTTCTTGTCAGGTCTCTTCGCCAGTGTAACGATTGCCAATTTTGGTGGAACGATAGCCGATCTCTGGCCAAGGGATCAAATAGGACCAGCTATGAGCATATTTCTCTGGGCCGCTGTCTGTGGAAGTCCTTCTGGATATTTCTTGATGTCGTTCGTTGCAGAGACACATGGTTGGCGTGAGGTATTCTGGGCTTTACTTGGCATCTGTGGTGGATTCTGGTCAATACTTGTAGTGGTACTTTTGGTCTTTAAGAATGAGACGAGACGTTCAGTGATATTGCGAAGACGTGCACACCGGGTAAATAAGGCTGCTGGAAGGATAGTCGCCACGGTACCCACGGAGATGCAAAGTAAATCACTGGGACAATTATTCAAAGATACGCTTTCTCGACCATTCCGTTTCCTTGGGACCGAGCCCGTTATCATTTTTGCAGCACTTTACAATGGTTTCCTTTATGGCCTTTCGTTCCTCTTCAACAGTGCTTTCAATCTGGTATTTGGAAAAATGGGATATGGCTTCGGTACGGTCGGAGTTGGTCTTTGTTTCCTTGGACTTATCATTGGCATCAGTTTGGGACCATTTATCAATATATGGCAGGAAAAGCATTATCAAAAACGAATTCGTGCAGCTGGAATAAGGGAAGTGCAATCTGAAGAGACGCTTGATCCTGAAAGATTCAAGAATATACCAGAAGCACGAGTCCAGTTGGGCAAAATTGCGGCTATTCTACTACCAATCAGTCTCTTCTGGTTCGCATGGACCTCGCCACCTCAATATCACATTCACTGGATTGTACCCATACTTGCTACGACTCTATTTGGGTATTCGTTCTACACACTTATTTTGATGACGTATCTGTATGTCGAGGACAGCTATATGGTGTTTTCGGCTAGTGCCTTGGCTGGCGTGGGCTTGATACGAAATTTGGCGGGAGCGGGATTTCCACTGTTTGGGAAACAGATGTTTGTGAATGTCGGATATAATTGGGCAGGAACAATATTGGCATGTTTGGCAGTATTACTCGTTCCTATTCCTTTTATATTAGAGAGATATGGTCCGAGACTTAGGGCCAAGAGTTTGTTTGCTAGACAACATATGGATGATTGAGTTTATGATAATGATAAGGATATATAAATTTAGATAGATTTTTAACGTTCACTTGGCGTTGTATCATTTTTCAAGGTCGGGATAGAGCTTTAAAGCATGTGTTTAATTTATCTTGTCCGCGTAAGAAAATTGCAAGCATACCATTCCTTGCATAACACTCATGTACCTTTAGAATAAAATCCAGGTGCTTCGATAGTCTTGGAGAATGGAAGAATATATTATGGGCATTGCAATCAACACTCAATAGTCCATTTCGCTCCTCCATGTAGGTACGAAATTGACATCTGGTATCGAATTTTTCGATCATTCTTATAGAACCGTTGAGAAGTCCCAGAACATTTGTCGCCACAATATATTTTGCTTCATCACTTACGTCGTCTAGTAGTCCGGAGACTGGATGAACTTTATCAAGAAATGCATCTGGCCATGAGTGGAAGCTTACCAAGTCCCACAACTCTTTCATGAGATTTCAGCGTTGCTTGCAGAAATGAGCACATTTTTTCCATCTGTTTGAGATCGAGAACCTCATGAGTTAATCCTACTTTCGTGATGACTTCGGTATAGTTTTAGGGTTAGGGTGGCCGCTGTAGTGTTAAGTAGCCCGTTAGTCGTGTAAGCATAGGCTGGCCAATCTCTATTCCGAGTTTGCGTTTCGAGTAGATATTGAAACAGGAGTGTGCCGCTGCCGTCAAGTTTAGTAAGCACAGCTAGCCATACTGTATCGCAGACCATCAGTGCAAAAGAGCAAAAGACTTCATAATTTTCTACTTGATGGGCTAGTTGCCCGGCCAGGGCTTTGGCATCGACTTAGGCGAAAGAAGGGAGAGATTTTCCATTCTAAAAGAGAGTTGATGATAGCCACAAACATACGTTCTTGATTGTGTAGCTATTACAGAGTACTCGTTGTGAAAATAAGTTTCGACGATTGAGGAAGGGAATTTACAAGACTAATCTAACAGGGAAGTAAGTGTATATGGAATTTCTGCTCAAAAGGGCGTTGGCTATATCGACTACGAGTACCAGCACCTCAAGAAGTCGACATCTAATTCACCTAGAGCGTCAATCTGCATACGGAGTAAGAAGCTCTTCACTTCGTTAAGAGCTCGCAGTGCCAATCTCCATCAAAACATCTATTCCACCATAAAATCATCATCAAAACTAATATCCAGCGTCTATCAATCGCATCAACTTCACAACATTCCTACACAAATACCAAAGCCTCCTCATATACGATACTTTCCAATATCCAACAACATCTCGCGCTTCTTGCCATCATAATCCGCTATCCAGTCCTAGCAGCAAGTATCTCCAACTGTGGACTTAATACAATACCTTCCAATTCCTGTTATTCGTGATAGTAAGTATGTCAATAGTCGGATGCGATAATGGAGGATCTTCACCTAGTATTAAATGACCTCGTGGTTCTAAATATAAATAAATTAAACATTGGAGAAAGAGCAAGGGAAGAGAGTAGATGATATCATCGTCATTGAATATTATTAACTAATATTCAAGTATGGAAAACAATAATGATAATATAAGGTTGACCTATTATACGGCGGAGTATAACTAACTGAGAAATTCTTCTGTCTATAACGTCGGGTATCTGAAATAAGTAGATGGACACGGGCAAACAACTAGGTGAATTAACTGTACGTCTACAGCCATTAGCATCTACTATTCACATAGCTAGCTTATAGACCACACAAATCTCCGAGGTACGAATGTTCGAGATTAATTTTATGGTAGAACTAATATTTTGAACTACTAGTGAATAACTAAGCTTCAGATTCGCTTCCCCGAAAATCTAATGACCCTTTCGATTCTCTGACCTTGTAAAAGACTGCCCCCCTCCATACATAACTTTGACTTCAAAACAACCCACCATCTACTCCATCTACCCCATCTCCATTTAAGAACTTCCCAACAATGGATATCCCATCATCCTTCAACTTCAGCAATGATTTCTCCTCTCAAGCATATGCAATCAGCAGCCTCCTGATCCTTATATTCCTCCTAGTACGTTAATTATATCACCAACTCCAACCCACTAACCAATCCGTCCAATCCAATCCAATCCAATCCAATCCAATCCAATCCAATCCAATCCAATCCTAACAATCCTAACAATCCTAATAATCCTAACAATCCACACAGTACCTCACCACCACCACAATCCACACCCTCTACATCCACCCCCTCTCCCCACTTCCCGGACCCCTCCTCTGGAAAACCAGCAGAATCCCCTACATCCACTCCCTCCTCACAGGAAACCTCGTAATCTCCATCCGCAAGCACCACGAGCGATACGGCGACATAGTGCGCACCGCACCGAACGAAGTATCCTTTGCACGCGAAGAAGCCTGGCACGATATATTTAGCAATAGCGGGGGCCGGAAAGCGCTTCCCCGCGATCCGAGTTTTTTTAAATCGCCACCGGGCCAGGCGGAAAATCTCGTTACGACGGTGGATGTCGATGTGAGTATGCGGATGCGACAGGTGATTGGACCGGCGTTTACGGATCGGGCGGTTGCGAAGCAGGAGGTGATTATTCAGTCGTATGTTACGTTGATGGTTGAGAAGCTGTTGGAACAGATTGCTAGGCCGGAAAATGTAAAGATGGGTGCTGTGGTTAATATCGTGGATTGGATGAATTGGTGGACGTTTGATGTAATCGGTATGCTTACTCTGGGAGAGTCTTTTGATTGCTTGAAGGAGACGACGAATCACCCCTGGGCAATTTTGATATATAATTCTATGAAAAGTATGTGATCCTCGGATATATCCAGCGGTTGAAAGCAAAACATCATGGCTAATTATCACAGTGATGGCATTAGCAGGCGTAATGCAATATTTTCCCAGGCTCGATTCTCTCATTCTTAGAATGCTTCCAGCCCACACTCGAAAAATGCAAGCAGACCATTTTGCCAACGCAGCGGAGAAAATTCATCGACGACTACAACGTCCGGAAGCAGCGGTGGGTGATTTCATGACTGTCATGCTTGATCAGAACAACAATCCGAACTTTTCTAAGATGAGTATGCCTGAGATTGAATCCTCGATTGCTCTTATGTTGTTAGGGGGTAGCGAGACGACGGGCACTACCATATGCGGAACGATTAATTGTCTAATTCAAAATCCGGTCGAGCTGACGAAATTGGAATGCGAGATTCGGAATTGCTTTGATAAGGAAGAAGATATCACGTTTAGTGCTCTTCAACAACTACCGTTCCTTAACGCGGTGATAAACGAAGGCCTACGATTGTGCAATCCCGTTTCAGGAGGTCTTCTCCGGATTGTACCTCGAGGTGGAGCTATCGTTTGCGGACATTTTCTACCAGAAGGCGTGAGTGATGCTCATCCTCTCAAGTTTTATATAGATATGCTAATCAAATAATGACCCTAGACACACGTAGCAATGAATACTATCGTAATGGCTCATTCAGAAGCCAACTTCCACCGATGCCTCGAATTCCTACCTGACCGATATCTTCCCGACCATCTCCGACCAGCAGAATTCCAAAAGGACAACCGCAATATTTTGAAACCATGGGGATTGGGAGCACGTGCTTGTTTGGGGAGATCATTCGGACAGGCAGAGTTGAGGGTAGTTTTGGCTCGTTTAGTGTGGAATTTTGATCTTGAGGCTGTTGGAAACAAGCTGGTCAATTGGGTTGATCTTAAAAATTATATTGTGGTGCAGAAAGAACCTATTTGGGTCACAATTAAGCCGAGGGTGAAGAAATGATCTGGAAACTCTGATAGTGCAATTTTGGTTGGGTTTAGATATCAAGATGAGGTGGCATGCTGGCATGCTATAGTATTTTCAAGGGGCTCATTTCAATGAACAGAAATGCGTTGGTGCTTCCAATCCGTGAGTTCTAGGTGAATGAAAGCCTAGCACAAATAAACTGTGATTCGTATGAAACATATATTAATAAAAGAGGTCGCGTTGATACAAAGAGTGATGCGAGCTGAATAAGGATAGATAAATAATACTAGATTATTAGCAACGGATAAACCCATATTCTCATGCATGAGAATGTGCAGCCTATTCGATGACCTAGTTTCAAAGTAAAGAGAAAACAATAGGAGACGAGAGAGCAATAAGGAGGAGTAGATTGAAAAAAAGGAAATGTATAGATGGATAGGAAGATATATATACAACAAAACTACTATTAAATGAACAAAAAATCCATCCCCCAAAATCAGTGAATCAGATTGCACACAACATCACAATTTCCATTTTATATAAACATCCGTGATATCTCATCCATCTCTTTCTATTGAAAATATGTGTGATACAGGATAGAATAGAATGGGATCGAAGAACACATAACTACCTAGGTATTGTTCTCAACCCATGAGAAGAGTATATCTATATCCTCAAGCCTCATTAGCTAGCACTTGCTACTTGGGTAACTAAAAGCCTCATCAAGACAAACACTCTGCATATACGCAAGTGTTACCTTCACCATCACACCCTCGCACGACTATGAATTGAACTCGAGATTTTTTTTTTCCAATTACCAATTACCAATTACCAATTCATTTCATTGAATGTATGCGTATTGTCTTCTACTACCTAGGTTTTCTCCATAACCATTTGAGTCCCTGCATCCCTTGTTCGCCCTATACTTCCATCCATCGAGTCTACATTTCTCCTATTCTCGACTTTACGCGATTAAACTCTTTCTTTGGTGCTGTTTATTCTTTAATCGACCCTCTTGAGACCAGAACCTCTCAGCCCAGCTACGAACCCTCATTGCCCAAGACCCATTCTAACCCTCAAACTCACTGGCATTAAATAACACTTCTCGTCTTCCTCACCCTCTTCCAACATCCCTCGAGTTACAGGTTTGTTCATGTGTACTCCCATACGCCTGTAAAATCAGATAACAATTTATAGGCCATTTGACCCCTCGAAAATAATTCAAAAAGAAAGATTCTTCGTTTTGAAGAGCCAAAGTCGAAGTTTCAGTGAAGAAAATATCAATAAAACGACAATCCCGAAAGCTTGTGAACAGTCACATATCCAAACTCGTGTACGTTAGGCAAGAGTAATAGACCGCTCGGTTGGGGATAGTGACGCATGAGAAAGAGAATAAAAACTGGTGAGTATGGGTATTTGATAAATATTAAATCAGACGCGGACGTTCACATCCTTATTCTCTAACTGTAATGAAGAGAAATTGACGTCCTTGCTCTTGACCAGGAAGCTAGAGGAGCTGAGATGTTTGTGTTGGCAATGGCTTGTTTTCAACCCTTGGCTTTCGTGGCCCTCCCTTCAAACTTTTGACTCTGGACAAGAATCCACCATTTGATGCGGGCGCTCTGGATGATTCCCCCATACTATCGCTAGTAACACGTCTTTCGATTCCTGGAGGGGTAGAGGGAGCGCGGGAGCGGCCGGGTCTCGGTGGCAGTTCAGCGAATGTGACGAATTCCTCTTTGATAGTATCATCCCCCTTGCCAAATTCATTGAAGAATGGGTTTGCTTCATTTGCTCTACTTCCAACAGGGGCGTATCCATCTGGAGAAATTGGATTGTACATGCCTTCCGGGCTAGTCATTCTTCCAGAAGGTCCGTAGTCGCGTCGGCTGTTGATGCCGCGAATCTTCTGTGCCAATGACTTCTTTCGAGATAGGCCACCATCCATACCGAATTGCTCATTCTGGTTCTTTTGAACAGCTGCACGAGAGGCTGGGGCACCCTCAAGGAAAGTAGAGGTTCCAAGACCCATTGACTCCTCACCATGGACTGGTTCAACACGGGTGGTTGCACTTTCGATGGCAGATTCTGTGCGGCTAGGCATACCAGGGCGATGCCCATAAGGTTCGAAATTGACGACTTTATCCCCCCCACGGGAGTAATCGAGATGTGCTTCCGCATCGTTGTTGCCCATAAATGTTGCATGATCAGGTTTCTTGTTCAAAGGTCCTCCGCCACCAAGAGAATTGTTGGCTGAATCCTTAGCAAAAGCTTGCATTGGTGCACGTCGACTTCCCGTTCGATTACGGCCTGGCAAGCAAGCATCGAATGGTCCATCATGATGGAATGCTAAACATGACTTGTTAGTAAGGGTTGCTACGATCGATCATGATAACCTACCTCCGATTCCAAAAATGCTCGTGGCATCTAATTGATCGATAACATCTAGAGGTGCCTTCTTCTTGGTCTTGTCTTGCGCACGCTTACGATCACGATGTCTTTTTTCTTTCTCTAAGCGCCTGCGTTCATCTTCTGGGTCAAGTAATTTGGGCTTTCGGTCTATGATAGATGTGTCGGAGTTGCGTCTTGCTCTTCGTTTTGGGCTATCGCTGGGATCGGCAAAGATATCTAACTCTTCTTCTTTGCGGGGTTTACTTGAGGATGGTTTTCCGGCTGCTCTTCTGGCACGCATCACCTCTTCCTGGGATCGCATTGGTCTATGACCTGATGGTCGTCCTGGTGGAATGTTTTCAACCCGTGGCTGATTTTTAGCCGTGTTTGAGCGCATCAATCCCGGTTTTTGACTTCTGTCCGGGACAGGTTTATCTCCAAGTGTCAGTTCGTCCTATATTTAATGTCAGCGATGTGTTTTATGCAGGCTTGTTGCAGGCTGAAACCCCGTGAACATGCGTGCTTGTGTTCACAAGACTTTATGCCCATCCAACGCTATTAGGAGAAGGGTGTTGGCATTCTTGGATAAACGTACAAATAAATCCGCAGCGTTTCCGGTCAGAGCTGGGCCTGATGAACTTGGGCTTGTTCGAGGGAATGCCATTTTTTCTGGTGATGATGTGTGATTTGTCGTTGGAGAATCGAGAAATGGATTTCGTGATAAAGGTCGTGGAGGAGGTTCTCGGTGGGAACGTTGGGTAGAAGAGGATATAGCTGGGGACGCGGCTCGATTCCTAAAGGGGTTGTTGGATGATAGGTTGGTTGAGAGTCCAGGCGATCGATTCCCTGTTTGGAAAACAAGATTCAAAGGTCAGTCCAAGGATTCATGCTTGTCGATGATGGCGGATGATAGCAAAAAGTGAAACGCTGGATATCCAACTTGATACAAGCCAGCCGCTGATAAGTGGGGATGGCAGTTTTGTCGTCGTAGGCTCGCGGCGCATATATTAAATGAATGATTTGGACTTACCATCATAATCTGGTTGGATAGAGCTTAACGACATGGTGGCAGTGATTGTGATGACGACACAAATTCCAGAATTAATTACTGTAATAAGTTGATGTTGGGTTGATTAAAGGAATCAAGGGATTTGATCCGTTTTACTTCGAATTTGAGCACGTTCGTATTGGTGTAGAAAGTTCCTCGTTCCTCGTTGCTTTTTTGAAAGGATGTTTGAAATGTTTGATTTGTTTGTTTGTAGGAGATTAGGAGGTTTCTTGAAGTAATGATTCTGGTTCTGGAAATTGGATGATTTTGATGATTCTTGTGGTTTTCTTCCGGTTCTCCCTCTTCCAAACCCAACCACACGTGCCACGAGTAATTGATGAAAAGGGAACTAATAATTAAGAGAAGGGGAACAGACTGGATCGATTTTGGTCCGTGTCAGGAAACGGTGAATTCCTTAGCGACCGAGGCCTGACCAGTTAACCAGCTAACCAGCACTAAAATTTATGTTTGAGAAATGTAGGCTTGATTGGATACCAGTATTGATAATTGGATATGATAATTCCCTCTTCCCCCTTAAGGAACGTGTGGTGTCGTTTTTTCTTTGGTCCTTATACTTCAAGTCTCAGGATTGATTGTTCGCAATCAAAGCGATTTAATCCTTTTGGAACCTTGGAAGATGGTAGGGAACGGATAGGAGGGGAAGGGATGTGGATTGGGGGTTATGGGACGTGAGATGCGAAAATGCTTGATGCACAATCGTAATCTTATATCCCCGTTTGTCTCCCTTGATACCTCTGTCACTGAATTTGATTCGAGGAATTTTGTACTAGCCGTGGATTCGATTTCGACCCGTTGACGATCTTCAAATTTAGTAATTGTGGTTCCTTTCCAAATTCCTTGTTCAATTTGCAAAGTATAGGTAGGGAAATGAGGGTGAAATCGTTTAGGAGTCGAAGATAGTGTCGATTTGTAAGTTGGGGGTTTGCATCGAAAGAGAATGAAGGGTGAAATGAAGTTTGATGTTCGAAATGTTTTGATTGATTTATTGATGAATGAATGGATGGTTGGTTGGACGGATGGATGGTTGGATGCACGAACGAGGATGAGGATGAGGTTGAGGTTGTACGGAAGTATAAATTCAACGGTTTCCTCTTCCAATGGAATGAAGGAGATGAAAAGAGAGAGGGAGGGAAGAATTGGGAGTTGTATGCGAAATCCAAAGTGTACGGAGTAATAAAAAGCGCGGAGTAGATGTTCGTCCTTTTCCTTTCGTGTCTATTTTTATTCTTTGCCTGATCTGTATAGGAAATCTGATTGCAAGGTATGATTGCGAATGTCGTAACCGTCTGTCCTTAGTCTATTACTTCTAACGATCGAACTTAAAATAGGTACCTAGGTATGGAGACTATGTATTCCGAATTATCCAAACGAGTAGAAGAGGTGAAGTTTTATGGTATGATGATGGAACTTCTCGCGTTGTATGTAATAACAATAGGTGGATGAAGAACGATTGATATTAGAATCTTGTAGTGTTGTCGAGTATTGCACAAACTAATTGTAAATGAGGTATGTTGACGAAGTTGTGTAGAAACTGTACTGAGTATGTAGTAGCAGTAGTCAAAAAGAAGTTGGATATTGATGAAGTCTCCCTAGGTGGTAGGTATATGTTGGAGGAAGAAGGTTTCTTCCTTTTTTGGTAGATTATGAATGAATTAAAAACATCGGATGAGCAGCTGAGGTACCTCTTGACCTTTTTAATCACACTTCTTTCTTATTGCGGCAATTATCTAAAGATTACCGGTATATCATTGAATCAATGGATATACCTACCTATCCTACTCTGAATCGTTTATCTTCTTCAATCTTCTTTCCTTCTGTTGGCTATGCCAATGTAAGATTTTCTAAAAGGGACCCTGATCCGGACAAGGAAGCTGCTTGAGAAGTCCGGAGAAACCTTGTTAACCTTTTGGTCTCGTCATTTTCATGAAATACGAAATCTCACTAAATAATGCAAAGCCCCATTCTTAAAAAGCAGGTACGACTCTGTACTCCGTACTACCAGAATGCAAGCCCAAAAAGAGTTACGAGAAAATCCACCACTTTTACCCACCATTTGTATGGATCTTGCTGATTTATTCCAAATATTGACTGCCATGAGGAAGAATTGGTTATGTTTTAGCCGAATGTTCCGTCAAAAATAAATAAGTGTCTATCAGAAGCACTATTTGAGAAAGCCACCCCATCCGAACCCGTGGAGGAATGATTGCCCCTGGTGAGTTAATTTGACGAGGCGTCATTTAACTCAACCATCTTTAAAGTAATCTGCTGATGGTATCCAGTCTGGCAGTAGCAAATCTAAGATCATCGGGTCATTCGTGTCTAGACACTATTTGCTATTAGAACTAAGTATCCCGATTGTTCTCAAGGGCTTTCTCCAAGTGAGATGGGCGATTGGACGATTGGCAAATCCCAAGAGTCGTATAAAAGAGTACCGAATACTCCGTAGTTGTACTTGACTTCCTTGAGCTGAACATCCAGATTCCATATATTTGGATCATTTATCTTTTTTCTCAACAATTCAAATATCGAAATTTGTGCTGGTTAATTACCCACATTTGATAGAAATACCGAGAACTGGAGTAGTCAACGTCCAAGTGGATCTACCGTATAAGTGAGTTTATACGGTACTACCGGTGGTATCACTAGAAGATCTCAAGCAAAGAGGGGTCAAGAAATAGGGGACCTATGATAGCTTCAGGTACGAAAAACACTTGGACAACTACCCACTCTAAAGTTGATGTTCATGTTCGGATGATGTTCCTCATTTTAAGCTTTAAAGCACCATCAACCTTTGAGAAAAAAAATCTACGGAGTAATCTCATTAAGGCAGACGAAACAGGTTATGAAGTATGACAGCTTCATAATTCATGCAGCGAGAATCTAATAAAGAATCTAGAGGAGTCTTCAAAAGCCCAGATTCATGCAAAAAATCTCTTCTGGCATAATATCCCGGTTGTCCTTATGGGATAAATCGGATGAGTGCTGATTAATCATCAAATTGTATGGCAATATCCTAGCCTTATCAACCTTATCAGATCTTGTTGAATCAAGTAAAGAATTATTGCATCAAAATTCATTCCCTTCCTTCTATCAATTACCCCTGCTCATCAAAGCTCCCCAAGCCGGAACTCAATCACTCAATCTCCAATCTCCAATTTCCAACTCTATCAATTCAAAGTTTCAAATACGTCATCACGCTTTATTCAACCTGCCCGCCTTAACGTTCCGCGAAACATCTGCATATTTTCTAGGAACGATCACGAACCCTTGCTTTACCGGTAACATTTCGCACTACCTAACATACCAAAGTGCAAACGCAACGCGAAAACAAAATGTCGACGATCAATTCTCCTCCGCAGGATGTTAAGATGGAGGATAGTAATCGCCAAACGCCGTCGGTATTGGGGGAGAATGAGGAACCGAAGTTTGGAGGGTTCACGAGGTTTGAAATTGAACTTGAGGTATGTTTGGGTGTTTAAAGTTTCTTGAGTTCGTGGAGGAACGGGATTGTAGGACAACGGGTGGTGAAAGCTACATAGATTACGCCCTCCGTGTCTACATAAGAATGGCATGGATGTTTATTTTCTTCACATTTCATTCTCTCTTCCAGACCATACTCTCTTCTTTCTTTACCTCTTCTACTCAAAGCTTTCCGATACCTCCATGTGCTAACCACCCAATAGTTCGTAAATGCCATCTCCTCACCCTTCTACTTAATGCACCTAGCCTCCCTGTCCTCCGGTACTCTCCTCACCTCTCCACCCTTCATTGCCTACCTCAAATACCTCCAATATTTCACACAACCTCCATATCTCAAGTTCCTCACCTTTCCCGGACCTAGTCTCAAACACTTGGAATTATTACAAAATGAGAATTTCAGGAGGGACTGTTTGAGTATCGAGGTGGTAAGTATGCTTGCCAATGAGGATTTAGCGGCGGTGGAGAGGTGGAGTAGGGAATGAAGGAGTGAGGGAATGGTAAATCAAGAAGTTACAAATGTTCAATTGGTAGGACCCTGGGATTTAGCTGTGGCAGCGGGTATTTTAGAGCAGGTTCGATTTCACCCCCCTTTCTCGAAAATCTCGGTATGGATCTGATGCAGACATCGCTTGCGTCAATGGGGGGTTTGAAGGTCATCATAGGTGTTCTACTCAGAGAGGGTTACTTCATTTGGATTTCGGGACATCAAAGTAGCCCGATTCCATGGGTTCTGGGGAGTGGGGAAGATATTGAGCGATATACCAGGAGTTCTAGGTTTGGGATATGAAGCAATTGGTTGCATTGAAAATGAGATATAATTAAGAAGTAAAAGCTTCTTATTAACATTTACGCCGTAAAGAATTCAACGCCTTTTATGATATGCTATCTACATCCATATGCAGATTACCTTTTGCACAAGGTATATTAGCCATAACGCCACTTGCAAAAGCCCGACCCAAATGTCCTACGCCATGTGCACTAATAACTTTTGCTCTCAAGTTGTCTAATGCAACCTCCATGACATACTTCGCGACCATGCATATAAATGCTTCCCATATCCATCTGCCTCGATTGCGAACAGTAGCAGTTTCGTAAATCCGGGTTCCTTTCATCTAGTTCTCTCTCCATTGGTTCGCACATGTCATACACTATAGTAGAATTGTTAGCCTCCATTCTCTCACGTCTCATTCATATGAAATCACAACCCCTCTCTATCCTTCTTCCCCCTTCCTCCATACACTCTTCCCCCAATCCCATTACCCCTCTCTCAAACCCCGCCAACAAACCTCTAAACCCCAAACCCCAACCCAAAACAAAAACAAAGCAAAAAAACCACTCACCCTATAAAACCCCGTCATCGGCTCATCCGCACTCCTAATCTGGACAAACCTCGCCGCGGCCACCATACCATTACACTCACTATTCGCACACTGCTTGGGATACGTATCCGCATTAGCCCACGCATCTTTGCCTCCAAACACATCTTCTTTTTCTTCGCGAACAAAGGTTTTCCGATCGTAGATGCTGTGTGTGAGTATGTATTGGTAGGGACACGTGAGACATTCGAGACGGTTTGCGCCGGTGAGATCTTGCGTTGAGGTGGGCGTGGGAGTTGAGGAATGCGGAGTTACGGAGACGGTGAGGATGTTGCTGCAGGAGGGGCAGACTGGTGGAGGGGTTAGTGGTGGGTTGGAGGGGGGAGGAAGAAGACTTACAGAGAAGCATTTTGGTGGTTGGGGTTTAGGTTGATTGCTTTCTTGGTATGGATGTGTATTCCTTCTTTCCACTTTCACTCTTACCAAATATCCCAATCTCAAACTACCTCAAATCTCACAAATAACAGCTCCCTCAAAAATCTCGTATCGAATCGTCGTATAATACACGTTGTGCGCCAATTCAAAAAAATCAAATTATCTCAATCTCTCCATCAACTTCATCACTACAGTATCACAATCTTTTCCCGCTCGCTTACATAATTCACCATGTCAATCATCCAATCAAATCCCCCCACCAAATCAAAATCAGCCATGCGAGACCTTATCATATCACAACAGGCTCATCCGAACCAATCGGTGTATTTTACATTTTTGAATCCGTGGATTAATTAGCATTGGCAGGCACGATACAATGGGCTACAGTCTGAAAAAATGTTGGCCCAGAGTTTTGGAAAGTCGGTGCGTAGGTGCATCCGTTCGTTTCGTTTGTAGTAGGTGGGAGTGGAGTAGAGTAGAGTGGTGAGTAAATAGTGTTTTGAGAAGCGCTGAACTTTATTCATTCTTACCTTACCTCTTACCTAAATACCCAATTAAGGATTTAAGAAATTCACTTTCTTCTCTCGTCTCTTCTCATCTCATCTCATCCCATCTCCTCCCCATCCATCCAAACAACAAAACTCAAGATAAGATTAAAATATCTACCTAGTATCATCTGAAAGATCTTCAGAGAAGGGAAAAGATTAGACGAAACTATTCTATTATAGAATTGCAAATTGACGCATTACGACGAGACGAAAAGAATAGAAGATTTGGGAATTCTAGGGCGGGTTTTGGGCTTTGGAGGTGGACTTTTTTTGTCGCTTTTACTTGAGGTATTTACGTTACGATACATTACGATACGCTAAACTCCTTTATTGGTAGTTTGGTTTTCTTTGGTTCGGATTGAGATTTGGAGGTTTGAGATTTGAGGTTCTGGGCTGCGGTATTAGGGACGAAAGGGAACGAGAGAGAACGGAAGGGACGAAAGGTTGAGATCGGATAAAATGGCTGATCCGAGGGATGTTGAATATGAAGAGGAAGAAGTATAATTGCCTTGCTTCTTCTCAAAGTGTTCACGCTGACAACCTACCAAAGACCCCAGTATACGTACAAATTCGAGCTGCGATCTCCATGAACTCCGTCGGCACTCTCAACGTTGCAATTGAGAGATTCTCTTCTATAGAAGAGGCCGCCGAATATCTCAATACCGAGGCTTTAGACACGGAAGGAAATGTAGCTTATCATATGGCTGCTAGGGAAGGCAAATGTAAATCCATATCCACACTCCCATCTCAATCTTTTCCCCCATGAAAATCAGATCGAAAATCACTTACTAACACAAGACTCCCCATGAAGCCGATATTATCGACGAACTCCTCGACATCGAAGGGTTTGAATGCGATCCCCTCAACTACAATGGGGAAACTCCTCTACACTCCGCCATCCGCTGGGTAAACGAAGCAAGAGAAAACTGGTCTGATGGTCTCGCACTAGTCGAGATGATGCTCGAAGCCGGCAGTGATAATCGAATTCGCAACAAGCAGGGCATGACCGCCGCCGACTTAGTAGATCAACACTCTGAGTTGAAACAGCTTCTAAAGGAGTATACATTTGAGGAGTATGACCAAAATGGTAATCCGGCGCCTGAATCCGAGAAGGTCGAGTCGGGATATCTGGATATCGATGAGGCAGAAGATGGGGAGGATGATGAGAAGAGCGTGTACAGTGGGAGCGATAGCGAAGAAGAGGAGGAGTGGAGGAGACGTCAAGAGGAGAAGACGAAAAAAGCTGCTTCTTAGAATAGATTCACCTATCTATTTCTCTTCTTTGCTTATATAGTTTCGGAATTGGTTTGATGCTAGACTGGAGATGCAGAGCTGTGGACACATACGATAGAACAGGGTCCAGAAGAAGAAATGCTGGTATACAGTATGTTTGGCAATGCATTCTTAACCGTGATTTTACATGACTTTGATTTTTCGCGGGGTGGAATTGTCAGAAGCATCGCATTGCGGCGTTGCATTGTAGTTACTCAATTATCAAAACAGATTAGACATGAAAGATCTTGTTATATCTAACCTTGAAATTGTGTCTTTGTTCTGTTTTGCGGTCCTTGTTTTTCGCTTCATGCTCATCCTGCTAGCCAGATGGTTGAAAGAAAGGAGAAATCTATTTACTAGCTTCGAAATCTTACACTGGTTGATTGTTGCTGGTGTAGGTAGCCTTGGAAATTATTAGGTTAGCACACGGAGTCGAAATTTATCTATGTGAAATACAGTATGCACAAGTGTAAGCATAAACATGCATGAGATATATATCTGCAGCTTGTTTCAACACAATCCCAAATATTAGCCCAAACAAATATACCCCAAATTTTCCTGTTCATCAAAGCAGAAATGATATCAAAATACAATATCCTGTTGATGCATCATTCAAACCAGGTCAAAAGTTTCCCGTTCCCATCCTTCGTACTCTGCCCAGTGATACGCATCAAAATACCGATTCCCATTTGCGTGTTTTTCGGACAACCACACATAGCCTACGCGCCGATAAGTTTTCATCGGAACATTAGTATCTGTGTGATGACTATTACCTCCATCTGTATTTCCAGCTCGAATTGCAGCCTTGGAAGCCCCATTCCCATTCCCATTCCCATTCCCAGTTTCATCCTCCCCATCATCAGATACAAATCTCAACACCAAACCATGAGCCTGACGTCCCTGCTTCGCAACAAAAAGAACCTTGTACCGCACATTATTCGCTTTGTATATCTTATTCGCTTCCATATTACTCTCCATCGGTCCTGACCCATCTGCTAAATCTGATTTCCGCGGATGCGGATTAAAGAGAAACATGGAAGATTTGCCTAGTCGACAAATATACAGTGCCGTTTTCCGCCTTCCCGTCCCATCCATTTCTACATCCCAGCGTATATAGCCAGAAGGTTTACTTTGCCTATTCGATAGGATATCATCCGCACCTCTCATGACCATTGTACTCCCAGTAATGACCATCGAAGCGCGTTTTATTTCCCCAAAAGGATTCATGCCTGCAGGTTCCACGAAGTGGGAAATGAGAATCGGATCAATGACTGAAGATACCATATCTGAATTAAACGCCGTTTGATGAAATGCAATTTTTCCATTCGTAACCGCCCACGACCATGATGGTGCGCGATGCATTGACGGTGCCACATCATCCTCATAATACCATATCAATCCCGGTCGAAAATGACTACTCCAGATTCCGGCGATATACAATGTATTTGGAAATCCGTTCGCCCGCAGAATATCTCGTACTAGTGTCACGATACCGGAAAACGCGACGAATTTATCGGATGTGCGTGTGAGGTTCCGTGAACAATAGTCTACGACCAACTGTTTGTGATATTCCGCAATGATTTGCCGGGATTTTTGAGCATTGTAGAATTCCTGCGTTTGGTTTTTGGGCTCGTAGATATATTTACTTTTGATCGTGCCGGGTTTTTGGAGTCCTTGAGAGATGTGTATGCGGTCTTTGATTTGATCGTAGCGAAATGCTCGTTTGTTGAGAACTTGCCATGGACGCAGTCCATCCGCGGCTTTATAATCGTGTAAGCATTGCCAGTATATTTGCTGATGTCCGTAAAAAAGTGTGCGAGGTGATAATAACTCTTCCTGTAATGTCCATCCCCGAGCAGCGAGAGGTTCATTGCGTAATAGATCGCCGAGATCTTCTCGCTTCTTGTTGGGAAGCACCATATCTACGTGGTCTTCAGGCCCGCCGTCTTTAGATAGTTTGAGACTGATACTGATGCCGCTAAGTTCGTAATCTGTGAAGGTATGTATAATACCATCTGTAGATTTCGGTGCCGTTGAAGCTGCAATTGTTAATATAGCATTGCGATAGACTTGACCCATGTGTTTTGACTCTATTTCCCAATCTTCAGATGAGTCTTGCATGATGCATAAACAATCAATCCATAGATATTCGAACCCGAGTCTGCGGGTAAGTAAAACCGCATCCCGAAAATTGGCTGGTAAATCGGCCATTGGAATTTTGTCCACGAAAGCTCCAATGGTTTTGGTGGTCAAGGCAATACTGATATGGCCGCCCCAGCAATGACTTAATGCTATGTATTTCCCAATCATCCCATCTGTTTGAAGTATATATGGATCCCGATCTTCTGAGCCAACATGTATGACTCTTGACGGTAATTTTTTATCCTCGACCAAAGGACATTCATAATGCTTCTCACCGCAGACGCTTAGCCAATCTCTAGCAATCTTGCAATTAGTCTCCGACCCAAGATTAGGATCAAGAGTATAATGACCAATGCGAAATCCCTCGATGATTTTAATTTCATCTGTAATATTCGTGAGTTATTGATTTCACTCACCATTGATAAAATAAAACGAGCCCACTACCTTTGGGTGCTTGCAATGACAATATCAGCGGAACATCATTCCTACTCCCAAAAACAAAACAAACCGCATCCTTAATCTCACCATCTTTCCCCCTAATTTCAACACTAAAGCCCGTCGACGTGCCCTCCCCCTCTTCCTCCAACATCACTTCTTTATAAGTCAATTCAACCCATGGAGGTCTCTGAATCCCGCGATCCATAGACGTCAGGAGCAACTTGCAAAGCTCGCAGCCCGCTCGAGCCGCCGCCACAACATCATCATATGTAGAATGATGTTTCCAGCGACGAGGTGTATAGGCTTCTGATCCTTGATGATGTTTCTGGGCTTCCCGGTTGGCTCTCGCCAAAAGAATAAGATCCGTCACATTGATAATCCCGCATAAAGCACAAAGCATTCCGAAGCCGCCGAAAAAAATCCAACCAAACACCAGTCAAGTAAAACTTTCAACTCCAAACAAATATCTCGAATCACAAATCACAAAAGTCGCTCCAGGCAGGGACCAGTATCATAACAAATTCTCCACCCGCGGTCCGTACCGCTTCGTTGACATATACATATACATATTAAAACAGCATTACCCATGCATCCACACCGGGTGGTAATCATGGGCCTCTGCATCATGTATATGTATGTATGAGCATATATGTTATGTATGGCCCGGCTCATAGCCTCATTTGTATGCAACAGCGCTATCGTACCATGTAGAAAACCAAACTTGTCTTTGAATGCATTCGCAGAAGAAAAAAAAAACACAGGGGGCCTTGCATCTACCCATCCATTTATTTCTCAGTAACTCCAATACAATACGCAGAAAATCTTTCCAAATGAATCCAATGCAATCCAATATGTACAAAATCTTTCACCCATGCATCCATATCCAATCCCTATTCATCAAATCATCGAATCATATCATATACTCAAGCAAGCGCTTAGCACCTCTACTTTCTATTCATTCGTCTAAAACGGATGTGGGGCGAGGGGTATATATCTAATTCGCTACCACGCACCACCCACCACCTACCAGCACACCATTGCATGATCTCAAACAACCTTCTACTCCTACCCCTCCTACTGCTACCCTACAATAAGCCCTACGAAGTAGATAACCCAACCAAACCAAAACCATATGCTCTACACGCGACAATTTATCAATTTAACCTTGCCGATAACCGCTTTCCCGCTTTTTTCTCCGTACAATAAAACCCAAATTAATATCACAATATCACAATCTCACAATCTTGCATTCTAGTTAAATATCTCAAATCGAGGTATTTTTAAACCTCAAAGTCTTAAACTCATCGTAATCTAATAGATATCTAATTTAGGTAAGGTACAGACAGGTAAAAGTATAGGTATTTCTAAAGGTATCAAAAGGAAAGGAAATTAGGTCATAAACCCAACCATCTACCAGCGCCAAAAAAAAATATCAAACTCAAGCCGGTACACAATAAGGGTATCTCAACGCCACTTCACCATCCCTCTATCCACCTTCCACCTTCCACCTTCCATCTTCAAACTTTTCATCTCTCAAACTCCCCACTCAATCAATTAAATCCAATCTATAAACTCCCATCCCCTCCCACCCCTTGCCCCATCACCACAACCAAACCCCCCAAATCAAAACCCCCACCAAAGCCCCCCAACTCCCCAACCTAGCCTTCTCACCTAATCCCTCTCCCGCCAAACTCTTAACGGCCATCTCACTAATATACGTCTCATTCATAGCCAACTCAATAATATCCTTAGTAACCTTCCCCGCACTAGCAATTTTTCTCATTTCATCCCCTAGCACCTTGAGAATATTCGTACTTCTTCCCTCGGGACAAAAGACAATTTCCCATCCCCCTCCGGTGGGAATGATGAATGTGGATGTTTGATCATCGAATGGATATCCGTATGCATCTGGACAAATGGTATTGGCTGCTTTGGCGAAATCATTGCGAGGGCATAGATTAGGTTCATCGTAAGCACCTGTGCAGCAATCTGATGGAGCGTTGTTTTTGGCGCAGGCGGAAAGACAGGGATCGAATGTTGGACGTTGAATATTGTCGTCTGGGTATGGGTAAACGCCATCACCTGGCTTTGTGGGTGGAGTCTTTTGAAGATCCCATGGACACCAACTCATAGCTGCGGTGTTGTCCACGGTATCCTCCAAAGGGATGGGGTAAGTGGAATTTGAGGAGTTACCATTTGTACCTGTGCTTGCTATGGGGGCGAGATAACCGGTTGAAGCAATACAAGCAGCATTTACAAGGTTTGGTGGAATGGCCTGAAGTGCAGGGTTGTCACCAGGAATATAGACAATTCCCATAGGGATGTTATAGCCATCTACTAGTGAAATATCATAGAAAGTTTGATCACCTCCATTTCCTGCCAGATCAAACTCTGCTAGAGTGACAGGAGTTTCTCCCTATAACAGTCAGTAATCATTCATTTCTATCGGAGTAAAAACTCACAGTAATAGCACAATCCAATAAACCACCGCAATCACCAGTAGTACAAGCAGCACCAGAACCATCATTTCCAGCAGCATTACTAGCTCCATTTCCTCCAACGGCAAAACTACAATTAGTGCGTCCCCAGACTCTTCCTTGCCAATCTGCACTGACTGACAAAGATTTACTCTCTCCCGTCTGAAGCGCAAAGCCTCCTACTCCAGCACCAGTTCCTGCTTGAGTACCGATTCCAGGCCATATTGTTTCAGGACACATATTGCTGACTACTAATGGTATTCCTCCATCTCTCTTTTTAGGAGGTCCTTTTCGAACAGGTCGATTTGGGTCCCAATTTGGTCTCCAGGCAGCTCTATTTCGATAGTACGTGTGGGCATCTACAATAGGAAGTATAGCAAGACAGAGACTAGCAGCTAGAAGTTTTCGTGATATTGAAGATTTTCGTGATCGATGAGATTTTGAAGAACTCATTTTGTCCTGTGCTCTCTCACCCATCATTTCGAATGTGTGTTCGATTGGTGACACCGTCAAATTGTAAATTCGGAACTCGCATTCACGTTCGTAAAGTCGTGTTTCAACAAAGTTTGTAGGAAGGAAATAAAGTTATCAAAACAAACGGGAATAATCCAAAGAAAGGTAGAGGTAGAATTAAATCAAGAATCTCGGATCGCCACGTTTTATTCCTTGATATCGTGGAAAAGATGAACCAGGAGTGGTTGATATAGTTATATCTTCTCCGATCTGATATGAATTGATATGGTTGGTTGATCCAGAACCTCCCAAACAAATCCCCTCAATACCAATCACTCATTCCCTTCTAAACCAAGATCAAACCTCCCAAATCCAAGTCAGAGTCCCAATAATAGAGAAAGGCCGACCACCAGTCAAGTAGATGATCCCTGCGCAATAGTTCCCTTCAGGTAAAACAAAACAAGTGGACCTTAAAACCTTTGGATGTTTTTTTAGGAAACCGTTCAATTCGATGCACTAATACCGATATCAAGCGTCAAAACGTTTCCCCTCCACCAAACCTGTATCCTAGGTATTGTATCCCAGTTACCCTATCTCACAAAAAGCAAAATGACGTATCCCCTACGAAATACCACGAAATACCACGAAACCAATCTGGCTAATCGTCTACCCAATCCAATCCAATCCTATAAAAATAGAAAGGGTGGGAAGCGCAGCGTAGCGTAATATGTCGTAAATTCCTCGTCTGCAACGACAAGCAACAAAGCAACAAGGATACAAATCTTGATTTTTATCCCTATCCCTCCGTACCTATCCTACCCTATCCTTTCCCAATACCCTATTTTATTCCCCAAAAACCCCAAATAGCCAGAACCCCTAAGCCCTGTGAACCAATACCGTACTCCCTCCTTGTACCGATCGTTAACGCAGCGGTTATGACAGCGGGCTGCAGAGCGAGTAAGCTTGTGAGTCTGTGAGCTTATGTTCTGGAGTAGCAATAAAGTCCGTGAGCAAGCGAATCGCGAATCGTAAATCGCAAATTATGAACCGTGAACCAATCAATTTGAATGAAAAAGAAAAGACCAGGAGTAAAAAGAATGTAAGTAAGTAAGTAAGCGCCCACCAAGCAAGCGCTGTCAAAGTATCAATGTATCAATGTATCAATGTAATTAATTAACCATCTAGGGATAAAAGATAAAAGAGCGCGTTAAGAGAATGTGAAGAATGAATTGAATTGAATTGAACGAATAAACGAATGAATGATAATTAACCGGTAGTAAAAATACCAAGTACTCGCAACTCGCAACTTGCGACTCAAACCTCAAGAAGAACATCACAACCCTCGAATCTGAACCTTTCCTGCTAATTAAATCGAGAGAAAGAACTAAGGTACGATGGCATTGGCGCATTCTATTAGGGAAGGAAACGATGTACGGGTACTACCAAAACGAAACAAAACAAGACAAGACTTAACAAGAAAAGGGCGAGTAAGTAGATTCAACATATTTAAAACTTAGATAAAATAGTGCAGTACATCTAGTAGTTGCAGGGAAGTAGATATTTTGATACTCAGACATACAAGAATCATAAATCTCAAATCTCAAATCTCAAATCTCTTCAAAAAAAAATCTTTGTCTTTTTCATTTTCACAAACTACAGACCCAAAAATGAGCAAATAGGTATCAACTCTCTAAACTATGGATCCATTCATTCCTATCATTAAGATGCAAAAGGATTATCCATCCTATCATCAATATACTGAAAAAAAAAAGGTACCTGATTTGATCCACACGAAATCGTTTTTCTTTCATCCATCATGCGAATCACATCACCAGTTTTGAATCTGATCACGTTCCATCAATCGATCAACTCAAGTCTTCCTCGCTCAATCATCTCCTGGTTCGTCATGAAAATCATTGCAGAAAGGACCTCCTGCTCTCAAATCTTAAATAACTTCCTTTCACTCCAGCGCCGTGCATCTCAAATTGTAATGCCACTGTAAGTACTCTGATATCTGAAGAACGCTAAAGTAGTAAAAGTAAAAATTCGTCAAATCCAATGCGTATTATTTTTTATGCTTGATGATGAACGATTATCTGAATCTGGATGTGCAACGACCCATGACTTCTCCTTGACAAACGAGTTCGGCATTGAATTCAGATCCATCGAGTGTGAGGTAGATATCAAAGTACACTCGGTAAAATGTGCCTTGAGGGGTATCCATTCTTTCAAAATCCTTTTCAAGATTCTTACGAGAGAGATCAGATGTGAGAGTAACAACTTCCTTGACACCTTTGGAAATGTTAGTGAAAATTGGGATATATCTGATGTCAAATTAACTTACGTGGATCCTTGGTATATTCGGGACAAACATCATCATCACAAGCGTATAAAATATCCTCATACATTAAAGTGGCTCCTGGTGCGACTTGTCTGAAGAATGATACTTTGACTGGCTCACCGATCTTAACTCTTTGTCCTTTTTGTACAAAGATTTGACGAGTAAACTTGCATCGATCCTTACCATCTAAGGATGGAACACGGTAGGCTTCTGGATGGTGTCCCTCCTTGAAAGGTTGAAGAGTTGCCATGAGGTAATGACGACGAGCTACGCGGGATGTAACGACTCGTTCAGTGATACCAGCAGTAACAGCACCCTTAACAATAGCAGCCACTGAATCCATAGGACGAACAACCTTGGCCTGGAATTGAGGTGGTACATGAAGCTTGATCTGTTGGAAAAGATATTCCGATGCACCAAAACCTCCAACAACCAAGACATTTTGAAGTGTTCGGTTTTGTGCTTGGATGGCAATGATTTGGTTCCTAACCAGTTCCAAAATTCGGTTGACAACTGGCTCGAAACATTGTAGAATTTCTTCATTGGTGAATGTCATATATCCTTCTTCAATTCCTGCTTCAGGGAACTCTGCTTCAATGCCGACATCAACTGCCCATTTCTGATTGTTATTTCTGAAATCCGCCTTAATTCTGTTCTCGAAGTCCATAATACATTTTGCGTATACCCTCCCGGCTGTTTTTGAACCCTCTGGTAATTTCATCTTTCGGATCTTGGTTCGTAAAATATTACTAAAGTTTCGATTCAACGCAGTAGACCCACAAGAATCGCCAGAACCTGCTGTACACTCGGATACTGTGAATGGTGACTCTTCCTCAACCTCATATGCAATCAAATCGACAGTTCCACCACCGCAGTCGACGATGAGTACAGCATCATGAATCTTGAGGTTCAATAGACCGGCCTTTGAGCAAAATAGTGCAGCAGCTTCGGGTTCTGTAATCAAAGTCAATCGATTGTCGTTCTCGTCCCTCAAGAATCCAGCCTGGATGGCAGCAGCTCTCGTCGCAGCCTTCCCAGCATCATTCCAAATAGCAGGGACTGTCAGATAGTATCGGATATTTCTTTCTTCTCGGTTGAAAACCTCTCCCAAAGTTTTTTGTAATTGGTTTCGCATAGCTTGTCTGAGTTTGAATAGGTAATCTGCTGCGACATCGATCTCTGACTTTCCTGGTGGAAGGGGAGGAAGGTTGATGGGATCGATATATGTGTTTCCGGAAAGCATCAGCTGAAGCTTGAACCATTCTACCTTTTGAACACCTGGCTTTGGATAACCAGTTGGTGCCAAAGCATCTGCGATATCAGGACCCCATCCAACAACTTTTTGGTATTGATCGTAATAAAGGACAGTGGGAATCTGAAGATGTTAGCGTATGTTTGTTGTAACAGCCGATGTCATATCTCACCTTTTGTTTTGTATATGATCCTGCTCCAGGCCATTCGGTAATGATGTCCTCTTTTGCCTCGGTGTTGGTCGCAAAAGCAAAGGCTACACCAGAGAAAGTTGTGCCCTGAAAGTCATGAATTAGTTCTGTGAAGCCCGAGGAATTTTATGATATACTTACAAAATCTATTCCCACGATGAGTTGTGCCTTGCTTTTGCCAGCGCCTTCAACTTCCACCGGATTAGTCCTACCTCCATACTGCGGACCCGCACCGCCTTGCATCGGTGCCCCGCCGGCACCATATTGAGGAGGATGATTATACTGTGGTGGCCCAGCTGGAGGAGGAGGTCCTCCCATAACTCCTTGCTGTGGAGGGTAGCCGCCGGTAGCTGCTGTATTAATCGGTGGTGGTCCGCCCATCATCTGGGTTGGAGGGGTTCGCGGTGTACCTTGAGCCATCGGAGACGTTGTACGTCCAACGGGTGTATATTGATTAGAGTAGCTAGGCGGTCTTACGCCAGCACCTCCAGGATGATTCATAGGTAAACTTGCTGTAGAGGAAGAAGCCGTCTGTGTAAGAGGAGTAGGTTGTCCGGGTAATTGCGCGAGTTGTGACGAGGTAGTAGAAGTGGGGTTTGGCGGGATGGCTGTTGAGATATTGTTTGCACTCGATTTACGTTTGGAACCGAACCCAAGGCTTTTCAAGCGGGCGTTCATAGAACTCATAAGGTCTACGAAGGGTGGTATTTTAAATCTTCTCGAAGAAGTAAGAACGGAGAAAGCAAAGGACGAAGGAGGAATGATCGTATCGTATTGTATCGATGATGAATATCCAGTCGCCGGTGTCAGCCAACCTATTGACTTGTCGCTAGTTTCCTAGCGACCTTGGGGCTGAGTAGATGGAGGTTCTTTGACCTGGTCGGAAGGATTACTCGTCCAAAGTGTACGGATGACATGAATCTGCAGGAACAGGATATGAGGGAATAGTCCTATGAAGCAAATTGTAACACTGTATGATTATTGAGGACTAGTTAATAAGTGGGTGGAGTTATTTTTTGTACGTGATAATAAAATGGATCTTTTGCAGATAAGATGCGAACAGCGAATTTTTGATTGAAAGTATAGAGTTATTGGGGTATAAAGTGTAAGGTAGGGTTGGGTTGGAGTTTGAGTTGTTGGTTGTTGGTTGATGGTTGATGGATTAGATGGAATTGGAATTGGAAGGCTAATGGGTTTTTGGTTGATTTGATGGATAATGGGTGATTGATGGGTGATGGGTGATGGGTGATGGGTGATGGGGTAGTGAATGTTCCGCTGAATGGTATGCTGACAGCAGCAAAAAGTTAACTAAGGTTTATGCGGGTTCAGGCTCGCTTTGTTCTTATAAATTATAAATAAATTGGTGGTAGGAACGATAAGGTAAAGAAAATAATTTATTGCCTGTCTCGCAATTGTGTAGAGACAACAACCATGGAAAGATAGAAGCAACAAGAAGGAAAAAAAAAAAGGGGGGCAGCCACATAAAACAGTCAAAATGTTCGGTCACTCCGGAATCATTATATTCTTTTCAAAATGAAAGGATTCAACTCAAAAGGCTTTCAAGACATATTTCACAGCGGAAGATGTACTTATTACCTTTTCTTGCCTTTTCTGAAGCAGGAAGAATCAAAATTTGTAACAAACGAGGGGTCCCTTTTTTTGGTCGTACAGCTAATGCAAATCCACAACCGGTGGCTTTATAGAGGAAATAAAATAATAACCTCAGCCTCAAGCACATCAAGGAAACCTAAAGAAAAATCTCCCTGGCTATGTATCATTACTTAAGCATACGGAGGCACAGCAAAAAAAAGTTTATGTTGGGCAAATCAAGTTGGGCACTTTTTTAATCATTCTGAAAGTCTGCCTTGAGAAGATTGATTCCAAGACTTCATTCAATCCCCTCACCGTCAAAAAAAGGTCAAATTGTAGGAGAAGGGCATTTGAAATCCCTTGTAAGTACAAGTAATCATATGCTTTACCCTGTAATGTTCAAGATGATTGGTGTATCCGGAGATATTCAAACCTTTTGATGATTACACACAGCAAAAGAGTTCTGAAGTATCAAAAGACATTTCTGAAAAAAATTGCGCATATTCGCCGACCCAAAGACTTCTCCATGGAATCTTTCTAATGCGTTCCAAATCTTACATGTACATCAAGTCTACTATTGGGCGATCATACGAATCACCATTGTGTGCAAGAACAACAAACAATCAACAGTGAGTATAGGAAGTAGAATCATCAACACGTGAGATAAGCACTAAATAGAAGTACGAGAATCTATGTTGATTTTGACACCGAATGGTAATTTCAATTACCCATCAAGAACACCGAATCTTTTGCATGGGGGTAATCTTGCAAGACTTCCCTCATTGTCGGTATCGTATGGGATCATTTAGAATGTCCTATCAAACCAGCCTTCGGAAATCGGCAATGGGAGCGGCACAGTATTTCTTAACCCATGGGGTTTTGGAGAAGAGGTTTCGGCAAACCATATCCATCAAGAATCGAAGTTATTCTGCAACAAAGCAATGCTATTCATGGTTGATTGACACAATGAAGTTGATAAGTTCAGTACACCTTGGAACTATTGTAACGTAGTACAAAATCACATCAGACACGGGACACGAAACGGAAAGGAAATGTTCCATCCGTAACTTCAGCGAGGTTAGCGAACCCATATAATACTGCAATGCGATATCTGGGCTAGACACGGCAACAATACAATCCCAATAATCTGTAACTTCACGAACGTCTAATCTTTGCTGATGACTTACATCTTACCCCTGACCTGGCGTCTGATTATTTGTTGATTTCAAAAGCCATGATCAGCATATATGTTGATGTAACACGAACTGCGGGATCAATAGAATTTCGATGAAGTTCTCGCCTCAAAAGCAGTGATTAGAACCGATCTATGGTGACACGGTAAGCAGAAGTGATAACCATCTTCTAGCCAGATCATTCAAGCTTTTGATATCCTTCATGCCAAAGGTTCTTATTATAAAGTATTATGTTATATATTGATGGAACACACTTACATGATGCTTCCTAAGCATTTCTGGAAACCTGTACATGTAAACGAATTGATAGGTGCGACGGAGTTCATACATATAAGTCTGAGCTCTGATGTTCTGATGTCCTGACCAGGTGTGAATGGAGGTACCTCAACAAGTTTCCCCATCTTTTTTGATGCTTAATTGCATTGTGCATCCCCAGCAAAAGTTTCTTTATGTATAATAAACTTTCAATTCTCAATCTCAATATGAAAAATATTATTCATCTCAAATTTGTATGGGAATTATTGAAAGATATTTCTACAATACTATCATTTCATCCGAAGGTGGCTGTTAATGTTCTTGTACACGTTACAACACAACCGAAACTTAAGAGGTCACCCTCGTACCCGACAGTATTAATCGAACAGCCAAATCTAAGAGGAATCCTGAAGACAGTTATACTTTCAAGAAAACATCCGAATATACCTAGGTATCTTGACGAAGGCGGTAATGAAGGGGTCGATGCGAAAGTCTGGAACTTCTCCGATATCAACAAGTTGTCCAATACTAAGAAAGATGATTTGACGAAGAAACAAAACACGGGAAATCACTTCCCCTGCGTTAATCAACCTTCCTCATTCGATCCTCAGCTTTCTATGTCCCCATTCTTAAAGTACCGACTGCATTACGACGTCACGATACTTATATACAATTGAACGACTTTTCAATATTTTATTTTTTTTCTCCACGAACGGTTTCCAAAGCAAGATTCTATTCTCCGCAAAATCTCGGAGACTCCATCAATCACTTTCTTCTCACTAAAGCAAGGAAGGAATTTATTCAATTGTTTCGCATCCACCCACCTCCACCATCATTCGGGGCTCCAGACGAGAGGAATAAGTGAACAAAGCTTTCATTACGAAATATTTATTATACTCAAAATTGTCCTCTTCACCAGGTTCCTGTATCTTCTTTCAGTTTGACAGATATCCGCACATTCATCGATACCCTGCTACCTACCACACGATAACGCGATAAAATTAATATATCAGTCTATATATCAATCTATATATACTCATTCATACTCATACCAATACCAATACCAATATCGATTATACGACTCTTGATGCATCGAATGAATGGTTTCACGAATTTACCATTGACCATTCATAAGTTGAGACTCTGACGTTCACCCCCGCTGGATTCCAAGCTAATCCTTTGAGGCTGTTTTACGGAATACAAGCAAAGCTGACCGCATCATCATTTTCTTCGAGTGCATTTTTCCTTTTTCTTCCTTTGTTCCTTGGAGGAAGAGAGGTTCAAATTAAAGTAGCACCGCATAGACGGCCCTTTTGAAGAGGGACTAATTTGAATTAACCAATCAAAGCAGAGAATATCTCGAGAATAAGTGGGTAATCTTGGGTCCCTCCAACTCCAAACTCTGCCCCTCCAACTTTCCCGCGCTTTGCTTGTGCTACGAGGGTTTTCTCAAAGAAAAAGAATTGCCCCGCCTTCCCGCCAAGTTGGCCATAAACTCACCCATCCTAATCAAAATTACGTCCTCAATTGGAAAGGGCGACCCGCCCGCCAACTTCAATTCTAAAAAGAAGAAGATTCCTTCAATTTCCGAATGGTATCCTCATTATTCTTCTTCTTCTTCTTCTCCTACTTCTCCTACTTCTCCTACTTCTCCTACTTCGAACCTTCCTGCAACAATACCAACACAACCAACATCCCCAACGCTAAACTTTAACGTATCCAAATCATTTAAACCTCATAAGGTATCGAGACCGAATCCCATCAGCCTCGTACATTTAGCCTCTGTTACCTTCGTAGTTGTTGTCTTGGTAAATTGATCACGAGCTCCTATTATCATGTTGGTTTTTACTAATTCATTATATATAGATTGTTCAATTCTTATTCACTGATACCCCTCCTCTTTATTCGAGATCACCCCAGCCATATTCACCAACATCATACTCTCCTCGAGCCAACTTCTTAGATCAAGGCACTTGCGAATCTCCACATCCATTTCCTACAGAAGCACCAATATCAAGACCACACAAAATGTCTTTGTTAGCAGAATCAAAGCGCGTTGCCGCAGAGTTTGAATACTCAGATGAGGATGTGCGAAGAGGTGTTGCGGAATTCATCGCGGAGATGAGTATGTGTGTCTGCCAACCAACTTATGACCTGGAACTAATATTTGCACAGATGAGGGGTTAGAAAAGAATGCAACAAATATGAGCCAAATTCCTACATATGTCACTGGAGTTCCTAATGGCACAGAAAAGGTCGGAAAAGAAGACCCGCATTTTTTCATGCAAGAAGCTGATGAATCATAGGGACTATACCTAGCGGTTGATCTTGGAGGAACCAATTTCCGAGTTTGCTCAATTCAATTGCACGGAGATACCACATTCAGTCTCACACAATCGAAGGTTGCGATACCAAGGGAGTTGATGTTGGCTAAGACCGCATCAGACCTCTTTTCGTTTTTGGCAAACAAATCGAACAAATCTTCCTCAAAACCCATCACGAGGACCATTTCGCCGCCCACATTAGACGTCGTAATACTGTCAGTACACCGGAAGGATTCAGGGATGAGCATATCTTTAGACTCGGTTTCACATTCAGTTTCCCAGTTCATCAAATTGGTATCAACAGAGGAACTTTGATTAGATGGACAAAAGGTTTCGATATTGCCGATGCGGTTGGACAAGATGTTTGTGAACTGTTACAAAAGGAGATTGATAAACTACATCTGCCAGTGAAGGTCGCTGCTCTTGTAAACGATACAGTTGGAACCTTGATGGCAAGAGCATATACTTCTCCTGGAAAGACTCAGACCTTACTTGGAGCCATTTTCGGTACTGGTACCAATGGCGCCTATGTCGAAAAACTCGAAAAGTTAACCAAGCCCATGGAAGGAGATTTCGACAAGACAACTGGTGAAATGGTTGTCAACACAGAATGGGGCTCATTTGACAATGGTCTCAAGGTATTGCCAAATACCATTTATGACCAAATCCTTGATAAGGATAGTGTCAATCCTGGTATTCAAATGTTCGAAAAGAGAGTTCCGGTATGTTTTTCTTGGGCGAAATCCTTAGAACCACTCTCATTGAAATGATGAAGAGCCCCACCGCCACCCTTTTCAAAGACAGGTCGTCCGCAGATAATGATTATAGCTCGACAACCAACATCGATGAAAATGGTGCTCTCTTCAAACAATGGGCTGTCGACAGTTCCATTCTCTCAATTGCTGAAGCTGACAATAGCATTGGTCTGCGTGCCCTTCGTCAAGAACTTGAGAAGTCACTTGGTGTCTCAGCTGCCTCGTTGGAAGATGCTCAAACTGTCAAAGAAATTGCCCATGCTATTGGTAAACGTGCAGCTCGTTTAGCCGCTGTCGCAATCGGAGCTATTGTCCTCCAGACTGGCCGTCTTGATAACATATCTGATGCAAACAAACCAAAATCAACAACCTCTATCGTTCAGGATGTTAAGGATTTGAAAATTGCCGATGCAGCATCAGCTACTGCTAATAAGCTAGCAGATACAGCTGGCTTGACAGTCAACGAGGAAGATATTATCGATATTGGTGTAGATGGTTCTCTTGTAGAATTCTACCCAGGCTTCGAAGATTACATGAGAGAAGCTTTGAGAGCTATGGATGGTATTGGAGCTGCTGGCGAGAGAAGGATCAGAATTGGTATTGCTAAGGATGGATCTGGAGTCGGTGCCGCATTAATTGCGCTTGTGGCGGCAGGAATGGAGAAACAACAGGATTATATTGGGGATTTGAGAAGTAGGTATGGTACTGTTGTCGAATAGGCGGAAATTCGGATAATAATGGCTGTATGACTACTTGGTATGGGATGATTGATGAATGAATGGCTCGTTGTCTAGGTACGATAAGAAGTGAAGTGGAAACTTGAATGGGTAGATGGATAGGGTCGGCGGATTTTGGTTGTATACACATTTTGGGCATGCGTTGTTGCTAGGTGGCTATCTTTTTTTTTGACAAATATCTTCTTTCGAAATGGAATATGAATATAAAATCTTTTGGAACTTACTGGTTTTACCTTGAGGTTCCTGTTGTAGTATCGATATAGGTGGGAATAATTAATAGCTTATATATCGCCTAATTTGGAATAAGAAATTTTGAATGAGATGTGAAAAATATAGGAGTAGTCCGGGCGGGGGATGTTTTGAAGTTATATGAATCAAGTGATGACTCTCAAATGAAGTAGTTCAATAAGAATGTGTGTGGGCTTTGAGGACTTGGGGATATGCTGGCGAATCAAGATGAGGTTTTTGCATCTTGATAGAGCGAGAGATAGAGTGTCTGAGTCGTAGTGGGCTTGGGTTTTCTGGTGATTTGGCTATCTATAGTGGTAGTGGTAGTGGTAGTGGTAGAGGTAGTGGTGTATTTATAGATTCATGGGATTTTGTGAGATGCTTTGGAGATGTTTTGACTTTGTGATTTTGTATTTTTGGCATTATTACTCCTTCAGTCAGCCTTTTTGATTCTGTGATATGATTTGGATTATTGTTAATATATGTGTGTGTGTGTTTGTTTGTTTGTTTGTTTATTTGTGTGTTTATATTCTACTCCTCGTAATATAGGGTTCTATAAATACATATATGTGAAGTGGCTCTGTATTACTATGCGACTTTATTTGGTTCATTCCAGTGATTTAGAATCTCTGGAGCGTGAGGATTACTCTTCCGCCTTTCCTCATATACCGTGCTCTTATTACTTTGCTCCCCCCATTCCTCCTTCGCCTCCTCCCATTTCTCCTCCGTCTCTTGTACATGTTTCCCCGTTGTCTTTTCTCTTTCTATCCTCTCCGCCCTCTCTAACTCATCTTCCTCCTTCTCACTGACTTCCTTCACTCTCTTCACATCCCTCCTATAAAAAAAGAAAAACACAACGAACAAAGTAACTAAACATATAATCCAAAACGAATGCAAGAACAACGCATACAGATTCCCGATTTTCGAATAGTGTTTGTAAGGACTGGATGATTCGGATTCGGAGTCGCTCGTTGTTGTGATTCTTCGCGCGAGATATGTGAGGGTGGTTAGACAGCAGGCGGGGATGAGGTATATGGTTGTTTGGAACTGGAGATTGGCATGTTAGTTTGCTTTTCGTTTTTAGGCGTTTGGGAAAATGGTGGGATGGGATGGGATGGGGATATGTATACGTACACCGAGAAAATACAATAATTTCACGTAGAGAATTTTGCCTGTTCGGAGAAATGAACGAATGAAAAGGTAGGAGAGCAGAATTTGTATGTGGATTCCAATGTAATAGAAGGAGAAGGCTGCAGCTGTTAGATGGTGGAAAAGATGGAGGTCGGTAGCTGAGGCTTGGATTTTGGTTGCGGAGACGATGTAGCCGATTGCTAGATGGGGCAGTGCGGAGTTAGATTTATTTTCTGGTTTTGTGTTTATTTATTTGTATTGTATCGTGTGATGTGATGCGAAGGATAGAAATTCAGAGGAGAGAGTAATAACATAAGAAACCACAAATATGGGAATATAATTTACGGGATATAAAATAAAATCTTACGATTAAAATCCAAATGACACCCCGCCCCATCCGCCGCATATACATCTCTATCCACCCCCCCATCTCCCCTATCCCCCGCAGAAACACAGTATTGGAACATGTAAATCTTATATGTGATATCTGGCCCCACGATATCGAGAAGAGAATTGTTGGGGCCGGGAAATTGGTAGATGAGGGATGTGAGGATGAGGATGATTATTAGGAGGGAGGTGCTGATGGTGAGGTAGAGACTGTGTTTGTATCTATGATTTTGGGAGGTTCCTTGGGAGGGGGATTGGAGGTGGGACTGGAGGTTGGAGTGCCATTTGCGTATGGTGGTTATCATGGTTTGTTCTGGGTGTGGGGTGTTGGTTGGCGCTTTGTGGGATTTGTGGTTTGTGGTTTGTGATTTGTGTTGCGTGGTTTGTTGAGGTCTTGGGATTGGGAGGTGTTGATGGTAAAGGAGTAGAATAGAAAGCTATGAAGTGAGAACTTTATGAAGGACTATCGAAGCTAATAGGAACATGGTTCGCAAATAATGATTCATGAAATGTTATGACTTGGATATAAAGTGTATCTGACTCTTCCGAGTCATCCTAGGTAGGAGTTTAACTAAATTCAGGCAAGAAAAAAGAATAAAAATAATTAATGACTTGTATTTATCATGTATCTGACCCCAAAAAAATTCATCCTAGATCTAATAAGAGTTCGAGAGTCCAACCAAAATGTAAAAAAAGAATCATAGTATCCCAAATAAGCAATCTTAAACCTCTCCTCCCCTAAATCGTTTTCTTTCTTCATCTTTTCCCTGTTCTCTCTTTGCTTTTTTGGACCGGCTCTCGCGTTGCTTGCGATGAATTCTCTGTTGTGCAGGAGCTGGTATGGAATAACCATAGCATTCATGATGAGGCATACCGCCATGAGGAAAGGGAGGCAGACCATGAAGAGGCATGCCATAATGAGGCATATCCAACTCATCATCGCTATTGCTGCCAAACCCAAGCTCAGCAGATTCAGCAGGAGTACTACATACTTTTGTATCTCCATCCAGGGTTTCTTTCGCAGCGGCTTCGGAAGCCTTAGCTTCGGCTTCTAGAGCCCGGAGCTCCCGTCGAGCACGTCGTCGCTTGATGCATATTGTTGTGGGTATGATGAGGATGTTGAAAAGGAGGGTAATCCAGAAGAGATGCGCGATGAGGAGGTAGAGAAATCCGGGTGTGATGGTTATGTTTAAAGTTGATTTGGAGAGATTGATGGTTTGAGTGAGGATGTAGATGGTGTGGTAGCAGAGATAGGTTTGCAGTGTTGCAAGGGTGGTGAAACAAGCGGTGAAGATCTAGAAGGAAGGCTTGTTAGGGTTTCATTGGGTTCGAGTGGATTGTTAAATTGGAAGGGAAAAGATGGAGAGAACTTACGGAAAGTACGAGAATAAGTGTTTTTTTGTGAGGAGTAGCGGTAGCGCCGAACCACCAGATGAATAAACCGGCAAAAATGAGCAAGAGTAAGATAGCGACGACGTATGAAGCGAAAGCTGGACATGCATAGTGTTGAAAGAGATTAGATATCTCCTGAATGGGACCGGGGATATCGGGTCTAGGAAGAGGAGGTGTAAAAGTTGAGTTGAGGGAAGGGAGTATGTGTTCCGTTAACGCTGTTTGAAGGAGAAGAGTGTTGGTTAGGCGATTGTATCATAAATAGTTGAACATTGGAAAAGTTATACCTTGTTTTGTTTGATGGCAACTATCCGCTACATTCACAAATTTGCCAGCTTCGGCCGCGACACCCGAAACACAATAATACCACAGATATATCTTATAGGTAAAATCATTCCCACCTCCATTTGTTGCGTTCAAACTTCCACTAGTCTTGCCAGCGGTAGCCGAGGCCGTGGTGAGTGTAAGGAGTTGAAGTGCTCCTTGATGATAACACGCAAAAACAAGTCCAGGAACCAAAAGAAGAGTTGTGAGAGTAAAAGCGCTGAGGGTACAGAAATACGAAACGCAATTTTTGGCTTCGTACCATATTCGAGACATACCTTCTCCTCGTACAACGACTTTAACGTTGGGTTTCTCTTTAAGGTCGGTGCTTTCTTAAGGGCTACCACATTCATCTTTTGGAGGATTTAAAGCAGTTTTTTCGGCTTACTCTTGCTCCTGTTGGAGTTCAGTGTGGAATTCCTCTGCTTACTCCAGATCTCCCCGGGCTTCTTTAATGCTATCGAAAACTTTGATATAGTTGACCATCATGCGAGTCACTATACTTATTTGACTCCTCGGAACTAACGCGCGGGGATGAAAGATGGTTGTTAAGGAGAAGAGAGTGCGGAACAGTATTGAAAACGATTTATGACACAGAGCTTGATCCTATATAATTGAATTGTAATAGGGAGTTATTTCAAAGTCCGTATTACCCCGAGTTGGTAAATTAAACACTGAGATATTCACTCATTATTTGATTTGAAAGCCTGTGTGATAGTGGCACATTGTAATGCGCGCAGGTGTTGGTGGATGAGAATAGAGGCAAAAATTAGATATGCAGAGTTTTCAATCAGAGGACGAGGGGGAGGGGGAGGGAAGAGCGTGACATATTTCGCAATGATGTGATGCGATATCTGGTGAATGACTTGTTCACAGTAGAACTTGAGGTAACTGTTGGTGCAGAGACTAATTACCATCTTTCTGTTGGTATGTATCAATGATTGTCGCAATGCAATATCTCCCATCTTTATGTCGTGCGACTTGACTGAATTGACTGAAGGAGATGTAATTATCAAACCACAATACAACGAGTATAAAAACCCAACCAAGTCATTATGAACGCTACTCATGATTGACTGAGACTGTGATATGTGAACTTTTGAGTCCCTGTGATCAAGTAATTTAATGATGAAAATACTGACATTGAGAATCGTCCAATTAAGAAAAGAGAAAGTAGTCACCTACATCGAGTATTTATAACTAAGAGGACAATCATGACATTATTAGGATGGCCATTGGCGTTATAGAATGAGCACATCGCCACGCGATTGCCCTTTGAGTCATATTCAAGTCAGATTCAAATGTGCAGTGAAAAGTCAGATAACGAAAGTGGATTGAACCCTGACAAGTTTTTGGCTAGAAGTCAGACTATGGCAGCTTCAGTATGAGATTCATGTATTAAAATTTTTAGACAAAATAAGATAACAATTCTACAGCACCAGACTTGGAAGATCTGCAGGTAATAGATCAAGGCTCATCACGACAACCACAACCACAGAGCACCTTTATGTGATCCTCATCCTCTTTCATCCAAATACCTTTCTAGCTAAGAGCAAGAAAAATACATAAAGTGAAACAACTGATTATTGTAGTCAAACAGCTCAGAGCCAAGATTCCAGTTCCCCTTACCACCGATATTTTGTCTGATAACGCGCTGGCAACAATCGCCACCGAAACTTGTGAAGGTATTTGAGCCATAAAAACTGTTCCTGTTATAAGTAATATGGAGGTAACCTAATTGTGAACATGGGTTAGATGTGATAACGACAAAAAGGAGGAGTTAGCAATCTTACAAGGTTGCAAGTAAATAAAGCCATGCAACTATCTCTAATAGTTGGTAACTTGGATACAAAGACGATCCATGGTGAGGTAGCTATAGATACTAGCGATATAAGGAACGAGGCCATGAGACGATTCCTCCCAGTCTCTAACGTCGTCTTAATCGAGTCTTGAATTTCTGGATGGAAAGATTGAAGTATAATATCTATGGAGAGCTGTCAAAATCTTACTCCTCGTGGGTCTCAATCGAAATGAAGTAGACGGCTTTTCTGCTTGGCATACCTGAAGGCTGCAAAGAGCATAAAACGTTGTCCTTGGTAGACACAGAGGGGCCATCAATGTGGCTGCAGGTTTTGGTTACGTAGAACTCTACATAACCATGGGTAAATGAGGAATTTGTTTCGCCGCTCTGAATAACATCTTCTAATTTGAGAATCGAGAGGTTAGAGAGCCCCACAAATATGAAGATGACGAGGAAAGATGGCACAAAGAGAAAGTAAAAGGACCAGGCCAGAAATCCTCAGCCTGTGGCGGTACGAATGTAAGTGTTGTTGCATACTTGTATTGGTTGATTGCTGCTAGTGTATTTCGAGGTACGAGATTCACAATGTAATAGAATGAGTTGCCAGAAGTCTTTGAGACAATGAAGAAAGGAAGGAGGTGCTGATGGAAGATTAGCAGACGTGTGTATAGCTCCGATGGCATGGATAAATGATTCATCGCTCTCGGTGTACGGAGTTACTCATACAAAAAAAGATTCATACTGATGGCTGCGTATGTGACTGTCATAAGCTATCGATGACTGCCTGTAAAAGCATAAATTGCGAAGAATATTGCATAAGTTTATTGTGTAAATGTGACAAAAATTGGACCTTATGTTCAATGTTGGAAAGGAGTTGAAGAACAAACTCCACAGCATTGCCATACACTTAAGAGTACAATGTCAAAACAATCTACCCAGAATTAACGAGTGAATTGAGAGGTCTTAGGTAACTACTCGCCTATTGGAATAACTTCAACAGCTTTCAAGCAATCTCGAAAATGGGACAAAGGAAAATTCTGACAATATCCTGGCCAGGCGCGACTTATTGATGCCACCTTATGAACACAAGATCTTACAAAGACTAAAAAAAACAGTGAGCCAAGTGATATCCAAAAGCATAAATTGATCACTTCACGCATTTACTCCTCAACAGGGTAGAGTCTAACACGAATATAAAGTCGGGTTATAGCCATAAGTATTTGTGATGACCGAGTTCGCACGGGTCGATAGTGCATCATATGCAAGCTTTCTATCGATCTCCCTAGCCCATGGTGATATGACAGGAATCAGAAGTGGTTGTGGTCAGTTTTTTGTACTAAAGGACAGGAGAAGAAAGTGGTCTTTACTGCGGAGATCGAATTCGTTGCAAGATCTCAGCCTCCTAAATTGGGGTCAATTTGTGCTCATTCTTCACTAAGAGAATGGCGAATACATATAATCTCGTCTTAAATTAATGTTGTACAATTATCCACTTAGCAACGGACTTAACTCATGCCATCTTGTCTCGGCCAACTCAAGAATATGCTTCATCTCGTCCCTTCCAACGGTCGCCCCGCCAACTTTCGACAACCCCATTATTTTTGGCTTGCCTGCTTCGCAGTCAACGACCATAGTGATAGACTCATCACATAATCCTTCTTCAAATGTATCAGGATCCACCAAGACCCAATATTTCTTATCCTTTCCGCGCTTCTGCTCTTTTGCCTTGAATACCAAACATGTGACAGCAACTGGCAGTCCTCTCAAATTAAGTCTCTTCGATAAAGATATCTCATCATCACAAAGTATCATCTCCCGATCTACATCCCAATGTGCCTTTGGTAATCTCACATTCCTCAAAGCGGATACAACAGCTGCCCAAGCAGCATCAAATGGGTTTCCATCAAGTGAAATGAACAAAATGTCGATGTATAAAGTCCAAAATGCCTTCACTTCGGGCTCAACGCTCTCTGGTTCTTCATCGTCTTCTATTCTATCCTGTTCGCTCAGATCTGGTGGTTGATACCAAATCTTCAAATCTTCATCCCCTACCATGCGCGAACTGTGTAATAATGAATATATCCTCGTGCTTAAGCTTTGCGCCAATGTAGTCGGTGGCTGACCAGGTAAAAATGCAGGCGAACATCCTGTAGCTAGCTCAATGTTTGGAACTAGTAAATCCAATTCTTTTGCTTCATTGTACCCTAGTCGTGACGAGGGAGCGGTAGTAGATTTGTCGACTCGGTATGTTCCAACATTGCTGGCAAGCAAAATTTCACCTCGGACTCCGCAGACGACGGCGGTATCTCCTATACGTACGACTGCGCTACCCTCAGCATGAGTGAGTGAGCCGGTATTGATGTGTGGGGCGCGAAATTGTGTTGGCGATCGACCGTTTGCGCGTTTAGATGAATTAGTCGGAGAGCTTGGTTGGAGATGTGCGAGGAGATATGGATGAGGAGAGAGCTTCGCAAAAGTTTCCCGAGGAAACGAGAGTGTGGGTTGGGCTGTAGATGTCATTGTTGAAGGTTTTTATTATTTACCTGCTCGTATTGATGATCACGAGGCGGAACCTTGAGTTTATCAATTGAATTGTCGTCGGCTGAACTTTTTTTCTTTTTGGAGCTAAAAATGCTAGTTGCGGGTGTAGCCGTGTGATATTAGCCAATTAAAGAACAGCTGAAGACAAGGCTGAAAAATCCTTCAGTCCTCGGATTGCCAGAGAAATTCATGTCACTCAGTACCGTGAGCCTTTGACGCAGTGTAATACTCGTATCTTACCTTACCACTCATATTTTTATTTATTTAAAGGTCAAGCTGGATCAATACCTCATATTCTGTTTAGAGAGAAGCCTTTGTTAACTTTCGTGCCTGCAACAAATAAATGAGGGTGTGCATTTTCCTCAACTGTCCCCACTTGAGCAGCGCAGACCAACCTTGGTGGAGGTGAAATGGAGGGTCGAGGACTGAGCGCGGGCTGGAAGTTCTGATAGGTCTACTGAAGTTCTGTTTGCAGATGTAATCTCGACAGAGTACAATCAAACTTTCTCTCAATCACAAAGTTTGTCTCATGGTTTCTGACTTTGATAGAAAGTCGACTGTCATTAACTGCCGATCATATCAATCCGGAGACATCACTGACAAAGTGCTTTCCATCTTCGTTCATTGGTATTGGGGGGAGGGAAGAATATTCCATTTCAAGATGTTGGCTATATCGAGTCAATATCAAATACAAATCGCTCATGGTTATGCAAGTCTGTTCTCTCGGGATTCGAGGATGATACGCGCATATTGCCCAAAACTGGAAAGCCATTGTTATCGTCTTTGTGATAACGAAAATGTGACGAGGTGGAGAAGCGTTAATGAATCGTGAGGGGTTCCAACAAGTTATGTCTTAACTTGCTCCAATGGCCCTAATGTTGGAATCTCATCAACGATCAGTGTTAATCTTACGAGTCGTTTGGAGATGATAATTGGGCGACGGCGATGTTACCTTCGATCAGGAAATCGAATTTACCCTGCAGATGGTCGCACGACTTACCAAGCCGGGGATATTGCAACTTACAGGGCCCCTATCAGCAGCTAAAATATAAGCGAGGCAATCAACGTGCGTGTGTTAGCGCTCCTATGCGCTGCAACCTTCAAAAACATATATCACGGACAATGATTGGTTGATGCCACCAGAGAAATCGTCACAAATTTGCAAAATTGCACAATGGCGGGGCACGTTTTTTTATTGTCTCATTGGAGAAAGCCATCCTTGAAGTTTGACTGGCCAATTCCTTTCGGGCCATAGGAAAAAATCTTGGTCTTGACTTTGTTCAACAATGCCCATTCAGCATGTCATCCCAATGAGATGGTGCTGCATGAATTTTTACCTCCCCTTTCTGTTGGGCATGAAGCAAAATTGCAACAGTCAAATTGAAATGTCTTCATGTGAGCATCGTTGTTATTAACTCATCTCGAGTCATCTACGCACGTCCTCCATATTCTTCAGTCTGTATATTATTTGTTAGGTGGGAACCACTTGCATGGTATTCGATAACGGAAACCACGGCATCTTCCTTGATCAAGACGGGCACATCCGTTTTGGGGTCCGAATCTTCGACTCGCCACTATCATCCTAGGGGTGGCGCGACCAATACCATCATGGAACAAACCGCAATTTTTGCCAACAAGAGCAATAGCATATACACGCCTCATCAATTTCACATTGCCACCCATCATATCAGAGTACAAGGGAAAGTCGAGTTTCTCGCCTTGAATTTGCTAACCCCTTGTGTTTTTGGACGCCTTTCGGTTCCGGGTGTGTGCATATCTCGAGGTGATCGGATGCAATAAATCAGTGGTTGCAGGTGACGAGGTGACGGATTTAATCCACCTGCAGGAACATTGTGGACCTTGGCGTACTAATTATCGGGCATTCCCCACACCGATATTCTTGTGATATGTCAGACTTTATCCGGAGAAGCTGCTACCGTTGTCATGCCTTGCTTTGCTTGAGTTCTATTATAACATATTATCATTTTCGCTCGCTCAAATCTCTTGCGTCGATTGAGGGATCCGGAATTCCTCTTCAGCCTACAGACTCGACATCTTTACGACACAATTAATTAGATGCCGCTGAGATTTTCAAGACTCGATGTTCATCACATGTACTAGAGTCATCCAATTGGGGCTTCCACCACTTTGAATTTGATCCCGCGTCCTTTGGATGTACTCTGCTCGGCCAAGTGTGAGTCGACACATATCGAACTCTAACTCGATTTTGGTCGGATAAAACCTCACCTCGGACATCGAATATCTCTAGAGATTGGATTTGCCTCCGAGTCCATGATGGTTGATCTTACATCAGAGGAAACATCTGTTGTGGGGGCTGCGTCTCAGACCGTTAAGGATTTTGCCAAACGGATATATATCCCCCTCACGGCCACTAGTCCTCCTGGCTTGGTCGCAGCTAATACCCTGGATCCATGGCAGAAAGCCGGGAAATATGCATTGGCATGGACTTACTTTCCGGTGATTTTAGTTTGCCTTGTCGCAATAACTAGAGCATATCATCTTTGGACCGACAAGCTGCGACAAGCATACCACAAAAATGAAGTCGAGAAACAATTAGTACGCTACTATCAACAACAGCAAGATGAATACACAATGTCAAATCTCCATACTGGAGAATCAGAACAGCAATTCTTTCCGGCATCGACTCTTGATGAGAAACCATTTATTGCTGTCACAAAAGGGTCACATTGGTCGTCAATACCATTAATAAACGATACGTTAGCATTGTTCAGATGGGTATTCTATCGTCCAGTTCCAGAGCTTCGATACAAGAAAAGACTCATCACGGCGTTTCCCTCTTTGACGGTCTTTGCGTTACTAATAATCGGCCTGATTTTTGTCACGCTCCAGTGTTTCTTGCCCCAGCCGCTCTATTGGGAAAGCATTCGATATGGATCTCCACCACTGGCTATCAGGGCAGGAATGATGTCTGTGGCGATGACCCCATGGTTGATTGCCACGGCCATGAAGTCCAATCTAATCTCATGGATAACAGGAATAGGTCATGATCGACTAGGTGTCTTTCATCGATGGGGAGGCTACTTGTGTCTCTTCCTGGCCCTCGTACACACAGTACCCTTTTATGTACAACCTGTATGGGATGATGGAGGAATGACAGTTTTCGGCAAACTTTTCCCAGCAAGCCGTGGCATTATCTATGGGACTGGAATCGCTTGCCTGGTACCACTCGGATGGCTCGTTATTGGGTCATTGCCAATCGTTCGAAGACTTGCATATGAACTATTCGTCGTTCTCCATATCCCGGCAGCCGTAGTTTATGTGGGCATGTTGTTTTGGCACACGAATAATTATCTTACCTCCTGGAGCTACCTTTACGCAACCGTCGCCATTTGGGCTTTAGCTTATCTCACACGTATCGGCAATTTGAACTGGTCAAAGCCATGGAGAAACTCTTTTTTGATTGGCGATGAGGCTGCTATCACTTTGATGGCAGAGAACGCAATCAAGGTAACTGTTCCAACACAGATGACATGGAGACCTGGTCAATACGTCTACCTTCGTATGCCCGGGATCTCGGTGTTCGAAAACCACCCTTTTACCATCTCCTCTCTCTGCAGTGAAGACTTCCCATCCGAATACGGCGAGCAATATAGGGATTGTACCATGGTTTTCAGACCATTTAGAGGGTTTACCAAGAAAGTCCTTGAGACTGCTACTCACAACGGTCCCTTCAAAACATATCGCGCTTATTTGGATGGACCATACGGCGGTATGCAACGAGAACTTGCTGCGTTCGACACTGTTATTCTTTTCGCTGGCGGGAGTGGTATCACAGCGATCGTTTCACAGCTACTAAACCTGATTAAGAGAATGAGGGATGGGAAAGCAGTCACTCAGAAGATTGAAGTTGTATGGGCATTGAAGAGGCTTGAATCCATGGATTGGTTTAAGGAAGAGCTTAGGATCTGCAGAGAATACGCACCGCCAGACACTATTAATTGCCAATTCTTTGTGACAACGGCAAAGAGATATTCAAAGGTAGATGTTGCTGGACGAGCTCAAAGACCGTTGAGCACGGCATTTCACGACAAGTTAGACGGTTTTGTTGCAGGTATTGCATCTAAACGGAACTCCGCTCTCATTCGTGATGAAGCTCAGGGCAATGAAGAGAGGGAAAGGGAATTGAGAAGGGAGGATGAAGATGCTATAACATCTTTACCACATTCGAAACATCTACAGCCAAGACTACACCCTAATGTACAGACCTCATTTCCCCCACCACCAACGACGGAGTCAAAGTCAAAGAATTTTGAGAAGACACGTTCTCTGCTGGCAGCATTATCCCCAGATTCCCACGAGGCCACTCGAAAATTCTTATCGCCTCTAGGTTTGACTACCAAAGCACAAAGTGATTCCAAAGAATTATTCCACTTTCCAGTACCCCCACAAAAGCTAGATGCTCCTCATTTCCAATACGTTCCGCCCTCAGCCAATCCTAATCGAGCTAGCTTTATTCCTGATACAGCACGCAATAGCTATAATCCTCAGGACCATGTTGACGACCCTGCAGAGGTGTACAATCCTGATATGCAATCCTTGGAAGAAGGTCAGCTCTCAGAACAATTCGCACCTCGAGAGTGCGCACCCACACCTCCAGCAAAAGACACACCGAAGATGTCAAATGAGATAGAGGCCATACCTTCTCTAAAACCTCCACAACCCGCTCATTTGCGACAGAAGTCCGAGGAACTAAAGCTCCAGATTCCACAGTCAAATTTTGAACAAAGCATCCCGGATCCAACCTTTGACTTTGGCTTCGCATCAACACCTACTTTGTTCCAAAAGAATCTCATGCGTTTTGCATTTGTTGCGCCCAAGAAAAAGGAGGGCTGGACTACTGAGTATGGACGTCCTGATCTAGGATACATGCTGAAGGAAATGGCCACTGGGGGGCCTGATGGACATGGTATATTCGGGAGGAGGACATGCGTCTTCGTTTGCGGTCCTCCTGAAATGCGTATCAATGTAGCAACTACGGTGGCGAAGCTGCAAGCGGATATTTGGGGCGATGACAGTAAAGACGAGATTTTCTTACATACGGAGAATTATGCTATTTAATTGGGGTTTATTCGTGGGCGTGTTGAATTTTTGAGCTGGACGTTCAAACAATCAGTAAATATTTAAGTCTAATGGTGTTATGGGTCAATGGGAGAGAGCCAGAATCCCAAAATATTTATACCAAGGCATTAAGGCGGGAAATTGTGGGCATCTCTATTTGGAGTAATCACCTCAACTATTTTTGTAATTCATCATAAGCTGATCAGTCGGCACTGTTATAATCTCAAATACTTAATGATCACAGATAACAAATTCTTGAAGTGAAAAATTTGCATTTGAAAGCTATATAAACTACCTGTCTGTACTATATATCTGCAGAGAAGACCGAAGCATAGTAATGCAGTACAACAAGACCACTTCAGTAGACGGACGGCCGTTAGGCCTGAATTTCCGACCACCACACAACAGGCGGATGAAACACTGTAGCAATATAGCCATGTCAATCAAGAACCAGCACAGCGTTTGTATTCCCTGAGGTTCCGAACCACGTCAATGTGTTTCGTTATACTACGTATCGATAAACCTGCAGCATCTGCATCTGCCATTCGAGCACCGTAATATCTAGCCTTTAAAATTTCAAATCCCGGATCAGAGACGTTTCCATTCGCATGCCTGATAATAACTCAAGGTGCGGGATGAGATTCCAGCCTTTGAAGATATTCCGTCTGCCATTTGATATGTAGCAACCATTACGAACCGCTTCCTTCAGAACATAGTTTCCAGAGCAGTAGATACAGGACGCTGAATTGGTCTTTCGTCCAACTAGAAAGATCTACTGAAAGATCTTTCCGTACGACCGCATCTCCATGAGGAATGCGAAGATTTGAATTGTGTCGGACGACTGATGAGAGAAAGAAAAAAGATTTCGTGAGAAATTTATCATAGCTCAAGAGATTGATTGAAACGCTAAACCTATTTTGGCTTGGAGAAGGTTTTAGCGATTGAGCTAGTAAGCTCAAGGGTGACCCACTAAGCTTCAATATAAATTGCACAAACTTTTCGTAATCGAAGTAAAATGGAATCCTTGAGCGAAACGCAATGGGATTTGGTGATTGAGGGGACTGGTTTGAAGCATTCTTTGCTTGCTTTGTAAGTTAATTATTCTATCAGTTCCGCCGTGGGCCTGTTTGCATAAGATGAGGCAATTTTAAGAAGAAAACTGACTAACGCAGTAGCATGAAGAGCCCTCTCTCGTTCGAATAAGAAAATATTGCACGTCGATAATAATGAATACTATGGAGATGACGAAGCAGCCTTTAGTTTGCAGGAAACAGACGCATGGGTGAAGCGGTCGTCTTCGCAGAGCAGCACAACAAGTTTCAGCAATGCTTCCGCAGCATATGATTCTGCCCTCAAAGAGAAGTTAAGCTTCTCGAGAGCATACAATCTCACCCTCTCGCCACAAATAATTTACACACGATCACCACTCCTCTCCGCGCTCGTGTCCTCGAAAGTCTACAAACAACTCGAGTTTCAAGCTGTCGGTAGCTGGTTCTTATATGACGATGCAGCACTGAAACGTCTGCCATCAGGTCGAGAAGATATCTTTCAAGATGATAGTATCGATAATCGCGCGAAGCGATCGCTGATGAAATTCTTGAAATTTGTCGTGGATTACGAGAATCAAGTTGACGTCTGGCAAGACAAAGCTGAGATGGGATTATCACAGTTTCTCGCGAATGACTTCAAACTTCCTCAGAATCTGCAGATACTCATTGGAGCTTTGACATTGTCACTCGACACATTTGAGGGTACAAAAGTGGGATATGCGCTGCCGAGAATCCAAAGACATCTGACGTCAATTGGTGTTTTTGGTCCTGGATTTGGAGCTGTTGTACCTAAATGGGGTGGTGGAGCTGAAATTGCGCAAGTTGCGTGTAGAGCTGGTGCAGTAGGTGGTGGGGTGTATGTTTTAGGAACTGGTGTCCGTGATGTGAAATGTATTGAAGGTGATGGCATCACTACACATGAAGTCGATCTATCGAATGATGAGAAAGTTAAAACCAGATACATTACTCGAATTAACAAAGGCGCATCTCCCGCCCTAGTGCGAGTTGCCAAAACTATGGCCATTGTGTCGTCGCCTTTGGGAACCCTTTTCACTAGTACAGTGGAAGGTTCTCCAACCTCTGCCGTATCTGTGATCGTTTTCCCAGCGAAAACCATATCAGCATCTGATTTCACTCAAGATTATCCGGTGTATATCATGGCTCATTCCAGCGAAACGGGCGAATGCCCTGCAGGTCAATGTTAGTATTACCCATTCTTCTTTTCTAGCCAATCACGCATTATATGATGAACAAACTTCAAATACTTATCTACATTGTCTGAATTCCATTGAAGATAATACCTCTAACAGTCTGATAATGCTACCATTATTCTCAAATTATTTGATCTTACTTTGTGGTACAAATAGCTAATGATGATTTCAGGTATCCTCTACGCTACTTCTCTCCTTTCCGAATCTTCGACCACGCAGACTGGCAAATTCCTTCTAAAAGATGTCATCTCTAAGCTTCTCGAGACAACAGAGGGTAATGGCGGGCAAGTGCTTTATAGCGTATACTACGAGCAGCAAGGGACCAAGGATAAACTGGACCTCGCCTTCGATGATCAAGTCTTGAAGGATGTCGAGGAGGAGTGGAAAAGAGTTTCTGATAAGGATGAAGAGTCTCCTTTCATGGTTTTTGAAGAAAGGAATGGAGCGGGTGATGATGATGATGGCGTGGAATATTAACGAGTCTATCAAGGACTTGTGGTACACTACTTTGAAAGTCATGAAGTGGTTGCAGACTCCATTTACGAATTACGATATCATGACTTTTACACTGTACATTTGTCTTTATACTTTTATTTCTCCGCGTGATGCTGTGCCTTCCCACTCGAAATAAACTTCTTACGATGGCTTCGTCACCACATGGTCACTAGAGTCCCAGCTCCTTCGGTTTTGCAAGCTCCGTGCCTTTGTTTGTAACCTCACAATGCCAACTTCCCCTCTACCAAAGTTTATTTCACTCTTGTTGATATATTTGATGTCTGTTTTTATTCAAAAACTCTTGATTCTGGTTGATGATGATGTCCTAACAACTATTCTGCCTCTTTTCCTCTTGTTAACCCACCACATTCACACCTTCCTTCTATACGATAACAATCCAATAACAACTCACAAATAGCAATCATGGCCCCGACTGGATTTGATTTCTTCTTATCCAAGATTCAGATATCGCGCAGAAGCTTAAAAAGTGTATTGAGATATTTAGGGAGTACGGTGCTAGTAAACACATGGGGGCTGAGAAAGCAGCAGATCTTGGTAACGCAGAATTCTCATGCTATATATGGGGCGACGCATCTCATTGTGGAACTTGCATCTGAGGATATCCCACTCACAAAAATTTCTCGTTGGAGTTTAAATCGGGAGTCGGGACCTTGACAATGTATGTATGTATGATCGAAATCGAACAGGACATGTTGTACGAGCCGCTCGCATCCCAAGATCGAAAGATATCCTGTGGGGAAGAACAAGTATTAGATTCTTTGAGAAAATCCTCCGAGATATAGAAGCTCGCTGCGATATCATATGTTTGTGCATGTTACGAGTACTTTGCAAATGTACCATTCGAGACTAACCTCCATTTCTACAAATTAATGATGCCATCCGAACACCCTGACTCAAAGTCAAGGGGACTTATTGAACCATCATTCTCGGTAATTAGATAGCTTGTCTCTGCAGCCGCGGCGATTGGTTCCCCAACGCTGCGAGAACCATATGCATCTGACAGTGCGTAAGGCATTCTGAGTCCCATATCGATTGCATTATAAAAAAGTTGGGCTAAAGTAGAACAGGAATACAAATTAGCGCGTTCCTTGGCTATAGGACGTCTTTCGATCACTGGTTATCCAACTACTCCTTCCGTAGCTCCACAAAGAACTCCTCCTCGAGACGGGGGTCTCATTCACAGGTACCAGCCATTCACATCGGGGGCGCCCACTACGTCTCAAGCTCGGAGCGAGGCCCCCCCACCCCCTCTAAAAGCCATTTACCATCCACGTCTCAGTGCTTTCATCCGCGAGAAATCGGATGCGACACTCGTTGCCAAACTTATGAAGGACTCTTCCACCATTACGAATCATCAGAATGATGGAATCAAACCTGTCAAACTAGCTGATCCATCTAATTAGACAGAGCTTTAAACTTTTTGCTAAGTTTCCTCATCAAAATTACATGCTATTCATCTAGATTCTACACATACTTTGTCTTCATGTCACACCGACCAAAAAAAGTAGCTCGAAAACTTTCTTAGCATAACGTATTAGAGTAAATAACACGGGTGGAGCTGTTGACAGAAGTAGAGATTCGAGCCAGCAAGACTTATCCATCTTCACCTCTCAACACCCATCACTAACTACCCTCCTCAAGAAATTAGATTATATACCCCAAAATCCTCAACTCTGACACATACGACCATAGACTGAAGAGAATTGGGCATCCCGTCCGCTCTGCCATACACAAGCTTCAGATCGGTGGATTAGTAGTTGGGTGGGTGACCACCAGCGAATCCCCACTGTTGTATGTTTCTTTGACTTTTGCTATTGCTTTTGCACCTTTTGGGGGTGAAGTCGGGAGCTTTTTGAAAGTCTGCATGTACACCGTAAGCGAGTAGATATGATCGGATCAGACTGCGACCACAGAAGTCGAGGGAATCAGGATGAGCGAGGCAGAAAGGGAGAGGTGAGAAGAATGCGGGTTGCTCGACGACGGGGAATATGTTTTAGAGAAAGACACCTTACATACATACATAAGGAAGTATGATCGATTAGAACAACGAATTCTGAGAACCAGCTCGAGTGACATGCATTCCCTTCCACAGCACTCGAGATAGATATATTCCTCAAGAAAGCAATTAAAAATCACCCCTTCATTTCATCTAGAGACTGCTATACTGCTGTGGAACTAACATAGCGGAAATCCGCTCTTCCGCTCCCTCTCCCTGCTCCTGTAAATTTTCTTCCTTGCATCAAGTTGGGAATGGAGAATCATCTAATACAATTACCTCGGTATTTTTGTTTCTGAGAACTGAAAACTTACTCTCTCTCCTTCTCCTACTCTTCTCGTGGATCCTCGATCAAACTCCCATATATTATATGTAAGAATTTCCAAAATCCCAAACCTTTTTCGCGTAATCCAATTACTGGAAGTCTGTAACTCAAGCTCAAACTCAAGCTCAAGCTCAAACTCCAAATTCCACCATCTACTGCGTTACAAGGAAGGAAAAGGGAATCTTCCGATCTGATATAGAAAAATAAACTATGGGATCTCAACGCAGCGTCTCCCTCAAAACCTCAAACCCCAACTACCTAGATAAATGCAGAGCTGCACTACAAAAAGGGGAATTCTTACTTCCATTATTTGATAATGTCAGGGAATGAATAGATGTTGCATGTATATGTACCTGAGTTATGCTTTCAAAGACATACCTACCTACTACCTAGGTAGATATTATATCCTAGGATGATATCAGAATTTTAGAGAATGCTATATTTAGCACCTCTCTTCTTTCTTCACAAATCGAGTGTGAATGGCATACTTAGGTAACACTGTATGAAATAAACCATCATGCCCAGATTCACATCCCCTTCCCATCATATCCATCTAACACACATGAAGCACCAAGAACACTGTGTAGAGAAACAAGAAAAGCATTTTCGAACTGTGAAACTTAGGTATAGTAGTGTACAATTCCGTTCCTCCTCCACCCCTTCATCACTGGCCCACATTATATCGGAAATGAACTTTCGATTCATTCACCCAAATCCTCCATATCAATCTCAGATATGGAATTTCCGCATAGCACAAAAGGCAAATAAAAAAAAGCTCGTTTCGGACCAAGGAAATTCTCTGTACCGTGTTCAATTCAAGTTTTCTTCATCTATTCGCAAGAAGGAGAAAAATTGCAAACCTGCCACCTTGCTCTCTTGGAACTTTGCCCTCCTTTGCCTCCACTTCTCCACGAGGAGTTTCTTGAGCCGTAGCTCTTTCTATTCTCCCATATCATATCTCCCTTGTAGGATGTGGATATTTATGATTTGATAGCATCCTCGACCTTTCCCTTAACATCATGACCGAGCTCGGCCGCTTTATCAGTGAGGGATTTTTTCTTTTCGCTGCGTTGATGTAAGAGGATACGGGTCACTTGTACGACACCGACCATGCCGAGGAAAAAGTTGACGGTTGCGAGGCTTTTCATTTATTAGTTTCGTACAAGGTGGGGGGAGATGATGTTCGAGAGAAATCACAAAGGGAGAGGGGAACATACAGAATGTTTCTTGGCTTAATGATTAAACACCATCGGGTCCAGATGATACCAGTAGCAGTGAGAGCGGCGTTTTGGGTAAGAGAAAGCTTTTCGGCGGGACGGGCAAGATCAGAGATACCAGCTAAGACGAGCGCCCACTGATATTAAGTTAGCTATTGATCAATTGCTAGAAAATAGTAACCCCAAGAGGGTGGTACTGGACCGCTGAGAAGGGCCCCTTCGGAAGCTCGGAGATTGTGCGAATTCCAAGCGCACAGTGGTGGAACAGCACGGGGAAATGGAGATGTATATACCTTCATGACAGGAGCCCTATATTAGAGAATAGTAGTTAGCATAAATTCATATATATGGTTATGCTCCCCCTGATCTTCAGGATCCCATCTCTTCATTTCTCACATGGCGCCCTCTCCCTCACCCAGTCTCTCCCCTCACCTCCCCCCCAAACCCCTTTCCATCCAGTCGTCTCCATAAACCAACCAAATCCAAATCAGAAAACCAAAGAAAAATCCCAAACCTACCAAAAATGCACAGTCTTCAACCCAATCGGACTATCCCACATCCTCTTAAACCAACTAACCTGCGCTGCAGTCGCAGCTGCAGCCTCTGTACTTTGAAATCTCTTGGTCTGCTTTCCCGCAAAACGAGTTCGTGCAAATGCATTTCTAATTGTTGAGTACTGGCGCGCAGATGAAGAGTTAGAGGTGAAGAAACGGGATGCTGCTGAGGTACTGGAGGGGGTGGAGGAGACGAATTTGTTAATGGAAGTTGGGTTGAAGCGCAGGGCGCGGGTGAGAGTTGAAGGGGACATGTTGAGTTAATTGTTCTGTGAGATTGTGGTGAGGTGTGAGCTGGCGTTGATAAGTAGGTTGGTATTTGAGGTCTGGAGGATGGAAATAACCGTTGCTACTTCGGAGTTAGTATTGGTATAAATTACTTGATCTCGTCCAATATATCTCCTCAAACTTCACCTCTCCCCTTTCTCCCTTGAGTATAGCAAAGCTGAAATATGAATTAAATAAAGACAAGAAATATACTACTCACACTTTAATTCGTCAATTTATTCAAATTCAAAAATCAACCAAAATATCCAGCTCTTTTGGCTTGTCAAACTTTGTTGAACACTTTTCTTGATGTCGGAGTCCGTCCGGAGGATGGTATGGGGTGGCTGGTGAAATTATGCTATTTGATCTTGCATAAAGGGAATTTTGTGTTGTGGCTGAACTCATTATTCGATTTCAATGAACAAAACTTCTACACAATTACGTTAACCAGTAGAGACCTAAAACGCATTATCAATGTCCGGATAGCTTCACTGAAGCTAATCCAGCGATGAACAATTGACTTTCCACATTACGATACTGCACAGCCGCGACAAAGAAAGGGAGAATAGACGAGGGATCCTTTGAGAAAGGAAGAAAAGATATCTATCAATATGTCGGCCAAATACGCATTCTCGCAGACTTTGAAGGAAGTCAGGTTTTTATTTTGTCAGACTGGTGCTCATAGTGATGCTACTAGGTATGATTTCCCCTCCTTATCATTCTTTCCGGCTGGAGGCCCCTCTTTCTCCAATACTTCCTACATTCTACCATATTCCCCTCGTCTCAGTTAGATAAGTACCATACTGCAAGGCCGAATCTAACAACACCTCCAGATCATTTCTCGCAAGAACATACCCAACGATGAAAAAGCACAATCCAAATACGCCAATAATGTTGAGAGAGGCGGCGGGTACACAACCGAAGGTTTATGCACGATATGAGTTTGGGAGGGAGGTTAGTGAGGATTTAACTGGTATGTTGATCTTTGATTTATGGTTTATGGTCTATGGTTTCTCGATTGTTTGCTCGGAGTAGAATGAGAGGGAGTGCAATGGAGGGGTGCAGTGGGAGTGTGGGAGAGAGATTGGAAGATGGGTGAGGATGTAGGAGAAGTTTTATATCGGGATGGGGTTGTAGAGTGTGGAAGCTGTAGCGGGGTGAAGAGAAATGGCTATGAGCGGGGATGCAGATACCGGCTGAGGGCTTCAATTGTCAAAAGGAGGGAAATGAGAAAGAATGCCGAACGAACAAGATCAATCGCACTCAACCAGAAGAAAAATGCTAACACAAACCCAACAGGACTATCAGATAAAGAAATCGAAGAAAAGGTTACAGGATTAGTCAAGCAATAAGTAGGAGCTCTCCAGCAAGGTCACGGTTACGGAACTATCAAGTGGGAGTCGTAGATGGAGTCATGAAATGGGAGTCTTCTAATGGACAAAGAAAGTGGAAGCAAGGAGTCGTTGTACATATCCCGTGGATGAGATGAAGATAGAGCTCCAGAAAGAGGTGCTAAATAAGCATTATGTTATGAACTCATCAGATATAGACTGGGATGTTTTTGGGGGTTATTTTGAGGAGGAAGATCCGAGATGTGTGGTGTTGTTTGTAGATGATAGGATATAAGTATACCCCCATCATTTCCATTTTCTATTTCCCCCCCCCCCCCTTCCACGAGGAATGGGAGACTAAGTCATTGCCATATCCCCTTGATATCCCAACCTCATATATTTCCTGCCACTGAAAATATCAAACCATTCAGCGTGTCCGCTCTTGATAGCATTTCACATGTTACACATACCAGCGTTTCCACGTGCAAGGTACTCGCATAAAACACCAGCTCAACACGCCATTTGAACACCCTTTTCTGTTCAGAGACTTCACCAATATGACATATACGTATCAGCCTCTGTATCTGATGATCGGATCTTCTCCTAGATGTAGAATGCATGTAAATACCGATATCGCAGTCGGGGGTCACGGGTATCGAGGCTGCTGGAAAAAGAGTAGGAGACAATTTATGTCATAGATGGGATCGAAGTCTTCCCGATCAATGGGAGCCAAGGGACTTGGTTTCTCCAAGCAATGTAATAGCATCCGTCTCACGACCGGGCGATGTGTGTTTTCAAGGAGAGAATAGCACTGAAAATAGCGATCAAATAACACCCGTATACTTAGAGTAGAGATCTATGTCATATTCTCTATCTTTTCAATAAGACCATCTAGCAATCTATCCAGCCATCTAATCTATAACCCATGCTCAATATCTCGCTCGTAAATTTCTATCATGTGTATGCATTGGTATCGTATCAACGTTATTCTTCCCTCCCATCAAAACCTACAACTTGCTCAAAACAGCCTCGGCGCCAGAAACCGTAACCTCTCTTCCAGGCTCCTTCTCCGCATATACAATCTTTCCATTATCAATGATGAGAGCGTAACGACCGGTACGTTCGCCGGCGGTCCATCCGAGGAGCTTGGAGAAGGCACAGTCGGCGTCGGAGAGGAAGAGCTGTGGGGAGTAAAGATTAGTGAAGTTCTAGGGTATTTATAGGACGCATGGAAGGTAGGAGGAAACATACAATATCCTCATTGTGAATTCCATTTGCCTTTCCCCATGCACTCATAACGAAAGGATCATTATAAGCAATGGTAGCCACAACATCAACACCCTTCTCGCGCAAAGCAGGGAGGTTGGCAATATAGCCTGGCAGATGTGATGCGCTGCAAGTAGGGGTAAAAGCGCCCGGAAGGGAAAAGACTACGACTTTCTTGTTGGCCCATTCTGTGGGCGGTTAGTAAGAGCTTGAATGTAGTTGTAGGGAAAAAGATAGTTACCTTTGGATGCATTGTATAGAATTGGTATTCCACAAGCCTTGATATCTTCGTTTTCGGGAGAAGGTGCAATCCAGCCGAACTTAACGCCCTCTGGGAGAGAATCACCGAGTTTCAAGGTTGCTTCAGACATTTTGATATTTGTGTGAGGTTGGTTTGTGTTTGTGTATGTGATTGATATTGCTTTGATATTGAAAGTAATTATGTGAGTTCCAGGAAATGAGAACAGAATAGGAAGGCAACAATGAGACACTTTCCTACCTATATATAAATACTACTACTTCCCAACAAACTTTACCCTACCTCATATCGCACCCGTATTCGGAGTCATTCACTCACATTTTGCAAGCACATTCCACCCCACCACTAGCTCCCTTCCAGAATATTCACTTTATTCACTTTATTCACCTTGGTAGGTAATTCACCCCACTAAAAGCATCAATCCCTATCTCTGATTCGTCCTTGATGTTGGCACAGTATCCATAATTTCCAGTGTGTGTTCCTGAGCGGTGTTTTGCTTGCATAATCGTGACGTTCTAGATTTTTGGGGAATGGGCTGGCCTTTTGTATGCATGCTGACAGGACCGTACGGTTGGTACGATACGGGTGTGATTGCTGGATTTTAAGCGTTGCTAGGAAACCATTGGGGGTTATGTAAAATCTTCAAGAGTAGAAGTGATTTAAAGCAAGAACTTTGGAATCCCGAGGTCATTTCTATTTTCAACATCTATTCAAGTAGACGAAATTGATTTTTAAGGGTTGGAGATCAAAGCAAAACTATTGAAAATCCTGATCAGTAACACATTCGAAATCATTCTTCAAATACTAGGTAGATTTCTCTATAGTTATATCGATATTCAGTAAGATCCAAAATGGAAGTAATTGAATCGACAGCCACAAGTCTCTGATGTAAAGGTTACGCCGAATAGGAAGTCGAGGTTTCTACTATTTGCCCAAGAATAAAAGAAGGAGTTGAAGACTCTGTGAAAGGTTTTGAATGCATTTGTGGTTATCATTTGTCCGCAATGATGGGTTTATTGAGGGGTAAAGATGGGATGAAAGCATATACAACTCGTGGTTGAGCAAGGTCGATAGTAATCAAGTGTGCATATGCATCTACATCACTCAAAGAACTTCCCCTCATCTGATACTTATATTCGCACTTCATCATCCCCCAAAAACCAAAGTGATATTTTCTCTCAATAAAATCATCATGACATCAACTACCAAACCACCCGTTCCACCGTTCACAGAGGAGACTGCTCGGATTAAGGTCAAAGCTGCACAGGATGTGTGGAATACAAAGTACGTGATAATTCTCTATCCTACATGATAATCGTCCGATGATCAATTGACGTACTTTAGAAATCCTCAAGTGGTAAAGAATGCATATACTGAAGATTCCATCTGGAGAAACCGCGATACATTCATCCGAGGCCAGGATGAAATCGTAGAGTTCTTAAGCAAGAAATGGGCAAAGGAAAATGGTTATAGATTGAGAAAGGAACTATTTGCATTTACGGAGAATAAAGTATGTTTTCTGGTGATGACTGGAAATGGGATGCTAATGAGTCGAATAGATAGCAGTACAATTCTGGTACGAATTTCATGATGAAGAAGGGCAGTGGTGGAGATGTTATGGGCTTGAAGATTGGACTTTTGCGGATGATGGGAGGATGAGGAAGAGACAGATGAGTGGGAATGATGTTAAGATTGCCGATGAGGAGAGGTGGTTTAAGGATGGGGTGGATGTTAATGAAGTTGAGATTTCGGAAAAGCATTGGTGAAATGATAGATGACGTATTTTGAGTAAAGGGGTAGTTTTTAAGTATTAATAGGAGGGTTCTCACTATTGTAATCGGTCGTGATTATGTAACTCAAAATAAGAATTCATCTCTCCACATTCATACACATCAAATGATCGACACTCAATGCATCATGCATCTTTTCCCCAAGATCTCTTTGTTTCTTGTCCTTTTTTATATATCTCTACCCAGAAGTTGTGTTCAACATATGGTCGTGTCGAACGACTCGGAGTAAACATCAGTGCTAAATTTTCACACGGCCTTCACAGTAACAAAGTTCATGGCTTCCGCGTCTTCTTCTTGGTCTATTCCTCCTTAGTGCAACTCTGGTGCACCCCACCCTATGAATACCATCATGTCGGAGATCTATTCAATATTTGGCCTGGATGGTTTTAGCATAGCCTCAACCTTTTGGAAGAGTTAGCTCCCACTCAGCCGGGTCCAGGGATATTCGAAGTGGGCCTCTGTCAAATTGTCAATACCACCTACAAGCTTGTTGATTCTAGCTCGATCCTTTGACATTCTTTACGCGACCCAAAGCTTGCTATTTTGATTTTTGAATCTAACTAGCCTCACATGGTGTGTGTATCCCTCGTGGTCTTTAAAGCCCATCGAATGAATGTCGCATGAATCCTCCAATGAGCATGTTGAAACGCATTTATTAATCTTTTTTAGCTCAAAGAAAACTTCTACTTGGGCGACCAAGTGGCCAGTCACGTATCGTATTTGAGCGTATCTAAACTAAATATTGTATATCGAAAGTTGCAAGTGGAGACGAGAGCTCATTCCTGGGCACAAAAGCTAGACTTTCAGCACTTCCGCGCTGCTGTGGCTTTTTCCTTCAAAGACTACCAATGGGTTAAAGGCTTGCTTGGATTTAACCCCCGTTCAATTTATGCGATGGATTGGAGCTCGAATGAGGAAAAATTTCGCCAATATGGGGTCCAAGCATTGAACGGCAAGCAATCTCAACCATCATATGCGTGTAGTTACAAGAGGCTCGGTGGCCTAAGTGGGCGTGTGCTGTTTAGCCGTACAAAGTAGCTTCAAAAAGGATATAATAGAACAACAAACCGCGTATTCTCTCTCACGCCAATTTCAAGCCCTATTGATTCACAGATATTGATGTGAAGTTGTTCAATCGTTTCAATACATCCACGGCAGCTACCCGTGTACCTTCCGCCCAAGCCTTCGGTGCCTTCTCTTTTTAAACCAACTTCCCTCTTTCCCTTGGTTTCACGATACTTTCATAAAACGCTAGTTCTGTATATTCTTTCTTCAGATTATTGTCTCACTGTTTCAAATTTTCAACCACATAAGTTGGGTACCTTTTTAGCACTCACCAAATTGCAATCATGTCGGGCATTATACCTTACCTATGGGAGGTTATTTCAAACGTCAATTACAGTCGTCCAGATTATATCAGAAAACATTCAGCTTCAACAGAATCTCCAACAGAGTCCAGCATAGATCTCACTCAGACGCAGTCGAAAGGTTCTGGCAAATTTTCTCAAGGCATTCCGGATGCCCTTTCATTCGATAATATTATCAATGGCGGAACTTGTCCTGTAAGCTTAATCCCATTTATATTTCCTTGAGCGTTTCTGCCTTGGGCGTTTCTCAAGTCTAGGTGCATATCTTCTGGGCATAGACGATCAAAGAAGCTAGATCACACTCATATCTCATCATGTTGCTAATCACTTCTCTTAGCCTATGACTGTTAGGGAGTTTATGAATTTTCTTGAATTCGTTGAACATGCTCCAGAAAACCTTCAATTCTTCCTCTGGTTTCGAGATTATACACTTCGTTTCGAGAAACCGAGACCACCTAATCCCTTTTCAACTCCTCCTGCAACGGCCACTTCAGAACATCAGGCTTTTGCCTTGTCAGAATACCAAAATGGTTTGGCAGTTCGCTTTTATGATGGGGCTGAAGATGAGCGGCCAATAAATCAAACCAAATCTACCATGACATCCCAACCACAGTTTATAGCACCTTGGGAGGCAGACATTGATAAAGAAGAGGCTTCCTCGAAGGAAGCTCCCCCGTCAGCCCAAGCTTCATATCGTGAGATTGCCAAGCAAGTATTCGTTAGTGCTGGTGTTAAAATTCCAGGTAACTGTACTATCATCCTCTCTTCGCAACAGAGGCTGACTCTATTTCCAGACACTAATCTCCCATACCGTGACGAAATCGATCGAATTATTGCCATATATATTGCAGATAGTGGTTCTCGTCAACTCAATCTCGCCTCACGTCAAAGAAAAACACTGATTGACCGTCTTTCAACTACAACACACCCTGCTGCCTTCCAACCCATCATTAAAACCGTCGAATATGGCTTGAGACACCAAGCACACCCCAATTTCATCCGCTGGAGTATTTGCAATGGTAATAAGCCACGTCAGGTATTTGCCAAGGGTCTTGGTGTAGCCCTTATTATTTTCGGTTTCTTGTACGCAATTCTTACAACCCTCAGTAAGATGTCTCGAGGATGGCGTGCATTTTCAGCAATGTTCTGGGTCCTGGGTGTTTCCACATTGTATGCAGCACTCAGGGGGATGTGTGTTGTACTACACGGTCTTCATCATCGACATCTTCGACCTTGGGAGTTATGGGAGTCCGAGGGACCTTCTATGAACTTGGAAGATGCATCTAGTGGTGAAAAGAATGAAGAGTATCCATGGGTCAAGAAATACGAGAAGAGGTTCATTATCAGAAAGATCTTTGATCGAGAGGTCTGGATACAGGAGCCAGCATTGAGACAGATACAGGACATAATTTTCCTGCAGTCTTTGCTTACTGGATTTGGTGTGGCTTCCGTTTTCACAGTCATCTTCTTGGCTGTTCCAGGAGGTCGCTTCTTCTGAACAGTGAGGAGAGTAACGCAAGATGAGAGGTATGAATTAAAAAAGGGGTGGTAGTACATTGGGATGAATATTTGATATATGGATGATGAGATGCCTTATTCATTATACAAAATTTGCTGGAGCTACTGGTTTTGCTACTTCATATTTGATATGAGATAAGGATGAGAGTTACTTAATAACTGTACTTTAATGAATCTCCGCCATGTATTATGTAATAAGAGCGTTACTTGTAAGACCTTATTAGCAAATTGTAAGATCATACCACATGCCGTCACAACAAATCCTCCGAATATTTGCGAACCATCAACAAACGTTGAATACCATGTAGATGATGATCCTTAGACTTCAGACGTTATCCAGTGCTTGAATCTTATGTGCATGGCGTTTCAGCCCCTGAGGAAACAAACAGATATTCGCAAAACAATTAGGAGATCAATCAGCCTTCCGGGAGTTTTGCAGGAACAACTATATGCTTACCACATGTTTTATCTTCCAGAAGGTGTGGCTCTCCATAACCCAATTGGCTAGTTCTCGCCCCTCCCACTTCCCGCCGCCTTAGATTTTATCCATCATCCTAGCCACCAAGACCACTCAAGAAACGTCATCATTCTCAAAAGCAGCACTAGATCCCTCAAAAATCCTCCTACCCACCCTTGAACATACGATACCGAACCCGACGACATCTCATGTTCATCCCCTCAAATGTGACCATTTTCCTCGTTCATGAGAGATTTCACATGCGTTCACATGCTATTCACAATTCACCAACTCCCGGACCCTCTTTATTACTCATCAACGGGCTTGGACGCACCTAGGCCTAGGAAAGAATACGAACTAATTGTGTGTGGACGGTGGGCCACGTTCGCTCTTAGGGCTGTTAACCTGCAGTCAAAACAGACGCGGCACGGCTGGGAAGTATGGACTTGTCCTCGGATGCAGATCTGCAGTATCGTTTAGATCGACATTCTGATCATAACAGAAAGAGAAATATTGCATCTGCATCCAATACCACGGACTCGGGATTCGGCTCGGCATCAATTTCTTTTGCGTCGGATTCGCATTTCGTAAATGAGAATGAGGATGAGAATGCCGATTTTCATTTATCAAAGCCCGATGTAGAGATCCCGAATAACGAACTGCCTTCCTCCCAATCGTTCCGGAATTCCCATGATAGTCTCAGTCCTGATGCGAATCATCCGGATGGGGATGGAGGTGATAATGATCAGACGAAGGGACAGAAGAAAGTTAAAGCTCCGAGGTTGTATCATAAGAAATCGAGGAATGGGTGTCAGAGATGTAAGGCGAGACGTGTTAAAGTATGTTTATCTTTTTATTGATTGGCCTTTTTCATACGATTGATTTTTGCTCGTATTCCTTTGAATTGTGATGTTGGTATCTTGCCAAGAAATTGTAAGACCTACATTTCGCTTGTACCTGGGTACCATTTGATTCGATATATGTACGACGGAGGATTTAACGTTTTTTAATGTCAGTTGATGTCTTGCGGATATGTTTTCTGATTTACTAGGAGACCTAGAGAAAGTTCTCTGATCAAGTGATTTTTCTGTCATCGTTTTGCAATTATGGGTTCACTTTTGCATGTATGTAAATGAAAGTCCCTTCTTATCCTGTTCATCTCAATATACAAGTGTGTTCGATAGTCTTTCGATCTCTAATATTCTGTGCAAGTAACATTAGACCTAAAAATTCTACTAACTAGCGTATAGTGTGACGAGACAAGACCTGTCTGTAACAATTGTGTAAGGCATAGGTTAGGATGCGTCTACAACAAACCACCACCTCCGCCACCATCAGCATCATCCCCCCAGACCATCAAAAGCAACTCTAGTAATCCCTCTACACCAGAACACATCAGTGTACATGCTCTGGTTGAAGACCTCAGTAGTACTTCGGTTTCACCGCAGATGGACCTCTCAATACCATCAGCCCCAAGCCAAAGTTTCAGCGACGACCTTCCTGAATCTAGTGCTCGTCGAATGCTTGAACTAAGACTGCTTCAAACTTATCTCATTCACACCTCTCCCACATTTCCGAGTTGTCATAATCCAGAAACATTAAATCTCTGGTCGGTCGTAGTCCCAAAACTTGCTTTCGCATCTCCTAATCTTCTCTACGCCATGTTTGCCATCGCTTCTCTACACCTTCATGTACTCTCCCCTAATGATATCGAGATACAGAGTGCACGTCAACATTATCTTTCCCTAGCATTAAGACATCATCAAAAAGGAGTCGCTTCATTAAATCCCAGTACTGCTGACGCAGTAATGTTTGCCTCGATTTTAATTCTCAACGACGCATTTTCCAGTCTGCAAGTTCGTTGTATGAAACCATACACACTACCTACGCATTGGTTACAGATGGCTCGGGGAACCGCATCTGTGTTTGCCGTCGCACTAGGCATGATAAGACATGATCCGAATGCAAAAGCAATGGCACTCTTACGCACCAAGCCCGCGCTCACCAAACCAGAAGAACGACTCAATCGTCCCGAAATCCATCCCCTACTCAACGCAATTCTCACCTATCCCTCCCCCCAGATATCCATCTCCCCTCAGAATTACCCCGGGGACGGAGCTCCCGATCCCTCAATCCCCCCATCCCACCTAACAGCTTACATCCAAACGCTCTCCTACCTCTCCTCCATCCACCTCAATATTATCCAACAAGAACACCCAATGGCCACCGCACGCCGCTTCACAGCTTTTGGTCTACAAGTCCCTAAACTCTTTATCGATCTGGTCGAAGAGAGACAACCGCGTGCTTTGGTCATTTTCGCGTATTATTTTGCGATGGCAACGTGTTTGGTAGAGGGAGGGGGACCAAGTGATAGGATCGTGCTGGAGATGAGAAATGGAGAGGATTTAGATTTGGGGAAAACTTTTTGGTGGATGGGAAATATGGTTAGGAGGGAGATTGGTGGGATTAGTGGGATTTTACCAGGGGGGTGGGAGGGCTTGATGAGTTGGCCGAGGAGGGTGGCGGGATTGGAGTAGGTTTTTGGTTGTTGGATAGACTGCGTTACTTTGGAGAGGAATTTTGGATATGATGCGATGCTTTGGTGTTTACAGTGTGTAAAATGAGGTATAAGTAGGAGGTTTGGCGCAAAATGTGAAGGTTAGCGCAGTACACATATCATTTTTGGGAGGGACACTTATCTACTCGTTTGTAATTTTAGCATGTATCTCTTAAAACTTTTCTTTGGCAATATACCCTACAGTCGCTAGTACACTTTTAGTCATATATTTATAGAGCAATCTAATCCATACGATGGGATCTGGTTTAATTGTATTAATATACATGTTCGTGTTATCTCGTAAGAAAAGTGATACGAATGTATCTTTGTAGTAGTCTGGGGTTGGTGGAAGACTTCTTCCCTACTGTCAATGCTGCAGTTACCTTGTAGATGCAAACAGATCCCTTGTTTTGTTTTGATGATGCGATCCCCTTGTGATTCTTTTGCATCCTTTTGAATCAATCTTCAAGTTCGCAACCGAGACATAAGTAAACAAATGAAAAGAAAGGATGGTTAAGTCCAGATTTTTAAAAATGGCATTTTCATATCTTTCACCAATACACATGCGCTAAAGCTCTTTGAAAATAGGGTATCCCTTCCCATTGATCCTCATCACTAACATACCATAGGCATAATTAACCTTAATGCTGTACCTATCAATCAAGATCCGGCACGGGTAAATGATCCAACAATTTTACTTTCATCCCCAGAGCCTCCAAAGCTTTCAACGCATTCTGATCCCTCAACTCCTCTGTCTCCTTCTCACTCACCAAAACAAAATCATGTTTTAAAACTTTCGATCCCACGGGCACTGAATACCTCTCCGCAATCTCCGCGGTCGCAGGTTCAAAATCTACAATTAGTGATTCTTTGACTCCAAATACCGCGTCGGAAGATTCATACGGGTCGCCACGGATATATAACGCACTTTGAGAATTTATATTAGTATAGAATGGAATCTTCGCTAGTAGGAGAGAACGCACGTAATAAGATGATCCCATCCCGTCTTCTGAAACATAAAATGCATATGCGCCGGTCTCCACGGATGTCTCTTCAATAACTTCAACAAGCGTCCCACAGGCCCATCATGCGGAATCGGATAAGGCACAGGAACAATAGCCCTAAACCAGAATTCCCCTTGGGAATCACTCTGCATGATACAGCGACCGTCGGGCCCCTCGCGAATTTCTCGCTGCACGTCATAATGGCCTGTGGAATCTGTTTCCCAGATGTCGATTTTGACATCGGGGATGGGATGTCCGGTTACGTCTTTTAGGGTGCAGAGAATTAGACAGGGCTCGCCTTGGGGATCGTGTGATAGTTTTTCTCCGGATGCTATGGTTTCTGCATCGTGGGTGTGGAAGGGGCCGAGGACACTTCCTTCTGTTGAGGTGGGGGGTTTGGGGTGGTCGATTGCGTCGACTAGGAGGGAAAGACCGAGGATATCGGATAAGAGGATGAATTCCTTTTTCGATTTATTAATTTTTTGTCAAGAGTGAAACTGGAATAATAATGGAATATTTAAGTATACGTACATGTCTCACATCGCTTGATATCTGACCGACTTTCACCAAGAAATCTAATGCCGCCATCCATTCTTTAGTACTTAAACGTGTTTCGCGCGCGAAATCATGGAGATGGGTAACTAGTCTTTCCATAACGTATGTGAGGCGTTCATCACTTCCTTGGGAGTTTATCCGGATGGTGTTTTCGGTGATGTTGTCGATGGTTAGATCTTTCATGGGGGGAATGGTGGTTTGATTGGGATCCATGGTGAGATATGGGTATTTATATAGTGGTACTATGTGGAATTGGAATGAGGTAGAGAGAGACAGAGTGTACGGGTGTGTGTGTGAAGCTTGAAATGCGGGGTAGATAGCTTTAAATTAAGTCAAAGGTCTTGAAGAAAATGAAATAAAATATATGGAAATAGTTGGTGAAATCCCAACCCCTTTCTATTTATACAACTTCGAAAACGAACAGATAAAACGGCTCAAAATCAATATTAACAAATCCTTTATAAGTAATTACAAAACAAAACAGTACATTACATTCCGTCCCGTCCCATCTACCCCTCAACGCGGCAATCAAAACGCGGGGAATTACATGATAATTAGTAGGCTTAGTTAGCTAATTAAAAGATAGTCTTTTCCGCAAGTTTAACCCCACACGAAAATTACTGCAAGGAATTTGATTCGAACCCTTATAAGAGAAGAGATATGGATAAAAGGAACCAAATCGACGAACCATCAGGTGACGAAATCGCAAATGTGGTATTAAAACTATTTGATGAGTTACCCACGAAGAGGAAACCTTTGAATAGGGGAGAAGGAGTTAGGGAATGGGTTCCGCTTAGTGGGATTGTTGCTTCTGGTAGGTTTATTTCTGGGGATTTTTGTTTGTGATTTGAGATGATGGTTTGGAGGTTGGTATTTATGTATGTGGACGGTAAGGCTGATTTGAGGTAGGTGAGAATGGATTGGCTTGTCTATCTCTTGCGTGAGTTGTTTTATTTCTACGAGTGGATATTCCTTCTCTTGTATACGAATTATATACAAAGATGATGATGGTCTTGCGGAACGTAAAGTCACGTTTCGAGTAACTATCAACCTCTCTTCTTCCACTTCACAAACTACCATCACGTCGATTTCCTCTCCATGTAAAACACACCCTAACACCACCCCACCTCAGAACCGGCATGAAATGTCTCCCGCACTCCAAACTCCCTCAAGCACAAGGCAACATCCTCCACGACTGGCACGCCGAAATCCTCTGTTTACGCTCCCTCAACCACTTCCTCCTGCAAGAGATCCTCGCTCTCCTCTCCACCCCCTCCACCCCCTCACAATATCTTCAACACCGTCTCCCAGAAGTCATCACACACGATTCATTCCAACCCTTCGAACTAAAACCCCACATCAAGCTCTTCATGTACTGTTCCGAAGCACCCTGCGGCGATGCAAGTATGGAACTTACGATGGCCGCACAGGATGATGCGACGCCATGGGCTTTACCACCTTCTATTTCCGGGGACGAAGAAGGAGAAGGAAAAATAGAACTTCCCGGCCGAGCCAACTTCCAACTCCTCGGTCGCGTGCGTCGCAAACCATCGCGTCCAGATGCACCTCCCACACTCTCGAAATCCTGTTCCGATAAACTAGCATCCATTCAATACACATCCCTCCTCTCCTCTCTCACCTCCCTCTTCATCTCCCCTCAAACCATGTACTTACATTCTCTCATCCTCCCAGCCACCCAATATAGCGCCGTAGGCTTTACGCGGTGTTTCCAAACGCGATTATCCACCTTACAAAACAAAGCAGAAGGGAAACGAGAAAGCGGATACGGATTCCACGAAATGGGTATTAAAACCACCGCGAGAGAATTCACCTATTCCCGCAGATGCGAGACGAATAATGCGAAAGTGGGAGAATATGTAAGTAGCAATATATCCACATCCTGGATCCGCGGCGATGGGAAAACCGGCGGCGAAACGCTGGTAAATGGTGCGTTGCAGGGGAGAAAACAATTTGATGTGAGGGGTGCTAGTAGGGTTTGTAGGAGAAGAGCGTGGAAGTTGGGGATTGAGGTTTTGGGTGTGATTGCTGCGATGGAGATTGCTGGAAAGGGGGTTGTGGAGAGGATGAGGAGTTGCTTGGCGGTGGATGCGTATAAGGAGTTGAAGGGGAGCGAGATATTGAGGGAGAGGAGGAGGGTTAAGGAGGAGGTGAGACAGTGTTTGGGTGGGTGGGTGAGAAATGAGGGGGATGATGGGTTTGGAGTTGAGGTATCTTAGTGTAGAGTGGTTATTTTATTAAATCAACCACACAATTATCTTGATGTGCATATTTACAATTGTGACGATGAGTACATTGGATAATCCTTATTAGTACGCAAACTCCGCCTGGGTATATGTACCATCATGCTCTTAAGTTCAAAACGCCAATTCAACCCTCGTTTTGATATTCCCAATTTCTCCATACCATGCAAATCTCCTCCTTGCAAACGATGTATCCTAAACGCCTCGAGAGAACTCCAGAGCCGAAATATCGCAGGGTAACCAAGCAAGCAACAACTGCAGTTTAAAAAAGTTGCTCCACCGTGTTTTCAGCATTGTAATCCTTGGTAGCTTCTCTAGTCTCCGCATCTTCAGTTATAGAAGCCTCTTGTTTACTCAATTTTGCGAGTTCTTCCGTCAAAGTCTTTGTTGCATACGCGTATTGCTCTGCATGGTTACCGCGCCAGCCATTGTGTTTGCATTTCTTGAGAGGCTTGATACACAGATTCTTTAATTCATCAGGTATATCTCCTGTATCTGGAATGACTTGACCAGGATATGGAGTAGTTTCACCAATATGCTTTGTTTCCTCGGTACGAGGACCAAGAACCCCAGTGGCGAGATAGCCTTTGCCTTCTTCACTTGCACACCAAGCACCGAACTCATATTCGTTCAGGGCGAGACGATTATCATACCCGCAAATCTCCTTGACATCGACATCTGGGTGTTCTTGTGCGATCTTGGCGCGCCGGTTCATCATGATCAAGAGTTTTTGAGCTGTTTTGAAACTTTCAATGCGTTGTTCAATGATTGTGCGTCTAGCCTTAATCTTTTTTATGGCAGATTCTTCTTCGGGGAGCAGATAATTGAGGCCCAATGGTTGACTTGGGTCGTGGCCTTCAGGTACTGGCAACTTCGGTCTCGAACCAAGAGCATGGAAATCTGTTGCTGTCTTACAAGAACTCAATAATGCTCCAAACTCTTCCCCGCTCAAGGCGCCACCCATAGTGCGTTTCTTATTGGCCCGTAATTTTTCAGCAACAAATTCCCAAAATGCAGTTGCGTGCTCGTCACTACAATACTTGCTAGGTGGATCATCCATAACACGAGCAGCCTTCCGACATCCATCAACATTATGGTATCTGCAAATTCGCTTCCAGGTAGTAAATTCGGTTTCAGAGCTGCAATTTGGACAAATAAATCGATCGAGGAGTTCTTTCGCGTCCTCGACATCAACATCGATACATGAGCAATGGTACCAGTCTTGACAACCTCCCTCACAAAAAATCATCATTCGGTGATCATCAGGACCACGACATATACAGTATTCGCCGCCATCATTGCTGTCATCGTCGTCGGAAGGGTTTCTTAGCCCAGGAGTGGCGCTGTTGCGTTGTGATCTAGCTTCTGTAGGGCCTGTACAAATGTGTTAGTCTGTAAAAGGACCATGCTTAGCGTTGCAGTGGTGGGCAATGTTACCTTCGGGCTTGGCCCCCTTAGGTCGGGCTTTCTTGGTAGAAGTAACGGTACTCTTCTTCTTTGGTACTGGTTTCTCGGCCTTCTCCAACCTCATATGTGATGGCGCAGGACTGCTATGCTTAGGAGCAGATGGCCCAGGAGATCCTTGGCTAGAAGATGGCAGTGTCTTTCGAGCACGGCCTTCACTCTTGATTTGCTCGGAGATACTTAATGGTATCCTATCATTGAAACTCGGTGTACCGTCCCGAGAGCTTGTGGATGGAGCTTTTGGCCTTGGTGGAGGTTTGGGCTTGGGAGTTCTTTTCGGAGCCGGCACGATGCCAGCAGCCAAATCTGCCGCGGCTTCAGCTTCCTTCTCGTCCCTCTCCTTCAGGATTCTGAGAGCGAGTTGATAAGTTTCACCAGTCAGTCTGATCTTTCTAGATTCAGCCGCATTCTTTTTGGCTCTGTTATAGAATCGAGAATCGGCAGCCACGTAAATCTTATTCCATCTGTCATCATCTACACCGGGAGGTGTCGGCTTGGCCTCTGGATATTTGTATCTGTAACCAGGCGCATTGTTTGATATCTTAGATTTAGAAGCTGTAGGTTTGGATTTTTGAGGTTCTGGGGCGTCGGATGGGGATTCGATCCGTGCTTCAATTGGTGCTTCAGTTGGTTCTTCAAGTGGAACGCCATTTGGAGCTTCGAATGGTACTTCAGCATTCATTAACTATAAATTTGTCAATGGCGGAAATTCGAATATCTCAGTGCTTTGCAAAGCTCTGTTCAAAGACCCTTTTAGCTTACCTCGACTTCACCATCCATTTGAGATATTTCCACCGGGGGATCTATATCCATAGAATCCATGATCGTCTGTCCTTGATATTTCCAGTCTGCAATTAATAGGTTAGACCACAAATTGATAGTCGTAGTAGTATTTGGAAGCAATGCCATTTGCTTCAAATGCTACTAAAATGCGATCCAAGGCTGCGCTAGATCGAAAGCTCGGGCCATCATTTTACCGGGCTATCAGCCTTGTATTGGATATCACGTGATATAAACTCCTACAATGGATTTCGAAATCCATCTTCAGATTGTGTAGTGATGTTGCTTTCTATCAAGTGTATACAATATCGTGTTATTCAAGCATATTCGGAAACAGGCTACTGCTGGCTGGAGCAGGCCATGATCAAACAGGTTTTAATCGAACATCTTTAAGTTCAGTTTCTAGGTTTTCGACTCGTGGGAGTGAACTGGAGATGGTTCCGCAAGGAAATCTTCTCTGGTGCTTCCCAACTCTTCGAGGTGAAAGCTCGTTGACAGGAAGTTTTCCATCATGGGTAGTGTTGTAATTTAATAAATATCATTTTAAATACTTCAAAATATTAATTGAAAAAAGGAATTAATATTTTTAAGAAAAATATCTCTTTATAATAAAATAATAATATTTCAATAAATTTAAAGAAATTTCATATTTTCTTTATATTCTTTAATATAATATTCATAAATCATTATGAATCTTCAAATATTATATTCGAATTTATATAATACTATTAATATTATAATTATATAATTCGTACTACGATCATATAATATTATTCGTACTACGATTATATGTTGGAAATGAGGCCATCATAGGATTAGAATTGAGGTCACGTGATCACAATGATGCACAGACCATATTTGGGAATAACCTCAATTCTACTTCTACTAGAATAATAGATCCTTAGTTCAACCTACATAGTCAACAATACTACTACTTCCTGCACCAAAAGTTAACATTATATGATATTATTCGTATTACGATCGAAATCATCGATACAGGGGTATTCAAATAAAGAAACCTAATTAATCGAATATCAGAGGTATTCGAATAAAGGGCCTTTATAATATTAATCAAGATAATTGGAATAATAAACCTTTATTCAAATCGACAGACAGGGGTGGGGTATTGATATATGAAAAAATTCGAAAAGGGCATATAGGAAGACTATACTCTCAATATTGAAGAAAAAGAATCTGAATCCGAATATTATTCAGTATTATTAGTTGTATACAATACAATACCTCTATACAATCCTATATTATTATTATAACTTCATAATTGCTTATTCCATTATAATCTTCGAGCCACTACTTCCAAATTATAAGGTTTATCACCTTCAAATACGTGACCTCCAACAGGTAGAACTCTAATATGATCTCATCGCCACGACCAGCTCATAAGCCAGTTTTCCGCTTCCAAGAATATAAACTTTTCTCTCTAGTATTTTCGGTAGGTATCTGATAGACAAGACTCTAACTATAATATCACAAAGTTCTTTACCTACATCAAAATTGGAGCTCCAAGTCTTCCAAAATCGTGGCTCAAAACTGAACTGGAGAAACAGGAGAGATAACGATAATGACTTCTGCTATTCTGTCTAATGCAAGCTACCGTTTAGAATTCGGGAATTTTCAATTTCAAAGTAATGAGCGGCCATTCCTTCATCTCGAACTTTTTCGCTTCTTTCGCATTCTTCCATTTTATTGAACTTAATAATGTTGTCCAGTATCAAGTCACAGTCGGCACTTCCCTACTCAAAGTCCAAGCAGTCTTGATCTTTAAAGCAGTTCGTCAAGGCATGAAGTTTCTCGTAGCCCGAAGCTACATCAACCTTTGTTGTTTGATTGGGATATAAGTCACACAATGCCTATCATACAAGATCTATCAATTCACGGAGAATATGCCGAAACATCAAGCTTGCATGGAAGTGAAGAGTAGAGCTTTATGGAGGGTACGATAATAGCGACAGCGCTCGAAAGTTGGCACAAGCTTGAAGCCCCAAGTTGTCATGGAGACTTTGCCCCCGCAAAAGCAAGATGAGTCTGACCTGGTTCACTGCAGCCACGATATGCTCTTGATACATCACATTTTTCTTACTTTGGTTGATCATTGATCCGTTCATTGCTCCGCAATGGACGGTTTGGCACTTCAGATCAAAGCGCTGGGTGGGGTGTGTTCTTGCGATGGCAGTTCAAGAATGCATCTCAATAAGGCGGAGTAGTACATAGAGCACATAACAGGTGTGGTGATCGCCCTATTGTCGTGCCCCGGCATGATCATCTTATCGTACCCTACGGAATGCATGTCCTTCATACTCATCCCATAAATTAGGAATCTTGTGATCACAGACCACTGACTATAACTTGTTGTGACGTTTTATGACAAGATTTCGATTATATATCATTAGCAACACGTCATGCAAATTTTGGAGAAGTCGGATCAAATGGAGCATACAACGAGCAGAAGAAATATTAGAGGCTTTGCCAAAATTTGGCGAAAACATCAAGATTGATGAATTATCATCTGTTAAATTACTGGCACTGTTAGCATATATCTGAAATGCCAGAATTGAAGCCATGCTTATCCATTGAGGGAAAGTGTCCCCAAGAAAATCTATTACAAACATCGAACGACAGTCCGAATCAACATCCCTAACATAGACTGGATGGGCCTCGAGATGTTTACGTTCAGCCCGTGGTCCGTGGCCCTCCGGCCCGAATTATAACGCCGATCCATCGCGGAGACGAAGTAGCTATCAAATGAGTAGGGAAAGGCTGAGGGTGGGTGAGCGGAGAAGGTGGGTTGAAAGCCTAGGAAGGAAGACAGTTTCTGGTTCAGCCGAAGAGTCGAACTGCTGTATGCATTGAGTGAGAAGGACGGAGTAGAGGTTGGTTGCCAGCTTTATACAGCACCTCTTTACATTTATCTAATAGCCAGATGAATTGCTCTCTGTGGTTTTTTTCTGTTTCTAAAGTTATGATCGTTCAGCGCCGCAAGACCGATAGCATGAAATGCCTTCAAGCCTCGAGGATCTACGTTTTCCCCTTGAACATTCTCCTGAGCCTGGTAAATAAGGCTAGATGTGAGTGCAATATCACTTGTACCGTTCAAATAACATCGTCACCTCTGTCCCCAAAGTTTTGCTTCTAGGAGCAGACTATCTCCAAGTTTTTTTTTTAGCTTCGTTTACCATTATTTTTCCTCTTGAATGTGCTGGTCGTTATGCTAGCTATTGCGATTATCGTTGAGCATCGGGCCCATGCAGTCTTTTAGTTTGAGAAACTGCTGTATTCCAACACCTCTGATTCCCTAGCAATCATCGTGATGACCTTGAACTGTGCACACATCTCGCGTCGCTTTTAGTCTAAAATGATTATCGCCCACTCCTCCATGAAACTCGATTTGATGCAGTGAATTTCCGCCGCTGCGGAGCACAATTCCTCAAAGATCACATCAGTAAATAAGCACCTTGACCGAAGTTTGAATAGAGGTCTCGTAGTCGATGGAAATAGATAAAAACAACTGTAAGAGTCAATCTAGTATTGAATCAAACTTCCTTCTGTTCAACCATTTAGATCTTCACCAAGAATTTGGATAATCGATCAAGTCTTACTTTGTAACTCCTGATGATTTACACATAAAATGATGACTATCTATGTACATTGTAATGATTATAGGAAGTGAGGCTCAAACGTTGTGCGCCTATTCATTTTCGCAACAAATAATGATGACATCTTAAGACTCCAAAAACTCGAATTATCTGCTACCATGTATTCTTAATTCTTGAACGTGAATGTTTTCTTATTACTCCGGATCGACACAAACATGATGGCAACCCCGGAAAACCTTTCCTCTTGATGCCCAGATGAGTTTTTAGGTTGATATCCTTTAACAGCGCGGTACCATACTGATGGCCCCGGCGGCAATGAAATAAATTGAGCATATAATAAACCTAGCTACACTACCTCACAACAAAATTGAACAGAACGATCACGACTAGAATGCCTACCCAGTTCTGACGTGGTATTCAACCGGTGAACGCTATAAAGAATGCACGACTTTTTGAATCAGCCCACCACCATGGGCAAGGTACTGTGTGCTTCACGGCGTATGAATCGCACCTTGGTACCGAAATTCTTCGGAAAAAGGGAAGGTTCTCAAAAAGGAAAATGTTTTGTGCTGGCTATACTAAGCATTGCAACAACTGATAGAATTATAAATAATGTGACGTATGCCCCTGACCAACGTCTACATAGGACCCCTACTCGATCTTCCCATTCATTCCCATATCATCTCCAATTATCGGGCAATCAATCTTAATTGAGCATACCGTGTTGAGTTTTGATAGACTAGGGCATCCGAGACATTATCCCAAAAAGCACTTCATCCCAGCTCGGTAAAGTTACCGTGGACACATGCAAATCCTTCGGGGATTTCTCTCGTCATTTGGAATAATGTGGCTGGCTTTTTATGTCTTGAAAAGCAAAACAAAAAGCTTTGGTACGTTTGGTACCTGGGACTTGTCAAAACATCGTACGATGATCTGCAAAGAGTATCTAGACTTAGAAAGAACGTCGGTCAGAGTGCCATTTCAATCTTCGTTTACATGTTGCTTTTCGAGGATTTATATTCGTGGGGATCGGCATATCGCGATGGTTTTTATTTTGGAACATTGGGGAAGATTTCGGGTGAGTTCAAGTTATCGGGTAAATTGAGGTAATTCGGAATGTCAATGGGCCACGATTAACCCGACCTTTTTTTAGTTTTGCACAATTAGATTTGATTAGATGGCACACGTAGCGACGAAGTATCCCAGTTCATTGCCAATGCATGATGGGGGGGGATGGGGATGATAAATGGAGCAAGGCCGCTCCCAGATCGATTGCAAGTTACTCGTGCGGCCAGAAAGTATAAAACACTTTCCTATAAAGGTTTAACTAACACAGGGAAGAATCTTCTAGGTTCTGAAAGGGTATAGCTTTTATTGATCTTTATACGATACAGCAAAGTTAATAAAATGAAGCGAATATAAATGAATATTTTAATAGATTTTCGACAATTTTTTATATTGATTATCTATTTAAAAAATGGAATTAGTAAAAAGTATTTGATTTCTTCGATCAATTTACTCTATTTCTCTCCACTTTTCTAAACCTATATAGGAAAGTGTTCTATACTTTCTGACCGCACGAGGAAATGCACCGACAAAAACCAGGATCAAGTATCTACAGAGTAGACAACGATACCGGGTCCTCCTCGTTGTTTTATGTTGTCATGTCTATTTTTCCTCACCGTTTTGCGTGCAGGACGCTTGTCTTACGAGTTCAGTGCCCAGAGTGCCGATCTTAGGCTTTTGCGCGGGTTCTGAAACATATACCACCACGACAGACAGGTAACGTTCGTTAGGGCCTGTACTCGTGTACTGGCGTGTAGTGGGTTCTAATGGCGGTGACTGGATTTACATTAAAAATGTCTAATTGCCGCCATTGCTACTATCTTAATTCTCCTGTTATACCATTAACAAATTTCCGCAATACTCACTTACCCATAAATTCCACGTGGTAAAATTAGCGTTTCCGTTTCCTCTCCCATGATGCCTGCAACACGTCGAATTGTTTTGGTAAGTGCTTCCTGGACTTTTAATTTACGATGATATTCGATGTCATACAAATTATACAATATCAAATTTTAGGCATATACTCCGTGCGTGTAATGATAATTTCAGACATGTTGTAGGGCTTAGATGAATATCAGTGTGCTTGGCGGTGGTTGGACCCTTAGTCCCCACCCATAGTACCTTTCAATAACGTTCTTTTTATACAACTTGCCAGCAGAAATAGGAGTTATGGAAGGATCGCACATCTTCTAGAGTACAAAAGATGGATCCGATAAATATATTGCGTGGCATAGCAAATCTCCGACGCATGTCACTGCTGAAGAAGTTCCGGTGTATCCCCCTTCTGGAACGATGATATTTGGATTATGCTAGAACCGGGAACGAGTGATGAATTGGGTTATATCTGAGAGCCTTTATTGCCGATACGGAGGCATGGTGTCTGGATTTGGGTAGGTGACTAGGGATGAGGATTACGGGCGTCGATGGAGAGAATCTTAAAAGGTCAATTGTCAGTGCCAACCACTGGAGAAGTTCCATCGCTTGACACGAACTTGACACGACCTCTAGTGGAGACATCTCGCGTCGTACCACATTGAAAATACCCGAGAGGTCTCACAGGGCTTCTGGCAAGGGATTGGGCAGATAGGAGATAAGTAATCAAAATGTTATGTAGAAGTGGATTGCGGGGGCTTCCTTGAATTGCGAGGGTTGCCAGTGGATTCAGAAAGTTGGTGATGAAGTTAGTTGTGTGTAATAATTTGAAATTTCGCTGTAGTGTGTTTGTAGCGCCTGCGAGCTGTAGAATGGGAAGGACAGGGCTTGTTGAAATAAAGCTTGGTTTCGCTGCGGTCAAATTAAAGTAAAGGTGTGTAATTGATATTGTGTTCGGAAACGGCGGAAAGTGCTACATTTTTCGGTAAGTGAGTGCTTGTAATTTGTTGTACACTCTCGCTTGTTTACTTCCTGGCGGTGGAGCGGGAACGCAAACTGGAGCAGATTATTTATATCCTGCGTCTGCTCTTTTTTTCCGGTCTCAGATTTCGTCACTCTCGTGCCATCTGCAGTTGCAGAATCAAGTTCATGTCCAAGTTGGGCTAACAGCTCGGCTGTACACTCAGTGACAAAGTTAGAACTGCACCACAATGTTTTTGCAGGTTGTGGAACTTTATTTGCTTCCCAGGTTCCCCTCACTTGCGTCGAAACTCTTTTTGCAGCACTACTGTGGACTCTCTCATTTACACAACCAAGCACTAATGGTAATCTATCGATCTAAAGTTCTCCCAAACCGTAGATCATCACCCAGAGTACATATCTGTAAATCTTGTTCATGGTGTTAGCTCAAGGGCTCCGCGAAGTCTTCGGCGACAAATGACTCGTGGGTGTAGTATCTAATATATGATTGCTGATCCGAAATTTGTGCTGCGCAAATAACTTTACTTGGCTATACTTTTATAACCACATCAATACTACCGTGGACATACACAAAGACAAAAGGAAAAGGAGGCACCCTGGCGACAGAAAAAAGTATATAGAAGTGGTCAAGTGATTTCCGTAACGGTGCAGATTGATTGATGACCATAGCCACCGTTGATATTGGGCGGATAGTCCCAAGATGCAGGAGATCTTCTTGCACGATGGGTCCTTGACGTCTACTGTGGATACAAGTCTAGGTTCAGGTTCCAGAGCAACGTTGCTCGCAAGGTTAGAAGAGTGGAGAGGAAGGTGGTCTGGTGCTCCTGTTTTGATTTTTCTCCATATTATCTGAGTTTTTTTTCTTGTGGAGGGAATGGAAGTGGAGACAATGTAAACCACTTTAGGGAGTGTTTGTGAAGGGCTTGAACGCCAGATGTTGCGTGTAGCATGTGCGGCAGTGTCTTGTAGAAATTGTTTTTTGTAAGTGTTCGTGAATGGGAATGTGGGCGATGTTTTCCTCAAGCTGTGATTGAAAGCAAAATAGATTCAGAAATTATGGTATGAAATAAAGGTAGTTCATGGAACTTCGTTAACCTATTCTTCGGACCCTTGCAAGAACTTGAAAATTAAAGTGTTGACTTTCGAATAAATATGAAACTCTTTGAATAGCAGTGGGTACTCAAGATAGAAGAATGAGGGTTGTTTCTGTGCCCCTTGAAGGTGTCGCTTTTGAATTGATTCCATTACTTTTACACTATCATTTGTCTATTCTCTAGAGAATGGCGATGGACCTGCAAGCATCTCTTCATAATATTCTTCATCCCATTCTTTTGTTTTTTCCCAGAGCCAACTCGCGACCTTACGGTCCCTTTGTCTCAACTTTGTCTTCACATAGTAAATCCGTTCTCTCGTAGCCTCCGAGGAACTAATAGCCATTAACGCCCCTGTAAATGCGGACCGCAGATATTATCCAACCCCCAGTGTTTCTAAACGCCTCTCATAAATATACAGATCCTCCCAAGAATAAGAACTATAGACCAAAGGACGGGTATCGTGAGTAAGGAAAGCCATCCCACACAATACCCAGCTAGTTATACATTATTGACGAGTGAAATTATCATCCATCATGGCTATTCGAACCACTAAGACGACAATGCTCAGACCATAGATACACTTTCGAAACTGTGGCACCCTCGCTCATGCCTCTTCATGTTGCTCCTAACACTGAAGGCCTTTCCGCAATTTTGATGGGGACACTTGAAGGGTTTCTCGCCAGTATGTGAGTGGCTGTGAATTCGAAGACTCGACGGTCTCGAGAAAGCTTTATTGCAAGTTTGACAGATGTATCTATCTTGTGATTGAGGGAATGATGCTGCAGATGAAGGCGAGATGTAGTGATGGTGTTGCCATGGATTAGCACCAGAGGATGGAGTCAGAGTCACAGACACTGGCATCATTGGTGGAGGAAATTGCTATTGAGTTATTAGTCACACTGTTGCTCGGTTGATAATCAAGATATAAACATACCTGTGGAAGTGGTCTTTGATAATATAGTCCAGCAACCTGGGGAGACTGTGTTTGTATTGGACTCGGGTAGTAGGAGCTCAAAGACTGGGCTCCTGGAGACATAGTATATGAACCATTGAATGGTGAATGAGTATACTGCATTGAAGCCACTGGCATTGAGACCCTTCTAGTAACAGCTGGGATTGGCTGGCGTTGCGCGTGAGGCTCCATATTGTTGATGGCCGAGATCTGGGAAGGATTGAAGTAGTAACTTGGTGCTGAGACTACTGAATATGATGAAGTAGATGCTTGAGATGGAGATTGTCTGCCGTCAAAGCCGCCGTCAGATTGCATTGGAGGTGTGGGTGGAAGAGCACCTCGTGAGCTCATTGATGGGGAAGGACCGTACTGGTGTCCAGATTCAGGTCTGTATTCTTCCTTCAAAGCAGCTGAGGAAGAAAATCAATCATTTGAAATATAATGGAGGATCTGAGAGTACTAACCTTGTTGTGGTGATGACTGCTGCTGAGTTTGCTCTGTAGGACTTGATCCATCGGCCAAACCTAATAGACTTGAAATGGATGGTAGGGAACATTTTGAAGTTTCGTCCACAGGTGGCGATGGCGGTGGTTGAGGTGCGTTAACGTATGTATAGGGAGAATGTTGAGTCATAGCCTGGGTACTATAAGGATTGGAAACCAATGGTGAAGCCATTACTTTTGGTACGTTGTTATATTGAGAGAAATGTTGTTGATAATTTCTTCGTTCGTGGAAGAGACTAGAGAGATTCATAACCCGATACGAAATACGAAGTAGATCTAGATCCAAGATGTCCACCGTCGGATGTTGTAAAGGTCGAATAGAAGTTGATGAGTAAGAAGATGTAGGATGTTGATTAGATTATTACTTCGAGGTCTTCCGTATGTTCCACTGGACCGATGATATATATAAACTGGCTGAACCTATTGCTTTCAAGATACGCCTGCGAATACAAGAATTTCGAATGGCGAGAGGGATCGATAGATATTAATATCAGATCTCCCGAAGACAGTGGGTGTGGGCGATCAGCGCGAATCCACCAAAGAGATCCTGGTTAAAGAGATCCTGGTAGGATACCAGAGTAACACTTGCTGTCACAAATTGGGTGGGTCTACTTTCCGGGACTGTGACTTCAGATGCCCCAAACTTGGCACAAATAATAATACTCGATGGATGGGATGATCCGGACGACCGTCTGGCTTCATATTGGACTACGGGATTTTCGCCGCCTTTTGGTATTGCTCGGCCGGTACTGCGTGCTCGATGTGGACGTGCAGGCACTGCTGTGGATGAATTTCTAGGATTGTCCAGGGTGGGTCCAGGGGGTCTCATGCCTGCAATGACCGTTACTTTCCTTATGCACCCGCTAGTGGAGGGGATTGGCTAGGGTAAAGATGCTTGTTTAATACGGGCAGGCATGCCTCGGAGCATAACCCATTTCAGATGTCGTGGATCCTTCTTTCGACATAATTTTCAGGTTTTGAAGGGTGACCCTGCCTGTCACTTCTTGGGATTAGGGTTTTTTGACAGCTTGCTAAGAAAAGGATATGAGACGAGTGACGCGCAAACCGTGAGTCCAAGTTGGGATCTACTGGTATGAATCCTTCTTTCAGTGCTATATCGGCAAATTAGCAGCACAATGCTCTTTTGGAGATTGGAGATTTTTAAGCCTTGAAAAGTTACATTAGAAGGGTTGACGATGAATTATAGTGGAGTACAGGGTATGACTTGAGCCTTCAAAGTTTTAACAGGTAGACATTAGGTATACTGTAGCTACAATACATCTAGAGCCTACCTAGGTATAAATATTGTTAATAATTGTGTACAGTACACACTGTGATATAACACAGTATCTCTTATTCTGGCAATTACCATGGAAATAATTCAGGCGATGGATGACTTTCGTGTTCTGTATCTCCCTAGGTCATGTAGGTTTAGATGCATACTAGCTTTCAAAAAGTCTGCGTTTTACATCTATACAGTACAAGCTCTCCAAGTTCCCCAACTTATCTCGAAGTTACAAGTCGTGACCGTACAAGAATTATGCCACCTATAACTCAAGAGTCTGTTCGCGGAATCTGCTACAGTTGATGGATCAATTGAATTTGCTGGTGCACTGGTGATATTCTGACACAATCCGCCTTTCTTGGGACGAATAAGCGTTGCAAGTAACCAGTAAAAGTGCAAGTCGGTTTGGAGTAAATTGGACGGTTTTATGGAAGAGCGGCTTCAAGGCATTCCCTTGCTCTTTAATACCCTTACAGTTGTTCCAGCGATCGCCCGCTGCTTGTCTCTGCCGGTGCTCGCTTGGAGGATGGGGGGGGGGGTCCGTGATAAAGGTTGGATGAATGATATGATACAGGGTTTCCCCTCCGCTCATTTGAATGGAGACAAGTCCAAATTATTTGATGAATTATCCACGGTAACGTCAGGACCTAGAACATCTAAACAGCGAGGTTGCCTGTCGAGGCTTGAAGAAATATAATGTTGTGGCCAGCGCAGTGAGATTATCTTTTGTTACACGGCGTGATGAAGTGCCGGTAGAGAAATAATCTTTGCAATACTGATGATATTATGACCATGGACGGCCGTCTAGCTTAGGGATAGAGTTTCATCTCTATAACAAATATCTATCAACAATAGAGAACATTGTTCTTTTTATCCCCGAAAAAGTGATCGCCACTATTTTACTTTAGATGTTGCCAGTTCATATTTCCTTCGTGTGCAGGGTAGGTTTCTAGGTTTTGAGGCACGAGTTGAGGGAAAGTTTGACATAGTATGAGGGCAATATCAATATGATTGTCTACTAAGAGAAAGCGATGTGTTGTTCGTGTTTATCGGTAGGTTGCTGTTTAATTTTATTCAAGAGCCTAGGCTACCATTTTAAAGACATTCTAGAATGTTACCCGTGCCGTCTCTACTACCCTCTGTGGGACTTCAATGCTCCTGTCAATAATCAACCATCAAATCACACTTTGCCCACACTCTTCCCACGCTTTTCATTACTACGGCCCGTGTTGACCATGTTTTTCTCTACTCTGTATACTAGAAATTAGATGTACAGTGCCGTTGGATCATGATCATCCCGGCGCAAGGGATACGGGATGTTGCTTGAAGTTCGAAAATGATGTGCTGCAATCTTGGGTAAATTTTTGGTCGGGAAGCATTTTGACCAAGTAATAAAAAGATATATTAATTGTTACAGTGCTTTCGTATGAATATAAACAAATTTCGGTCTTGAAGCTTCATTGGGAATTAGATAGATATTTGTTTCAAGGAGCTGAATATTTTTTGGGCTGAATGATCTGGGTTCAATTTAGGTTCACTCTAGGTTTACTCTACTCTAGGTTCATGAGAATCATTGAGAATCCCTAACCTTTCGCCCATGATTGTCATCAGGCAAAAGTCGGGACATATCGATGGTTTATCAATAACAATTTATAAATAATGTTTAATTACCCATCATGCCAACAAGTACAGAGTATAGCTACGGTGTGGTACCAATGAAAGACATCGTACAATAATTTCATTGTGGTTTTCGAGCATAAGACTTTAGAGTGGTACATATATCGTAATAAGAAGATGGGGGGGCTCTCTGAAAATAATCTACTGGATATCCTCAACTACTTTACTGTACGCTGACTCACTGAGAAATCTTGTGGCATTGTACACAATGGCACAATAACAGTTTTTCATCACCACATTTTAACCCAGTCAATGCCGCTTTCAACTCTCGATAGCTCGTTCCTACCTAGTACCAACCCTTCTACTCTGTAAGTTCGTTCTTAACAAGCAGCGCTATATACCCAGACAACCTAGCCAAACACGAGGTTCGGTTATATCCATGGCCAACATATTGGGTTTAGCTTTGACATCGTCTGCCCCTGTTCTCCATTAATGTGACCATAGTGATCGCTCTTGCCTCGGATAATGCAGATCTTAGTACGCACACCATCGGTAAAAGTATCTCCATATCTGACAGACCGGTTGGACCGTTGGAGAAGACAGAAGATACATGGTAACCTTCTGCTACATCCAATTGCTCAGCTGTAGTGTGACCGCATCTTATTTACTATGCATAGGCTTATAAGCACGATACTATTGAGGAAACACCGTAAGACATGTTAAGGTACTGGAAAATAGAAATTAGCCAGTAATTTTTCTTTTCCTTCACATGTTTTTGTATGTTCGTCTAGAAGACACAGCTACGCTAAAGTGCTACCGTAACGCCGCGAAGCCCCTTCATTACCCCCTCCTGGAGAAGAGACCTGGAGTAGTCTAGCAACTGCAGAGGCTGAAAAAAGCATGCCCAATAAGTTCTGTTCGCGTCATACCAGTATAAAAAAAGAATCTAGTAAAATGTGGTCAATATAAATCAATTCGCACGATCGCGTGTATTATAGTATAGAGTATAGTCACCATTGAAAACTCGGCAAGTTCAGGGACGTTGGGCGTTTAATTCAACTACCTACACTGCATCAGACAGCAGTCGAACAGAACATGATCAATTCTCCGTGGCCTTGCGGATTTGTCATGTTTCGGATGCCCACAAGCATTTTCGAAAATGCGGCAGATGATCTCCCGAAGAGGCTTTCTCGCTTCCAGATCAATGCGAAGTAGGCAAAATTTGTATCATACCGTCTCTTAAATAATAACGACAAGCATGAACGGGCTGAAATGTGAAAAGTATCACAGTGAGGTAACTATCCGTCTTTCATGCCATAATCACCAATAACTATCTTCGCCGTGCTGTGTACAATACTGTGTACAAGTGGACAGTATGTGTTAGTTGTTCTATAGGCAGCATTGAAGCTAATGGTCATCGCACATCTTACCCTGCGGCGCGGCGCAAATGCGAGGTGATAAGGATATCGTGGCTCGTGCCTATGGGAATCTTCGGAGATGATTCTGCAAGCAGTTATCCTGGCAGATTGATTAAATTAATCAATCATGAATTTTCACTGGCTCTACGGATTTTTGCCTTGCAATTCAATGAAAATGCATTGAAGAAAACGAAAGGTAAGTTCATCCCTTTTACCTACTTGGACTATACATGAGGACAGACTAAATAAACCTCACACCAAAACCATACTCCTTTCCAGAATCTAAGCTTAAGAGATCAATGTTTCGATAACCAAACCTATACCTATGTTGGAACGACGAAGGTGTCATGAGGCTTACTCCCCATGTGTATCTCGAGCTAAACTTGCCAACGGAGGGTATATCGTCATCGAGCATTGAGTTTAATCATTGGATTATGATTGGTGTCAAAATTATCTCCTTGCAGGATGATCTTCGCATCCCAGCGATACTCATTACCAGGACCCCAGGAAAGTGGCAGCTTTGGTCGGTCCTTTTCAACCAAGGATTATCGCTGATAGCCACATGGGGCTATGGATTAAGCTTGCCCCGCGGTCGTCAAAAGCTACTATTCATGAACTCATACAGTTCGTTGTCTAGGTTGATCTTCGACTCTATGACCTAATAAGCATAACCGGTCAGTTCCTCGTCCAGTAGTAATATGCAAAAGGACGAACTACTTCAAGCATTGTCGCAAACATATATAGGTATATGCATAGCCTGCTATATGTAATGCTACCCCAACATGTAACATTTGACGGGTGTTCATTTTTCAACAAGAACAAAAGCTATTGAGCTGACGACTTATACGTTACGATTCGCGAACTCAACAATTCAACTCAGGAGCAAAGACTTCTCTGAGTCAGGGACTCCTCAAATCATCGACTGGATGGAGTAATGAATGCATGCATCCGGAATAGGCAAGGTTTCCCACCAATACGCGTTTGCACAGTGCACTTACTTTTTAGCCCCTTGATTAATATGTAATGCATGTTCTCACAATCAACTTTTCGTGACGCTAACTTTTCATCACACCTTCAAGAATCGTTGGTAGAGTCTAATCTCTAGCATGGGGCTTCTATCTCTATCAACTCTCTTTCTTTTCCTGCTACCAAGAAATGCGAGAATTGGGGTCACCCAACAGATCCGGGCTGCATATTATTTGCATATATTGGATCTTGATGTCCATCTAGGATCGAACTCCGGAGGACAGGCAGCATTTACAGGCGGGGGTCGATCATCCGTCAAAATCCGTCAAAACCTGCTTTTAACGCCTGCTCATCCTTCACAATCCACTTCGCCAACTCAAAGATGGGCACAGGCGTATCTCTACTTGTTACGAATATTCTGAGAACAGGCTTTTATAATCATGGAGAAGCCTTTCACATCCCAACTGGAAGATTCTGTAAGGAATCTTATTGTGTCTGTGATTTGATTGATTTACGACGAAAGTGCCACCGGATCCAGCCATCATCCGAACTTTTACAAACTTAATCCATTTGGCAAGAAAACATTCATTTCAAGTATCTTCAAGTTTATGGTCTTATAGTGCGCAGCTCTTAAGTTCCTTGTCTCGAAACATAAGAAAGAAGCGTACCCCGGAAATTGATTCACATTATGCTGCACCTGTTTTGAGTTGTCTCTGCAGCCGCCGACCGAGTCATTGTATTCCTATTTGGTCCACAAGGCCGACACCATGAAAACCATCATGTCTGTCCAGGTGCTATGAAGAGTATTTTCCTTCACTTTTTGCGGGCGGTACCACATTATTTATTTTCTATTAGGGCCCTGGACCTATAAGACTAACTACTATAAGACATCGCTTCAGGCTTCAGGCTTCAGGCTCAAGGCTTCAGGCTCATTGCACCCAACCATGAAACTTTGTGCTTTTTCGGGGATCTTTATCCCTATTTCTACTATACATCTGAACATTGATTTTTCAAAGATAATCATCATTTTCCGATAAGTAGTAAGACGAACCAGTTATTCCCAACTACTGATCATGGCCGTTTTCGTGGAGTCACTCCCATTCGGAGATTTTGTGGAGGGTGGATCAACTTAAGAACCTTAACATATCTTCTAGATTGGATCGGGGTAAAGATCGGATGCATCGATGATATCGCAACTTTTCCCGTTCCCGATATACTTACCGAAACAACCCATGGCGAATACATGATTTAGGTTTCACGGATCGAATATTGGAAGCGATCATTGGGCTATAGTTACCATTCTCATGCTTGGAGCAACGTTTTTATAGGTCTGTGATCAGACACTCGACTACTTCAGATCCATTCACTTCGTAGACATTCCCGGTTTTGGTTAATGACTGTCATTTGCAGGACCCAGCATAATCTATTTCAAGTTCTTAAAAAGACTTCGTCCCCAAGAACAGACTAACTCGAATCACATCACCAACTTGAAAACACGTTTTGGCACGTAAGATAAAAGACTTGAGTTCCACAAGCCGGTAGTAGGTCACTGTATGCATCCGCAAGTGGGGGCCAATCTACCCCTCCGATCAAGTAAGTTATCCTCATCGGGTCAACAGTCTCACAATTTTGCTTGCGTTATTCATCTCTTGCATTTATCATCGCCAGGCTTATCAACCTTCTAGGCTCCAGCCCAGCGAGTTCATTGTACTCTACAAATTTGGAAACACTTTGACGATAGACACACAGAATGGATGTATCGCATTTATATTCGCGCTCCAGTTATACTAAGGGTTTGATCTGCAAGCGAGCTGAATGGCTTGTTCATTAAGGCCGAAAGTCACCCCATTCTTACAAAGTCACATGCAGACACCCGTATCTATGAAGCCAGCTTCTATATCCGCTAAATTCACTGTGTGCTCGTTGAGAGGTATCGTCTCCCTGGAAAAACTGTTAGGATCGTATCAGAAAAGAGTCGATTCTTGTATTTACTGTACCTTCATACGTATTATCCTACCTTCACGGTCAGGCGGCAGTCAATTCCCTAAATCTCGGCAGAAGCCACCTCGGACAAAAATTCCCCATAGACGTTAAAATATTGCAACGTTGTGGCTTCTTTTCTTTTCTTTTGATATTCTTCGACGTCTTTTTCGGTTGGAACGGGATGATGAATATTGGTGGCGTCTTCAGAGAGGTGATAGTTGACGACTTTCAGAGCTAATTTTCTTCTTCTTTGACAGCCCACAGATAACCTCTGTTGGCTGCAAACAAAGCACAGAACGCGGGGCTTGGGGCTGAAAATGGCTCGTCTGGCCTATTTTGGTATAATAGTTTATGATATCTAAGAAACAAGCTTAAATGTCGATTTTTTGGTTTGTGCCACAAAGCAAGCTGGGGAGATGTAAGCACAAGCACTGGCACTGACAAACGGTTCCACCAAACTGAATCGTCCGTCTCACGGCAGGCTTGGAACATAGCTGAATAAGTCGATTGAAGAAATATTTACGGGCGCAGCTAAGGCTGAACATCTAGAACCAATTCGAAGCGCGCGTCCCTGCGTCTGCATTTTGAATTAGATGATTTTCATCTTCACCTACATTTATCCCTAGGTACAATACAACCAAACATCACACACACACACAAATCGCGACAATCTAACTTATCTTCTACATAAATAACCGGAAAGAAGCATCCACAATCCCCGTTCCCTGAAAACTATCTCCTTCGCCCATCTCTCTGCATAATCATCTCAAGTAAGACCATGTCCGCCCTTCACACATCATCGCTACAACCAACACCCCTTCCGCAACCCCTAGCCCGATTATGATAGCTCAAAGTCGCTAAGCCTAAGCCTAAGCTGCTCTCTCCACAGCGATCCTTTAATTCATGGATAAATCATCCAAGCGAAGCTCGCGAAGCACTAGAGAAATCAGATCACCCCCTGAATACACGTTCACCACACCGCATGCTTAGCTGCCCCGGATCGTCGAGCGCGTGGTTCCCCGTGCCAGAGTTTTCTGTGCGAGTTGCTGCTGAGTCCTGACGAGGTAATATAATAATTTTGTTTGGCTCGAATCCTGTTGGGGTAAATAGGGGAGTAAGATGAAATAAGACGGGATGTGAGTACGTACATGGAGATTTTCCGCAAAGTGGCTTCGGAGTGGCTTCCGGATGGGAAACGTGGCGTCGAGGCCTGGGGTTTTCTTTTCGGATTATGCTGCTGGATAGGAGATATCGTATGATAGCAGCATGATAGGGGTATGATAGGAGAAATTGTTTTTGATTTACTTCAGGGGTGCTGTGGGACGGGGAAGACTTTATTGGAGTGATTTTCACGTGAACGCTACCAAAAAGTTATGTTACAGGGACTATTTGGGTGAATCATGGTCTAGACATATCATATATTACTTCTGGCTCGCGAACATCAGAATGCACGCACGATTCATCAAAGTACGAATCTCCTGGTCCGCAACTCTCTAGGGACCAAAATCTATATATCCACCACCAATGCTCCTCACAACCCTGTCTGACTCTTTATCCGTCGGTCCCTCTGCCCCGAAGGCCTGCTCAACCCCGATACCCTAGTTCTGAAAGCCCGATGCTTCTGATCTGTGGAATGTGTCGTCGAGAGTCTAGAATATATTGATGTTCGAGATTTTTATTTGATCATGATTGAGATTGCGGTCTTGGTGGCTGATTCTTTGTTTGTCTTCACTGGTTTGTTTGAATGAAAGTCATAAAGGTTTGCTGTATACTTATTATACTATAATGCACCATCAAACACGCATCCCAACAGTATTACAATTCGTACGCAGTAATGATATCATGACTAACACCACATCAATATCACTCACAAGAGTACATACGTATATCGAGCATAAATACATACTATACTATCATAGTATAATTCCAAATCAACAATGTTGAAAAAACTCCTAATTATTAGAGCGACACCGATCTCCGAAAAAGAGAAAAAAGTATCTTTTCAATTCTTCTTTTACCAAACATCTTATTGTAAGTCTTGTTTCATGTTTTTAGATATGATGAAATGATGAGAAGAATATACGTAAAAGACGTGCGCTTTTTTGTTAAGGTGTCTGGATTCTGGATAGGTTAGTAAAGAATGGAAAGCTCTATCTTATATATATATCTGAACTTCATCATGTTATATCTACAAATCCTACTCCAATATCCGATCATATTATATCATATTATATCCTCAAACACAATAGCTCCCAATAAGCCAGAAGCAATAAACAGCAACCATTGACCATTATCCAAAAACAAAGCATCAGCATCATCATCATCATCTCACCCATATCTCACCAACCTCACCTCCCAAACAAACAGTAAAATCCTCATCACCGAACACCTCCATACCCAAAAGTAAAATCCCCACATCTAGATAGTAATTTTCAAATTCTGTTCTGTGAAAACTTAGTCTTAGAGAAATAGTGGAATGAGATGAAACGCTTCAGCGTGCCAATGTTTAGATGATGAAGTAAAGTAGATAAAGTTTGTGTCATGTTTTTTAGGGTTGAGGGTTGAGGGTTGAGGGTTGAGGTTTGAAGTTTGAAGTTTGAAGTTTGAAGTTTGAAGTTTGAAGTTTGAAGTTTGAAGTTTGAAGTTTGAAGTTTGAGATGTAACATGTAACACGGGCGCGTGGGAGGATGGGACGGCTGGGGTTACGTATTCTCACTGTTGTGTGACATGAGACGAGGTGAAACTTTGGGGATGGGGGCGGAGAGTATTTTTACTGGAGTTATTCATTCATTCATTCATAATTTGGGTTCATTTGATATTTTCGGATGATGGATGTTTATTTATAGGAGAGAGGGGGAGGAAGGAGAAAGTGTGAAGTATACCTAGTTATAGACGGGATAATTGATTGATTGATTGGTGTGAGTTGGAAAGCTACGAGGAAAGACAAAAGGGCCGAAAGCAATAATGAGTTGGTTTTTATGACCTACAGTGAATAAGTCAGAGTTTTCCATTCAAATTTGCTCCCTAATTTCGGGCTATCCCAGATTCAATATACAAAATTTTACTTTATTAGAAAGATCTTTTGAGATCCAGAACCTTTCCTTTCAAGCCTCTAGACCTCAATCGAGGTTCTTTCTTTCCCACCCGCCATCCCTGTACATGGAATATTTCATTGCTCCCTCTTATAGGGAAGCTTAGCCTGGGAATAGTGGCATATTCATCGTAAACTAGAGTATAAGCTTTAAACGAAGAGTATGCCCAGATTCCTGAGCTATACCCACCTGAAATGCGAAGCATTTCAATACCTTTGTTCTACTCGATATGATATTGTGAAAGGCATAAATAGTGTTGAAACAACATCAATCAATTGAAAGCGCAAGAAAGCTCTGTATCATGAAACGAAACAATTGTGCGGAACGGAACGTTGATAATTGATATGTGCGGGAGGGATGAAGAAATGCGGAGGAGGCAGTGCAATCTCAATTGACCAAAACTACGGGAATGTGATTGGTGGTTTGCTGAATGACAGACGGCAAGTTTGTGGAGGAGGCTATGTAATGTCTATCAAACACGCGGGACGGGAGGAATAAAGGTTATCAAGACTTCATGCCACACCCAATCTAGCACACCTAAGGTCTCTCGGTTACATGAAGAATCTCCTTATATCAAAAGTGTCACACTTTATAGATATCTGGAGGGCGTTCAATAACTTTGATTGTCGTTCCACTAGATGATGAGTTAGTCTCTCCAAATTGTAATGTCGTCCACATTTTAACGTACGTAAAGTGTATCATGAAATACTTCCGGTCCGGTTGCATACAATTCCCACCCAAACTTCAATCTGACATACTGGATGAGGTGGCTCGCAACCTTGACATGTCCCACGTCTGTTGGGTGATAAGCTGGTCCAATGTCATTGTGCTGCATCAAACCTGTAGTGTTGAAATAAGATACGAATGGTGCAGATGTTTTATTGGACGAATAGGTGGAATTGGTATGCGGATTGTACAGTATAGGGTTAGATAAGTACTCTTTGGAGTTGAAATACTGATAGATGTTGTGTATTTCGGTGGTAAATCCTTGAGCTTGAGCATAAGAATTTCCGTAGGCAAAAAAGCCTTCCCAGAGAGACTGGTTCTGTCAGTAATGTTCATACACAAGTAGACTTAGACTTACCATGATAATTATTTGAGCGTTGGGCCAAACAGCATGGATACCTTCGATCAGCAAGGTATACTGAGCAACGTATTCAGCACTAGTAACATTGTTTGCCTCGTTGCTATCATTAGTCCCCAGGTTAATCACTACAATATCTGCATCGTCTTGCTTGGAAAAATCCCAAAATTCTGGCTTATCACCCCATATTTGAGCTGCGCGAGGGCTAGTATCAGAAGTATAATACCACTGATGAAACATCCCTCGAGTATTACCGAAACATAATTGGTCATACAGACAAATGCCCGGATATGCTGTAATGGAGTACTCAGTATTTCCAAGACCGGCTCCCATGCCATACGTGAAGCTTGAGAGACCTTCTAGAGTAGCCGTGTACCCTGATGAAAGGGAATCTCCAATGAATTCGATAGACCTCGAATACTTGGGAATTTTGATCAGACTTTCGCCTTTACTCAAATGGACGGCAGAGATTTGGACGCCATAGGCCCAGTTCGTAACTCTCAGCTCAAACGTCGATGGATTTATGGGCCAGGGGATGTCGACTGCAGGAGATTCTGGACTGACGAGTAGATGCGTCGCATTTGTAGTGATATTGGTGAATTGCCAATCCTGTCCATTTACTCGATAGCCGATCAATACCGTGTCTGAAGTTAAAGGTCCAAAAGTAATTGCAACTTCTTGTCCTGTGAATCCGAACTTGAGACCAGGTGCTCTAGGCTTGCTTAGTCTTCTCTCGCCCGGACAGAAGGAACTCAAGAGAGAGATAACCTACGACCACCATGAAACATATTTACTATCCCATCGTCCTTTGTACGAGAGCTCTGGTGTACTAGGAGGATAACTAGTGAGGTCGTAGCTATCAAGCTCTATCTTTGTGTCTGGATAATTCGTGATTCGGACTTGATCATTCTGCCAAATTGTTGCAGTTACCACACTGGCCATAAATAAAACTGTAGTTGAAACCATAGAGAACCTCATCTTGAGAACCAAAGCTGCATCAGTAAGAACGAAACGAAGCACATAAAGCATTGCATGATTGCTGCGAAATTGTTATTTATAAGACTACAGTCCATAGGTAGGGATATTGAAGCGACTTCGGCAAAGTCATGATGGACTTGCGGGGTCCCACTGAGCAAAAATAAGGATTTTGTTTTCCCGTGGCGGCTGTATTGTAGCTGCATAGTGCCCAGACTATCTTAAAGAACATGTCCAATAGCGAGAACAAATATCGAGACTGATTCAGGTAGGGACTCATGCACTACATGAGGATATCTGCAACGGAAAATCGAGCCGCACTCGCGAAGATGTATACATGCAAATAACAACATCTCCTCATATGAACCCCATTTTCCATTCACCCGCAGGGGTTTCATCCGACGGAAAAAAGTGTAGAATATAAGATTTATGTATTGACAATGGTGTTAGGTGATATATGTATGTGATGCACATGTATGTGATGGCAGATTCAGATTTGACTTCTTGTAAATACCTAACTTGCACAACTGCATTACATAATTTAAGGTTACTGCATTACATAATTTAAGATCACTGCATAAATAATTTATGCACATACCTGTACGACCATACTCAATCTTTCTTAGTACCGAATGACCTCTTCAATTGTCCGAATTTGGCGGTAGGGAAGGTCGCACATAGAATTGGCCACAACACAGAATGGCCATCATATAACTTCTATTCTCAACCACTCATCACTATTTATTTATTTATTTTCATTCTTTCCCGTGTATAATTAATTATATATTGTTTAATTTGTTATATCTTAATAAAAGACTATCATCTTTCCAACAAAACTCTATTACATATACTCTTCTGCGCGGAAATTACCCCGAATCCAATTATTGAAAAGAGAAGGGAAGGGAATAAGTAAACAGAGAGGCTTACCTATCGTTCTCAGCTGATCGATTCACTCATATATAAAAAGGAAGGAAAGGCATCACAAATACCGGAGCCGATTGTGGATCTTACCATTACTTTGTCTGGTTGACTCCGCCAAAGCTCTTAAACTGAACCAAACTTTGAATTGCTACCATTATCAAGCTAAGGGGGAAAGGGCTCCTAAGAAATGATCTTGCCTCAATTACAAAGACCATGAAGTTTACAGCACCTTCACAGTTCTCTGTGAGGGTGTCAGAACCATCTCGCACACTTCAGCTATTGCTTGGCATCAACCAAAATTCATTGAACTACCAAGAGGTATAGAACCAATACCAATGGCCTCCCCAGCGCCATCTGTCCCCGATACCCAGCTCGGCCTAACAGCCGATGAAATTGCTCTTCTCCGACATCATCAAGCCCAAGCTGCCGCAACCGCAGGCTCGAGTTCCTCTCGCGCAGCCTCGCGAGCCTCATCCCAAGGTCTCCTCCTCCTCGATACCACTTCCCTCGCGGCCCTTGGACGTCACTTTGATCATCTCATCTCACAAATTGCCGCGAGACTTGACTATCTATCCGAACAATCTGCGATTGTAGCACAGCAACAATACGATAGTGCGGGGAATGCGATTGCGATGGCGGATGCGGAGATTGCGCGGTTTCATGAGATTCTCAGGCAGATTGACGAGCTGGAATTGGATTTCGATCGCATACGGCATATTAGGGATATTGTGAGGGGGTACAGACAGAGGGTTGAGGAAATGGAACAAGCTGTGGAGAGAGGCGCTAGTGGGCATATGAGCGGAAGTAGTAGGCACAGGCATAGGGTCCTTCAGGAGAGCTCTGGCAGTTCGAGAAGACATCGTAGATGAAATTGCTGGGCATATAATACCTTTCGTTGGAAGAGAGAAGAGAAAACTTCAGTATCGGGGTCATGATATAGTGGGCCGAATTATAATACAGTGGAAGTGGGGGGATAGGAGTGATTCGATTTTTTTTATGAAAGGACTAAAACATGGGATACCAGTGGAGAACCAGGCTCGGACACACTGAACAGAAAGAAGTATTTGCCTCACGGCTGGAGAAGGGATAGCCTCGCGGCCGGCGTTCGATTTTGGATTCTTTGATTTTTTTTTCTTCTTATCATTTCTTTTGTGAATAGCATCAATACCCATTATCCAATATAGGAGAAACTATCAGAATTCGAGTAGAAGTTTGAGAGTTTCATTTCACGAGTGGGAGGCCGAGCAGCCGATTGATTTATCATTCTGAAAAGTGTCTTTAAATTACTTGACAATCTTTGCTGCCGAGTAATAAGTTTGTAAAGGAATAAATCGACTCTGTTAGGTTAGTGAGGCAGACAACTTTGATCATCTAGCACTAGTTCTACCACATCAATAGGAATTTATATTTAATATCTCATTCATCTCATTCACATACATGTCTCTCCATATGTATGTATGTGTATGTATACAGTATAAGTTCTGATATATATACATGGGTGGAACGGGAACGGAATTGCAGAAGTCTGAAGTTAGGTTTCAGATTTCATATGATGTTTATGTGAGATCTTATTGTATCTGGTACATACTACATACTACATCCCACATACTATATGCACACTGTACATTTGACCTCCTCTCCTCCTCTCCTCCTCTCCTCCTCTCCTCCTCTCCTCCTCTCCTCCCTGAATCCACCCTTCCATTTTTCCTCTCTACTTACTCCGCTCCCCTATTCCCATTCCCACATCCCCTTATCAATCTCCTATCCCCTGCATATTTCCTCAAGAACTAGCAATGTACAAATACATATCCATCCATCCATCCATCCATCTAGTACGACCGATAGATCTATGCATCATCCTGCTCCTCCATCCAGCCCAGCCCATTCCAATCCATTGTATTCAACGCCCGAAGAACATTCCAATCCATCTGACCTGTCCATCAAGATATCCAACCATCCAAATACGCTCCAAATGCTAGTTAAAAAATCCTGATATTGCAAAACTCCATCCATCCATTCATGTCCATTTATTCATCCGATTCATTCTCATATTTTGTTCTTTCTTATGAGATTTATCCAGCCCAATGCATGCATCAGATGGAATTCCATGCAATGCACTACTCCCTTTCATCCTCCCTATTAACATACTCTCACTGGTCTCCACAATCAAATCAAAAAGAAGAGAAGAATTTTCTGTTTACATAACAGAACATTCCTCATTATTCTTTTGATTTGCCCCCTTAGATCTTGAGATTCTTTCTCTGCCTTTATTACTCTGCTTCCCACCATTTCGTTTAAGTTCCTCGAGCTTTTCGCGAGCCTTGGGAAAATTTTGCGCTGTATCATTTATTAGCCATAATCCTTCAAAAGACAACAATAACAATAGAGAAGGAGAAAGTAGAATAGAAAGTAAAAATAAACCAGGAAAGAAAAAAAACCTACCAGCAGCTCTCCAATACCATCTTTTAGCATCCTCCAAACTCTTCGGCGTACCAATTCCCTCCTCACTATAATAACCCATAGCATATTCAGCCTTTGCTAATTTCGCCATCGCAGCCTTTCTCGCCCACAAATAAGCCTCCGTATCACTTTGTTGCAGAATATTTTCATGACCCGTCAAATACCAACCACTAAGTGCCAATTCACTTTGATGCTCTTCCTGGACCGCCGCTTTGGAATACCATAAAATAGACTGCCTAGCATCGATTGGACAATTAAATTGACCATATTCATAAGCTTGGCCTAGACGAAATTGTGAAAATTTATATCCGAGATCAGCTGCTTGCTGGAAAAGCTGGAAAGCATATGCTTCATCGCGAAGGAGTGATGTATCTGGACCCTGTGGTGCTTCATATAAGAGACCTAGTTCGTGTAAAGCGTGAGGATTTTCAGGATCGGCGCGTTCAGCAGCTCTTTTAAGCCAAACGACAGCTTCGCGAGCGTTGACTGGTTGTCCTAGAAGTCCCTTGAGTTGAATCATGCCCATTTTGTACATGGCAGGTGTGTCTCCAAGAGTAGCAGCGCGTTTATACCATTGAATGGCTTTAAGAGGATCTTTACGTGTACCACCTCCCTCGTCGTTTCCGAGTTCGCAACATACTGCAGTTCGGTATGCGGCTTGTGGATGACCAAGTTTTGCGGCGGATTGGTACAAGGTAAATGCTTCCTTCTCGTTGACTTCAAGACCAAGGGCACCACGACCGTAACAATCTGCAAAATAGAACATTGCGTCTGGATGTTGAGCCTCTCTCAATTTTTTAAGGACTTTAGTAGCTTCAAAGACATACTTCTCTCTCGCCTTATTACGTGCTCGTTGATCAGCAAGAGGCGCGACTAAAACATCCGAAGCCTCTACTAATTTCTTAACAAAGAGTAGAGGTGTCTCGTTATCGTTGGGATTACCGTTCTTATATTTCAACCTCAAACGATCAAGTTCGGCTTGAGTTACTGGTTGTGCAGGAGCCGTTGTAGGAGTAGGACCCGCAGGAGACGCACCATTGGATGTTTGAACCGGAGTACTTGATTGAGGTGGAGGGTTAACACCGCCATAATTGCGCATGGGTGGTGGTTTAATATTTTGTTGCTGTTGAGCGAAAGAATTTGGTATTAAACCAGCACGAACTGGTGGAGCATGAGGAGGTAGACCACCTTCTGGAGTACCTTGCTTTTGTAGACTATTTTGACGATCGTCTTGATATCCTCCATTCTGTGTACCAGGGTAACCACCATTTTGAGGCGAAGGGCCATTCGATATCCCTCCAAATCCAGGTTGTGGCATTCCGCGACCAGCCCCAGGAGCTGCAGACATACTTCTTGGCGGTGGTTGGAACTTTGGTGCTTGACTAGGATATTGGTCATACACTTGATCTTGTGGCGGGCCTTGATATTGGTTATATTGAGCATTTTGTTGTTCCCAGCCATTTTGATAACCTTGCTGTGGTATGTTAGGAACTGGTGGCGCATCCCCTGCCATCTCGAAAATTGCAGTTTGAGCTTTGGCTTGAGCTCTGAAATCTGGTTGAGATTTAACAGGTTTGACTTGACGGAGGTTTCCATTTCTTTCCACAGGGCCACCAGGTTGCATGGGATCAAATCCAGGTCCAGAACCTGCTCCAGGTTGAATATGAGCTTCAATCGAAGCACCTCTTCTATGTACAGGTCTTTGAGGTGCGGCATCAAAATCTGGCATTTCCGAGGTGATTGAAAGATTTCGATTATGTGTGGGTAGTGGAGGTGGTGATTCATAATATGCATCATAAAATGTGCCCAGACTGTCGTCCGGATTATGATCGGCATGAGGGTTACCTGAATAATTATCATGCTGGTATTGCTGTTGAGGAGGTGGTGGTTGAATAGGTTGTTGATTTGGGTATGTTCTTTGTGGTGGTGGTCTTGATCCGGTAGTTGTAGCAGGTCGAACAGGTATACCACGCCCAATAGGACCATTGTATGGTGCACTCATTCCTGGTCCATCAATTGAAGAGGTTGGTGGGCCATTCCCCATGGGTCCAGGATTATCTGGCATAGTCATGCTTCTTTGTAGAGGACCAAAATTCTCCATACCATCTCGAACTGGTGACATGGGATTTCCATATTGATCATAACCACGATCTCCATAACCATTCTGTCTTGGTGCACCACCATAACCTTGTCCTGGGGGTAGTCCTCTTCTTTCTGGAAAGTCTTGCCTAGGAGGACCCGGTGTCATTCCCCTCGGTGGTGGGCCTCTTCGCTGATCTGGCATTCCTTGTGGATACCCTCCTCTTGGTGCGCTCCTTTGACTATCCATTGAAGGTCTTCCATAATCATCTATTGACATACCTCTCCTCGGCCCAAAGTTATCACGACTTCCTTTACTTCCAGCTGTTCCAGGTCGTTTAGAAGTGGGAGGACTCGAGATATCTATTGCACCCATCTTTTGGGTTATTTCTTGTTCTTCAGACAATGCAGTTTTCTTCTTTGCTCCGGGAAAAGTAGGAAAAGGACTATCGAAAGATGATGAGGAAGCTTCTGGTGATCTAGGAGGTGTTACTAAAGGTTTCCGAGGTCGTTGTTCTGAAATATAGTCAATATAACTATTCACAATATATATCTTTTTTACACTCACGTCCTTGTGCTGGCCTCATTCGGTCATCCATCGGCCTGCCATTTCCATTCACGGGACCACCATTTGGAGGGTATCCTCTTCCTTGTGGTCCCCCATGTCCAATACGATCTAGAGGAGGTCTTTGCATTGGCCCACCTCTACCATTTGCATAATATTCTTGTTGAGGATAATTTTGACTCGATGGCGGATAACCTCTACCTGCTGGATTTGGATTTGGAGGATACCCCCTTCCCCGTCCATTCGCATTCGGAGAGTAACCACCTCTTCCCCCTCCATTCATATTTCCATAACCACCTCCATTCACATTCCCTCTACCTCCACCTCCACCATTCATATCCTGATATCCACCATTATAATCTTGTGGATATCCATTATCATAATTTTCATATCCATAACCACCTTGACTAAATTCATCATATTGTTGTTGTGAATATTGTTGTGCAGGAGCTTGTTGATATCCTTGTGCTGGATTCGGTCTTTGAGTAGCTCGTCCATTATATGGCCTCTGTGGTTGTTCGTAATAACCCTGATCATATGCCATGATTTCTCCTACTATCTCTCCTTCTTAATCGCCCCGACTCCCCTATCCCTTGGATTGTTTGGCGCAAAATCTTAACAAATTGTAATAACTTCAAGCAATCAATCCATGGAAACCAATCCCTCGAGAAGTCTATGTTTTCTTATTCCAGAAAGTCGGCAAGCTTAACGGTTTCTTTGAAAGTCAATGAATCGGATTTGTCTCTGTTGTAAATGGTTGAATGATCAATGTTTCGGGAATGGGTTCACTCCGTTCTAGTCAGGAATTGTTGTTATCACTTCGCAACTCAAGTTTGAGGATTGTCTCGGTATTTCTTTTCGCATGAAAACCAGTACTCTTAAAACTATGAGGAAGTAGAAAAAGAAAACCGAGTGAGGATCTCTGCGGGTTGTTGAGTTTTCTATGTTGAAGAAGAAAGATATCGTATCGTTATTAATTAGTTGTAAGTATTCCGACGAGAGGGTTGAAAAGGATCATTCAATACCAATCCAAGACGGCTGAACGGCTTGGAAATCTTGGGAGGTCGTCTCAGAGAATGCGGAGTGGGGGCAAGGGCGCTAATAGGGTGGTTATAGGATGTTATCTGTCGGGTATTGAATTATAAAAAACTGGTAGGCATTTTAATTCCTATTACTACCGTTATTGCTGCGCCTGTCGCAAATGTTTGAACCACAATAATGGACTTAATAACAAGCTCCTTGAAAGTTGTTGGTTATGATTGGTTTTGATGAAAGTCTAATTTTCGGTATCAAAGTTTTGAAGATTCCGATAATCCGACCTCTTCTTGGTTTTTCTATCAGTAAGTCCGAACCAAGAGAAAAAGCCGTAACTCTGCATCTCCCCTTATTGATAGATGTAGATCTTATGGCATCATCAATCGCATAGTATTAAAAGGGATGGTTAGTTTAATTTAAAGTGTTAGAAATTTACGCCAGTATATGGTATATGCATGCAATTAACCTTCCTATGAACAATTTCTCTCGTGTTACATATATGACAAGGGGGGTTTTTCCATCAGCAGCCATGGATTGAAGTCAGGTCCGAATGAAAAACGATTGGTTATCGCATCATAATCAACATATTGATTGTTACTCCAGGAGATCCATGAAATCCACTACATGGGTATACCAAGGAGAATATAGAAAACATGGCGTTGCGAGACGGAGTTTACCTGGGGTTTACATAGGTAAGATATTTAAAAGATCTTGTGATGATATTGTTTTCAGCCGGTATTGAGAAATTTTGAAAATGTAAGATTTGGTTGTTCGTCATCAATCATTAATTGTAGATAGGTGAATGAAGTCAATGAAGATAACGAGGAAAGTAATGTACTAGATACTTGAAGAGAGTCATTCTGTAACAGCATTACATTACGACAGGTATTTTGTAAGGTATTATCTGAAATGGGATCTTGACAACCGGTACTTGCCTGATCTGTATGAAGCAAATGCTCCTGGTATCTTCTTGACTTTGGTAGAGAAATACTATACAATTCCATCCCAGCAAAACATCCCTCTTCATCGTCACCAATCATCACACCTAGTACTCTCCTCCAATTTGTCTCTCCCTACGCCACCACAGCCACCATTCACTCATGCATTCATTCCCCACTCAGCCACAACCAGCTTTGCAGCTTTGAAAATCACCATGTCATCGATTTGATCTCATCGCCGAAAACACAAACATCACAATTGCATTGCCGAACCGAATTTTTCAATTTCCCACATCCAACGTAATAACACATTCGAAAAACCAGCAAGCCAAAATGCCACCTAAACCAATAAACTGGCGCATGTATAGCAAGATGGCCGTGGCGTATGTCCCCCCCCTCAACTACCCCCTCCCCCCTTCCACACCACAAACTTCCCCCCGTAACAAAACTAATATATTCATCTCAGCGGTATAACATGTTGCGTCGGCGGTCCAGCTCTCGTCTATTACATCTCTCCTACCGAAGAAGAACTCTTCCTCAAATATAACCCGGAGTTACAAAAACGCAGTTTGGAAAATCGGGTGGGGAAACAGGAGGATTTTGATAATTTTGTTGCGAGGTTGAAGGAGTATAGTAAGAGTGATAGGCCTAGTAAGTTGTGTTTTTGCTTTGATTGTTTTTGTGGAGTGAGATGAGAAGGAGAAAGAGAAGGAAAAGGAGAAGAGGAGTTGGAATGGGAGAGGATGTTTGGGATTGGGGAAGGAGTTGAATACGGGTATTTGGGAGGAATATGAGAGGGTTGCCGTGAATGGGGATATATGCTTGATATTGGGATAGAAATTTGCTAATTTCCCTCCCTTCAGTCTGGGTCGAAGCCGAAGAAGCCGCGCGCAAAAATCGCAATGGAAAGATAGAAGAACAAGCCAAATTAATGCAAGAGATGCAACAGAGGAAAGAAGAAATTAAAAAGAGTGGAACAAAGTTAATGCCTGGTGGAAGTCTTTGAATTCAATGCGGGGAAATGGAATGGAAATGAATATTGTATAACTATGGATATGGCGTTTGGTTAAAATATGTTGATGCACACTGGCTTGCTTGAATGGCGCAGATTAGGATGGGAATGAACCTCTTAATGGCTGGGTTATGTCAGCTATGTAGCTGTTATTTCATGATGTAGTATGTTATGCATTGACTGGAGGTTGATGTTTATGCATATCTAATCCGCATATCATTTTCTATTGAGTGTCTTCTGGTGATTCCAAACCTCTATTCCGGATATTGAAGGAAAGATTAGTAGTACCCAAGCAATTTTTCACGTGCTTCATTCTATCCTCCTAATATATACTTTACAATACTCGAGTGTATAAACTCATATCAAAAACCAATCAACCCCATTCCCTCCCGCCTTAAACCGTATCATTAGCAAAAAACATTTCACCCCTTCATCATCCCCCTCACACCCAAAACATAAAGTCAATACTCAATTCTTGATGAAGAGACACTTGATAGCCGTGAGGGAATAGAGTGCTAGGTAGACTAGAAGTTAGAAATATCCATGTATTTAATAATAAATGTGTCTAGGTACTTTCACGACTGGATTTATGATCAAGAATGAATTTATGATGAGGAATGAGAGTGAAGAGGAGAAGGGATTGGGAATAATACTTAAGTATTTGCGTGTATATTGGGAGATATTTAATAGAGTATATGTATCTTAAGACAGAAAGGCTTTTATTATTTCAGTTACTTAAATCTTAAATCTTTTTACTCGTGGATAGATAGAAAAGGCTATTGTGTCCACATCCATCATCCATCAAATTTATCAACTCTTTATATACCTTAAATTCCTACCCCACCTCCAACAACCAACACTCACTCCTCGTCTCCGGACGACACAGGCCTGCTGGCCCAATGGCAAGGCGCTTGACTACGACTATTCAAGGTTAATTCCTGAAGTCCGGAATCAAGAGATTGCAGGTTCGAATCCTGCGTAGGTCAATTCATGTTTTTTGGGATTTTTTTTTCACTATGTCAATTTGGTGTAGGTTGAAAAGGGAGAGGAAGAGGGCTTATGGTTTGGGATTTTTGGGAGGAGGTTCTTTTTACATGGATTTTTTGGTTGGGGTTGGAGGGGTTAATTAGCGGGGTTATCTATCTTGTATTAAGGGGATAGAATGTATAAATGATTTTGTATACTATATAATAACGATGTCTAAATCTTTTGGAAGTATTCATATATATTCATGTGTAATACGATTAATTGAGAAATATATTTAATTTGTAGCTTTTATATTATCCGTCTTCTCCCAATCTCAATATTGAGATATCAAAATCTATACAAGCTTTTTTGACTGTGAGATGAAATACTCCAATCACCACACGAATATCTCATCCCTTCATTTCTATCATAAAGTTATATAATTAAACCTCTAATCTAATATCTCTCTACTCATCCTACCTAAAACATCTAATCAAATAGTAAATTTCAGAAGGCTAGTAAAATGTTGTCTTCTTTTGGAATTAATTATAGCGTAAGATGAAATCATTCATACATAGCTCTCTGTATCTTCTCTATTATTTTTTAGTATTTTTAGAGATTATATAAAGATATCAAAAAAAATAATTGAAATAATAGGAATATATTGGGATATATCAACATATACCCCGTGTACACAGGATCCATTTCCTTATATTGACGTATCTGCTTTTAGCTGTTAATCTTTAATTTGGGAATTCATCTACCTCTATACCAAAATACAAATTTGGAAAAGAAAAAAATTCCTCTTTCTTTCTAACTGTATCTCGACGTCAGTCTCTTAATCTTCGTGTTGAGGTCATAGACTATATCTTAGTTGACATATTGTCTACGCTTCACCCGCCCCAACCGCAGCCCCACAACCAGAGAACCCGCCGGATCTGCCCGACGTGTCTGTGGGATACGGAACCTACGCCGGCGAGTAAACTGGATCCGAATCTATCCAAGAGATCGAACTGAGCCGGAAGATCCGACTTAGGGGGAATTATATATCCCAGTTGAAAGATTAAACTATGTTAACCCATTCCCGATTTTTCAAACATGGGAAGCTTTCCAGATATGGATACAGGAGTCCGGATTTTTGGAAATCCTGCTGTTGGCAACGTTCAAGTTCCGAGCATTACAATCAAAATTCCATTGCTATCATTATATATACCCATTCTCTTCTCCACTGTCTACCTTTCCTCTTCTCCCCTCGCCCATTCTGTCCCCCTTTTCATTTCTTTACTCAGGCGTTGTCTTCCCCTAACCCCTCATCCACATCTCCCCCACAACCGCTTCCTCCCTTACAAATTTCCACTCCCAGTCCCCAAATCTACTCTAATTCCTACATTCTACACCCTACATCTTTCTATCTCGCCTTCTTACCTTTTTTCTTACCAAGTTACTAACGATACATACCATCTAGATCATTTCTCGTTCTTCCACCCAAAACTCTCCATATCAAATACCTATCAACCAGAACTCTTGGAGCTCTCATACCAAGTACTATCTAAATACAGCTTTTTAGACGTTGATTTAAGAGGCTGAATTCCGAATGATAAGGTTGTGTTGCATATCCCCAATATCCATCTCCACAACAACCCCCCCCCCCAACTCATTCCACCCACCCCAGAAAAAAATACAAATCATTCCCCTTCCCTCTCTTCTACACCAGCACAAAACAAAACAAACTACCACTCCTATCTTCTCTCCTCCCCTCCCCTCTCCAACCACAACCCCGAAAGTTCACATTCTCACACTTCTCACACTTCTCACACTTCTCACACTTCCCTTCTTCCCTCTTCCTTATTACACCCCCATCTCCAACTCAATCCTCAACTCAATCCAATTCAACCCAAATTCCCGCAATACCAATCTCCAATCTCCAATCTCCCTATTCTCTATAAATAAAATAAACAATACCAATCCTAAATCCCCTTATTCACGAATATAATATAATCATCAGAGTTCAAAAAGTCCAAAGCATGAGATTTGCAATTGGGGGTTTGTAATCGATGAGGTTGGTGAGTAAATTTTGGGAATGATGTTTTGATGTTTAGGTGTTTAGATGTGTGGTGAAGATTTGAGGTATTGGGTATTGAGTTTGGGGTTTTAGTGGATTTTATGATTTGTAGATATGCAATAGATCTTTAGCAATTTTACTTGGTTGGTTTATGGTTATAGCTTTTATTCAATCAAAGGACTCCAGATCAGTAGATCCCAGATCCCATATCATTAGCTTCCAGATCAGGATTCCAAATCCTCAGTATTTTCCGACGTGCAACAAAACCCTAGGAACTAACTCCACTTGATTGGCTCGAGCTAGGATTTTTTGAAATCAAAAGTTTCCAAATCAAGTCAGTAGATTCCAAGTCAAATTACTAGATTCCAAATTATTTGACCGGGACCAGGAGTTTTCAAATCAAAGACTTCCAGATCAAATCACAAGATTCTAGTTTAGTATTCCAAATCCAAATCCAGATTCAAACCCAAATCCTAGCTCAGGAACAATTTCAGACATGCAACAAAACTTTATGAATTCTATTCTGATTGGTTTCCAGTCAAAGGTCTCCTTCAGTTAGACAACTCCAGATCAAATTTCTAGATCAAATTTCCAGGTTAGTATTCCTAGGTCAGTTATCCCCTAACCTAAACTGACAACAGATCAGTATATTTTCAGATATGCAACAAAACTTCAACATTCCTTCTTCAATTAGTCAATTACCACTCGAAAAGTGTGTGAATCCAAGGTAGTGAATATACGTATGCATTCATATTCAACTTGATGATGTTGAATCCTTTAAATTCGGACTCATAAACATGAACTTGGCTCCAAAAATTGGCACGGGAGAAATCAACTGGGTTTGTATCTAAGGAGTCGGCCGTCTATTCCAGGGTCCTTCGATGTAAATATACCGAAGGTTGTAGATTGTATAGAAGATACTTGTATAGAAACAAGGCGGTGACTTACGGTTCTGTTTCGTTTCGTTTCACATCATACCTCCATCGCCATCCCAATCTCAATCCGATTCAGCCTTATTATCCAGCCCAACACAATTTCCCAAATTCCCATGAAACATTTTCCCAAATACTTTATCCCATTCCCCGAACCAAGAAAAAAATCTCAACCCCGAAATCTCCCAATTTCACCATCGAACCGCAAATGTTTCTTTTGTTGCAAATCTCATTTCTGGCACCAAGCTCGAAGCAGCAATTTACGAGTTTTCGGATGTTGATGATGTTCCGCGGTCTTATCCATGCTTTGGTCCCCGAGATGGTGCCCGCTGACTGGATACCCGGCTGTGGATTGGCGGCCGGTATTGTTTTGAGGTCAGCCGGTTGGCAATCGGAACCTGGCCCTGGAAACAATTAATCGACACGAATGTTCTTGGCAGATTGAGCATGATTATTGGATGCTCATGTCGCTGACTTCGCTTTTCTTCGTTAGAAGCTTGCGAATTTTCTTTAATTTCTGGTGATCATGTACCCTAAAAATCATCGGAAATGAATTCGAAATCTCCAATTAAGTTATAAACATTCAAACAGTCCTCATCAGAAACTTGGTAGGGAAATGATTCAAACCCAACTTGCGTCAAACACTGAGGCTACTCTTCTCTTGAAGTTGTTGAAAGAATAATCTCAATGCTTATTATACTATTGAAAATATCAATATTAAGATGGCGCGAGGAATACTTGGTACAATAGAGGACACGACCAATGCAAACGCTCGCAAGAGGAATCATCACAGATGGGACACTATTCCAATACGAGGAGCACATCTTGTACCTATACCCATCTTTTCTACTATCCCGTCGTTTTGAGCACCACTTTGACCCTTTTAGAATCCCAATTTCTAAGGAACATACATTGATGGAATTGGAGAAGTGCAGCAAGCCATCGATGTGATGCGTCATAATGCTATATTGCATATCAAATCATTGAGATAGCGGTACTCGAACGTATGGAGAGAATTTTTAGATGACGACAACGGGAATTCGGGCTAGCTTAAAAAATGGACGAAGCGCATGTTCCATTACCTTCCAAATAGGGCCTCGCAAGTCAACCAAGATTCGTCTATTGAAAAGGAGGGAGATTTTGAAACAAGAGAATATGCAAAATACGCGCGTGAAACAGATGGTCGGTACAGTCAAGTACCTAGTGCGAGCGAGTACGAGTTTTGAAATTATATTCACCACAATCCCAGCTTCCAACCAAGAGAATTGCCCAACCATCCAATAAAATAATGACGTTTGGTTTCTCAGCGAGCAAGATTGTTTAAGAGAAGCTCCGTTCATCGAAAGCTGAATGGATCACTCATCATGACATAAAGGAAGGCTGTACTAGCGAGGGATTGAGCTTCCTAATAAATGAAAATACTTTTTGAAATAGCTCGTACTCACGAACCTTCCTCGTTTCACTCAAATAGAAGCTCACTTTATTACAAGTCATGCGAAGTAACTGCTAGACGTATTGACAGCGCATTTTTTGTTAAACAGATGGAATGGTATGATCATGAGTCTTTGGCTCCCAATGTTTGAATTCGCAGGGGTTGATTGACCGCAGTAAAATATTGGATATGTTTGATTTGATGTACTGAATACTTTTGGCAGATTGGAGATACGTGGAATATTATGATTAAACCACGCTCAACAATGCATTGTTTCTCAAACATTGAAAACTGCCGGATGCGGACTGCAATTGTTGTTTCAAACGTTGGGTTGGAAGCAATAACCTTAACGAAGGATGAAGAATTGCCCAACACATTGTCCCGGCATACCCAAAGAGCAAGTCAAACCCAAAATTGAGCTTAAGCATTAAGATGACTATTCTTCTTTCAAGCTATCAATATCAATACTTGCCTCGAATGTCTAGCTTTTGACTTGAACATGGGAATCAAGGATTTCGTGTCTAGCACGTGATCGTAAAAATATGACAGCGATATGAAGTCACTCTTTTGTGTACCGTTCCTCAGCGCAATTATTCTCAGCACTAACAACTGGCAATACTCCGTAAGTTGATTCAGACAAAGATAGAAATGTGTGCGGGGGAATAACGCAAGCAGCCTCTCGGGTTACTTAACCTGTGAGACATGTTTTTTAAAAAGCATGGGGATAATGAACCTCACCACTCACAAGTTCATGACGAGTTGTACGAAACCTGAACAATCGGATGGTTCGAGTTGTTTTGCATTGTAACCCATCCATAATCGATCACTGGTGATGATTGTCATCTCTGCTGTAAAATGACTTGCCGATAGCACAACCATAAGGTCGCGTGCCCATCGGATATCACCGTCCGATGGTCGAATCAAGAACATGATTTGATAATGGAAGCATGGTTGAAATGTATGAACTGAAGATAAGTAGTTATCGATAATCCAATCCATAGTATCGAGTGAGTGCATTGAGTCTAGAATTGTTGGGAGAATGAAAGGATTGAAGAGTAGTTCCATGCAGATAAAAGCCTTGCCGATATCCCGGTGCCAGTAAACACCCTGGCTGACTGTCCCTGGAATATGCATGACGATAAGATCAACACATCATGACACGAAAACGAGGTAAAAAGCTTATAAGTTCTGGATTAATGAATCGGTACTGTACAGACTTTTGACCTGTGGGTTTCAGTGTCAGTGTGATATGTGAAGGATTCAGCTAAGTACTGTACTCAAGACAGAAAGTACCCCGAGTTCAGATGAATCTTTTGGTTGCCATGATGATAGAACACTTGATTTACCCCGGAGATCATAGCATTATGAGCATTGAAGCCAAATACTAAATTCAATCGATGTTTTGGTACAAAAGATATTTTCGGCAGCCGGCATGGCATGCATTAGGAAAGCTTGTTCATTGGTTCATAATCTTTATCTTGTGTGTTGCTGACTGTACCTACTGCTACTGCTTGCAAATAACATTCTAATTCTAATTCTAATTCTAATTCTAGACAAACCAACAAAAGTGTTACACATTCACCGTTTTTGTCAGTCCCTTGAAATACCACGATTCTTGACTTTCACTCATTTATTATATGATATACAATATTATTGACCCACAATATTACAACCAAGGATCCTACCGCCTTATGAAAGTTCAATCCCCTCCTGTGAACTCCTACTCTAAGGTAGCTCGGCTTCTTCGGAGAGGGATAGATAATGTTAGTCAACAAAGGGCTTGTATCTTATTGAATAAGTGCGCGCATGACAAAAGGTATTGTTCTTCTTTATGCCCTATTTCCGAATCATTACTTTCACATCCATTTCCAATCTATTTCCAGATCCATCAACAAAGAACTCAAACCATCCTCTACTTTACATCTGATCGCCGTGCATCTCTAATCACTAAACAGATCCGCTGGTCGTTTTTGAAACCTCAATGCTTTTGCTCATTTGTCCCAATCCTTCATTTCCTCAAGTTTAAGATACCCTTCTTTGTTCAATGCCGTATACGAAGCGTAACAATATGATTTCCTTACGACGAATTATACTATCAATCGTCCTAGTTTGGGCGACCTGGTTCGGAGCCACCTCATTACATCAATACCTCGATCCGAATACACATCTATCAGAGGAAATGAGAGAGGATGCGCGCTGGATTGCAACATCAAAGCACTTTTTGGATAGGCAATCATGTAAATGGCTTGGCATTTGTGGGCTTGCTCACTACCATTCTGATCCTGCCTGGAAACGAAGATTGAATAAGGATACGAGGGACCAGAAAGTCATGACAGGTGATGAATTCGATGCGAACTGGGTCGAATGGGACGATGCCTACAAGAATGCGCCAAAAATGCGTCCAGACGAGTGGTATGGCGATGATAGAGTGTTGAGAGAAGTTCCACAATACGTCCTCGACCACGCACCTCTGGTACATCTCTATTCGGGTGAAAAGTTCTGGCCTGCGGATATTAAGGACCATTTGCAACATGTTACTCCTTACGAAAACCATACTTCATTGCATATGAACAACTCGCAACACACATTACACAATTTACATTTGTTAAACGAAGGACGCAGAGGCCGAGTCTTATTTATGCAAAGCAAAGACGATGTTGAAGATAGACCAAGGTGGCTTGGGAGTGCTTACAATAAACCTATACCATATGAAGATGAAATCAAACATGAAGAGGATTGGGAAACAGTAGAAGAGGAAGAAGAGAAGGAGTTCATTGAAACCAAAGAAGATGGTCAGGAAGCCTGGGATGATGCGAGTGATGAGAATAGAATGAAGATTGCCGCACCATTAGAACCATCCTTTCGCGCACAAGCTCAAATCACAGGACAGGGTCGACGCGATTTGAAGAAACGTGGGGATTCTTCGGGTAAACCGAATCAATCAGGATATTCCCCAGCTCCAGCTACATTAATCATTGTGGATAAAGGACATGGTATCGTTGATGCATTTTGGTTTTACTTTTATTCCTACAATCTTGGTACGACTGTCATGAAGATGCGATTCGGAAATCATGTTGGTGATTGGGAGCATTCGCTTATTCGCTTTCACAACGGTGTACCAAAGGCCGTCTTTTTTTCGGCGCATTTCGGTGGGTTGGGATATCATTACAAAGCAGTCGAGAAGGGACAAGGTCCAGGAAGAGAAGGAAGACCGGTGATCTATAGCGCAGTAGGATCTCACGCCATGTATGCGACACCTGGTACTCACCCATACGTTCTACCATTCAAACTCCTGGCGGATGTCACCGACAAAGGACCAATCTGGGACCCCGTTCTCAATTACCGAGCTTATTTCTATAACACATCTCTCACTCACAATGTTGATGCACGATTCGCAACTTCCAATTTTCCTGTCCAAACCATGGCTGATTCTTTCCAACCCGCTGCACAAAATCCCGAAGCGCCCACTGGCTGGTTTTGGTTCAATGGACATTGGGGTGATAAATTTTATGAATTGTCCGATTGGAGACAGTGGAGATTTGTGGGTCAATATCATTATGTGAATGGACCTTTAGGACCGAAGTTTAAAAATTTGGGTAGAAGTAGGGTTTGTCAGTCAGGGTTGAAGTGTATATTGGTGGATAGTTTGGAGAAGGGAAAACATAGGAGTTGGGTTGGGTAGAAATGAGATGATGAGAGAAGATGAGGCGGGATAAAGGAGATTTGGAGTTTATTATTCTTTGTCGCTTGCGAGATTGAGCAAGATTTGCAGACTTAGACCGGTTGGGTATAGAGGGATAAACCGTTGATTATTTTTTCTTTTTGGCTTTTGTTTGGAAATTGAATGGATGGGTGTATGAATGGACGGATAGGTGAAGGAGGTGTTCTGCATTTGGATTGGATTTAAATCCAATTGGAGTAGAGGATGAAGATGATAATGATGATGACGATAGAGAAGACAGAAGCCGAGACGAGATGGGAATAATAATGCATGATACATGAATTGGATTGGCTGATGGGTGGGATAACGTATATATACACACACACACACACATATATATATAGATTAGTTGAAGAAGAAGCGAGCAGAGCCGCTTAGGAGATAGAAAGAATTGAATGGCACGGCATGGGATTCTTCAATGTCGTCTTTGAAGTTTGCGTGTTTATACGTATAGTGTGGATGAGGTGGGAGATTGATAGATTGATAAATACTACATAAATAGATATACCTTGTACGTAAGAACAATTGATACTTTTAACTTTAATTTCGGATATACTTTTTTTAGAATATATATATATATATTTGTAAAGATTTGATGATGGAGATTTGATGGGGGATTTGATGAGTGATGGGTTGGTTGATGATGCAAGATATGCTAGGGAAGAAATATTTTTGGTGTTGGGGTTTGTAGGTCGCTGGGCTTCACTTTGTGCATAGAAGGGAAGTGGAGTTTGGTATTGGATGTTGGATGTTGGATATGGAATATTAAATTGGGATGGGATGGACGGATGATGAGGTGAGGTGAAGATAAATAATGGTTGGTTGGTTGAAGGATGCTTGGATTCCTGGATTTTTGAATGTTTGGGTGTAAGTGGTTGTATATGTTTTTGGTATATATATATATGTATATTTTTGGAGGAAAGGGGTGCCGGTGGGAGTGCGGGTGGTAGTATGGAGTAAGAAGTAAGAAGTGAGAAGGGGAAGGTTCTTTTGGAGACTGGTATGTGAGTGATTGGGTGGGTTTTGAGGTGGGAGGTGAAGTGTTAGTTGAGTATTATTAGTCAGGGGTTTGAGAGATCGAGGAGTATGGGTGAAGGGGATATGCGGAAGGTGTATGGGAAGGGGAAGAGATATAAGGGAGGGTGAGAGTGTGGAATGAATGTGGATGGGATAAATAAGATTGTAATGAGTGTGAGGGTTAGATGAATATTTTATTTATGGAGGGAAAAGTAAAGAGTAGGAAGTAGGAAGGGGAGAATAAAATAGGTGTGATAAATGGTAACTGATTGATATAAGAGGGTATGAAGGTATGAAGGTATGAAGGTATGAAGGTATGAAGGTATGAAGGTATGAAGGTATGAAGGTATGAAGGTATGAAGGTATGAAGGTATGAAGGTATGAGGAAATGAGGATTAGGTCAAGATGACGAAGTAGTGAGGGCTAAGAGGGGGAAGGAAGTATTGTAAATGAAGGTAAAGGTATGGGGATGAGGGAGTCATAAGAAATGGGGAAGTATTGGGTCCTGCATTTGGTTGTAAACTGGCGCGGATAGGAGTTGGTAGGTGGAAGGTGATGAAGCTTGTGGTAAAGTGGTGACGGCTGAAGGTTGGAAATAAAGAGGAATGGAGGGGCACGAGGGGAAGTCAAGGAAAAGACATATGGGTGATTTGAAAGAGGATAAGGAAATAGGTGGATTGGGGGAGAATATTAAGAGTTAGAATATTTGGAGATAAATCCCAGTACAGGAAATTTGAGATTGGGTGTGTAAAGCTTTGGTTTTGTTAAAAAGAGAGAAGTTGGAGATGGTGAGAAGAGAGAAATTCGAGAGAGGAAAGAGAACATTGGTGTCGGCTCTTAAAGTTCAGGCGGAGGAAGAGGAAGGGCATGAGAGAAGTGGGTTTTTGTGAAGATTATAATGAATACCTGGTAGTTGTAGTTGAATCGAGGTAGATTGATATTGGAACTTCGAATGAATCGATATCCATCGTCCCTTGCTTGGATTTGCTAGGGTTGTTTATGTGTACTATGAAGTCTGCCAAATAGATCGAATAGACGACTGTGCAGAAAGTGAGGTGAGGGTGGATAGATTGTGAGATTGTGCGATTTGTGATGGGTTTGGGAACTAAAGTTCGAAAACTCTGCCTCATGTCGAACTCTTGAATGATGTCGAATAATAATGTTAAAACTTAAGACGAGATCGGTATGATCAATTTCTTGGATAGCGGAAGCTGACATTTATTAGATTGGATTCACAGAAAAAGAAAAAGCTTTGAAGTAAAAATATGCCCGGCCATTTTATGGCGGGGTAGAACTAGTGTGGCACAGAATACGCCTCGTCATCTACTACTACCTTGTCGGCGTTTCCCAGAACACCTCTTTTCGAATTCCTTGATAAAATCCAAGCCAAGAAAAAGATATCCATTGGTCGCACCTGAGATTCTGGATGCAAAGTTATTCTCAAATCTACATGGTATTGAAGATAGTTTCTTCACCTCTCATCTCACCTCCAATACCGCTGTCGCGAAACACTACCCCTGGAGAATATCTAAAGCAGTTCCTTCGAGGCTCTGGACTTGGTGGCCAATTGGAATAGTGAACATAGTATTCATAGGGGACTTTGGGTCGCAGTGCGGCACGGATTGATACTGTAGTTTTTATTGTATTGTTTGTTTATGATTATCGTTGCTTTTGTGGAGAGGTTTCTTCATCTGTATGTTTGTTTTGCGGCGCAAATAAAAATTACAGTATTCATTGTAAATTGTTTCATGATGAATCGATCATTCTTTCTTATTCTCCTGCGTTTGCGCAATATCTTTTTCTATGGATCAGCGCGGAAGCCCGCAGTCGATGTCGCAGATGCACCTGTATAATTGGTTTTGTTGAAGTTGTAGGCCTCAAAATTCCATCAAATGTTAAGGCAGCATCGAACCCCAGACTTATGCCTACGTCTTATTGATCGAGGGTTCGGCACTATGCATGCACTGCATGAATCAACCTATCTATAGCATGGTCAAGGATGGCCGTTTTTAAGACCTTGTTGGAGGGAATGAGAAGAAGATGGAAGGTTGCGAGGTGGTAGGTGAAAGTACAAATACCTTCATCTTTCCTCCAGGTGCGGAACAGTCGATGTTCTACATGAATCTTATTCCCAATATTCTGACAGTATATTTTATAAACGCATTCAAACAACACAGCACCCAGCCATCTACATTCAAGAAAGCACTTCTTTTACACTCGAGCAATATGTCCTCATCTCGTGGATCATCGATTGATCGAGGGGATGAGAGCTTTCACGGCAGTCCTATCACTCCTCAGAGTCCAGTCCCAAGAGACGAGCTTAAGAATACATCTTCTCTCGAGGGTCTACAAACGGAGGAACAGCAACGCGTTCTTGATACCGTTGCACATTTGAGAAAGTGCGGCCTCGAAAGCATTCTGCCACTTCCACAACTTGTGGTTTGTGGCGATCAGTCTGCCGGCAAAAGTGAGTATCCCAGTTTCCTTTTAGTCATATGGTAACCAGTGGATTCGTTCTGCATTGAATTAACAAAGAAGCCTAAACTGTCTGCCAAATAGTGCAAGCTAAAATCCACATCTACAGGTTCGGTTCTCGAAGCGCTGACCGAGATCCCTTTCCCGAGAAACGACAACCTGTGCACACGTTTTGCAACTGAGATTAGTCTCCGTAATGTCGAAACAGAGTCATTGACCATTAAAATTATCCCGGACAATGAGCGCCCATCCACCGAGCAGGCCATGATTCGAAAGTTCATTCAAAGCATCACAGACTTTGATGACCTTCCTCAGATTATGGATCTTGCAATGGAAGCTATGGGCATAAGTGGTAATCCTGACCCAAATCTTCCGCCACGAGCATTTGCGAGAGACGTCCTTAGCATTGAGATTTGTGGCCCTCACCGTCCCCAGCTTACCTTAGTCGATCTACCGGGCTTGATCGCATCCGAAACTGTAGAGGCAACAGCAGCCGATGTTGATATGGTCGCAGCCATAACAGAGCATTACATAAAGCAACCTCGCACAATTTGCCTTGCAGTTATATCTGCAAAGAACGATATTGCAAATCAGCAGATCCTCAAGCGAGTGAGGGCCCATGATCCTCATGGTGATCGTACTCTTGGTATCATCACGAAGCCAGATACTCTTGATAAAGGCTCTGGAAATGAGAAAGCTTTCATTAGCTTGGCGAAGAACGAGAATGTTAGGTTTAGACTTGGTTGGCACGTGGTAAAGAATCGAAGATATGAAGAACGAGAGTTTTCCTTGATGGAGCGTAACATGGCGGAAGTTTCTTGGTTTCGTACTTCTAACTTCAAAACATTGCCGAGAAATCACATCGGCATTGAGCAACTGCGTGTTCGCTTGGCCGATCTATTGTTTCAACACATCAAGAAAGAGCTCCCACAGCTCCGCCGTGAACTCGAAACCCAACTCTCCAGTGCGCGAGAACAGCTCGAATTGCTCGGCGAGCCGAGGTCTTCCGCTTCTGACTGTCGAGCATATTTAATGCAGCTCAGCACCGACGTACAGAAAATCTGCGCTGCAGCCGTTGATGGATATTATGAGGGGCGATATTTTCAAGGTGAAGTCAACTCCGAGTTTAAACTCGACCCAAAAGCCACCCTTCGTCGAATGCGAGCCTGTGTTCAGATGATGAACACTCAATTTACTGAAACAATGCGCACCAAAGGCCATAAATATCAGATCGACAAGTCTGTAGGGGCAGTCTCAATCAGAGGAACAGTGGAAGCAGAAGAGGCACGTGAAAGGGGTGAATCGGAAAAACTTACGAAGAAGGAGGGTTTGGATTGGGTGAGACAGGCACTCGCTAGAACTCGTGGAAAAGAGCTCATAGGAAATTACAATCCCTTACTGATTTCAGAACTATTTTGGGAACAATCCACTAAATGGGAAAGGCTCGCTGCAGAACACATTGAACGAGTATCTGATGTATGCACCAGATTTCTCAAGGACTTGCTTCTTGAAATGACCCCAAAAGACGTTGAATCACGCTTGTGGTCATCACGGATTGAGGATGAATTAAGAGATCGCAATTCCGCCGCAGCTCGAGAGTTGGGTTACTTGATGGAAGATAATGTAAATCATCCGATCAATTACAATCACTACTATACCGATACCGTCAAAAACCGCCAACAAGAAAGAGAAAACGCAGATCTCGAAAAATGTTGTCAGGATGCTGCGGAAGGAGTTGAGACATCTGAAGGAGTGCAGATCAGTCTGGTGGTGCAAAAATTGAAGGAAAACCTCATGAAGAGCGCGGAAAAAGACATGGAAGTCGTCACAAGCGAAGCAGCTTTGGATTGCGTTTTGGCGATCTATAAGGTTTGTTACCTTCCAACCATTTGCATTTAGCGAATATTAACACTAATCACTTCTTCAGGTCCTACAGAAAGTTTTCATCGCAAATGTGACCACCCAGGTAGTCGAGCGTCACATTGTTCGCGGCTTGGAACGTATCTTCGACCCTATTGCCGTAAACAAGATGTCTGATAAAGAGGTGGAGGCTATTGCTAGCGAGCCAGCCCAAGCCAGACAGGAGAGAGCATATTTGGAGGACCAGATCAAGAAGCTTGGAGAAGGCAAACAGATCTTCCGAATGATTATGGGTGGTGCTACTACGCTTTAGAACGGATCGGTTTCATGAGAGAAATGTTAGATGCGGCAGGTTTGGAGTTGTTTCTTTGGCTTTGTGAAATTGGTATCGATGAATCGATAGCGAATACGGGTGTTGCGAGGATAGTGGAAGGATAGTACCGGCGAAGCGTCGTACCGCGGGAATAGATTTCCTTACAATATTATTTCCAATCCTATAGCTCTTCATATCTTATGGGTGGTTTTGCACGTCAGCAGGTTCATCATCTTCATCATAGTGACATCCGATGGACGGAATGAACCGCACTCGAAAACATTATTTCATTGGTAAATCCGAATTAGAATATTGGAAAGTGCTATAATAGCTTCCTATCTAAATAGCCTATATTCGACATGGGAGCCATTTGATTCGTTACAATGTATTAGGTTTATCATGAAGGATCTTAAATCTATCGATTTTCACATGTTAGGAAGGAGTCGACAAACTCTTCAAAGCATACTGCATACGGTGTAGACAAGCTTCGAAGCTTATTCTTCAAAAGACCCCTGTATTTTTCACCCCGGCATCGTTTAAACTCCTCGGACCGATTCTTCCGTCGGATATATATATCCGCTTTTTCTTTCCGCGTTATTTCGGTACCAAATATCAATTTTTGGATTGTTCATTGGTTGGATGTTTCTTAGATCCGCGGCTTGAGGCTGATAAGATAAGATCTCTTTGCTGAAATACGATTAGTCACCTGAGATCCTGTTGTTTGAACCGCTCTTTTTCCTGTTTGGGGTAGAGCTTTTACCATTTTTTTTTGAATGCTGGTTTGTGGTGTGCATACTGAATGGATGTTATACGACTGAGTAAGCATTTGTGCATGGATTTATATTCGTCATTGGGAGGATCTGTTGTTCTGATTTCGTAAGTGGAGTTTAGGTAAGTGTGCAGTTGGTGCTTTTGTCAATCTTGAAGATGCATTTTCTATTTCTTGTATATTCTTTTGAGGGTAGATTTTGGTGCTTGCAACTTTGTGATGTTTTGAGACTACAGAGAGTCTCTTCATAGCAGATCAGTACAGTGCCGAGGCAAAGAGAAAGATACGATGCCCAATTCGGATTCAGAGACGGAAATTGAGGGAGATACATTATCGCGGAATTTAGAAAAGGAGAGGGAAGTTGGAAATTCAAACGCTACTTTAATGCATGATCGCGATGGAGAAACTACAGATGTTGAGACACCACCACGAAGGCCAAGCTCACAAGCGTCTAAACCGCATTCACAGTCGAACATACCTTCAAATACTGGTTCCGATCAAGAGAAACCTTCGGACCCGAATGAGGTACAAGATGATCGAATCTTAGTTGATTGGGATGGGGAAAACGACCAAGAAAATCCACGGAATTGGTCAACGTTATATAAGAGTTGGATTACGTTTCTGTTGGGTATGTTGGCGCTGAGTGCGAGTTTGGGAAGTAGTATTATTAGTCCAGCCGGAAAGACAATCGCGGCGTATGTTGGTGTTAGCTCGGAAGTTAGTGTGTTGAGTATTAGTTTGTATATGTGAGTTTGAAGCTTTCAATCTCTTGGGATATTGGATGTACTAATCTATCTTTCAAATAGATTAGGATTTGCATTTGGACCGCTTTGCTGGGCACCAATTTCTGAGCTTTGGGGAAGAAGATGGAGTATGTTACCTGCATTGTTTTGTCTGGGACTTTTTTCTATCGGAACGGCTACGAGTAAGAATGCGGCGTCCATTTTTATAACGAGATTTTTTGGAGGATTATTTGGATCGGCACCTGTTTCTAATGTTTCTGCGGCGTTGGGAGACATGTGGAGTCCCAAAGCTCGAGGGACGGCTGTCACATTTTATGCAGTTGCAGTCGTAGGTGGACCGACACTAGGACCTTTGATAGGGAGCGCTTTGCTTGTAAATCCACACTTGGGATGGAGATGGACGGAGTATCTAGAAGCCATCTGGGTGTTCGGTGTTTTCGCAGTGGCCTTGATTTTTCTACCAGAAGTCTATACCCCCGTCCTACTCAAGAAGAGAGCCGCTCGTCTCCGCAAAGAAACCGGTAATAACGCCTACTATCATCCACACGAAGATATCAAACTAGATGCCAAGACAATCATCAAGAAACACTTCTCCCGTCCCCTGCTAATGCTTACTACCGAACCAATGGTCACCTGTATAGCCTTCTACGCCTCCTTCGTTTATGCCATCCTCTACCTCACCCTCGAAGTATTCCCCGTCGTCTTCTCCGAAAACCGCGGCTGGTCCCCCGTCATCTCTTCCCTCCCTTTCCTCGGCCTCTTCGTAGGCGTCAATCTTGCCGTCATAGTCAATCTCGGTAATCAACCCCGCTATGCGCGTATCGTCGACGCAGCAGGTGGACGTCCCGTCCCCGAAGCTCGACTCGCCCCCATGGCACTCGGAGGCATTTTATTCGCCATCGGTCTTTTCTGGTTTGGATGGACGGCCGCCCCAAATATCCATTGGATTCTTCCAATTATCGCTTCGGTGTTTATTGGTGCTGGCTTTAATATTATTTTTCAACAGTGTATTAACTTCTTGGTTGATACGTATGCGTTGTATGCGGCGAGCGCGGTTAGTGCTAATACTTTCTTGAGAAGTATTTTGGCGATGGGATTTCCGCTGGTGGCGGGCCCTATGTTTAGGGGAATGGGCGTTGGGCCCGCGATGAGTGTTTTGGGTGGGGTGGCTACGGCGGCAGTACCAGTTCCGTTTTTGTTTATGAAGTATGGGGTTGCGTTGAGGAGGAAGAGTAAATTTGCTCCGTTTAAGGATTAGGTGGTTGATGGATTGGCAAAAGGGGTTGAGAGGAATGATGTATATAGATAGCATAATTTTAGTACATAAGCGTATATTATATAGACTTGGAAATAAGGTACAAATTAGATTAACTCTGGTTATTCAGTGGTCACCGGCATGAATACCAGAGAATTCAACGGTTGGACTGACTCACTCAACAGCAGAGCCAAATCTTGAGAATGAATTTGCTGCGCTTGCATCTGGTGGAAACACTGATACGCTTAATTTCAAGGAAAATTCTTGCCGTTGAAGCAAAGGTGGATCACATGTAGGTAGTGTGGCAACTGATGTTAGAGACAGAGGAGGATATTGCGGCACATGTGATATTCCTCGAAGAATCCAAACTCGACATGCGGGCTTGGAGAGTTTCCTAGACCGTGAAAATGTTCTTCTGAATAACACTGGAAAGTTTATTTGAACTACTTTGGTACAGAAAGGGAAGATTGGCCCTCGTGGTTTGCGTCTTCGATTTCCGGGCTATGGTATTAAGCGTTGTACATATGAAGATTCTAAACCGTCAGATTCATGGCCATGCCTTCCTCGTGCTGTCGAATATGGTATCGTGTTTGTTGATGAGAGAACTGGAAGGCGATATCAGATATTGGATGAATCCTATGTGCCAAGGTTGGCAGACTGCTCATGATAGAACTTACTATAATAGTTCAAGAGGGGTTGAGGTAGGCACGCTTTCAGGTGTTTTTAGTATCATTCCCAAAATTTTAGACACGGCGGACGCTGGGGAGCAAAGAGAAAATGGTTTGATGATGGAAAGTAGGCTGCGCAGAAATAACCCGCAACCCATGGGTACCCGCGGATAATCCGCCCTGTGGGTTATTCATTGAAAATACTATCTGCTTTACAAATTATCCATTAAGATTTTAAAATAATTCGCTCTGTATAAATTATCCGTGGATTATTTACGGATTACCTATTTACTTATGGATTGATGGATTATTTATAAATAATTTATAAAGATTAATATAAAAATTAGTATAATAATATAGGAATAGTTTCAAAAATAAGCGAATATCCATTAATTCATATAGATTATTTATCAATCTATAAATAATAAATATCTATAAATACTTATGAATAATTTGTTAATTATTTATAGATATCTATTCAGATTCTTCAATTATCCGTTTCGTCAGTGGATTATCCACGGATTATCCATCAGAACCATTATCCGCCCCGCGGGTAACCGTTGCGCAGCCTAATGGAAAGTCAGTTTAGAGTTGTGGTTAATTCTGGTACTCATGATCACAAATACCTATCAAGTGTTTAGTAACCTAGCACACAAAACTCGCAATAACAAAATCACAGATAAATATCTCAGTCATTGCAAAGAAGAGAGCAACAGATCTCAAGAAATATTGGAGAGGAAAACACTAGGCGATGAGAAATACAAGACTATAAGAGCAGAGTTGAAACAATACTTTATCGATATTACGCAAGTGGTGTTTGATACGGATGAGATGTTTATCAAGACTGTTAAGACACATATAGGTGATGTTGTGGAGAGTTTTTGGATTAAGGTGAGGGAGCGGTTTGGAGAGGATTATATGGGTGAGGGGTTGGGCGATGGGTAGGTTTATTTTGTTGATTAAATGGGTTTCGTTGGAGGGTTGGATTGAAGAGCTTGGGGTAGGATATTTGAGGGAAACGGATAATGAGGCTTCCATGTTTAAAGTTGACGAAACCTAAATGTTTGAGGTTGAGTTGGACTGCGAAGCCTCAGGGTTTGAGATTGAGTTAGGTAACGAAGTTTGGATGCATGGGATTGATTTAAACAATGAAGCGTGAATGTTCTAGATCGAGCAGGAACATAAGGGAGCACATCTTCACTTTCTTCCGTCCTCCAAAGATAGTCCTCCAATTTCTGGAAGTATACAATTTAGATTACTTCGAAACTTTGACTTTTCTAAAATTTTGTGTACAGAGTAGTGCAAATAGCGGGGTACCCCTGAATTGAAAGTAAGTCATCTGACCGCAAGTCGCTCGCTTCACCTTCCTCAAGTTTTACCCCACGTTGTACACCTCAGACCGGCATATACCCGAAATTGAACATATACCACTTTACGAATGTCCAGAATGTTCGTATCCAGTAAACTATTTCTCAAGACTTTTTGAACATTTAAGGATACATCAAAAATAAAGCTCTCGAGAAGAAAAATTGTATCTTCAAACAACAAGTCATGGCTCCACAAAACTTGTTAGAGCTGCTGCGGTCGAGGACTGTGGTCGATTGTGATACTATGGAATTTGAGGGTGGGATCCCTTCTTCATAATCATGAACACATAATCTTCTGACGGTATATCATAGTTGCGAAATCTCTTGGTCCTTTCACCGACTGTACCTCCAATCAAGCAATTGCATTTTCCGAACTCCAGAAACCAGAGAACAAAAGTCTTCTTCATGAGGCAGTCGAAACGGCGAGGAAGCTCTTCGATACTGAAGGATATTCGAATATACGGCATTCAGAACTAGCAGTGGAGATTGCGGTAAGTGATATGTTACTAAAAAGCTTATGAGTACGAAGGGCTAATTGGGAGGTTAGATGGTCAAACTACAACTTGCAATTGCAGGCGTTGTCACGGGATTCGTTCATGTTCAGACAAATCCCTATCATTCGTATGATTACAAGAGAATGGTGAACGATGCACATAGTAGCTTCTTCTCTTCTTCCAAAATGATATAAACAGGGTCTGAAAGATTTAGGAATAATATCCATATTCAAGCATCTCGATCCGAATTTTGATACTAAGCGTATTTGTCTGAAAATTCCAAGTACATGGGAGGGACTCCGAACATGCAAGGTTTTAGAAGAAAGAGGAATAACGACATTGGCGACTACACTGTTTACGATTGAGCAAGCTGCGTTAGCGGGAGAGGTGAAGTGCACTTATATTGCGCCTTATGTCAATGAACTGAAAGTTCATTTTGACGCTGAGTATAGCCCTCCATACCTCTTCACTTAGTCCCGCCATGATAGCAATCTAATTTGATAATCCCAAATAGATTCACGGACACAAACAAAGCGCATAAACTCTGTCACGAAATCCAACAATTCTACCGCAAAAATAATCTCAAAACGAAAGTCCTACCAGCTAGTCTTACGAATATCGATGAGATTATGATGTTAGCTGGTGTAGATCATATAACGATTGCGCCGGCGCTATTAAGGGAATTGGCCGCTACATCGGTGGAAGGCTACACAGTGGGGTCTTTGTTTGATGAGGTTGAGAAAGAGGAGCTTCAGTATGAATTGAGGGAATATGCGGAATACGAGAGTAAATGGAGGATGGCTTTTACGAGGAGTGGAAAAGGAGAGGGAGAGAGAAAATTGAGTCAGGTGAGTTGTTATTGACAGGATGCTTTTTGAGTCAAATATGGTGTAGGCTTTGCTGACTTTTGATTCTGTGTAGGCCATCAATATCTTTTGTGATATGCAAACGAAGCTTGAAGAGATGTTTGAGGAGTTGAAAAATGAGTAAAGGTGGTTTGAAGAGTGCGGTTCAGAGACTGAATCACATAAGTGTACAAAAATCTAAACTTAAATCGAGTATCGCATGAGATTCAATGATATAGACGCGACATTACTTGTCGGGGTGGACCTTAAATGGGCGTACATTTGCTGTCCTGCGGACAGCTTGCAGCATTATCAGAACCCATAGTCATCCATCGATTGTTGGAGCAGTCAGATACGAGCTTGAACTTTCGGAAAATCCACCAAGCTATCCCACTAGTCCGGAGATTGCAATAGTCAATCAGTATGAATATATTACCTGATTTTCATTACTGGTCCTAAATCAAAACCAGTAATCCTCTCATGAAACCACATGCTTTTGGTGAACTTTGGCGCGGGGTGCATTTCGCTCGGTACACATCCCAAACCATTTTTGCTCACTTGAGATAGGTAAGTTCCCAAGATGGTTCTCTTCTTCACCATAAAGGAAGTCGTTGACCTCATAATCCGCGGCAAAGAGTTGTCCTACCCGCGCATGAATAAAAAAATCCATGGGTGCAGTAATTTACGTCTCTCGGAAACAACATGCTCGTGCCAGCCCAAAGTTCTACACATGCCAAATAGAAGGTCTCCATAAGAACCATGCTCGCCCACAAATCGGAGAAAGCTCAATTCCATGGATTTTATTGTCGTTAGCAGCGAGGCGAGGACAGAAAGGAGGTCATATAGTCTCGCAAGGAAGCCTGAAAGATCAAGGTTTTGTAAATTTTGCTATTTATATGGACAAGATGTGGTATAAGTTTCCCCAGCTGCAGGCTCATCATCATAAAATTGCTCAACGTCTGCCTCGAGCTGGAGCGGGAAGTGCCGCAAATTCGTCTCTTGATCGAGGGCTCTCTTGAGGTACCCGCTATGGAAGGATTACCAGTCCTGTCCATCTCCCATTGGTAATCAGCGAGAAGAGGCCTAGGGAGGTTGATATGACTGAAGCCAGATCGCCGAAGTAAAGATGAGTAGAAAGGAGAAGGAAAGCTGACTGCATGAGGTATGAAGTGTGGAAATATTTGTTATTGGAAGTCAGGTTGGTTATGTTTTGATCTGGTCGTAAGAAAGCTTGTATACGGAAATGATTGGAGTAAACACTGTTGACCGTGACAAATAAAGCGTTACGTGACTCGCATATTCCGCTTCCACATCCGAACATCCCCATACATCTGAGCTCTATAAAAGGTTATGGGCCATTTTACTGATTTAGATTATGCATGGGCTAGGCTCGACTGATCACTCTTTTAGGTTGCTTCCCACAAAATTGAAGATAAGAGGATTTTTTATCATGGTCACGTTCATTTAACTCTGGGGTTTCACTAAGCATATATGGATTCTCGAATGGAATAACGATGAAGAAGGATAATAACAATGAGATATAAAAAGCATGAAGCTTGTTAGAGTAAAACGAAGTAATGATGAGAAAACAACAGTATTAAATGCCACAATGTATAGCTCCCAATTCCTCCGATCCATGTATGTACTATGCAAGTCAAGATGGACTGAAACATATCAACCAGTCTCAACTACTTGTGCACTTACATATGCCATATCAACCCTTCGCATATTGTATATCACATGAATTATGTTCGGCTGTCGATAGAAACTCTGCATCCTTTATAGAGGTTTCGCAATACCGAATACAAAATTTATACCGTAGCCTACATTGAATGGTCCGCATCCGCATTGCTTACCCCGCTTTTCTCTTTTCAAGGATAATTCCCAAAGGTTTTGAAACTACTATAGTAGCAAGTTTTGTGTATTCTCTCAGATTTTCCAATATTTATTGAGCATAAAAGACTGAAAGTGTCAGAGCTGGGCCGTGGAGTATTATAACTCAACGAAAGGCATAAGTGGAGCTACATGGAGTGCGATTTTGGCTCAAATTCCTCAGTATTTGTCATTCTTTGACTGGTAATTGCAATTCATGACTGCATTTAAGATATTCGTGGGCTAGGGTAGATGTGAAAATATTCATATCTAGTGATTTTTCGCTGATAAACTATTTGTGTTGAGAAATATGGTAAAGGAGACGCAGCAGAATGGAAAGTAAATGAGAGAGAAAACAACAATACAAGTCGTTAATATTGTTAAATCTCTACACTGTCGATTTGTTATTATACCAAGTAAAGTAGCACCACTGATGGAAGCGTGACATTGATCATTTTTTGCGCCCCCGAAACGATATGGCTTTTCTGATATAAAATGAGACGTTGAACATTGAAGCTAATTCGAAATTGTTCGTACCTTTAGGTTTGTTAGACTAGAACCAAGAAAAGACTGCTCCTATAGATCATGTCACGCCCTGCGCCCAAAAGCCAAATCCAGTGAATGAAGTGAATAGGAGAAGGGATCTCCACGCGATAGACTCTGCGCGATCACGTCTCAAATTCGTGTGATTTTTTAATATACGTGATGAAGATATCCGCTGTTGGATAAGTTGAGGCTCAAAGAAGTTATATAATGATGAGAGATGGGAACCCCACAAGGTCAGATACTGCAGACCCGAAGCAATATCAACCTCAATGCAAGAAAAAGTACCTTGGTCATACATGATTAGCTCTAAAGAAGCACAATGGAAGAAAGCTTAAAATTCGTGTGCTTGATGTAATTCGGCACTGACCAATCAATAGTAAAATACGAATGACATGAGATAGCTCGGATGAAAACCTGAAAGCCAGAAATGCTATCCTGCAAACGAAACTGCATAAATTATCGCTTGTCACTCAGTTATTGATCGTACACCCGCCTAGCGCAGCTCTGTCTTTTGAACAATGAAGCTAGAAATCCCTAGAGATTCGCGATCAAACAGTCCATTTTCCGGAGTCACGCCCTTAGCCCGATAGGAGAAAAACGTATTTGACGATGAGGACGAAATTGGTTCCGAAATGTGCCGTAGATTGGGGGATAATGATGAAAGAAGTCATCCAACCTGCAGCCTACAGGATTTACTATCAGTAAAATGCTTAGAAACTTTACCGTTCCGTTTTCGAGGTGTCATGGTGTTTCATTTCTGGGTTTTCACGATTATAGGAGATTCCTGCACGTTCGCGAAGAGTACATCACCAGTTCAAAGTCCAGAGCCAAGATGCGGAGGGTCATGAATCGTTTGACTTTACTGAATGACTTCATCAGCTTGAAGCCTGAAGTGTAAGCTGTATGTTTTGGGGCGATCAATCTCTCCTCATTAAGGTTTTAGTGCTGAGTTTGTTGTTGAATGACATCGGTGTCGCAATTAAGACTCGTTTTGGCGTTGATGTTCTACTATTTCTGATTTGCTATTAACCTTAGCCGCGCCGCCACAAGTAACTCCATAAAACCTTCTTGTAACGATACTTCTAAATTAAGTTATTTTCCTTCCTTAATGCTCTGAAATATTGTACTGAACCACACCTTTGTGTTACCACCTTCTTACTGCAGATACGGGAGTACATGATTGGATAGATTGCCGTTGTTGCTGCACTATGGTTCTAAAATTAGATAAAAATGATTGTTTCCAGAAAGAAGACACTTGAATGGACGACGCACGATGCCAAGGGCTGAGAATTTGTGTAGTATCTGGCCAGGTAGGAACAATATCAATATTGTAGTCATGGCTGCGACTATTTGAGCGGTAGTCCTTTTGTCAAAACACCCTATCATAGCGGCTATCATCAATCAATGTACACCTTAAGGATATTGTAATCAGCTGACATCGAATTAGGGAGAATTTTAGGATTAAATACTTCGGCCCTGCGGCGGAGAGAGGTCCAAACTGGGCTATCGTTAAATATCATTCGTAATTGAGGCTGACCATATTTCAACCTAGTTTATCCTGTCAGCACTTGTTTTGCTGACAAGTGTGGCATCAGGGATAAGGAATATACAAGAGACCGTTCGAAGTTTTTGCGAACCATACTTTAATTCAGCTCGCGTGCCCGGTTCTCTTGCCAGTAGGATACAAGTAATGTTTCCCAAATCCCGCAATCACGGCAAAGGCATGCGGGGCTGGCACGTTGAACGTTGGGGATTGAAGTGAGGTCCTGAAGTGAGGTCCAGGATGGGAGAGTTATTTTGGGATATCGTAGTCGCAATAGGATCTAACAATATAGTGAACCTCAGTCCGATGTGTTTCCTGTTTTATTCTGGTGAAAGATTGCCCCGAGCACCCAATCATGTTCCTTTTAAGTACATGCCAGTAAACGTCGGCAGTATTCAAAGTTCCTGACGCCTAGTGTAACTTAAAATATTGTCGCGGTTGCCAATTAGTTCCAGGAATTTGCCTTCAAGACTCCATATTTTCTCCACTTTCAATACACAAACGCCAGATACATCAAATTTTGAGATTTTCCTACTGTCTGAAGGGCCTCCAAAATATTCCAATGCACCTATTGTTTGCCGCGGCAGTAGCAAATAGCAAGGCTGTGATGCATCTGATGTCCGAGAAAAGGGATTTGTGCCTCGAGGCATCCAGAGCTGAGACTATCTTTCAGGCATTGAAGTTAATGTGTGGTTCGAGTTTTGCTATAATCGGACCTTTAGTTTCACGTGTTCGTCATTGCTCTTCTGAGAAAGCCTATCCTACTATTAGGAACGTCATACTGACAGCGAGGGTAAGTCTCTGACTGTTCTTCTTCATGTGGCCCAGTTGGTGAACTGATGAACTTTGTCTGTCAACCACGCCGCATGCTGAGTTAAGCGTCGCATGTCCATATCGATATAAAGGACCTATCTTCCCTAAGAGAAAGGACTATATCTCTGAGGAGCAGCCTTAACAGCATCTAATTAATTCCTTCATTACTAGCAATCGCCTCAGTAGATCTAAGGATTTTCACTCAGTATATACCATTGCCCATCTCGATATCATCAAGTCGAAGTTCTTTAGAGAGCCTAAAGCCAGGAGATCTTGAATCGGAATTCCACATTATATCAGCGCAATTGTCACAAACTTGATCATGTCTTCCCACAGCTCTAGACGCACACAAGGCGGTCCCAGCTCAAGCTCCGGAAGTTCTCGACGTTCAACAACCCAAGTGAGTTAAGGACTGATATTTTTAATTCGCCTTTCATCTTTCTGTTACCATCCATTCATCATCACACTCTACAAATTCTTCCATACCCCGAAGATGTTATTCCGCAAATCCTTTCACAAGTCTTTTTAAACTATGAGACTAACATATAGCAGGAGAATACCGCTCAACTCATCGAATCACTTAACACACACCGCGTAAACACGCTCACCGAACTCTGTAGAATCGAGCGAATAGCTGCAGCTTCCAATGAAGCAGAAGCACTTCTCTTCCAAGAACCAATGGCAGCTGCCTGGACCTATTATGTCACATCCAATAATTTGCTCAACGAACTCCGTAACCTAACCCGTGACTACGGGTTCAGTAACGACCTACTCGACGATGCAAGATGGAGAGTGAGTAGTGACCCAGCGAGTAATCGGAGCTGGAACTACGCGTGGTTGGTTCTGATCAAAATACATGATGAGTAAGTCTCAAGATTCACACCCGGTTTACTTCTTGTCAATCTAGATAAAGCTAATGTTGACGTGCTAGTGGGATGATACAAACGTATGCGACAATTGAAGCGGCCAAACCAGAAATGTGGGGTGGTCGATTACCAGAAGCCGAAGAGGCGGCTCAACTCGCTGCGTGCTTTGCATATGAGTGGCAAACAGCTCTTGACACAATGTTGAGACACTGGGAAACTCCTCCAACGACTACTGGAAACTAAATGATAACTTTCATCTCTTCTGGGGGTTGTCGCCGGGCTCCATGACCCAACAAGGGTCCCTGGACGGCGATGTGAGATTATTGGATATTGCAATTTACTCGTGTTCTCTCGTACTCTTTCTTGTATATTCGCTTCTTACCATTTCAGACAGAATCAACAGATTCCTTTTATCAAGAAGTGAAGATATATATGTACGAACATAGTCATGGCTATGGGCCTACGTATGGTTCCGATAGGGAGGAAAGGCGGATTTGTGTGCGAACAGCGAAGGATCGATGGGTGTTACTGTTTTTTTTTCCCGTAAAACGCTCATTATTTCCTATATTTCTCTCATCTGGGAATACTTGTGTTTTTAATTACAGAAATAGACAGACGCATTGTGTGCGAACCAAAAAATATATTACTAAATCACTAAAATATAATTGATTTGATATGTCTTTGCTCATAGGTGCTGATATCTGTGAGCAATGATTTCGCAGTAGGGTTTGTGATTTAAAAAAGTGTTGAGATAGAGTACAGTGCAAATGAAGCTGAAAACCAATTTTTTTTTTGTAAAACTCGAGCATGGATAGCGCAATAATAATATTAGTATATGGGAATGAAGCTTTGAGTGAATCTCCTCTGGCTAGTAGGGCTGGATTAAATTAGACAGCTACTTGTTCCTATACTTAATGGTAAAATGTCAGTGTAAGATTAAACGGAAGATAGTTACCGTGTATACGTATGCTTAGAGCTGCAATAATATTCAATCCGAACTGTATGGATATAGATTCTATATATATGATTGGGCTGGAAGCTCCGTGAGTGCATCTTGTCAGGCCACAGTAAGACTGGATTAAAATACACAGCCACTTGTTTGGAGATTTAAGATATATCGCATATACTGAGCTGGACAATAGAACCTGGTTTATATATATGTAGACCATACTTGTAATGTTATTTCATTGAAATGTTGTGGAATGATGAAAATTTCCATGTGATTGTATTGGGAATGTTGGGCTTTTATTCAGACTAACTATCGTAGAATGGAAAAGATGGGAACTATTTAAATTTGTCTATGAGATTGATCGTATCACCATGAGCGGCAATAGCAATAGGACAAGGGGAATCATGCTATGTTTCCTTTGGGGATATGAAAACTATTCACTTTCGTAGGGGAGTATCTTAGGGAACTGCGGGCACTTATAGTGTGGCTGAGGCTATGCAAGGTATCTAATCAGATTCTGATTGATGATGTAGATTCATTGTTCAATTTTGGTAATAGGTGTGTGAGAGTTATGCAAAGTTTGCTGTTGCGAAATAGTATGAAAACTATATAATTTGGTCTTTGGAGATTAGAGTTCTCCCCTCAGTGGGATAGGGCAGTATAAAAACTGCATGCTTTTCAATTGTTACCTCTGACACCAATACAAGGTGAGAAGCCCTTTACACTTGTATGAAGGGCTTCAAAAGTTCTTTTAGAATGTTGTGACTGTCTCTTCTCAGTGGTTTGAGATTTCATCTCATCAGCAAGATAACTTCACTTAAAGTAGCTTTCATCCATTGAATGTGGTCTTCTCTCCCAAGATTCAAAAAACTGTTTCTCATTGATGAGAACATATCTTTTGTGGCTTCAATGAGTGATCAATTGGTTCGAATAAAGTAATTTATTAACAAGACCGTGGGATTGGCCGAATTATAGGCACATTTCTCATTATTGATGCCTCGATGCCTCAATACTTCAACCTCGAGGATCAAGTAGCGATTTCCACTAGTGAACTACTAGAATACTAAGCTAATAAGCTTCTTCAGCTTTCTGTTCTTCAATATTTTTTTTTACAAACACATCAACAACCAAGATGTTTCCCATCATGGTTTCCCCTCTTATCTTGGCTCCCAAGCCAGCGAAGGAGAATAAATTTACAAGAGGTTGGAGAAGAATATCCAGTGAATCTCAAACAACAAACTCGAATCTGCTTAGCGAGAAAAATTCAAATGATTTGAGACGCACTTCTACAGTCAATATTGGTGGAAAGAAGACCTCTGTACTGAATCAAAGACGCGCCAGTGTACAGCTGGAGCCAACTACTGAGAGGATGGATACTGTTGGAGAGGAAAGCGCCGGTGAACTTGGTGGCTTTGGTGGACTTGGAATCAATTTCTATGACCACTTTGGTAATAAAATCTCGCCACAGGCAGTTGAGTCGCCTCGAGTACCAGGTACTCAATCTCCTCGAGTACCTGGTACTCAGAAGCCTACCTCGCCGCTTCCCAAGGGTATGTATCATCCTCACTTCTATGCACTTTTACTTCTTCAATTTACCGGAAAAAGTTACTGACTTTCTGATCTTGCAGATCCGCCTGTCACTGCAAGAGCACCTTTGGTAATTCGCGAATCATTCACGAGAAACTTTAGCTTTCCTGGAACTCCAGACCCAGAAGCTATTGTCGACAGCGACCATTTACTTGGCACCCTTCTCGAGAGAACTCTTCGCGAGCAATCGGACGCTCTTTGTCCAAGCCCAACAAGTAGCAGGAAAACGTCTACTCATGCCAATTCACCGAAGAGCATCCGTCAAGTATCCGCCGCCAAACCGATTGTTACTACTTTTGGAATCAGAAACTATACGGCACCACTGGATATACCTTCTTCTTCACCTGCGCTCTCATACACACCAACCCGAGGCCCAAAATTGGGTATTACAACAACAGTACCACATTCACGAATTATGAGTTTGCGAACTCCAAATGACACTGAGTTAGAGGGTGGTGACTATTTTAATTCTAAAATCAATGAAGAAAATAGTGGTTTCACTCCCGAGGCACTAAAAGAGACCCCGTTCGCACTAAACTCTAAGATTTACCGAATTCCATCATCCCCTACAATCGCCAAGCGCTCTTCCCGAACTAAGCCATCTAAGCCACAACGTGGTGAACTCTACTTCTTCGAACACGAGCGACAAAAGATTGAACAACTCGTTGCTCAGAGTAAAAACAGAAATTGTACAAATCATCAAAATTGTACCGACTGTATCGAAAAGGAATACGCATACTACGAGAACAAAATCATGTCTACTTCAATGCCCCCAGAGCGTCGCCAACAGATCATGAAGGCTAATCGATCTATTCGCAACATTAAGAATGCAAGGTGAACCCTTCATCTTGGTTTTTAATCTATGCTGATAAATTCGCAGGAACTTGAAAATCTTCTCGAAGATGAACTCATTACCTACGAGGTGTACGAGCTTATGATCAGCAGACTTCCCTCCGAAACCAACTTGAACTCGACATCCTCCCCCGCCCCTCGTGCCAACGCTGTCTCTCCAGCACCAGTTGTTCCAGTTGCTGCATTCTCACAGTTGAACGTCAATAGCGACAACCCCCCACCATCATACCAATCAACTCCAAATCTTCCTCCTCGCGGACCAACTCAACCACCTGCTCGACCAGAAGTCGGACGCGCGACCGCTCTTTACCGTTACACTGAACCTGAAGACTGCAATTTCGAAGTTGGAGACATCGTTATCATTTATGAATATATGAATGACGATTGGTGGATGGGCAAGAATGAAAAGACCGGAAAGGAGGGTGTATTCCCATCCAACTACGTTCAGAAGCACACCAACCAACCTGCACAACCTACCTATTATGGTAACGAGAAGGCTGCCTACTCTCCATACGCTCCCCAACAACATGGGCCTCAACCACCTGGACCAAGCAACCCTTACAATAGCTCTGTTCCTCCCATGGCCGTCGCAGAACAACCTACTGACGACAAGCTTGGCAAGGGAGGAGAGATGGGAAAGAAGTTCGGCAAGAAATTGGGTAACGCTGCTATTTTTGGTGCTGGAGCAACAATTGGTGGCAACATCGTCAACTCGATTTTCTAAATCTTGAATGCTCGAATCCCCAACAGCCTGGTTATAATTTCTTTTGAATTACAGTTTCTTTGGCGTCTATCCAACAATTAGGATGATAATTCTTTGAGGTTCTTTACAATTGGCTTCACTTTCAAGGATCACCATTTTCGGGTTGGGGGCTTTTCTTTACATACGGCAATCCACCATTACAGTGCTTGCTCTTCTTGGGTTTCATATGCTCGGAGTTCTGGCATGAATTGAATCAATTTCTGTATTCGCGGCTTTTGCACCGTATATGGATGGATTTGGGGCTTTCTCAAGATTTTATTTGGGATTCACATGCAGATTACTTCGCGATTTGTACCTAGAGATACCTGATCATCACTGAATATTGAATAGTCTCAAGCTTTTTCAATACTGAAAAATACACTCCACCATTTGCCATGACATGCTTGCTCATCTTCATAACTTCTTTTGAATGGCAATTGAGCCACATCACGTGTAGATAGTAGATATCGGCATTAACCTACCAAGTCAACTTTTTGTTATCGACGTCACTGTCGCCATTGCCCCGCATTGCATAGGCGCCTTTGTTTTCGCAATATCCCACCCTTTTCCACCTCTTCTTCCTCTTTCTTACACTCTACAACAATTGTAAAAAATACATAAATACTACATAAATACAATTTCTCAGCGAAATTTTATAATGGAAGCTCAACATGGACACAGCGCAGCTTGCTGCAATATCCCACCTATTGTATCCAAGGGATATGAACATAAGGGAAAATATGAAACCATTGGTGGTCTAAAGACTTGTAAGTATTCCAATCGAATGGATCTCCAAACGTATCTACAACTCTATCATTGGAATACTCTCTCTAAGAGACCTTCCCAATCTTATTTCTACTTCTCCTCTCAAACTTCAGCTAATACGCCCATAGACGTCACCGGCCCCGCAGATGCAACAAAAGCCATCTTCTTGATCTTCGACATCTTCGGCTTCTATCCCCAAACCGTCCAAGGCGCTGATATCCTCGCCAATTCCGACGAACACAATAAATACCTCGTCTTTATGCCAGACCTTTTCGAGGGAAAACCAGCCGATATCGGTTGGTATCCACCTGATAATGAGGAGAAGCAAAAGAAGTTAGGGAACTTCTTTCAAACGACGGGATTACCCCCGAAAGCTGCGGAAAGTGTGCCGGGTTTGGTAAAGGCGATGGGGGAGAAGTATAAATCGATTGAGAAATGGGCTATGCTTGGGGTGAGTGTTTTTCTACTTGGTAGGAATTGAGTTGCATTGGAATGGAATTGAACGTCTGCGGTTCGTGGATGGGGGCTAATGCTTGTGATAAATAGTACTGTTGGGGAGGTAAAATCGTGTCCCTCACTACCTCTGCTCCTTCCAACCCATTCGTCGTGGCTGCCGAGTGTCACCCAGCTATGGTCGATTCAAAAGATGCAGTGAACATTAAGATTCCACTTATTATGCTAGCATCAAAGGATGAGGATGAGGAGGAGGTAAAGAAGTTTGAGGCGAATCTTACGGGAGAGAAATATGTTGAGACTTTTAAGGATCAGATTCATGGGTATGTTTCTAGTGATACCTTCTGTGAAGCCTCCGCGTGTGTAGGGAGTGCGCTTTACTGATTTTGAATATAGATTCATGGCCGCACGATCGGATCTCGAGAATGAGAGGGTCAAGAGCGAGTATGAGAGGGGTTATAAGACGGTTATTGAGTTCTTCGGGAAACATTTCAAGTAGGAGCTTTCTTTTTGTATTTTCCGGGTGGTTGCATAAATCAAGAAAGTTCGCTGAGGTGTATAGTGGCAATAAAAGTGGCGGGGCAAGACTTTGATAGGAGTCTGGTCAATATTCATTTTTGTAATGCAATTTGCTGTTTGCGACACATTGGGCATCTTGTAATACGTCAAATTCTCTAGAGACTTTTGCTTCACGCCAATCAAGTCTGCGAAGCTCGCTGCTAGAATACCTGAATGTTGAGCTTACGGGAATTTTCAACCATTGTGTCCATTTACAACTTTTAGATGTTGTGCTACGAATCGCTGCCTTTGTATACACTGTTTATGCGAGCATCTTTAATAACATTTTAGAGCCATTGATGTAAATTATAAGCCCTCCCTTCCCTCTTCACCCTTTACCAAAACGACAACCCTAAGCAACAACACTCGGCTCATAAAACACACAACACATCCCCTCAACCCCCAATGTCTTCACCTCAGCCTTAAACCACCGATGCGCTTCACAGGAATCCTCATAATATTTCATATCTTCCAGATTCTTAAATTCGGTTTTCGCGACGACGGAATAGCCTTGGGTGCGTGGATCGTTGGGTTGAGATTCGCCTGCGTGGAGGGAGAGGATGTAGGGGGCTGAGTCCTGGAGGAGGGGTGTGGGTTAGTTGAGGGAATGGTATGTGGGATGTGGGGAGGATGAGGGTAGGAGGGAGAGGGAGGGAATATAAATACTTTGACGGCGGTTTTGGATAGCGTTTCGTAGTTTTTGAGGAGGGTGTCCCGGGAGGCTTGGGTTGGTACTTTGAACATGGTTATGCGGATTATTCTGGCCATTGTTGCTGTGGAAAGATTTTTGGAGGATTGAGGTGTAAGTTTTTTGATTTATGACTTCAATTCGTGAAGAGAAAGAAAGAAAGAAAGAGAATAAATTTCAAACAGAGCTTGGTTTGGGATACTTTTATATCATTACCTATCAAAATATATTATGTTCGGGTCGGACTAACAAGCTAACCAAGTATGCATACCTCGACACCAATTGATAGAAGTATTATGGATACCTCCCTGCTTCGGATGACGAATACAAATCTATCCTCGGAATTATCATTATCAAGTGATCAGATTGAACAGAAATAAGATCTCAGTGTGAATACTCGTGTATTACCGATTCGTACGAGAGAAGGCTATCAGCAGCGAATTTGAGCGCGGAGTGGGGCAGTGAGGGGGTTGTGTGTGGTGGTGGGTCGGAATAGACTTTGTGGAGGCGGAAATGTTTCCGCTGAGATGGGAATGGGGAGTTTATCGCGATGGATTTCTTGAAATCTGTGGTTAGGTTTTTTTCATAGTGTAGTAATTTTATCAGTTCTATTGTCAAAGTTGGATAATGGCGGGGTAGGTAGGCATTGGAACGCGGTACAATTGGGTGAGATTTGAGATTCGGCTCACCAACTTAGGTTGATTAGACGCGTTGATAAGACATATCGAATCAAATATCATCCTGCACGAATAGGCCATCTATTGCTTTCTGGGTGGCAGCTTATTGGACCCATCGTGTTTCGATGAGAGAGGTCGTATCAATCAAATGATAAAGCTCTGCAAAGTCCCCTGTTATCCATACAAAAGCGTGGAATCTCAAGGATTATTGGTGAGATGAATGCATTGAACATGCATGCATGTTGCCGTGAAACAAGGCTGTCTGCAGGGCATTCAGAGTAGGATCGTTTGCCAACCAGTTAGGCTTTAGGGCTTTGCTGGGGGTTAAGGAGTTGCAGCCCCAGCCTCACGTCAGTTGAATACCCCGCAACGAGGTATGAAACGTTGCTGCATATACATTTGGTATTCGGTAATGTCGAGCTTCTCATTTCGTCAACATCACTCCTGATTTACCAAAAGATACCACCTTGATTCAAAAATTGCATCTCACAGGAGATTAACTTACAATCATGTCGGACGCTCTCGACGCGATTCGAGCCCTGTACGACACAGGCAAATATTCAGATATGAAAATCCGTTGCGAGGATAAAGTGTTCGATACTCATCGTGCGGTGGTCTGTATGCGATCACCGGTGATCGCTGCAGCTATGGATGATGATCGTTGGGTAGGTAACATCCAAATCGAGGACAATGTGCACCTTCTGATGAAGCATTAGCAAGAAGCTGCGAAGGGCGAATATCATATGAGTGATGATGAGTTGCCAATCGTGGAAGCCATGATTCATTATTTGTACCTTAGAACGTATGATGATCAGGTAGCCCTGGCGCCTGAAGCTTCAGGCAGTGATTCACAGCTTAGAATTTGGAAAGCCGAGTTGCCGCTGAGTCCACCTACACCGGAATCTGAACCCGAACCTGAACCCGAATTAGATACATGGGGCGGACGAAGCAGCCTCACTTGGAATAATCGAGTACTCGCTCACACAGGAGGCAGGGCTCCTGAAGTGACACCACTTTCAGTACCATCATCACTGCTCTTCAACGCCAAGGTCTACATCATCGCCGATAAATACATGATCCCAGCACTCAAGAGTCTAGCATGTGAGAAGTGTACAAAAAGCCTAGACGAACATTGGAACACGCCAGAGTTTTCTGCTGCTGCGGAATTACTCTGGGAAAACACCCCAAGCTCTGATATGCTGCTTAGGAACGCGGTGGTTACAGCTGCTGCGAGTCACATTGACGTGTTACTTGATAGGGGGGAGTTTGTGGAATTCATGTCCACGCATGGCGATTTTGCAGTAGAGGTTATGAAGAGAATGAAGGGTAGAAATAATTCGGTTGTAACTAGAAACCCCTTCCCGGACAACGAAACGATTCAGTGGGGCTCGAAACATAAAAAGAAAGGACGACGTTCTGGATATGATTTATAACACTTGGTTTGTTATATGTAGTCATGGTCATGTTTCCTTGGAGTCGGTGATGGATATTTATGGGTCCCTTGGAAATATTCATATTATTCGTGGTTTTCGACAATCTTCATGAGACTTCTGCGAAACGGAAGTGGTCGGGCTGAACCCCTCAGTGGAAACAGGTTAAGTCAAAACAACCAGGAATCAAGATGTGTAGACCCATAGATAGTATTTTCTTAAGGAGATAAATTCTACGAGCTAGAAAAAGCATGATATTCTGCGGTCCCACATTTGAATGCTTACTCAATTCACTTTGGAAATTAGTTTTTACTTTTGTACGGTGTCGGCAGGCTCATTATCTGAATTCCACCCAGTGATGTAATTTTCGTTTTCGTGAACCACCAAATAATGCGCTGTTGACTGTTAGTAAAATTTAGAAAGTCGACTTCGGGACCATGAGTTTCAAATCTCTTGACGAGTAAGATCAAATATCGACACCCGATCATCTGTATCGACTTCCAGTGGGAGTACTTCCTGCGTGAAACTGATATCTACTACAAAACCTGTTTCAGAGACTTCGAATCATGATGATCGGAAAATATATTCGAAGGAGGAGGATGACTTCCATCATATATGGTTTGATGCTGAGATACTGATGCTTTATACCATTGCCCGAGAACGACAGGTGGGGAATCTAGGTACTCTATCAATATTCCCATACAGCGCTTATCAATCCTACATAGAGTCTCCATCTTCATTCCCACAAATTTTGCATCTGTAAAATAAACATCAAGATTGCAAAGACCGGATTCTCCAGGAATCCATGGAAAAGGTCGTTGGTTTGGTGTATCATAGTCAAGCAGCGGTTCCGTAGGCTCTACGTCCTCTCCACCACTTGTAACATTGATCCTATTCAATGCCCAGGCAAAATTCTGAAAACAGAAACCTGTGATATGTCCATGGAAGTTCAAACGATGCCATCGGCAGGATCTGTAGTCAATGGGAGAAATATACGGCCCGAGGTAGCATGTCCTTCCATAAGTTGTTCGGAACTAAATTGATATAAGTTATCAAGCAACGATAGTGAAAGAATGTGTGCACAACTAAACAATGACTGCGGGGTGTACGTTGCGCTCATATCTATTATCCTCAAGCTTAATCCATACATAGGCTATACGCTCACCTGGCGCAAAAGGTAAGTGGAGAGCCACACTACTGTAGCATCCCACAACCTCAGTGCTCGTTTTGTAATGGACCTCCATACCAGTAATGTATTCCTGATGGAAATAAAAAGTTATACCCTGAGCAAATTCTTCTCCTTTGTAGAAAGGGAGACATCTGTACAGATCCAAATCTGTCAGAGGATAAAAGAAGAGACTCCCCTCTCTTGGCCATTGCGGTGGATCAGCTCTATCCCAGATAGCTTTAATTGACGTAAACCTTTTACTTACGTCTATACTGAGACCCTGCTGAAGTTACTTTTGTTGGCTCGCATTCAAGGGGCATAATGCTTACTTTGAAAGTGTATTTGAGCTCACGATCTAGAACCGGACCTTTACAGGCGTCGGCATACTAGACAAGGCCAGATGTCGGAACTTTACCAATCCAAGCGGAAGATCGATACTGACCGATTAACTTGATTACGCATATACCATGAGTGCCGATTGCCAGTTTATATGTGCATGCGACTTCTTGGTCTATGATTAGGATCGTGACTAAGTCTGCATGGATGCTCTGTATGTAATCTGTACCGAAGATCTTGATCATCTTCGGAATAAGATGCAAATTTGGGTACAATGTCAAGACACAATCCGTGGCACGATGAATGTGGTGGAATAAACGCGATGTTTCGCCCACATATCCCCAGATGCGTGCTCTCAATTCCGCAGGCAATTTCGACAAAAAGAATGGTTGATAGTTGGGACTAAGCTCTGTCATATCTGATAAAAGGCTATTAATGATAGTCGTATTGTAAATGCAAGCTTCAGATTCAACGGTGTTCTCCCATGCCGGAGAAATTGATAAACTTTTGCAGGCCTTGTAGAAAGTCGCATTACTGAAAGCACCCACTCTCCAACGAAAAATAGAATAGCACCAGTCATGGAAACAAAATGCTTCCCTGTACGGAGTGTTACCAAGGGATTGAGTCGGGCTTATAGCGATCCTGTCCGGTGGATCGAGACTAGGTACATATGCCACGAGGCGGCTCACGCCCGCAATGTCTGGGAATGTCATGGGCTCTGTGATATCGATGTCTTCTTCGTCCATACTGTTCATTCTTAGAACTAAAATTGGTATCAACAATTAGCCATAAAACCACTCACACATTTTCCTTAATTGGTTCACACACCGGCACGAAATTTGTATTCCCATGGTTGCACTTGACGTCTCTCTCGCCACTGCCAATAAGCATTGATATTCCGACTTTCTGTGCGGAATGGAAGAAATTGGGCTTGGCATAATATACAATATCTGCACGCCATTTCAAGAGTCACATTTGGTGGCTTATGGTGAGTCCATGAGCCTGGAGAATCTGGCACGCTGCCACGTTCTTCGCTTTCTCCATAGTCTCTTCCGAGAATAATTGCACTTCGGATTCGCTTCCGGTCATCTCCTGATCAAGCTCTTCTTCAGATCCAAGAGGTGTGCGCGAGCCTTCGCGGAATCTGGTATCATTCTCCGCGGTGGAAAGTTGTGCTTCTAAGCTGGCCAAGCGAGGAAATGTGTGACCTTCAGCGTCATCTAGCATCTCGTTTTCCTCACTCGAGTCTATACTAGACTCTAGTGTATCTATTAAATCATGTGTGCTTTCCGTGGTAGAACTTTGGATTGACAGGCGTCCCTGGCCCCCTCTATTTGTCAACCTTCCATGAAACGGTGACGCTTCAAATTCCCTTCCGACCATCTTATCTTTGACGCTCGAGAATTTGGCTTGTGTATTGGGTTGTAGAAAGAAACTTATTGAAGCAGGAGTTCGCAAACAACATCTGGTCGCGTTCGTCACGTGCTCAATACTTTTTTTAATCGAAGTTGACTCAGTAGTTGACTTACTTTTTTTTCGGTCGAGGAAGTTCAAGGTATAGGGTATATCAGTACCAATGGAAATTGACTTAGCGGCTGTATGTGCGTAGGCCTCTGCAAGCCGAGTGGAACCAACATTTCGCTTGGTGTTTGTCTAGTAACCAGAGCTCAAGTAAGATCTTACTTTGACCATCAACCAATCAACTTGAAAGAAGATTTTACTTCTTGAGGCAATAGTACGGAATTATTGGGGTCGGAGCCCTTCTGTATTATCGAGGTATTTTGGGTCATTTTTGAAAAGATTATATTTAGTGTTTATGGTATTACATCACCCTGCGACAGCAGATCAAATGCACGGCGTGGTCTTCAATAAATTCCATCGAAGAAGCAACGATAAATCGTACAGGTAATCTTATGCATATACTTGAACCCGATATGATGTCAAATGAGGAAACAGAAATTTCAGAGGTTGTCGAAAATCCTGCGAGGGAGGCTGAGAATACGCACCCTGTGTCTGGAAGTCCGATTCCGCAAGGTTCAATGGTAATGGCACGCGATGGTAGTGAGAGTGCGACTTTTCGCTCTGTTTCTCCAGGCGATGAAATCGCTATCGCTGCGGAAAATGGGGCAAATGAAATGGAAGACGGATCTGAGAGCCTCGAAGCCGGACAGGGAGTATCGGACATTGAAAACGAAGATGGGGATGAAGAGGAAGCGGAGAATGAAGATGGTGTACCTATTGCCTTTGTGAAAGCGAGCGAGTACTGTTTATTGTGCCGAGCTCGATTTCCTGTTTTTGATTCCTTAAATCAGCCAAATGGCGACTTATTTTACGAGTGGCGTTCAAAAAACCCCGATGAGCCATGGCAATCACAAATTCGCGCAGGTATGTTTTCTACTCGGTAATGGGTAAGATGCAAATACTTAATCTCATAGTTGTTCAACTCGACAAGGATGAGGGTGAGTCCATAGCTGTGACAGACGTAGTCGAGCTCAAACAGAATCCCACAAAAGCGACCTTAATCAGCTGGCCCTCATCCAGTCATATAAGTATCAAACCTGATCCTATGCTGGATGACCCCATTCATCAATTTGCTTCTTGTTTCCACGATTGGTGTTATTCAATTTTTACTTGGGAATTTGGGCATGATAAATTGGAGCTTCTATATCAAATGGGCACAAGTCTCCAACCAGCATCCGCTTGGCAGATGCCTGCGGAGATGAAGGGCTAGGGTTAATAGTAAAACTGCGATGTTCCAGCCATTACAGATCGCAAAACTTCCTCCTGAAATACGATGTCGAATTTGGAATTTCGTAGGGCCTACATCGGCATATTCAGCTTTCATGCTTTTGATTGGAGGGACATCAACCTTGGCTCATCAAATGCGGGCTCCAGCCGTACAAGAACTTGCAATTAAACCAGGGTATTACCTCGAGCCAAGTATTATCAACATGTATGGCACGCAGTATATATGAGCTTTAGTCACGCAAAAAGACTCTAGCCTTGGAGTTAAGGTCGTTGGAACAGTTACCAAAATTCAGGTTGTTTCAAGCGTTCATGGCGTTTGTTCCATCAGACTTTTGGGCCGAAACTGGGAGTCGAAATTGTTGGGAACTATCCCTCGAATGGGTCCGCGTTGGTATGGAGAAATTACTCTCGAAAATGATGTTTTAGTTTGCTTCTATAATGTAAGTTTGCCCAATTTGATACCTGGATTCAAATTTAATAGTTTCAGGGTCTCGCGATAGAAGAAGTGGTGGGTAATCATCAGCCTCCCATGAGGCAGGTGATGTGGGATCGGCCAGATCACCCTGGGGCGGCGTTTGATGCCGATGGTGCATTATTTACCTTTTTTGCGCCGCAAGAACTATACCGAAGAATGCAACCAGTATTGGGATTTTTTAGATTCATTCCTCTGACAGCCGGCGACGTATACGCATCAGGTATCACGGTACATTTCTTGTCAAGGTTTATGACTGGCATTGAAGCACATTTTTCAACGACGTCACATCTTGTTGGCAGTCGCAGCGAGATGGCCGTATACTTTCCGCTGGCCTTATCCGAGTGTATATCGAATGTCTGGTTACGATTTGATACATTCGACGCTACTGTATCTGTGCCTTCTATGTTAGTGAGTGTATATATTTCTTGGCTCCAAATGCAATGCTTACTGTGTCTAGATCCGCACGACGCTGGGTCGGTACTATACCTTCGGCCCATACATTAATCCAGAAAAGTATCCTAATTATCGTTGGGTAATGCTAAAGCAAATTGGCTGCATTACCGGATTTTACTTCGAAAACTCGCCTAGGATCAGAAGAATAGGTGTCATTGGTGATGATAAACCATCCGAAGTCAACCAAGTTCCACTTCCCCGTTATGAGACTTGCAACCCAACACCACCGTATATTGGGTTCCTCGGTAGCAATCTTTTCATGAATGATGCCAAGATCCAGGATCTAAAATCGGTAATGATTTGCAAAGTTGGTCGCCGTTGCATTGGCATGCTCATTCGACATATGGACACAACTACACCCACAGTTGTCTTGGGTCAGTGGTTAGGTAGCGAACGCTCGAAACATGTATGCATATATGACATACATGACTGGGCTGGACTGCCTCCATCCATGATTGCGTTTAAATTGTCCAAATCTAAGACTTTCGTGCAAGATATCGAGTTCTGCAATACTGAATCCGAGTTGATGTATGAACAAAAGCTAGACCCAGACATTGCAGTGCAGATATATGAGGTCGGCACGGTAAGCTCCTTCATAAATTGAAATAATTATTTTGCTAACACAAATACAGCGTATTGCTTGGTGGTTCACAGGCGAATTGGATTCCATCAGGCTGTGGAAGCCTAGACCCGATCAGCCATCAAGCATTCCAGTAGAGTACGAATTGGTACAAGATTGATTAATAACTTGAGGGCCTGTTTGGGAACAAAAAATATACTAGCATATATAATATTTGTAATAATCAACTTTAAGCGTTCAATTCTAATATTCAATTATTAATAATAGATTCTTTATAATCTATTTAACAATATAATATATACTAGTATTCAAAACAATAATAATATATATTATTTGAAAAGTTGGAATATTATTAATTTTGTTATTTTAATTTTTTAATAATAGTAAATTAATTATTTCAATATGATTTTTCAAATATACAAAATTAATTATTTCATTTGAGAACTATAAGTATAAAGTCTATATAACTTTGAATAAAATTTTATATATACTTATTTACACCGGAATCCTCTTTGTACCGGATTTAATTGGTCAAATATTTTGATCCGGTATGGCCAGAGTCTGCCGCAGTCACTAACCGAAAGATACAATAGCAATTGGTAGGTTATATTCCATAACTAGTTCTTACAGTAGTACAAGCATTGAGTTTTAGTAAACCATTCAATGAGCGAGACTTGAACCGCGCGGCAGTTCAATTACCTGTTTTAGCGAACCTCCCCTGTAGACTTAGCCCATGACCATTCGCGGTTTCATAGTCGGCGCCCAAACATTATTGGCTCTCGAAGAACCAAGCACTCCCCTAAAATTCCAGAAATCCGGTAATGCATACAGAATACTAGATAAGGCTGTATAGGTCATGCATTTGGTGCTGATTTCCGCGTTAAGTGCCCATTTCATACTGTTTATCTAGTATTTTCGCGTTATAGCGTGTAATCAACGCGATTCCTATCAATCTGTATTTGGATCCAAGGTACAACAACATATATCAGAAGCTTCCGAAGTCTAGAGAAACAACTTGATAGATTCACTAGATTTATAAGCTTCCCTCTCAATCCAGGATGAAGGAGATATAAGCGAGATATATTACGAAGATGGGTGGATGGCTGTATGAAAGGTCATATTTGGAATTACGGATTTGTAGTCAAAGATTTAACCCAGATTTTCATTAAATACTGTGGTAATGGCGCCTGTAGAATATCTCTGGACGGGAGACTGTTCAAAGGAGACGCTATGTGCGGGATAGAGAAGAGTGAAACGAGGCCAGAGGTTCGTAACGCTCGGTTCCTTGAGGACCATCGGAACCACTCAAGTCTGGATATACGAGAAGTTCCCTTACAGCGAAGCTATTTCAATAGAGCTTTTTGTACCGAGAGTCTGGTTCAGGAGAAGAGGAGGAGGCAGGGGGGATAGATTGTATATATATAAAGAAATGAAGGTTTGTTAAGGTTATCATTAGTAATTTCTATCCTTAATATCATTATTATTCATCGCCCTCTTAGAAATCATTTTCTTTAACACATTTTAAACTTATATATCATGTCGGGCTCCATCGGATTCCGTCCCCATGGCCTTATCACAAACCCAACTGCCGAAGACCTTTATAGACGCGCATACATCGACACCCAGAGAGCATTGGAGAATAATCCGAAAGAACATGAGACATGTGCCTTGATGACACATATCCTGAATAGGAACTATACCTTGTTAGATGACAGATACTCGGTCGCTGCTGAGTTTTATCCAAACCTGATACATGGAGAGAAAGCCGATATTGTTGTGAGATATACCCAATCGGGCGATCAAACGCAACAAATCCTCATGATTGGAGAGTGCAAGAAGACAACCAGAAATACACCCTATTCGCTAAAAGGATTAGAATGGCAAGCGTACAGATATTGTCAAATATATTTCCAATCTGATAAAGGCCGAGGCAAAGAGGGGATATTTGCCGCCACAATAACAGAAGCTCACATAAGGTTCTGGATATACACAAAAGACCTGAGATTCCACTGGGAACAGAAGATATCCGGGGTATATCGCGGATATTGGAGCAATCTCAGTACAAGGGATTCCTATAGGGAACCAAATGCAAACTAGATGAAATATCAAGATATTGAAAGGAATTCCAATATCAACTACTTTGAGTTTTGTTTCAAAACAATCAAGAACAATCCTTCAATCACAATGACCAAAGATGAAAAATTTGGATTAAATTTAGATAAATTGACCATCGGAACTGCTTTCAGAAACCCTACTGTTATTACATCCCAATCACAACTACCTATAACATTCGAAGAGAAAATAACTCTTTTGAATATAAATCATAAACTGTTTGCAAAAGGAAACACCTCCATTAAACCAGCTTCATCTACTACTTTAATACATCCCTTTGAGTATTGCAATACGTTGAGCAAATGTAAGCAAATCTATTTCAACACCTTAAATACAACAATCACCGCAAATGTATCAAGCCCAAGTCAATTATATCGAAGAACGATATATAGAAACGACCCCTATGCATCATCCATATCTCCTGTATTCGGACCAAACGCTACCATAGCTCTTAATCGGAATAGAGCCACGGCTTCAACTCGTGTAGCAGCAGTAGCTCCCAGCCGCAGTGAGCACCGCACTCCCGAGAAAGACATCCGTAGCGAGCGCTCGACTTAAAAATATACTAATATATATAATATTCAGATACTAATATTTGGATATTAATATAAAAAGTATTTAGCAAAAATCAACTTTTGAATATCAATTGATAATATTCAAATCTATTATTTGTTTTTGATTATATATTGGATATTTTAAATACCGAAAAAGACTTATTTTGTAATACAATATAAATTTTAACAAAAAACTTGTATTTCTATTATAGGTAAATATGTATATATATATACAAAAAGAAGAAGAATCATTACATCCTTCTGTAAAAATCAAATCGCTAATATATCAACATCAAAACAACAATTTTGCACCCATATGCAAGTCATAAACTATCAACTTGCACATATGTCAAGAGCGTCGCCTAGCATTCTACCGAATCTCTATGTAAGAGCAATTGGACAACCCAGATTCCCAAATAAAGGATTCAACTTCTTTAGAACAAATGCAAGTGTATTGATAGTCGGGGTGATGATACCATTCAACGATGAAGGGATACTCTGCGTAGCAAGCTGATACAGCAAGCAAGAAGTCTCCGTAGACCCAGGTGTCGCAATCAATGTTCCATTTTTGATGAAACCAAAATTGAGGACATCAAATCCCCCATTTCCGGTGGCACCACCGAAGAGAACCGGGTATTGAAGATATTGAGCAAGAATCTCTACAGTGACGTCGACGGTGGTATATGGCGTTACACGGTTGGTCCAATTGTCTGGGATCTTTTCCCCGCCGTTGAAGGAATAGGAACCATCTGCATTTTTCACGGCTCCGAAGAATGTGGAGATGGTTTCATAGTCTGGTGCGTAGTTTTTGGTTCCAGATGGCATTAACTCATATAAGAAAGAGGAAGCTCCAAAAAGAAGGAGGGTGAGAGGACCAAAATAGAAGTTTGGGTTGTCTCGGAGGGATTGTTGGTAACGCTGGCTTCGGTATAGAGCCAGTCCGTCACGATCATAATTTCCACCAGTGGTCTCGGTCATCATTCCAAAAAGTGTGCCGTTGAATGAGTAATTATCGCCATCAGCGAGGAAATAATCATTACGCGTGAGAGATGTATCAGACTCAAATTTATTGTGTCCATCCAAGCCTGGTTCTGATCCAGTCAAAGCTGGCGAATAAGATGTTCGTGAGGTAGCATCGCACCCAATGGACAGTTTCTCGGTAACAATATCACCATCTGATAATGTAAGGCCAAGAACAGCAAGAAGATTCGCCAAGTCGTAGCCGACGTTGTACACATTTTGTTGAGCATCAACAAGCTCATTATATGTGGTAACGCCATCGCGAGCAAGGAAATTGTGATTGGCAGCAGCGTTTAAACCGGGACATGGTCCACGGATATCTGTAGACTTCGGAGCGATAAATTGGTGATCAGTGTCTCCTGGTGCGGGAACTTGATAGCCACCAATCCCTTTACCTGGAAGACCGTTCTTAGCGCCGTTGTATGGGTAAGAGGCTGAGATGCCTGGAGCGGTGATGTGATTTGCGTTGAATGGACAGGAACTGGTGCTTGGTTGCTGACGTTTGTTTGCGCGTAGCAGGCTAGAATCGACACCAGGCAAATTGGCAACAAATGGGAAAGCTGTAACGGCCTCAGCCATGAGGGTAATTGCGACTAAAGAGTATTGCATTTTGAGACAGATATGGAGTATGAATGCAAAAGTTGTTTGATTTCCTGAAGAATGAATGCAATGAAGAAAGAATGATGAGGGAGGATTGAGCTGTATATATCCAAAATTTCTCTGATGTGTCCATGGGAGGAGGAAGATTGTTCCCCTTCGCGCTACGCCGTAATCAGCTACAGTTATCCAACATAGAAGCAAATGAAAATATGGTCCTCGGCAGACTCCTTACGCCAAGCTCTAGCCAGCGAGCCTCTCCCAAAGTCTCTTTCAAGTCTCGAATATACCGGGAAGCAGAAGATCATCCGCGACGGCAGAATCCTTATGGCCACGGGAACCTGGCTGGCTGAACGCCAAGGGAATGATCCACAACAGGATCTCGAAGCATGAAATTGATCAGCGATTGTGGCTTAATGTCAACCAATTGACCAAGATGGCAAACGTGGGGAAGATTCACTAAAGAAAAACTCAACTAACTACACTCGAATACCGAGGTACCCACTTCGAATTATTTGAAAAGACAAACAAATTGATGCGAATCTAATTCCGATCCATCGATATGTGACACGCACTGCATGCCATCATTAGAATCGACACTAATGAAATATCCGATTTCCCTCCACTCAGCTTCTCTCTATTCACAATACTTTATCTTGCAGCTGGTCAAGGAACACCATGCTCATGCAAGGGAATCCAGATCTGGCATCAGCCCCGTGTCCCGCATAATACTGCTAGATGGGTAATTCATATAACCAGGAATAAATTGCATTTGCAGAGGAATGATGGATGCAGTTGTGCTCGTGCGTTCAATCTGATGATGATGATTACCCACAAAATCCTATATGTGATTTCAACATCATAAAAGTGCGTAAGAGGCGTCCGGCGGGCTGGGCTCGAATCATCTAGTCATTGGATGCGTGGCATAGCACTAGCAAAGACTTCATTTGCAGTATGCAAAATTCCATCCACAAAGTTTGTGATGAGATGGGAGAAAACCCGAATATCCGAAATGCCTTTCAGCTTCCTATGATTTCAAGCTTGTAATTAAGCTTCTCCTGGTCAGCGGCAAGTAATCGATAATTAGCGGATTGTTGGGGAATTTGATAGGATCCACAACTTTGGCCCTAATATCCGATGAAATTTGATGCCTTGTTGATAGCTTAAAGAAAAAGATCTTCATTATCGAGAGACGTCAATGTCATGAGGAGCGGCTGGTGATCCGTGTACTTACTTAGTTGTTAAGCCGAGGAGGTATTTATTATACTCGTATTATATTGAACATTTTGAAAAATGGGTAGCGAAAGCAGGTCTAGATCTTGTGTTTACATTTGAACATGACGAATTGTGTTACTTTAAGTCAACTATCCTAGTTTGAGGCCACCCCCCTTTTGGGCCACCCTTTTACATCAAAAATCATGATTTTCACCTATTAATAACTTTATAACAAATTAATATGATTAATTAAAATTTTGAATATAGATTCTTTCTATAATTATTAATCAATTTTGAAAATTTCATAATTTTAAATTATCTTTTGTCACGGAAAGCCCTGCGATCCCCTGTATCCAATCGGAATGAAGGATCTTCTAGCCCTTACCAATCTCTCCGATTGATAAAGTGATCCTGATATACTAATAAACAAAGATCTAGCCTAATTAAGGTACATATCGGCTAGATAACCACTTATTTGTTCTATATATACAGCTCTTGATTCATATAATCGAGGGCAAGTCATTCAATTCTTTTACTCTACCAATCACGTGTACCACTTATTCCCCGTAGTCATACTATCCCGTGATATCTTTTCATTGAAATTTTCAAGATTTAAATTTCGATTTTAATTTATATATAATTTATATACAAATTGAAAACATTAATAACTTTTCAATAAAAATTGCTAAATATAAATTATAAGTTTTTATTAAATATTTGAATTGTTAACTTTTGGTACAGGAAGTAGTAGTATTGTTGACTATATAGATTTAACTAAGGATTTATAATTCTAGTAGAAGTAGAATTGAAATTATCCCCAAATATAGTTTGTATATCATTATGATCATATAACCTCAATTCTAATCCTATAATAACCTCATTTCCAATACTCCTTTATTAAGGATATCCTATTCGATTCTCCTAAACTACTAATCCTAATATTGTGACGCACAAGAGCCGTAGTAGAGCTGAATAAACAGGGTCAATTATGTTCTTTAGAATCTACTGTCACGAATCGTGAACCACAGGAGGCTAACCACGTGATACCTCTTATCTCCCATATCAATTTATGAGCTGATCATCCGTGTGTATGCGTTACGAATCATATGATTTAATATGATAAAATGGTAACCTTAATAATATATACATATAATCCTATAGTCTACAAATAGATATTTGTATATATATATCTAGTTGTTCTTTACAAATTATAGTTCTTCAATTGTAAATTCTAAAGAATATAATTGATCTTGTTTATTCAGTTCTACTACAGTTCTTGTACGTCACATTATCTACAACTCATTTACAAGCGTCCGGCCATCTGGTGGTCTCCCAAATAATACCTCACTTTAATAATACCTTTTTAGATGAACTTTTACGAACATTACACCCAAAGAAAGAAGATCTATTCCGACCTAATCGACGAAGATAAACACCTTTAGAAGTGTACCATCATTTTCACAATGCAACGAACTCCTCCTCCTGTACGCTCCGAACCTTCGAAAGCATATTCTGAGGAACCCTCTCCTTCTCCTCAATTATTTCAACAATACTACTGGCCCAGAATGCACGATACCGTAGCCAGATATATACGCAATTGTCACGCCTACAAATACAGCTCTGTTCCATACAATCGTACTCCCGGTTTATTATATCCATTTTCGATTCCTAATCGAGCATAACAATATGTTATTATGGATTATTACAATTTTAATAAGGATAAATACGGATATAACAATGTTTTAGTTATTATTGATCGATTAATGAAGCAAGCTATCTCTATATCTTATTACAAATCAATCGATACTCGAATTCAAGTATAATTATATCTTTATCATATATATCAATATTATGGTCTCCCTGATACTATAATATTGAATCACGGCTCCTAATTCATATTACAGTTTTGAAAGGAATTCAGTCAAATCCTAGGAACCGATCTCAAATTATCCATTATTTATCATCCCCAAACCAATGATCAAACTAAGATTTATAATCAGTACCTTCAATAACGGTTAAAGCTGTTTATTAACTATTATCAAAATGATTAATCAGAATTCCTATTTATAATGGATTATACACAATTTACTCTTCCATACAACTTCTTAGGAGGGCTTATACCCTACGAAATCTTATACGGGTATATACCGAAATATACATAGGAATGGAAGGAAGATGTTAGTAAGCCAACAAACGATATAAATATACATGATGTCTGTATATATACAGAATACAATAGATTAACTCTCACGCGAGCGAAAGAAGGCCTATTACATACCCAAGCCAAAATGTCGAAATCCACGAATGCTTATTGATGTAAAATCGATTTCGATATCGGAGATTATATATAGCTCAATATGAAAAGTTACCTTACCCAAAGATCATCCAAGAAACTGGACTTTCCAATTCAAGGAAGATTCAAGATCATTGATCGATCTAGGAGCTCTTTCAAACTCGAATTCCTAACTACAATGAAAATTCATTCTGTTTTCCTTCCAGATCGATTATATAAAGTATATGACGATCCTTTTCCTGATCAGATATTCGAATCATCTCTGTTTATTAATATAACTAATGATTCGGAATGGAAAGTGAAGAAGGTTTTAATAATAAAGAAAGCACGAAAAACTTTATTATATAGAGTTTCATAGTTTAATAGCAATATTAACCTTACCTGATATCCTACTTCCGATTTTAAAACATTATTGTACCTTCTACGCGATTTTCATTTAGCTAATCCAATGTTGTTTGATCCTCCCAATCGATTAATTGATTGAATAAAGCTTTATGAAAGCGGAAAGGATAATTATAATTATATAGATGATGATTCATTTATGAAATTAAGGGAAAGAAAAGTGTTCTTCAATATAGCAGACTAGATGTTATGATTTTATAATAGTGCATATGTATATGATCGTAAAAGGATCGAAAACCTATATAAATTCGAAGGAATTTGATTGTATATATATATGGCCCGAGCTTTATACAACAGACGAGCTGTTATCACCAAGACAATATAAAGGCAATATATTTCAAAAAAAAAACTTATGCCTATAATCATTTAAAAAATCATACAAAAGGAAACTTGAACATGGTAAAAACGAAATGTAATATCATTCCTATCGATTTCGTTCAATTTGGTTGATTTGATCAATTTGATCGATTAATTTGATCGATTTCGGAATTAACTATATTAATTATCCATTATCATTATATTATAATTCAACCTCCTTCTCTTTTCTATTAAAACTTTTTCCTTTCAGAGATTCCCCAAATCAAGGAGAATATGAATCAATGTTAATTTAATCAATTAATAAACGATTTGGTTGATTTGATCAATTCATTCGTCATTTTGGTCAATTTGGTCGATAATTTTGGTCAATTTGATCAATTTCCATTAAATTGATCAAATCAACCAAAATGACCAATCTAATTGATTTAAAGCTCATAAACCTTTACAAAACCTGATTTCTGATGAAATAGCAATAGAATAAAGGACTGAAACATTCAAAGGCAAGCTTTTCCGAAGGGAAGGGTAGTATTACGAATCGTGAATTATAGGAGATTAATTATATAGTATCTTTTATCTTCTATATCAATTTATGAACTGATCATCCGTATGTATATGTTACAAATCATACGATTTAATATGATAAAATAGTAACCCTAATAATGCATATGTATAACCCTGCAGCCCATAAATGGGTATTTGTGTATATATATCTAGTCGCTCCTTACGAGCCATAGTTCTTCAGTTGTAGATTCTAAAGAATATAATTGACCCTGTTTATTCAGCTCTACTACGGCTCTTGTGCGTCACATCTACAATTGAAGAACTATGGCTCGTAAGGAGCGACTAGATATATATACACAAATACCCATTTGTGGGCTGCAGGGTTGTATGTATACATTATTAGGGTTACCATTTTATTATATTAAATCGTATGATTCGTAACGTATACGCACGGATGATCAGCTTATAAATTGATATGGGAGATAAGAGGTATCACGTGGTTAGCCTCCTGTGGTTCACGATTCGTGACAAATATTTTCTTGAATCTTTTGAAAACAATTCTTATACAAAACTTTATTATTCCATTAACAATTATATTATATATATTGATATAATTAATAACGATTTTCTTCTTTTCTATTAAATCCCTAATAAAATAATAATTAATATCTATATATTTGAATCGTTTATACAAATATAGATTTTTGATTAAAATTAAAACACCCTGATTATTATTAAATATCTGAATCGTATCTCTGTTCTTTCCAATATAACTTGATCTGAATAGATCTTTGAGTATTTATATAACCCATCTTCCTTATTTGGTAAATATTATTATCGCAATATATTCTGATTCTATATTAAAGGTAATTACAAATATTTATTTCTTGCTAGCTTACAATATAAAGTCTTTATAGAATATTATAACTCCCCCTGAAACACTTTTCCGATTATATTTATCATTAACCCAATCTATATCTATATATACTTTTATTATATTATCAAATATATTATATTTTTTATAAATATCAGATTATACTCCCTTTAATCTGAATTATAGTTTCTGTTTGATTATTGATCATAAATATCGCATCAAATTCTTTAAAGCTATAATATAATATTTTGTTGATTTTGTCATAAATTATGAAAGTCTTCCAATTGAGAATATTATATCTGATTGAATATATATTATTGGATAGATCATACTTCCTATTCATTATTGATATTCGTTTATATTTATTAATTCATTATTATCGATTATTAACCGGAAATAGGTATAATCCATTATTAATAGTTTCTTGACTTGATGTTATTTATATATAATATTATATTTGATTAATATAATATCAAGATATTCTTCTTGATCCATAATTAATATATACACTTTTCTATCGTAAATAACCCTAACATCTAGGATCTTATTAATCTCCCCTAGATTCTTAATATTAAAACAGATTGATAACTTTTCATCAAACCAAATGATTTACAATAATATACACGATACAATAACGATATCATCGATATATACCAGTAATATTACATCATAATCTTTGGATATATATAAATATAGATCTACTAAATTTTATATAAAGCCTATATTTAAAAGCTCTTTCTTCAATAGTAAACTTCAATCCCTTTCAATTTGCTTCAAACCATATAGACTTCGTAAAACTCATAATATATATCCCTTTTCGACTTTGATATCTTGAGATAGTTCGAGATAGATCTTTTTCTTCAAATGCAATTTAGTAAAGGCGTTTTTGATATCGAAATATAAGTATTCCAAATTTTCCTTTGCGATAATAATTAGGAATAATCTGAATATATTCAGCTTTATTATTGATATAAACGTTTTATTGTAATCTTTTCTTAATATTTGATTAAACCCTCGAACCATTAATCTTATCTTGAATCATTCTACTTTGTTATCCTTTATTTTAATTATAAATACTTATTTCATCAAAATTAGATTACTTCTTTTAAGGAATATATATTCTTTCTAAATATTATTTTGAATTAAAGATATAATTTTCTTTTGGATAACTTCCTTTCATTTTTCAGAATATTTTTGATCCGATATTGCTTCCTTATAAATTCTTGGTATTTTGATTCCCAGAATTTCTTTGACTGAATATATTACATCTTATCACGGGATAGTATGATTACAGAGCACTTTCAGGGATCGGGGAATAGGTGGTACACATGATTGATAGAGTAAAAGAATTGAATGATTTGCCCTTGATTATATGAATTAAGAGTTATATATATAGAACAAATGAATGGTTATCTAGCTGATATATATTTTAATTAAGCTAGATCTTTGTTTATTAGAATATCAAGATCACTTTATCAATTGGTAGATTGGTAAAGGTTAGTAGATCCTTCATTCCGATTGGAAAGTATACACTTTGATCTTTTATAAAATACAGAGGATCACAAGGTTTTCTGTGATATATTCCCCAGATCGAAAAGCAATCTGAAACAAATGGAAAAGTATTGTGACGAACCCAACGAACGTTTAGAGATCAACCTTAGAATTAAAAGTTACAGAACTAAAGAGAGAATGCTACGAAGCTATATATATGATCGGCTCGAAGTTTAATATTGTATTAGCCCGATCAAACGCGATCATGTGTATCTCGTGATACTACTCCCCCTTTCTGAAGAATTCGCCTTGAATTCATTTAAAATGAATGATTTAAGTATAAAATGATCATTAATTGTCTTCTTCTTTTAAAAATGCCTAATGCGAAGCATGCATTATAGTCAACGAATATGCATCCATTGTACTATATACCTTCTCCAAGTGATCTTCAAAATATCGGTCATTGATCATTTCTTCTAGATCCTTATCATTGTTGTTTTCGGGTTTAATAATCAATATAATAATCGGAATAGATTTTTATCGATTTCGGATTCCTTGATACAGATTTAACGGATAGATTTGTATCCAATAAAAGATATTTCTATATCGTATATATTTATTTTACTTATGTAAAAGAGTTCTTTTAGAAAAAGAAAATTCGAATATTTGTATGTAGGGTAGAATCAAGGTATGATCGGGTTTGTCCGATTGAGTATCAAAAGGGTTAAAGGCATCAACGATACCAAGGTTGTTAATGTTCATTAGATTATAATTCCAAAAATGGGATGGATTCTGCAATATATATAGGGCCTTAGGCTCATTAAAACGGAATGATGTAAGGAATCTATTCGCTATACGAGCAATTAGTTGTTGTATAACCTGAACAAAATCGGGATAAGAATAGGGAAGAGAAAACTGTTGAGAAAGACGATTTCTAAAAATAGTATTAAATCTATTGCGAAAAGTTGAGATTTTATTCGAATCGGGCCAATTCTGATCTTTAGCTTTGTAAAGGGTTCTTTCGAATTTTGTAATATAGATATATAGAGAATCGGTTCTTTATTTGAAAGTGAATAGCTTATTTTCGATTTCTTGGACTTTATTCGGATTGTTGTAAATATATATGAATTGATTTAGGATCGTTATATAATCTAAGGGAACGTTTTGATTAAGAGAAGAAAGCTGAAATAATATTATAATTTATATATGAGATTCGAAATTGAAATAAATATAGTAAAATTGAGCTGTAGAGTTATCGATTGTAATATTGTTTATTTGTAATTTCGCTTGAATTGAAGAAAACCAGGTATCGAACTTTTGAAAGTTATTATTGAACTTTTCAGGATTAGGAAGAAAAGGTTTCAGATGAAAAGGAGTATAAATAGTAGAAGTATATTTGAGAATCAGAAAGCATAGGAACGAGATTTTATTCTGTTAACAAATCATTTCGTCGCGAAGTTTTGTAATTGTAAGGTTTATCGAATTGTAATTTATAGTTTAGAAATTAAAGGTAAGAAAAAAGATAATATCTTTGAATAGTATTAAGAAGATTTATATACAAATAAAAGAGCAGAAGTAATATGCTTAAATAAAAGCAAATGGAATATATGTAGCCAAGAATATATATAGATGTTATTCTATTTCTTATCTGGAAAAACTTTTAATAATGTAACGAATTCAATAAGTGTTTAGAGATCAATTTTAAAATTAAAAGTTATAAAACTAAAAAAAGAGTGTTATAAAGCTATATATATGATCGGCTCGAAGCTTAGTATTGTACTAACCCGATCGGACGCGATCACGTGTATCTCGTGACAAGTATAGAAAATAACAATTCATATAATTCGTAAATGAATATACAAAACAATCATAAGCAAATATCAATAAAGGAATAATATAATATATAAACCTGAAATGATTCTAATACTCTTAAAATAAAGAAGAATTTGATTGTATATAAATCACAAATTTCTTTTGGTCTTCAACTTATTATCTACGATATTCTTCGAAATCAAGATTTTGAACAATAAAAAGAAAGTTTTCTATCGAGAGAATACAAATGAATGATCAATCTTGTAATATAACAATTGAGAATACATATAATTGTTAAACTATAGTATATTGATCATAATGGCGAAATAAAATGAATAAATTTTTAAAGGTATATAGATTCCTTTTTTGTACTTTTGTTTTTGTTTTAATCAAGTTTTTATTGATCATTATTATATCTAAGATTTCGGAGTCTAAGAAAGCTAAGCAAACGAATTTCAATTGTATTAAACAAACAATAGTTAAAAAGAAAGTTTTAAGAAAATCGAATACAAGAAAAGATTTCAATATTCTTTTGAAGGATTAATAAATCGAGTAAAGAGAATTAATAAATCCAATATAAATAACAAATCAAGATATCGATCTTTGGGAATATAGTTTAATTAAATCTGTTTCTAAAATGATATACAATCATTTATTTCAGAAACCATTCTTTTTTATCGAAGGAACTGTTGTTTGTTGTAATCAATTGTTTGTTATAAATTCAGGTAGTAATTTGAAGGTAGATTTCATTTTTGAATCCTATTATATAATTGAAAGGTTTTACTAATCCTATATTTATAATTATTAAAACAAAGATCATTCAATAAAGAAAAGAAAAGAAAAAAGATTTCTTTATTTGATAACAACGATCTATTCGATCCTTCAATACCAGGTTTTTCGGATGATGAATTAGATGAAAAAGAAAAAGAAAAAAGGTTATCGAAAATTGTTGATTTTCTAATCAAAATAAAAGATAAAGAGAATTGTAGGAAAAAGAATGATCATTTATATATTCGATATATAAAATCGTTGATCGCTGGAAGATATAATTTCTATAGTGAATACTTTGTTGATTCTTTCAAACTGAATAATCATCAATATTGGAATTGTAGTATTCATTTATATATTCTCTTACTAGCTTTCCTTTATCCTTTAATAGATTATTATATCACTGTTCATTAGTAAAATTCGAAAGTAAATTCTTTGTTTATCTTCTATCTTGATAATATATTAATCGTTAATTATATAATCCAAATAAGAATACAGAATTGTAATAAAAGTGATATTGGAGATCAAAAAGAAGAGAGAAATTGTTTTTTCGCCTTTATATTATTGTTCCTCTTTTCCTCGCTATATTATTTATCGGAATCTTCGAAAAACCAAACGAAAGAAGTATATTATGATTTCGGAAAACAATAATGAAGATAAAAGAAAAAGAGTAATAGAAAAGAAAAGAAGAAAAAAGCGGATGGTATATTCAAAGAAAAGGAAAAGAAAGGATAATTCTTTGGCTTCTATAATACCGATAGCATCAATAATTCTGATTACTTCAATTGTTCTTTGTTCTTTAATTGTTATAGATAATTTAGAGGCTCTTTTATTTGAATTTCAAATTATTAAATTTAAAAAGAAGTTTATCTTTCTTCAAGAATAAAAAAATGAAGAATGGAGAAATAATCGGCCTTGATTATTCTTTGTTTCCCGATGGATATAGAATATACGAATTAAAGTATATCATAGAAAAATATAATGGTCTGGAATATCAAATAGAATTCATTCTATTTATACCAAAGAGAAGAATTACAAGCTCCAAATTATCGTTATTCAAACTTTATAATCCAGATTATCATTATTTAAGCTTTAAATCGTTATTATTCAAATTTTATAATCCTATTACTTATATCTTATAAATTGAGAAGGGATCGGAAGTATTCGAACTTTTGTTTTATAAGGTTCTTAATGAGTCTGTCAATAATTATATTGGTGATCGATAGATAGATTATATAAAAGTTCTTTTTTTAATATTTTTGATATAACCATATATTTTGGATATCGATGTAATATAGTTTCGTAATAATCCATTCGTTTTTATTAATCATTAATCTAATTATTTATTGGTTATTGTAGAAGATTATTATAGATTTTTTCATTATTAGATTGATTTCTTTTAAGAAATATAAGATTGCTATAGTTTCTTTTGATATATACTCGATTTTGAGAAACTTTGTTTCGGTAATTGAGATAATTATAATATCTTGTTTGGATATTTTTTATATAATTAAGCTATCAAAAAGGGATATAATGTACCCTTGGAATAATCAACGAATATCTGGATTATCTGTAAAAGAAATATTTAAAAAGATAAGAAGTTGTGGTATTTAATCATTATTATATTGGATTATAAGATATCTTGTATTCTATAGATATTATAAACAATGATCGATAGTTTTCATATAATCATTCGATAGATTGGTCAAATAATGGTTTAGTTATAAAATAGTGAATGATATATCTGTTTTTATAATGATTATAATATATAATATTAAGTCCATTTTCTTTTGATACATTTTTATAATATATATAGGAATTTGACCTTGATTTTTCTGAAATACTATTATTAGGAGTAATATGCTTATTATCCTATTTATTGCTTTGAATTTCTTAGCAATCTTTTTAATATATATATTATAAATTAATTATAGCTTTTTCTTGAATCAATTATAAAGTATATATATACTTAGAAATCATTTAGTGTTTCCTAGGTCTTATAATTCATATACAGTTTTGATTCCCTTGGTAATCTTTATAATAATTGATTCGTTTTTTTTATGATAAATGATCTAAATATTGTTTATAAAGAAAAGAATCATAATAATATACTTTGAATTAATATATAAATATAGTTCCTTTTTATATTATACTAATTCTAGTTTCTCAAATATCCGAATGAAATCCCTAAATTATATAGTTGAGGAATCTTGTAGATTATATAAAACTCGATCGATTATAACATTTTTATTTGGGATTTTGTATTTATCAAATAAATAATATATAATTGGAGTATTGGAAAGATTGTACAAAGTATTGATAAAGGTATTGATTATATTGTATTACTTTGTTTCGAAATCATATTTAGTAATGATTATTATTATAATTCGGAATAATCGGTTTGTTAATATAATAGTGTAAATAGTCTCAATAATACTTTTAGCCTAAAGATCTTCTTATACTATTAAATATAAACGATAACGAATAATTAGATCTTGATTATTGTATTTATATATAAACATTTATTAAAGAGAGATCGGTTTTGTAGATTCCGATTCAGAATCGATTTTATATTAGGTTTTTCTAATCTTAAGGTTATTAATTTCAAGATCGCAATTCTATTTGAATTAATATCCTATTTGATAATCTTCTAATTGATAATAAAAACGAAATAACTTTGGAGTTACAAATATATGAATTCGAGGAAATAATATTATTTGTAATCTATTAATTGTAGATTAGATAAAAGACAATAATGGTTTTGCTTTAATTCCAATAATGATTATATTATGAATTATTACAAATTGAGAATATTCCTTTATATCGTTTATTCCTTATTGATCAAATCAGAATATAAAATGAAAGTTGTTTAAGCAGAATAATCCCATTGAGTTTATTCTTTGAAATATAATGGTTCTTATATAGGATCCAATATTAGAATCGCTTTTTTAATAGTATTATTATATATATAATTGCCTTTGTATATATACTGATTACTCTAGGATACAAGAACCAAATAATTCCCGGAAAAAAGGTAACTCCGAATGATAATCGTATAATTGAAATTCAAACGGATTGATCTAAACCCTAAGTATTTCAATCCTTATAATATAAACTCTCTTAAATATCTATTCGAGATCATAAATCCGCGAATCCTTTATAAATCGATCAAATGAATATATAAAACATAATAATCTTTGTAATAATTGAATTTCCTTTATGGAATACTTTAATTGATTATTCCAATATATATACTTCCTTTTGGAATATTGAGATTGATTGATTGAAACAATCTCTAAATCATTTTTGTATATATTATAAAGAATTTCGATAATACAATTAATAGGCTTATATTCTATATTCCTTATATCAATATATTCGATAAAATCGGGATCTGTATTATTATTATTATAAATATCTTTTTGAATAATATTAATATTTTTATCCATAAGATATAATTATTTTTCAATAAAAGAATCGGTTTTTTTAATTTCTTTAATAGAAAGATCAACCGGTATTTGTATATCTTTATTATATACCTTATCTTTATCATTTAAAGGATTAAATAGATTGGATAATCCTAAATCGATTTCTTTATTTTTATTATCATTCCTTAGATTTGTATTTACTTTTAAAACCAATTTGTTTATAGATAATAAATCTGAAATATATTTGATAGATAAATTAAAGATTTTTCGATTCATAAAAATAAATAGATGAATAAAGTTTTTATGATTATTCTTGTTTTGAATGATCGTTCCATTCATTTCGATATGATTTTGTAAATCAAGGGTTTTAATAAACTACTTAAACTCTTCTATAATATAAATATCGATCATTCGATTGATGGAATTTATATAATAAATGAATTCCTTATTGAACGTCATATTTCAAATGATAATAACTTTATCGAACTTGGATATCCATATATAATAGATCAGTATACCTAGAATATAATTTATTAAATATTCAATATATATTTGAGGATTGGTTTTATATTATTTTTTATTAATTCCAGTTTCTCTATTTTTATTCAAAGGATAAATTCGATATTTATACTTATAGATTCTATTCCAATTGGGATGAAAATCATTAGATATTTTCTTTACGAATAAAGGATTATCTTTGCAAAGATAATTACAAAACTATATATCGAATACTTTATTGAATAATTTGAAGGATTTGATCTTCAAAGGATTTATATTATATAAATAAATAGTAATTTATATCATTTTCACTTATAATTTGTTTAATAAATCCGCTATAATCTGTATTTTTATTTATTTTGTAATTATTTCTTATTCTATATGTTTTAATTCTTTATTAGATTTATATATATAAGACAGAAATAGTTCGAATTCGATGTCTTCTTACTTGATCCATTTCTCAAATAATATTGCTTTTATAATTCCAATAATAGATATATCATTATTTTGCTTGATCATTATAATCGCTAAATTATATTTATAATGAATTCAAATTACAAAGTTTTGGATAATTACAAATACTTTATTGTATATTTTATAGTAGATTAAATATGAAAAGATTTTATTACAATATATTTCTTTAATCAATAGAAGTTATAATATATTATTATATTTTTTGTTGAAATCAAAAAGATCCTATTGGATTTTGTAGAAGGGTTGAGGTAGTTGATGATTATTTGGAATGCGAGAAATGATTTGCTTTATATAAATGCAAGTATAATCAATGCAATTGAAACAAATAATACCTTTTATTTTGATGTTTTATATTGTAAATATTAAATGTTCAAGAACTTCCTTTTCTAAATACTCAAAGCGTTTATGTTATATTTCATTTGTATTTTTTCTTAGGAAAGATGGATTATAAGAATGATAGAATACTTTGTTTATTTTTTTGTTTATTGTTGGATATATTATAAAAGGGTTGTTTATAGGAATAGATAAAAGAATATTTGAATAAATAGAAAATGATTTATATTCTAAGAATACAAGATTTTCAGTATAAATATATTGAACAATTATTATACTATTTATATAATCTTTTTTACAAAGAGTATAATTATATCTTGAGAATTATAAATTAGTTTTCTTTAATCGAGTTTTCGAAATGATATTGATATGAAAATCAGGGATGAATGCTATATTATTCAAGATCAGATTATTATTAAGGTAATCTTCTTTTTTGATGATCTCTTTGATAATATAAATTCTGTATTCTAGAATTTGGAAGTTAGAAGTATTTATTTCTACAAGATTATTAGGATCGGATAGTCGATATTGATGATTATTTAATAAAAATATATTGTTTACGATATATATAATATTACAATTATCGAGCAAGATATTATTGGATAAATAATATACTTTCATTATTATAGAATATACCCCTAATTGATTATATCGAGTATTCAAGATAGTAATATTGATTGAAGGTTTTGAAGGATTAATAGAACTTTTCATTCATTTCCTTTTGATTTAATTAGAGTGAAATTGCTTCTATAAATGCAATCTTATTCGATCCTTAATTGCTTATAGTTTATTTTCACTAAATACCTTTTTGAATAGTGGATTGATCCTTTTAATGAGTGTTAATTCTATAGCTTTGTAATTATAAGCAATATGATTATAATCAATTTCATTATTCTATTCAGATTTGGTTTTGTAAGGATATTCCCAGATCTTCTTGATTTTTTGATTACTTTCAAAATTGATATTCTTTTTATTCTTCTTAAACTTTTTATCATTTTAAAAAAAGATAAATATAGAATATATTCTTTTTTTAATTTTTGAGGAAATAGAATCCTAGAAGATTAATTCTTCAAAAATGTTTCCGAATTGTTTGAATAAAAGGTTGGGTAATTCGAATTGATTGTTTATTTCGATTTATATAATTATAATATTTGCTTAAATTGGGAATATCTTGGTATTAATAATTTGTAGAAAAGTGTTAATAATAACTTTATTCTATATTTTAATGATCTTGTATACAAAAACTTTGATATAGATTATAATCCAATCCTTATATTATTTAATAGAATCGATTCTGTCGAACAAAGTTTGTATTAAAACAGACCAATATTTTTGTAGTATTGTAAGCTTAATAGTAGTTATTGTAGATACAAATTTCTTTTTGAATGCATTAATGATTATCTTGAATGGAAAAGCTGTAATACCCTAATTGAAAATGAATAACTTTATAAAATATACTTGATCAATTAACAATTCGATTTATTTGTAAATGTTCTAAAAAGCTTTATGGTTCTATATATATTCTTGTTATCGATATCGATATTTCAATTAAAGAAAAGCAAGTTCGGAGGAGATTTCTTGAAAGATGATTGAAAATGAAATAATAGATCTATTAGAAATAGATCCCAATATATTATTATCAGAATCTTTCATCTTTGTATCTCTATTAGTATCTTCTCTGAATTGGATTATTACAAAATATTCCGAGAATTCCTTTTAGTATTGAATTTGTTTCTTTTGATTGTATTTAATTTGAAGATCGATAATAGAAAGTAAAATAGATGATTTGATTGAAAACCAATCGACCTAAATATAAATAAGCTTATTCATTAAATCGAAATTTAGAATAGATATTGTTGATATAGAAACAAACAGATCGTTCTTTGAATTGATTGAATCCCAGATTCCTTGAATTTGATATTTATTTTTCAAATATAAATATCACTTCGATCATTGAGTATAGATTATAAAAAGAAGATCGTTTTGATCTTTTGTTATATTAAATGAAGGTAATTGAATTAATATAAATATTGAATTATAAATAAAATAGGAATGATATTTTAAGAATGATTCTTTAAGTATTTAGTAATCATTGAATAGAAAGTTGTATAGATTTAAAAGCTACTGAGCTTATAATTATCATAGAATAGTATAATTACAGAGCACTTTCAGGAATCAAGGAATAAATGATATATATAATTGGTAGAGTAAAAGAATTGAATAATTTGTTTTTGATTATATAAATCAAGAATTATATATATAGAACAAATGAATAATTATCTAGCTGATATACATCTTAATTAGATTAGATCTTTGTTTATTAGGATATCAGGATTACTTTATCAATTAATAGATTAATAAGGACTAGTAGATCCTTCATTCCGATTGGAAAGTATACGCTTTGATCCTTCATAAGATACAGGGGATCACAAAGCTTTCCGTGACATTTAAATATAATTCTAATCTACAAACTATTAATCAATTCAAAGGTATGGGTATAAAGAAAAAGAAATAATCGAATTATTGAATGGATAAAGTTATTTATACTATTACAAATCAAAGACGAAACCTATATAATTCAATTATCAAACGGATTTATAATCTTTCGATCTACAATAGTGAAATTTTATACAATCGAAACAATGATATCAATAGAATTTATTGTACAAATAGAATATATTGCAATAGAACAAATCCTTCAGGAAATATCCTTAAAGGATCTTGAAACCATTATTCAGAAGAAATTTAAGATCGTTTTAAAAAACGTGGTGGAGATGAATTCCGGTATCCTTTAAATAATCATACAATACAATAAATACAATATCGATTGAAACTATAATAATATACCTTATTAAAAATACAATAGCAATACCAGATATAGCTATCTACCTTCAAAACGATAAAAAAGAAAATATCACCAAACTCTTCGACAAGAACCTACTGGTATCCGATATACCCCAAAACCCATCGATTTACAAAGAATCAAAAAAGAAGGAAATTAATGGTTTAATAGAAAATAATATATTCGAAATCATATAACAAATAGATATACCAAAAAGTATACGAATATTCAAATCAAGATTCATCGATGAAATCAAAAACGAAGGTCCTAAAAAGGCATTCCCAAAATCGAGGCTTGTAATTCAGATATAAAATAATACAGAAAAGGAAACAATATTAATACAATCGCTCATAATTCAGCGAACAAATCAATATTTGATATTAAATATTATAATTATCCTATAATCAACTATATAAACAACTTTGTATATTAAGGACATTATTCAAATTTATATACAAACAACATCCAATCTGATACTATGAGAAAGTTGGGATATCAAGGCCTAACACGTAGCTAGTTCGTAATCATATGGTTACATGACTCTTCGTAGTTAGATATAAGAGAGGGTTCTGCTTCTTTCTCCTTGAAAAAAATCAATCGTTTTCTATTAATCTTTTTGTACCTCATTTGTGCATAATCCAAATCATTATTTAAATCTATTAGTTTTATTATTTGAAGTTTTTACAATATAATCTGATCAATTCCAATTCCTATTTCCCTTTGTAGCATACTATTAGGATGTATATATTTCGATTTACCTCTTTTATAATAATGATCTATGTAGGGATTCGAATTGTATGGTTTATATTGTATAAATATATCTATGAGGAAATTATAATTGAAAAGAAAATAAAATTAGCAATTTGTAAATAAGGGGATGGGATTGATCTTGAAAGGATAATTCTTTTAAAAATATGGGATTATCAAGCTTTAAATAAGAAAGTTTTGATTATTGAAGTTTCTTTATTTATACTTATCTATTATATCGAAGATAAGTTATCTTTTAGCAAAACCATTATTCTATTCTTTATTTTGAAAGGAATATATCGACAAAGATCCTATTCGGGGATACAATTAATAATGCTAAGAGTATATTAGAACTCCAAATATAATGGAATCCTTATTTATAAACGAATCATTTATCTCTATAAACAAGAAAACTCCAATCCCGAGAACGATCTTGATTGAATACAATTAATCATATTAAAGGATTTTGAATACCTTATATATTTCTAAAGTTATTTGAATACTTAAATATATATTGGAGTAATAAAAAGGATTAGGTATAGTATACTAAATTACTATTTTTGATATTAACAATCAAAAATTTAAGATATATTTTAAAAAACTTTTAATTGAAGGGTTTGAGATTTATATATTTCTTTGGAAGAAAGAAAACTTTAGGAAGGATTATATATATCTTTCCCTTTCTTTTGGAAATTTATCAAGGAAAAATTATGAATATTGAAAGCTATCGAAAGCTAAATATTAAATCAGATTTTAACGAATCGGATACTTTTCAACCAAACCATAATAATATAATGAATAATTTTGATCCATCTATAAGATTGAGTCTCCTGCAAGATATTCTTTAAGGATCAAAGGATAGTATTGTTGCTTTAATTATTGATCCTTTTAAATCCATCGAAGAATTCTTTATTGATGGTAATAAAAATCTTATTAAAAAAAAAGAAAAAATAAAGAAAATCAAAAAAGAAAAAGAAATAAATCAATAATAACAAAACCCATCAAAAATTCCATTTGCTGTTTGTATTAAAGATCATATATATATATTCCTTATTATATCATATATTAGGAGTGCTGTTATCTCTATTTTCAATGGAATCGATGTATCTGACTTTTTTACAATTTGGGATGCCTTACAAGTTAATTGTAGTATATCCAATAAGGAAATGCGAACTCGATTTCCTTGGTATTGCGATTATATTACTACTATCCAAATCAAATTTATACCGGAATACAACCCTATTAAATATAATTGGAAAGGAAGGTTAAAATTAGTATTACTCTGATGCTTTTATAATTACAATATTTAGTAAATAATAGGTATCCAAGATTTTCTTGATTAATTTATTGATAATCAATATAACAAAAATAAAGGGGATTATAATACAAATTCAATAATGATAAAGGATTATATTACCAAGTTTATATTTTCGGCTATTCAATTTATTGATAATCATATAATCATCGAATTCGAAACTAGAAAAATGTTCTTATATGATTTATATACCCAAATAGGAAAGAAGATTATTAAATAGTTTAAAATTGATTTTAATGATCCTGCTTTTGTGAATTTCAAGAGAATAATGAACAAAGTTTATAAATGGTGCTTTTCTAAAGATTCTATCGTTTGAATTTATAAAAGATCTAAGTTTCATTAGATTATTGTTTTCTAGGCTGTATATAAATATATGAAAACCTTATTTGTCTTTAATATCAATATAAAGCTTTATTCTTAAGGATATAAGATAAAGGATGTTATGGATAAAATCATTAATCTCTTGGATAAATTTAGTATAAATTATCTAAAGGTGAAAATCAAAGGTACAAAGGATTCGAAGTTATTCTTCTTGTTATCATAATATTAAACTATTTATTGAAGAAACAATATAAAATATAATAACTATTTTATTCAAAATGAATAAAAGGGAATTCTTTTTGATATAAATGGAGTTTACAAAAAGGATTATCTTTATTATTATTATTTTAAAAGATTTCCTTATAATAATAATTATATTATAAAACAAAATTGCCCTAAAAAGATTGATAATATTAATGCTGGATTATATTATTATAATGAATATAGAGTCTTTATATTTAATCCCAAAAAACATTCCAATTCTTCCTCAATCTTTAAATAAAAGGATTCTTTAGAAAACCATCAAATTGAAATGCATATAAAAACTTATGGGTTTGGCCAGCAAGAAAAGTAATTGGAGAAATCCAATACTAAGGATGGTTTACCGAATCTTGGAATCTTTAATATCGAAATCATAAAGAATATATTTATAAATAATATCAATCATTGAAAAGAGGAAATTATCAATATCAATATAATTATTTAGCTTAAAAAAGCCTTAAAATTATAAAGCCAATTATTTAAAAAATCCAAATTAATAGGATAAAACAGAGTTAATAAACTTCAAAAATCATTAAACATTTTTCGAAAAATATTGTTCAAAACAATAAATCAAATTGAAAGGGAAAGGTTAAAGAAAGAATTCTTCAATAAAGATGAAATTATAGATATTAATAAAAGCGAAGAAAACGAAGTAGAAGAATCTTAGGGAGGGGAGAGCCTTTTTAAACCCGATAAAAATAATATAATATAAAAGGATAGAATATCTAATTCTTATATTAAATCCTTAAGAATAAAAAAGTAAATATTAATCATTATTTATACCACAAAATCCTTAATAAAAATCTTGAAATGGATTTGCAAAATCGAAATCCTGATAACAATTAGAATTGTTCTTATATATATACCAAATCTTTTTAAACAAATTCTTAAAAAAGCATCAATTGTAGATATCAAAGAATGAAGAAAGCTTTTCAGAAATTCAGAAATTCCTGCCGAAAAAGTTGTAACAGCTTTAATAGCTATTAATTATTTAAATGTTTTCTTTAATTATTAATCAAAAGAAATATACAATATATCTATTATCATTATGATTCTTATAAATAAGAATATCAAGATTAATAGTATTATCGATTCGGAATCGATAATCAATATAATGAATCTGGAAGTTGCAAAAGAATTGAAATTTATAATATGCGAATATAAAATGATAATGATCATTTTTGATGGGAATGCCATTATTTTGTATAGATTAATTGAAGATATAGAAATCAATTTTGGAGGAATTAAAAACATCATCGATATTTTTATTTTGAATAATATTAAAAATTCATTATTGTTAAAGATACTATATTTGTTTACAAAAAAGATCGATTTTGAATATAAAAGAGATAAATAGATTATATAGATTATTAATGATAATGATATTAATAAGGTTGATTATTGGATAATTAAATTAAAACGTAAAATAGATGTTATAAAGATTGATCTTAAAAAGCTAGAAAAAGAATAGATAATATAAATCCTAAGGATTATACCAATGATCTCCCAAAAATCCTAAATGCTATCAAAAGTGAAGGGAAATTTGAAGAATTCATTAAAAATCATTTCCTAGAATTCTTAATTGATATCTTAAATTTTAAGATAATCTTAAATTCTGTAAAGTTCAGTATAGATATTGTTCGAATTAATTTTGATTTTAATATCGAAGATATATTTGATAATATTAAAGATTCGAAATTAAAGGGATTTTAGGAATATTTTGTTGTTAATGGTATTTATTTTGATTTGGAAGAATTTAGGGCAGAAAATGATACTCAGAAGAAATTAATCGATATCAAATCCGAAATTTTTGTTTTGGTTAATGGTATATATAAAAAAAAGGAGGACAAGATAAAACCTTTAAACAAAATAGAATATATCGATAAAAAAATCTCAGGAGGTGATCCTAATTAATTGAAATTGAAATATACAAAACACCCTAAATATCAACCATCAGATTCCTTTTCGAAATATTTAATACTATGTTTCGATATTAGATTTAAAAGTTTTTGATTGATATAAGAATGTTTAATATTATTAAATATCAGAGATATATTTTGAAAACATAAAAAGGAATTTCTTTTTGTACTATTACAGAATCTAAAAGCAATGTTAGCTTTTGACTAAATAGAAGTTAGTAATATCAAACCTTCAATTGCTCTATTATAGATTATCAAGATAATATTATATAAGGTTTAACAAATTCCTGGTTTTGTATTTCCTAAAGCCCTTTTATTAATAATTATCAAAATAATAAAAGATTATATTAAACGAAATATATTAAAGGAAGGAAAAGGATTATACCGAAACCTTTAATATCTAATTAAGAAAAACGAAATTGATAAATATTATATTGTTATTATAATAACAAAAGCAAATACTATAATTCTGCGAAATACAAATATACCTTCAAATTTAAAAGAATTTGCTAAACAAATGATTGGATACTTATTAATATCCTTGATTGACTTTTTCTCTGGATATAATTAAATATTTCTAAATAAGAAAAATAAAGATATCATTATTGTTATAATTCCTTTTAGTCTAATGAAGTTTATTACTTTATTATAAAGGACTACTAACTCGATCATTCAATTTGTAAGAATTGTATTAAGGATATTATAGGATATTATATCTGATATTGTTATATCTTATTTAGATGATATTGAAATTAAGGATTCTAGAACTCGATATAATGAAATTGAAGTTGAATCTGGATTAAAGAAGTTCGTTATCAAGCATCTGAAAAACCTGGATACTATAATAGAACGCATTGAATATATAGAATATATTATCGATATCAAATCCAAATGATATTACAATAAAATCCGAATCGTAGATTATTATATCAATTCTAATGAAAGAAATCTTAATACTATTAAAATCATTAAGATACTTGAATAATCACCTTACTTGAACAATTATAAAATTAGAATATTCTTTGGAGTATATATCTTCTATCGATTTTGAATAAAGAATTTCGTTATTATTATAAAGTTTCTTTATATATTATTAAAAAAAGATATAGAATTTATTTGGATCATTAATTATAATACTGTAATGATTTTACTGAAAAATAAATTAATTTTGGTCTTAATCTTTTTTTCATTGATTTATTCATCTGAAACCGGAATCATTATATTTGTTATTGATACTAGTTTAATAAAATAAAGAGCTATTCTAAATCAAATGTATAATAATAAATCTTGCATTGTTATTAAATATAAGAATGGTATATAAAATCATATCGAACAGAATTATAATATTATTAAAAGAGAATATAAAAGAATACTCAAAACTCTGCAAAAATGCAAAAGAGATTTTTATAATATTCATTTCCTTTTAAAAATTAATATAAATGTATTTATAATTTAATTAAATAAAGTAATTATAGATTTATCTAATATTTTGATTACAAAATAAATTGTTTAGATTAGGTTCTTTGATTTTGATATCAGATATATTTCTGGAAACAAAAATACTATTACAGATACCCTATTACGATAATCATGAATTGCTTTGGACGATATTAACGAGGAATATAAAGAGGATATTGATGATTCGATCATTGCAAACCTGAATTTGTTGTGGATAGATTTGGTAATGAGTATAAATGGCTTCAAAATTTTAAGATTATCTCAAATTTTGGAAGGCGGAAATGAAAGAATATAAATGATCGCTTAGTATATCATTATACTATAAAGATCTAAAAATATGTTAATAAAGAATTGGTAAGCTTTCAAAAAAGAAGTTTTTAATTTCTATATAAAGGATTGTTGTTTATTTAAAATCCAGGGAGATAGATTATCTCCCGTCTATATAATAATAAACAATAATTTAATCGAAAAGGCAAAAATTATAACTCGAGTATATAAAGAATTGGATTACAAAGATTTAAAGTTATTGTATACTAAAGTATATAATTGTTATTGATAGAATAAAATATACAAAGATATAAAAAATTGAATAACTTTTTATTCCATTTATTAATTCAAATTATTCAAACAAACAAATGAATCAATGATTACTATTTGGACTTCAAATATTTGGTATAAAGTTAATATGGATGTTACAAAAATACTTAACGATTATGGATTCAAATGCTTTGTTGTTCTACAAGAAGATTTGAATGATTGAATAAAAGTTAAAGTTTTGTAGAATACTATTTTGGAAATAGTTGTCAAATTCCTTTATAAAGTAATCTATTATTATGGTTTCTTTGGAAAAATCATTATGGATAGAAGGCCTAAAAACAAAAACGCTATATTTGTTTATTACGAAAAGTATGGAATCGATAAAATCAAAATATTAATCTATCATTTATAAGTCAATGGAATAGTGGAAAGAAATTATTATCCTATCGCAAAAGCACTCTCCCGTTTATCATGAAAAGGGCATAGATAATTTGAATAATTGGAAACAGTATTATTCATTAATTGCATCTTAATTCACAAATCGATAAACAAAACATCATTTGAATTAATTTATAGGCAAAAAGTTATATTGTTTTTTGAAATTATATATATGATTTGAAGAATCTTTGATTAGGAAAGTATATAAATCTAGGAAGATTTATTAGTTATTAAAGTATAACAATTAAAAATACTAAATAAAGATATTAAGGAAACAATCCTTTATAAATAATATTATAGGGAAGATAATAAACTTTGATATAATCTTGATTGTAAAATACTAAATAAGAATATTCGAATTGGAGATATAATTCTATATTATAATCCTTGATCAAAAATCGATATATCTTGTAATACAAAATTCGTTTTCAAATAATATAGATTTTATAAAATGATAAAAAAGTTGGAGGGTCTTTTTATATATACCCTTGAAGAAATAGATAGTATTTTATTTGATGAAATCTATATAGACATTTATCTTAAGAAATATATCTTATACTTAAATCTTTTTATAAATAACAATTTTAAGGATTTATATAAATAAATAAATCAAAAGAATTGAGTTTTTAGGTATTTATAGTTTTCCAAATAAAAGATAATAAACAATTAAGGATTATTCTTTATTCAATTGTAAAATAATATAAAATCAAAAGGAAGAAAACAAATACAATAAATCGAAAAAAAGTTGTTGTTATAAACTTCTGATTATCAATTAAGAAATTCGATAAAGAAAGTTTTATAATCTTTAAAAGGGAAAGAATATTTGAATTTTCTTTGAAAAAACTTATTATATTATCGATTTCGTTTTTAAACAATTTGCGAACAATTTCTAAATAATATTTGAATAGTTCAATATTTTCTTTTTAAATCTGTTTTTTTTAATAATTTGATTTGAAATTATTAATTTTTTGTTTATATTTATTTTATTATTTATATAAGTTTTTATTTAAGTTTTGATATAATATCTGAAAAAGGATTTAGTTAAATTATAGCTTCCCGTTTTATTAGTAATAATATTCCTTTTCTTATTCAATATAAGAATTATTCTTTCAACAACAAAATCGAAGTATTTGTATTTATTGAAACTCTTAAAGTTAAGGAAAAATATAATGTTCTTGAGTAATGGCTCAATTATTTTATAAATATTGTTGATCTTGTTGAAGATTTTGTAAGTGAAGTAAAAGATCGAATCGAAGATTAAAAGCTTTATGAAATGATTGATCTCTTCAAAACCAATTATTTTGTTAAAAACAATAATGCAATTCAATTTGTTGAATAGTGCTATAATAGAGTTAAAAAAGGTCTTAAAAATCTCGAAAGAATTTGGATAATCGTTTAAAGAAAAACTTTCGCTTGTTTTTAATCGGAAAATATAAATTTAAATAATGTTTCAACAAAAACGAATATAATTTATTATATCTTTCGTTTTAATCTTTAAATCCTTATAAAGTTTTTGAATGGATATATAATTGAATATTTTGTATAAAAAAGAAGTAAAAAAGCCAAAAAGTATAGCCCTATAGATTTCTGTATTATATATAGATTTATTACAAAAGCCAATACAAAGAATAAGAAAGATTGGATATCTCTTTTTTATGATCTTATATAGAATCCTATTTTTAGAATTTATAGATTTATTTTCGATAATCTCGGATTTCTGAGAAAATGTTATAAAGGCAAAAACCCTTTCGAAATTCAATAAGGGGATAAATTTATCTGCGAAATGATTATTGCAGAAATTGTTCCGGTATTTCTTAATGATAATAATGATGAAGAGGAATCTAATGTTGAGGAATAATTGGAAGTAGTTGTTATATCAGATATCTCTTATATATGCCGACTTCTTTATTCCCAAATAATTGTATCAATTTCGGAGTTTGCAATTGTGAATATTGATAAATAAGAAAAAAAAGATTATCATTTTGATCTTTCGAAAAAAGCCCCTTTTTATCTATTTATTCTAAATAGATTTATATTTTGTTGTTATATAATTGATTACAATGTTAAGTTTATTTCAAATGATAACAATTCAGTCTTTGATAATTTTAAAACAATCTTAAATTCTTTATGGAAATTGAAAAATTGTTCTTGCAATTTAGGCTATCAATTTGAAAAGGAATAATACTCTTTAATAAACGATGGATATATTATCAATCAAATAAAATAGAAAATTGTTGTATTACTGGGAGAGCAAGTTACCGTGGATACTTTATACATATATTATTTGTATATTCTACAGTAACCGTGCACTTATATTACCCCAAAACCTTAAAAACGCGTAAATTTCGCGAATTGAATTTCAACTCTCTTTATTATTTATTTATCAATGGTATTACAATGTACTCTCAGAATTTTGAATATTAAAAGAGAGCTAACTTTTAAGTATCTTACTTTATATTTATGTGGCAAAATTATTAACAAAGCTTCCAATAGCTTTAATTCTTATCGTATCGCAATTGACCTTAATCTCGAAGTGTGAATTGTTTGCTATACTCTACAATAAAATGTATTATACAATAAAGGAATGAATCTACCTTATATTCCTCGAATTAGATCTTATATAAAAAGAGAAGAACATATGCTAATTCGATATATTCGATTATATCCAAAATCAATCTATATACAAACAAAAACAATTGTAGGTTTTAAATATAGTACCTTTATTATTAAGAAGATTTTGAAGGTTTATGGAATTATTAATTGGAAGTATAAAAAGCGGCCGGAACTTATTCAGGTATATACATTCAAGTGGTTTGTATGGTGTTTAGTATATAAAGAGTTGATAATAGAGGAATAGGGATTAGTTGTATAAAATGATAAATGTTTTGTAGAGTAGAGGCAGGGTAAAAGAGGAGAATGATGCTTTTGTATTTCTGCTCAAAAATGGGAATTTAGAATGATTCAAATATATAGTACGAATAAGAATATGAAGGTTATGGTTTGGGGAGGCTTTTAGGATCTTGAAAGGAGTAATCTATATATAATAGATAGAGATTTTAAGAGTAAGAAATATAGGTATAATGCTAATTTATATTTTGAGATTCTCAATGCTGAAGTAGATCTTGTTTTTGAAAGATTAAGTCTAGGGTATGAATTTATGTAGGATAATGCTTCTATTCATTGTATTTATAAAGTATAGGATTGGTTTCAAAAGAAAGGGATCCCAATATTGAAGGATTGATTTTTTTATTTTTTTGATTTTAATTTTATTGAATATATTTAATGGGTTTTAAAAGTGAGGTTATATAAGATGTTTCCTGATATTGTAATCGATAAAAGCGAATCAGAATATGTTAAATAGAAATTAAAGAATTGTTTATAAGTAGTTTGGGATATATTAGATTAAGAATTATTCGATAAATTAGAAGCGAGTATATTTGATAGAATTGAGATTTGTATTGCAGTAAAGGACTGGTATACAAAATATTGATTAATTGTGGAGCGATAAAGATTTGAATTTTTTTTAGGGAATAGTATAGATATAGAACTTCAATATATTCAAATTTTAGATTATAATAATTAATGGTTGATTTTATAATTAAGTTGAAAGGTAGATATTGAATATATAAAAAAACTGAAATTAGGTTGTGGGGTAATATAAGTTGACTAGTACTGTAGTAAAACTCTTCGATCTAAAGTTGAAGTATATTTCGGCTAAAGAATTACAAAACAGATTGATTATTGTTATCAGGAATCGAAAGTATATTGATGAAATAAGGTTAATAAAAGCATTCTACCTTTGATTCCGTTTATATCAATCCTTAACTTTGGAATGATTAAAGCAAACCCTTAGCCCCAATCGATTTAGTTTAATGAAAAGTTTCTATTCCCCTGATTCTAATGAAACTTTCAAAGATAACCTTTTTCTATTAAGATCATCAAACAAAAAATCCTTTGAAAACCAATTTATCCTATATATCCCTTTATTTCAGTATATCTTCGAATAAAGAGATAGATTCGATTTACGAAATATTTATAAAGATATTCTCGTTATTTACAAATAGCATTTCCACGAAATCTTTAAAAAAAGTATCACGGGATAGTATGATTACACAGCACTTTCAGGGATCGTTGAATAGGTGGTACACGTGATTGGTAGAGTAAAAGAATTGAATGACTTGCCCTTGATTATATGAATCAAGAGCTATATATATAGAACAAATGAATGATTATCTAACCGATATACACTTTAATTAGGCTAGATCTTTGTTTATTAGTATATCAGGATCACCTTATCAATTGATGGATTGATAAGGGCTAATAGATCCTTTATTCCGATTGGAAAACATATACTTTGATTCTTCATAAAATACAGGGGATTGCAGGGCTTTCCATAATATACCCTTTAGATCGGAAGGCGATCTGAAATAAATGGAAAGATATAGAAAGTAACAATTCATATAATTCGTAAATAAATATACAAAACGATCATAAACAAACATCAATTAAAGATTAATGTAACATATAAATCTAAAATGATTTTGGTACCCTTAGAATAGAAAAGAATTTGAATATATATAAATCGCAAATTTCTCTTGGTCTTCGGCTTACTACCTACGATATTCTTCAAAATCAAGATTTTGAATAATAAAAAGAAAGTTTTCCATCGGGAGAATATAGATGATTGATCGATCCTACAACATAGCAATTGAAAATATATATAATTACTAAACTATAGTATATTGATCGTAATGGCGAAATAAAATAAATGAATTTTTTAAAGGTATATAAATCCCCTCTTCGTATTTTCGTTTTTATTTTAATCAAATTTTTATTGATTATTATTATATTTAAGATTTCGGGATCTAAAAAGACTAAACAAGCGAATCTCAATCGTACTAAATAAATAGTAGTTGAAAAGAAAGCTTTGAGAAAATCGAATGCGAAAAAAGATCCCAATACTTTTTCGAAAGATCAATAAATCGAACAAAAAGAATTAATAAATTCAATACAAATGATAAATCAAGATATTGATTTTTGGAAATATAATTTAACTAAATTTGTTCCTAGAATGATACACTATTATCTATTTTAGAAACCGCTCCCCCCTATCGAAGGAACTATTATTTATTATGATTAATTACCAATTATAAATTCAAATAATAATTTGGAGGTAGATTTTATTCTTGAATTCTATTATATAATTGAAAGGTTTTATTAATCCTGTATTTATAATTATCGAGGTAAAGGTTGTTCAATGAAAGAGAGAAAAAAGAAAATGTTTCTTTATTTAATGATAATAATCCATTCGATCCTTTGACATCGGGTTTTTCGGACAATGAATCAAATGAAAAAGAGAAAGAAAAAAGATCGTCGAAAATTGTTGGCTTTTCAATCAAAACAAAAGATAAAAAGAGTTGTAAGAAAAAGAACAATCATCTATACGTTCGATATATAAAATCATTGATCGCTGGGAAATATAATTTCTATAATAAATATTTTGTTGATTCTTCCAAGTCAAATAATCGTTAGTATTGGAATTATAATATTCATCTATATACTCCCTTACCAATTTTTCTTTATTCTTTAATAGATTATTATATTATTGTTTATTGGCAAAATTCGAAAGTAAATTCTTTGTTTACCCCTTATCTTTATAATATATTGATTATTGATTATATAATCCAAATAGGGATACAGAATTGCGATAAAGATAATACTGGAAATTAAGGAGAAAAAAGAAATTGTTCTTTCGCCCCCACATCATTATTCTTCCTCTCCTCACTATATTACTCATTGAAATCCTCGAAAGGTTAAACGAAAAAAGTATATTGTAATTTCGAAGAATAATAATAAAGATAAAAGAAAAAGAATAATAAAGAAAAAAAGAAGGAAAGAATGAATAGTATATTTAAAGAAAAAGGAAAGAAGGGATAATCCCTTAGTTCCTATAATACTAATAGTATCAATAATTTCGATTATTCTAATTATTCTTTATTCCTTGATTGTTGCGGATAATCCAGAGGCTTTTTTATTTGAACTTCAAATTATTGAATTTAAAAAAAAATTTTTTTTTTTTTAAGAATAGGAAGGTGAAGAATAAAGAAATGATCGGCCTTGATTATTCTTTGTTTCCCAATAAATATAAAATATACAAATTGAAACATATTATAGAAAAGTATAATAATCTGGGATACCAAATAGAACTTATTCTATTTATACCAAAAGGAAAAAATACAAACTCTAAATTATCGTTACTCAAGCTTTATAATCCTGTTGCTTATATCTTATAGATTGAAAAGGGATCAGAAATATTTGAACTTTTGTTTTATAAGATTCTTAATAAACTCATTATCAGTTATATCAATGATCGGTAGATAGATTACATAAAAATTCCCTTTTGAATATTCTTGATATAACCATATATTTTGAATATCGATATAATATAGTTTCATAATGATCCATTCGTTTTTACCAATTATCAATCTGATTGTTTACTAATTGTCATAGAAGATCATTATAGGCTTTTTCATTATTAAATCGATCTTTTTTAAAAAATATAAGATTACCATAATTTCTTTTGATATACACTCGATTTCGAGAAACTCTATTTCAATAATCGAGATAATTATGGTATCTTATTTGAACACTTTCCATACAATTAAACCACCGAAAAGGGATATAACATATCCTTAGAATAATTAATAAATATCTAAATCATTTATAAAAGAAATGTCTGAAAAAATAAAAAATTATAATATTTGATCATTATTATATTGGATTACAAGATATCTTATATTTTATAGATATTATAAATAATGATCAATAGCTTTTATATAATTATTCGATAGATTAATTAAATAATGGCTCAATTACAAAATAACGAATGATACATCCGCTTTTATAATAATTATAATATATAATATTGAATCTATTTTCTCTTGATACATTTTTATAATATATATAGGAGTTTGATCCTGATTTTTCCGAAATACCATTATCGGAAGTAGTATATTTGCTATCCCATTTATTACTTTAAATTTCTTAGCAATCTTTTTAATATATATATTATAAATTAATCATAACTTTTTCTTAAATCAATTATAGAATATATATATACCTAAAAACCATTTAGTATTTTCTAGGTCTTATAATTCATATATAGCTTTGATTTCTTTAATGATTTTTGTGATAGTTGATTCGTTTTTCTTATAATAAATGATCTGAATGTTATCTATAAAGAAAAGAATTATAATGGTATATTCTGGATTAATATATAAATACAATTCCTTTTTACATTATATCAATCCTAGTTTTTTGAATATCTAAATGAAATCCCTAAACTATATAATTGAAGAATTTTATAGATTATATAAAGTTTAATCGATTATAATATTTTTGTTTGGGATTTTATATTTATTAGATAGATAATATATAATTGGGGTATTGGAAGGATTGTATAGAGTATTAATAAAGATGTTGATTACATTATATTACTTTGTTTCAAAATCATATTTAACAACAATTGTTATTACAATTCGGAATAATCAGTCTATTAATATAATAATATAAATAATCTCAATAATATTTTTAATCTGAAGATCTCTTTATATTATTAAATATAAACAATAATAAATGATTAAATTTTGATTATTACATTTATATATAAATATTTATTAAAGGGGGATCGGTTTTGAAGATTCCAATCCAGAATCGATTTCATACCAGGTTTTCCTAACCTTAAGATTATTAATCTTAAAATCGTAATCCTGTTTAAATTAATATTCTATTTGATAATCTTCTAATTGATAATAAAAACAAAGTAATTTTGGAATTACAAATATATAAATTCGAAGAAATAGTATTATTTATAATCTATTAATTATAAATCAAATGAAAAATAATAATGGTTTTGCTTCAATTCCAATAATAATTATATTGTGAATTATTATAAATTGAGAATATTTCTTTATATTATCTATTCCTTATTGATTAGATTAGAATATTAAATAAAAGTTGTTTAAACGAAATAATTCTATTGAATCTGTTTTTTGAGATATAACAATTCCTATATAAAATTCAGCGTTGGAATTGCTTCTTTGATGATATTATTGTATATACAATTGCCTTTGTATATATATTGATTGCTTTAGGATACAAAAATCAGGTGATTCCCGAAAGAGAGATAACTCTGAATAATAATCGTATAATTGAAATTCAAATGGATTGATTTAAGCCCTGGGTATTTCAATCCTTATAATATAAGTTTTCTTAGATATCTATTCGAAATTATGAATCCATAAATCCTTTATAAATCGATCAAATAAATATATAGGGCGCAACAATCTTTATAATGATTAGATTTCCTTTACAGAATATTCTGATTAATTATTCTAATATATATATTTCCTTTTAAAATATTAAGATTAATCGATTGAAATAATCTTTAAATCATTTTCATATATACCGCAAAGAACTTCAATAGTACAACCAATAGGCTTATATTCTATATTCTTTATATCAATATATTCGATAAGGTCGGAATTTATATTATTGTTATAAATATTTTCTTAAACAATATTAACATTTTTATTTATAAAATATAATTATTTTTCAATGAAAGAATCAGCTTTTCCAGTTTCTTTAATAAAAGGATTGATTAGTATTTATATATCTTTATTATATACTTTATCCTTATTATTTGAAGAATTAAATGGATTGGATAATCCTAAATCGATTTTTTTATTCTTATTATTACCCCCCAGATCTATATTTACCTTTGAGATCAATTCATTTATAAATAATAAATCTGAAATACATTTGATAAATGAATTAAGGGTTTTTCGATCCATAAAAATAAATAGATAAATGAAGTCCTTATAATTATCTTCGTTTTGAATAATCATTCTATCCAATTCGATATAATCTTATAGATCAAGGGTTCTAACAAACTATTTAAACTTTTCTATAATATAAATATCGATTATTCAATTAATGAAATCCATATAATAAATGAATTCCTTATTGAATATTATATTTTGAATAATAATAATTTTATCAAATTTGGGTATCCATATATAATAGATCAATATATTTGGAATATAGTTTATTAAATATTCAATATATACTTGAAAATTGGTTTTGTACTATTTCCTATTAATTCTAGTTTTTTTGTTTTTATTCAAAAAATAAATTCGATATTTATATTTATAAATTCTATTCCAATTGGAATGGAAATCATTAGATATTTTTTTTGCAAATAAAAGATTATTTTTGCAAAGATAATTATAGAATTATATATCGAATATTTTATTAAACGATTTGAAGGATTTGATCTTTAAAGAATTTATATTATATAAATAAATAATAGTTTGTATTATTTCTATTTACAATTTATCTAATAAATCTATTATGATCTATATTTTTATTTATTTTATAATTATTTCTTATCCTACATATTCTAATCCTTTATTAAATTTATATATATAAAATAGAGATAACTTGAATTCGATACTTTCTTATTTGATCCATTTCTCAAATAACATTTCTTTTATAATTTCAATAACAGATATATCATTATTCTATTTGATCATTATAATCATTAGATTATATTTACAATGAATTCAGATTATAAAACTTTGAATAATTATAAATACTTCGTTATATATTTTGTAATAGATTGAATATAAAAAGATCTTATTATAATATATTTCTTTGATCAATAAAAACCATAATATATTATTATATTCTTTATCGAAATCAAAAAGATCCCATTGAATTTTGTAGAAGAACCGAAATGACTAATGATCATTTGAAGTGCGAAAAATGATTTGCTTTGTATAAGTATGAATATAATCAACATAATTAAAACAAATGATACCTTTTATTTTGATATTTTATATTGTAAATATTAAATATTCAAAAGCTTCCTTTTTCAGATATTTAAAACGTTTATACTATATTTCATTTGTATTTTCTCTTAAAAAAATAGATTATGAAAATAATGAAATACTTTGTTTATTTTTCTATTTATTATTGAATACATTATAAAAGAATTGCTTATAAAAATAAATAAAAAAATATTCGAATAAATAGAAAATGATTTATATTCTAAAAATATAAGATTTTCAATATAAATATATTAAGTAATTATTATATTATTTGTATGATCTCCTTTACAAAAAATATAATTATATTCTGAAAACTATAAATCAGCTTTCTTCAATCAAATCTCCGAAATAATATTGATATAAAAATCAGAAATAAATGCTATATCATTTAAGACCAGATTATTATTAGGGTAATCTTCTTTTTTGATGATCCCTTTAATAATACGAACTCTATATCCTAGGATTTGGAAACTGGAAGTGCCTGCTTTTATAAGATCATTGGGATTAGATGATCGATATCGATGATCATCTAATAAAGATATATTATTTACAATATATATAATACTACAATTATCGAGTAAGGTATTATTGGACAGATAATGTATTCTCACTGCTGTAGAATATACCCTTAATTAATTATATCGAATATTCAAGATAATAGCGTTGATTGAAGGTCCTGAAGGATCAATAGAATCTTTTATTCATTTCCTTTTGATCTAATCAGAATGAAATTGCTTTTATAAATATAATCTTGTTTGATCCCTAATTACTTATAGTTTATTTTCGCTAAATATCTTTTTGAATAGTGGATTGATCCTTCCGATAAACACTAACTCTATGGCTTTGCAATTATATGTAGTGTGGTTATGATCAATTTTATTGTTTCATTCAGATTCGGTTCTGCAAGGATATTCCTAGATCTTTTTGATCCCCTGATTATTTTCAGAGTTGATATTCTTTTTATTCTTTTTAAATCTTTTATCATTTTGAGAAAAGATAAGTATAGAATATATTCCTTTTTTAGTTTTTAGGGAAATAGAATTCTGAAAGATTAATTTTCCAAAAACGTTTCCGAATTGTTTGAATGAAAGATTGAATAATCCGAATTGATTATTCATCTTGATTTATATAATTATAATATTTACCTAAATTGGGAGCATCCTGATATTAACAATTTGTAGAAAAATGTTGATAATGATTTTATTCTGTACCTTAATGATTTCGTATACAAGAACTTTGATATAGACTATAATCCAATCCCTGTACCATTTGATAGAATCGATTCTGCCGAGTGAAGCTTGCGTTAGAACAGACCGATATTCTTGTAGTACTGCGAGTTTGATAATAGTTATTGTAGGTGCGAGTTTCTTTTTGAATATATTGATAATTGTTTTGAATGGAAGAGTTATAATACCCTGATTGAGAATGAATAATTCTATAAAATATATTTAATCAATTAACGATTCAATCCACTCGTAAACATTCTTGAAAGCTTTGTGATTCTGTATATATTTTTATTGTTAATATCGATACTCCAATTGGAGAAAGGCAAGTTCAAAAGAGATTTCTTGGAAAGTAATTAGGAATAAAGTAATGAATCTATTAGAAATAAATCCCAACATATTATTATCAGAATCTTTCATCTTTGTATCTCCATTAATATCTTCCCTGAATTGAATTGTTATAAGATATTCCGAGAATTCCTTTTAGTATTGAATTTGTTTTTTTTGATTGTATTTGGATTGGAGATCAATAATGAAAGGTAAAATAGATGGTTTGATTGAGAGCCAATCGATTTGAGTACGGATAGGTTCACTTGTCAAATCGGAGTTTGGAATAGATATCGTTGATATAGAAACAAATGGGTCGTTCTTTGGATTAACTGAATCCCAGATTCTTTGAACTTGATATTTATTTTTCAAGTGTAGATATCACTCCGATCATTGAGTATGGATTATAAGAAGAAGATTGTTTTGATTTTTTGCTATATTGAATAAAGATAATTAAATTAATATAAATATTGAATTATAAATGAAATAGAAATGATATTTTAAAAATGATCCCTTGAATATTTAGTAATCATTGGATAAAAAATTATATAAATTTTAAAAACTATTGGGCTCATAACTACCACAGGACAATATAACTATACAGTACCTTTAGAGATCGTTAAATAAATGATATACATAATTAATAAAATAAAAGAATTGAATGACTTACCCTTAATTATATAAATCAAAAGCTATATATATAGAACAAATAAATGATTATTTAACCAATATACATTTTAATTAAATTAGATCTTTGTTTATTAGTATATCAGGATCACCTTATCAATTGATGGATTGATAAGGGCTAGTAGATCCTTCATTCCGATTGGAAAGTATACGCTTTGATCCTTTATAAGATACAGAGGATTGCGGGGCTTTCCGTGACAAAAAGCCTACTCCCGAATTATTACTTTTCAATCATTCAATTTCTTTTAAGATGTGATTCTACTTTGTGGTATATTATTATCTATACTCGAAAGAATAAAGAGTTCTGTTTTGTATTAGTATCTTTACCTATATTATATTTTCTTAATTATAATAAGAAATTTAACCTTTATTATTCTTTCTTTAACCTTTTCTATTTAACTTCTAAAAACAAACAAAAAGAAACTTTAAAAAGAATGATTATTATAATTAACCTTTCTAAATCAAAGGAATCGATTAAAAACTCCTATAAAGAATATCAAATCCTTACTCTTTATAAACTAGATAATAACAACAATTTAATTCAGGAATTTTTAAAAAAGTATTCTTTCATTTATCAATTATAATATAATTTTGATTAAGCAACAAAGAAAGAAACTTTCCAAAAGACTAAACAAAAGAATCAATTTTGTTGAAGGATTCTAGTTAGATTTGAATCCCGAGCAATTGTAATTCGACCAAATATTATTTTGAGATATACCGGTTCTCCTGAATCCTATAGATCAACTTTGATATCGATCTTTTATTTAATTATAACTTCAAATGAAAAGAATATAAAGGATAATAACTCCTACAAAAACCTTCAAAGATCTTTTCAAAATCAAATTGTTCCTTTTTAAGTTAAACAAACTTAATAAAGAAAATTTTTATATCCCTCGATTCTTTTTTTTTAATATCAATTTTGTTTTATAAAATTATCTTTTTATAATCCTTTTAAAATACTTATTTTGGGATTCTAATATTATAAAGGGAATAGCAAATAGATTACTTAAAATCAACAATAATGAATTCGAGCTCTGATATAAACGATAATATAATCTTGTAATAACGGATCTGGCCATCCAATTTGAAATATTCCAAAACGAGAAAAAGCAATAAAGAGATTGATTATTATTTGCAGATTATAATACATTTTTATAAAGGCAAGAAGTTTTTTATAATAAGAACCTCGAAAATGATAAATTCCTTGATAAAGAAAACATTAGTAATTAAAAGATTATAAATCTAATTGATAGAAAATCTCCTATTAGGAAACCTCAATTTATATCAAAGAAACTTACTAGGAAAGGAAAAAAAGTTACAAAACGAGAATCGATTTAGAATTAATCTGCAATACTATTTAGTCTGTCCCCAACTAAACCTTCTGGAATATAAGATACTGTTTTAGTCCTTGATACAGATTGTAAACCAAATAAAGAATAAATGAATCGTTTTTCAGCAAAAAAGTCTTCTATAAGATTTAATAATAAAAAAAAGGATTATCTTTTTAATATTAAATAGGAGTTTATAATACTAAAAATCCCTATTCGTTATTCAAATTGCATTTAGGAATTATCAAAAAGTTCGATTACAAATACGAAATCCATTACAAAGCATATAGTTAAACATCCAAGAAAGACCAGAAATGGAAAGAACAATGAGAATATTTCTCAGGAATTTGAAACTCCTATTGAATTTGATAAAAAGACAATAAAAACAGATTTGGACCAATAAGAACCTAAAATATACTGTTTTTTTAAAACAATCTTAAAAATTATTTATTACTCTAATTTGCTAATACTCTAATTAGCTTTTTTTAACCTAATTGTTTTTTGATCTTTTTGGTTTTTATTTTTTGTAATTATCCTAAAGCCAGATAGAATATATATTTCGGGAAAGAGAAGGATATAAAAAAGTTGGGATATTAAAGCCTAATATATAGCTAATTCGTAATCATATAATTATATGATTCTTCATAATTAGATATAAAAAAGGACTCTATTCCCTTTTCCTTGAAAAAAATCAATCGTTTTCTACTAATCTTTTTGTACCCCATTTGTATATAATCTAAATCATTATTTAAATCTATTAGTTTTATTATTTAAAGCCTTTACAATATAATCTGATCAATTCCAATTCCTATTTCCCCTTATAGCGTGCTATCGGGACGCACGTATCTCGACCTACCTCTTTCACAATACAATTGTTTTATATCCTACTATCTAAAGAAATAGAACTCATAAAGGGAATACTATTACAAATGATCAAACCATTATATAATATACCAAAAACTGAAAATCATTGATTCAGTATTTACCACAATCATTATTTCATTATACTCCAAATGACCCAATCAATCTACGATCCCTGCCTAATATATACTAAACAGGAAAACGAAGTATTCGGATTAATAGGATTTCAAACAAATAATACAATCATTATAATCAATAAAACATTCACAAATAAAGAACAAAAAGAACTCGAAAATACAAAGTTTCTTACAAAAGATCAAGAAACCTTATCACTCAAGAACCCCCTCAAATTCAACAGAACTATCATTATCTAAATAAACAATAACTCCATTTATATCAATCAGAAAAATCAATATACGAATCTACAACTTATCAAAACACAATCAATCGATATTCATAATACAAAGAGTAAAATTCGAAAAAGTATAATCCCAAAGAATCAATATATCATTTAATATACAAAAAAAGCTTATATTTCGATAATATATCAATCAGAAGTATTATTCGCTTTTTCTTTTGCTATCCAGATTATCAATCCCAAAAAGGAAAATGCAAAATTGATGAATAAAACAATTCAATAACAAATGAACAATTCAACTAAAAGACTGAAATTTGTATTATTCGATTTCGATTCGTTAAAACTAATAGTATTTATAAATACATCATTCACCAACAATCGAGATCTGTCCTTGCAAATCGGATACATCATTGTATTAATGGATAAAAACAACAAAGCGAATCTAATTCATTGATTATCCGTCAAATACAAAAGAATTATTAGGAATATATTAGCATCGGAACTTTACAGTATAACTTTGGGATTCGATATTAATATAGCATTCAAGAGTACTATCGGAAACATATTACCAAAGCAAAAAGTACCATTAATCATATACACAAATTCGAAATCGCTTTACAATTGCCTTACAAAATTAAATTCAACATAAAAGAAAAAACTGATAATTGATCTAATAACTTTGTAACAATCGTATAAACGAAGGGAGATAATGGAAATCAAATAGATTGATAAAGAATCTAATTTTGTTGATGTAATAACGAAAGTAAAACTATATCAGATTCTCAAAGATCTTGTAAAGAATAATACAATCAAGATTAAGATTATAGAATAGATAAAAAGACTAGAATATGATGAAAAGAAAATAATATAAATACAGAAATCGAAGAATAAATGCAAAACAAAAGTCATTACGGATATATATTCAATCATCGGATATATGATCATTTCATATATAGATTGATTCAAACAAAAGAACAAAACAAAAGTTAGGATTAAAAAGAGTACTCATTTGCCAGACATATATATTCCTGGAGTATATGATACTTCAACTTTAAAAGAAGTTGTCAATATTAGAATATGAATCATATATATAGTAAAGATAATAAGGATAATAAGGATAATAAGGATAATAAGGATAATAAGGATAATAAGGATAATAAGGATAATAAGGATAATAAGGATAATAAGGATAATAAGGATAATAAGGATAATAAGGATAATAAGGATAATAAGGATAATAAGGATAATAAGGATAATAAGGATAATAAGGATAATAAGGATAATAAGGATCACATAAGCACTAGTACTCGTATTAATGCCTTAGTATACACCATTATATAGATCTTTACCCTCCATAGATTCTAGCTCTTTAGGCAAAATCAAAATGTATTAACAAAAGAGTTCTATACGTTCATTGATGAACCTCACTTCCCCGTGTACAGTTGTCCCGACAGGAACTTCTGAAATAATGGATTTGGTATCTAAAATATCCTTGAAAGAAGATTTTTGATTTGTTTTCTAGATATTGTTATATTTATCTTTATTATATATTAGTATTGATATATCTAATTTATCTGATTTCAATTCGATAATTGGGGTATTTGGTATAATCATTGAATTCAGTATAATATCTATTGAAGAGAATATTTAAAATAAAGATAATATAAATATCGTATTTGATATTAAGGATAAAGAAGATACTTTGTTTATTATTGATTTACTATAAAATCTTCAATTTAGTTTTATATTCTTAATTCTTTGTAAATCTGATTCATAATTTTTTAATTTAAAATCCAAATCTTTTTTTCGATAAGATTTATTTATAATTACTTTGTTTAATCGAAATATATAGTTTAGCTTTAAAGAATACATTTTGATATATTTGTTTATAATTTTTGAATATCCTAGGAATATACTAATTCTCGAAGTATCCTGCAATTTATTATATCTTTGTCCTTTTGGAATAATCTTGGGATTAATATAAATATAACATTTGCTCCCCCAAATTTTATATATTTCTATATCTAGTATTATATTTATAAAAGCTTCTATAAGGAATCGATCTATTCCATTTATATCAGGATCAATATTAATACAATTCCTAATATAAATATCATATTTTATAATTTTATTTCAAAACTTTAATAATAATCCAATTTCTTTTAATATTATTTTTATATCTATCTCTATAATCCTTATATTCTGTTTTACAGATCTATTTTGATATAAGAAAGTAATTATTATAATTTCGGATTGTATACCTAATGATTATTTACAAATAACTTATAGGAGTTCCAGTATATTGTCAATTCTGATTGTAATGATCTTTTCTCCAATAGCCAATTCCATCTCCTTTTTCTAAATTTTCAATGTTTGAATTGTATCGTTTTTTTGTTTAAATAATATAATCCAATTTATTCTTATATAATTATTAATGATCAATATGAAATAATAATTCCCTTGAATCGATTTTGGAAATGATTCTGTAATATCAAAATATATAAATTCGAGTTTCTTTGATTTGTACAAATTCAATTACTTCGGAATATGATTGATCATCTTGATAAGTATATATACTTTACAAATATCTAATTCAATTGGGATCTTTATTGATTTGATTATATTAAATATCTTATATAGATTCTTGATCTTATCTGGACCTAAATGATTGAATCTTTAATATTATAATAAATATCTCTCTTTCTTCTTGAATATTAATTTATTATCGGTACCTTTAATGCCATCGATTATCTCTAAAGAAAAGCCTTTTTCCTGATTATTTTCATATACACTCGAATAGAAAACTATATTCTTGTATCCTTTGATTATATATAAAACCATATATATTCCGTTTTATATTCTAATATAAATAACTTTCTTATTATTCTTCTTGAAATATATATAATGAAAATTGAATTCCCTTTACAGCCCTATTTCGCAGATCCTTTTTCCTGATAGCAAATTTACTCCTAACCCTGATATATATAATATATTTGAAAATAGTATCTTAGAATCATTTTTATATACTATATCCACCAAACCTCAATAACGATAATATATCATTCCCTTATTAATCTTTATCCTTCATTTGGTAATAGAATCTATTGATTTGAATAATGAAAATTAATCAAATATATATAAAGAAACGCTTATATCAATATATCATTTGCTAAAAGAAACCTTATTAATAATCTCCTTTATCAAATTGCAATCTTCCTTTATTATATCCTTAATATCGGAATCTAATTCAAAGATATTATTAACAAAATGTATTTGATTTTTTTTGTTGAAATAAACCTTCTTCGGATTCGATAATCCCCTTTTCTTTTGATAACAAAGATAACTATAAAGAAATTTATTGATTTATATTAAATATAAATAATCTTATATATAATGATTTTTTTTTTGATATAAATCACAAATATTATTTGGGGTCTCGAAATCTGATTCTTGATATCAAAAAGCATACTTAGATCCTTTCGCAATTTGCATTCGTTTTGATCCATCTTTAAAATAAAGTTCCTTAGCCTATAAATGTTTGATTTTATCATTGATATTAAGGCTGATTTGGATATCCAATATATCCATTATTCCTTGATAATCAATTGAAAGATTATATATTAAAATCAAGAATAAGACAATATTTTGATATATTGATCGATAATTTTTATCTATAATCCTTAATTTCCTTTTATATTCTTTCAATTTATCCCAAATTTCGATAATAATTATATCGGGTTAAATATCAGATTGAAATTTGAAATTCTGGATCATTGTTATATATATATTGATTATAATTATATTGATTCTGATATATTTCGATTTAAAGTATTTCCAAAATATATATACTATTGAATATTCGTTGATAAAGGCTTCATTATTATCATTGAATATTATACAAATATATAATAATATATTCGCTTTATCCTTTAAATATTCCGATTTCAATTCGATATTATAATATATATGATTATTGATCTTATAGGCAAATACTATATTGGGCCCTATAATCTATATATATTCATCTAATATTTGATCAATTATATAAAACCATTCTTTCTCTTTCAATTGTATCTTTGTTTATTTGAATCATCATTCATAATTGTTTTAATCAAACTTCGAAGGATTGTTTGATTCCGATATTGTAAAGATTTTTTACTATTTAATAGATATCGAAAATAATTTTCAAGTTTTTAAAACAATCTTAAAAAATATACAGCAAATAAATTTGGAATAATAAAGAAATATAAAAATAAAACAATAAGAAAATTTGTAAAATTATATTATAATATATTTTCTTATAACTATACAAACTTGCTCTTCACTTCTGTTATAATTCTGTATCGATATTATACAGATTGTTCTTTATTCTGATCTATAATATTATAAATTATAAACTATATTATTATATTTCAATTCTACTTCAATAACATTATTGTGACGAACCCAACGAGCGTTTAGAGATCAACCTTAGAATTAAAAGTTACAGAGCTAAAAAGAGAGTGCTACGAAGCTATATATATGATCAATTCGAAGCTTAATACCGTATTAACCCGATCGGATGCGATCATATATATCTTGTAATACTATCCCCCCCTTCTGAAGAATTCGCCTCGAATTTACTTAAAATGAATAACTTAAATACAAAATAATCATTAATCGTTTTCTTCTTTTAAAAATGTTTGATACAAAACATACATCACAGTCAACGAATATACATTCATTGTACCATATACCTTCTTTAAGCGATCTTCAAAATATCAATTATTGATTATCTTTTCTAGATCCTTATTATCATTACTTTCGAACTCAGTAATCAATATAATAACCGAAACAGATTTTTATCGATCTCGAACTTCTTAATACAGATCTAATAGACAAACTTACATTCAATAGGAAATACTTTTACATTGTATATATTTATTTTGCTTATACAAAAAAGTTTTTTCAGAAGGGGAAAACTTGGGCATTTGTACGCAGAATAGAATCAAAATATAATCGAATTTATCCGATTGAATATCAAAAGGATTAAAAGCACCAATAACATTAAGATTACTAATATCCATTGAATCGTGATTCCAAAAGTGAAATAGATTCTGCAATATATATAGGGCTTTAGACTCACTAAAATAGAATAATACAGGGAATCCATTTGCTATACAAACAGCTAATTGTTATATAACCTAAACAAAGTCAGAATAGAAACAGAAAAGAAAAAGCTATTGAGAAAAACGATTTCTAAAAGTAGCATTGAATCCATTACGAAAAATTGAAATCTTATTCGAATCGGACCAATTCTGATCTTTGATTTTGTAAAAGGTTCTTTCGAATTTTGTAATATAGGCATATAAAGAATCGATTCCTTGTTTGAAAATGAATAACTTATCTTCAACTTCTTGAACTTTATTCGGATTGTTGTAAACGTATATGAGTTGATCTAGAATCATTATATAATCTAAAAGAATATTTTGATTAAAAGAAAAAAGCTGAAATAATACCATAATTTGTACATAAGATTCAAGATTGAAATAAACATAATAAAATTAAACTATAGAGTTACCAATCGTAGTACCGTCTACTTATAGTTTCACTCGAATCGAGGGAAGCCAGATATCGAACTTTTGAGAACTACCATTGAACTTTTCAAGATTAAAAAAAAAGAGTTTCAAACAAAAAAGAATATAAATAGCAAAAATGCATTTGAGAATCAGGAAACATAAAAACAAAATTTCATCCCATTAACAAATCACTTCGCTGCGAAATTCTGTAATCACAAGATTTATCGAATCGTAATTCATAGCTTAAAAATTAAAAATAAAAAAAAAGACAACACTTTTGAATAATATCGAAAAGATCCATATACAAATAAAAAAGCAAAAACGATATATTTAAACAAAAGCAAACAAAATATACATAAATATATACAAATATTATTCCATTTCTTATCTAAAAGAACTTTTAATAATATAACGAACTCAACGAGTATTTAAAGATCAACCTTAGAATTAAAAACTACAAAGCTAAAAAAAGAGTGCTACAAAGCTATATATATGATCGGCTCGAAGCTTAGTATTGTACTAGCCCGATCGGACGCGATCACGTGTATCTCGTAACAATTATATGAAAACTCTGATTTTCACTCTATTTCACCCCTATTAACTATACTAATCCTTTCTCGATTTACTTTACTTTTTAATTATTATTATACAACCGGATCTTATAACCTATTAACTTTTGATATAGAAAATAATAATATTGTTAATTATATAAGTTTAATTAAGGATCTATAATTCTAATAAAAATAGAATTGAGGTTATCCCCAAATATGATCTATGCATCATTGTGATCACGTGACCTCAATTCTAATCCTATGATGGCCTCATTTCCAACATGAATTATATTATATAAAATTCAATCAAAAAATTATATATAATGGTTTGCGAATAATCTTTTATTAACATTTATAATTTATTTTATATAAAATTTTATATAAGTAATTTTCAATCAATAATAAATCATTATTTATAAATAATAATTTTTGATAATTGAATTTATTTTATAGAATATGATTCAAAGATTTTATAAAAATTTATAATTTATTTTTAACAATTTTTGTTGAAAAGTTATTCAAAATTTTAATGAGTTTTTTTAATTTATATATAAATCATATACAAATTCAAAATTTGAAAATTCAACTTTAAATTATCTCAATAGAAAAAATTGCGAAAAATATGAAACTTTCAGAATTTATCATTATATAAATAATAAATCTATAATCAAAATTTCAATAAATTATATTTATAAATAAGAAAGTTAAAAATATTGATTTTCGTGATTTTTGATACGAAAAAGTGGCTCAAAAGAGGGGTGGCCCAAAAGTAGGGTAGTTGACTTATTGGAACATATTCGGGGTTTCGGATACACCTTTTACAACCAAAAGTATGCCCTTGAATGGGTTCAAAATTTCAACAAATCGGGAAACGAGTGAAATATCAGAATGAGAGAGCATACCTACAAATCTTCTCCCGGTTCTATCGGCTGCATTTCATACAAGAGGAGTGCTGATGATCCCACGGTTATATATTTCTCAGAACTCAGCCACTGGTACATGCTTCTTCTACTTGGTTTTGATTGGACGAGAATTGACTAGAAATTATTTACATGTCATATTACCATAGACAATGAAGGGAAGTAGTGATGCAGGCTGAAATATAATAAGTATATCAGCATATGCTGTCCATTAACTTAATCTTGACACAGCAGACTCAACCCCAGCAGCTCGGTCTGTTTTATGCGTTGTTCTTAATGTAAGGTTCTGTTCTACAACAGTCCCGTAATATTCCTTATCTTTACAACATACCGCGTAAACCCTACATAGCGTCCATTTGAAAGTACGAAGTCCCAATCCGCCGCATCCAAAACCTCTCCACACTCGCTATGCTAGCCTTTTCCCTGTGATAGCCTTCACGATGGACATCTCCCTTTCATAGAATTTCGATGTTACTGACACGCGCACGAAGTGTCTCCGTGGAGCTCGGAAGATCCCCAGTGAAAAATTGCAACCATGATTCGCCAGGGCAAGGAAAATTCAAGATCCACGGCGTAAAGACATGGTGAAAGATTTTTTTTTTGGACCATTGCGAGGAGTATCCTTTAATAACTGGAAGAAAAGATCAATGGCAGGATTAATGGTTTCAACAAAGTCCTCCTCTGTACAATTTTGTGGGCAAAATAAATAATGGCTTCGTCTGAAAGGCTGGTCTAGAGCATCCGGAATCTCCATTAGGTCTTCCCCATGCACACGAGTTGCCGTGTTCTGTGCCTGACCATGGGCTAACTCAAAACATTGGTCACGGAACTCCCGTGAAAGGCTTAAGAACGTTACTCGATGTATGGAAAGTGAGGGAGAAAAATTGAAACTAGCTGTAACATTGAGAAATTCGTGGGACTCGACCATGAAGAATCGCTAGAGATCAAATATGTACAGGTGTTAAATGGCTGTACTTTATGGCCTTGGACATTAGTTAGCCCAAATCTAGCGGGCCAGAAGAAGGCATATATCTACGCTTGATAATCCAAAGCGCTGAGCCCTCCTGGTTCTTCATTCGTAATTCCTGATCATTGAAATTTGACCACTCTCACTTCCCACCCTGTACCAACCCCAGATATACATTCCACCCAATCCCCGCCAAACTCCCCAACAAAGCCCGTCCCTGTACACTCTTGATGACGGCAAAATTGCTCAGACTAACAAATGGCCACAATTTCCAGCCGGCTTTCATCATATCCCAGTATTCTTCTCTAGCACTTTGTATAGCTTGTGGGAGGGTGGATCCGCGGAGGACCGAAAAGGTTATGAGGAAAAACATTACGTTGAAGACTGCGAGGACGGTCTGGTCGAGTAGGACTTTGAGGATGGTGTTTATGAGTGAGAGGGATGGGATCGGCTTTGGGGGTTTGGAGGATGAAGATTTTTCGGAGACATTTTGTGAAGGGGATTGTTTCTTGGAGGGCAGGAGGTATTCGAGAAGTGATTGTCTGATTGCGGGTTGTCAATTTTGTTCGAGAGATTGCCTGGTCTCAGATTGTGGTTTTGTTTTCCTTGCGATAGTCAAGCATCACACAGAACAGAACTCACAAATAGAAATTTGGTGGCGCGCTCAGCGCGCTGTATAAGATGAAGTGAAAAACCGGCTTCCAATCTATCGCGAATGTAGTCTATATTTCTGTCAGTCTGAGTATTCAGAGCAACATGGAGGGTTAGAGGCCCATACATTATTCTGGTGCGCGGAAATAAATTGTGCGATAATGTTGCTTGCTCCGGATAAGATGCACGATTGAATCGTTGTATTTATTATGGCAGAAGGCATCTTAGGTATTGCTTCGTTGTTTTGAGCTGGATTGTATGAGTTGAGAAGACAGAGAAATATAGAAATATTTTTCTGTGAGGTGGTTGCTCTGTATGATGTTCGGCTCGAGTAATTCATCATACATGTTGAGGTTGTACTTGAGTGGGGGAATGTTTCCTTGTTTCTTAGCTCACACCAGAATGGTCTACAGATCTCGAAAGATTCCAAGCTCGACACTATCATCATCTCACCTCATCAATTGCCTCGTCATATATTAACGACAACCTGGATCCTGAGCTCCCTTGTTGTGGAGGTGAACAGTCGCCGAGAACACAGACATCCTATTCTCTATCATTTCGGAAGACCGCGATAGTGATAGTGAGCTTGATATGCAGAGAAACAGCATGTCAAGTCATAGACCAGATGTCAAGTGGTTACAACGTGCATTGCAAGGCCTCAAGGAAAGGTTCCATGAAAAGTGTCTATGGAGTCGAGATAAATAAGTCATGATTGATGTGATTGTAAGAAAATATTTTATGCAACAAGCACAGTCTTGCATAACATTATGCATAATTTCGGGTGCAACATATCAATTTGGCCAAAGCCACTGCAGTCCTCTTGCTGCTGCGTTTCTTGGGGAAAGACGTTAAAAGGCCCCTTCAACTGTTGGAGAAGAGCACGGAGGTTGTAAAATGTATGTATACTGGTATCACCACTTATTCTGATGAATCTTTCCTCAACGTCGGTCTCGACAGCGACTACACGAAAATTTCTTTAGCTTCTCCTTTGAAGTTCCATGGTGTTGGGATATTGAGCAAAGCACGTTCAAGCAAGTGCCCTTTGAATAGCATAATTTCCAGTGTTGTGGAGAAGAAAGGTTTTACTCTTGGTCTGGATATGGTTTGCATTGATGAGATGAGGGGCCTGGGATCGGGACATCTGCCTCGCTATCTATTATCGGTCATCCGCCTGAGATAATTCTGAGATAAAAGGGTACCAGCACTCGATCGTGAGCCTGGACTGAAATTTATTGATGGAAAGGACGTGGTTATATCTACGATCTTCAAATCGGTACCACACAACATCTGCTCCACAAGCAGCGCCTCTGCACCTTTCGCCAAAAACCAGTATAAATACAGCCACTTTCAATCCAACCTTAAAAGGACCCATATATTCCTATCCGTCAATAGTACACAACTCCCCACCAATCGACCGAAGTGCCACTATGCCCCTACAGATTGCAGAAAGCAGAAAGCAGTCAACCAACCTCCAGAAAAGAAATAGCTCCCACACGCCGACTTTGATCGGGAACCAGACCCCCAATAGGATAACTACCTGCACTTGCATCAAACTTTTCGCAAACATTTGGGCCCGGAAGATCTTGAATCTGGTCCTCACCCAGTATACTAGCCGTCTGGTTCCAAAATTCCCCTACGGCGGGCATCAACTGATTTCATCTTATGAGATTAACGGTCCCAATCCGATTTTTCAATACATCATCTTGAAAATTAGGATCATCATTGGAGATATCATTGATGCTGAAAAGTGTAGTGTCCACCTTTTAAGTGAGTTGTTGGATAACTGCCAGGCTAGCTTGTAATGTGGAATGACCGTTATTGCTCACAAGACCTGTCAATGCTTCGCGTTGTGCCACTTAGACGTTGATTCCGTCGACGAAGATTGTGTTTTGTAATGTTGTGTTCTTGAAAAATTCGACGAAGTCTTTGTTCAGGAAGCGGGAGTCATCGGTGGCATCATTGAGGAGATTGTTCAGGTTCTAGGGGAAGGAGTGATAGTTAGAATGCGAAGGAATGGTGCGAACAGTGTTTGAGGTTTGGGTATAACATACAATGGCTGCTTCTCGCCATTGGTTGATGGCGTCGAATAGTTGATCCGCAGATGCAACAATTGTTAGGAGGGGAATCGAAGGGATGACAAGTGTGTCGAATCTCATATCGATGACCGTAGTAGTCTTCGGTTTACAATATATAGTTCGGTTTGTCGATTGCCACCTGGAAGCAAGAAAGAGCAACTATGCAAGGAAGCTTAAACGAGGAGTGAAGTTCGAGGAGCGGTTCCCAAATGATACTGAATTAGAAGATCAGAAGCACGGCTGGATAATGAATCGTGAATTTTGAGGTGTCCGGCCTTTTCTTATACAGAAATGAAAGGCACCACGCCCAGGATTAGCACCACGCAAGTGCAAAGCCTCTCGAATATGTTTTTAGTGAGCATAGCTCCCAAGTTTTCCAGTATGCAATCAAACTCCTGATATTTCTGGAAGATAGTGAGCTGGCATCAACTTACTTCAATGCAAGTAAGCTGATCTACCACAGTACTGCCACTTACGATAATCTCGGCACTCCCATCCCTCATCCAATAGCATTCATATTGCTAGTAATGCTGTGGCTGGCAAAAGGGATCTATTCTTATGTTTAATCTACTTTTATACTCTTGTTGTATTCCATTAATGTTCATGTAAAGGCAGAAGATGTTATTTTAACCAAATTTAAGGTTTACATACACATCTAGTCTGAACTTTACTTCTAGACAGTACTACGTGGCTTAAAGTTTATATCAGCCCTATGGCTATGATTTGCAACAAACGGACACGCGTGACGTATGCAACGAGGAGTATTTTAGTTGAATCCTCCGTTGTGCTTCCGCTAATCATAATTCGACTACAGCTTCATGCGCCAAGCCATTCACCGCGCATTCTTAGAAGTTTTAGAAAGTAGTAAGCTACTCTACAACTAAACAATTATCGTTGAGTTGACTTCGTAACTGTATCCTATAGTCGGCGAAAGATGAGGGGGATAGATTTGGATGGGAATGAGTCAGCTCTCTTTTATATGAAGAGGATGATGAAATCAGCGAGGGTTCTCCTTATCTTGCTCACAAAAAATCTAAGGTCACTTGCACACAAATATCATTGGATCAGAATTGAAATTTTGCATGATTCCAAAGATTCCATTTCTAAAAGACTGTGACCAAGAGCTCAGAGTGGCAGATCAAGATATCGAAACTCCAGATATTCCGCCCCAGCCGAATCACCATCAATCTGAGGAATGAAGTCAGATAAACCCTCTCCAAGAATGCTAAAAACTCCTCGGAACCCCAACTGCCACTGAACAGAAAACCATGAGATAACTCACTCCTCAACTTAAATCCTCATTCAGATCTTTGAAACCGTTTTTTGTACACCAAATCAAGCCTCACCGCTCCACAAATCCGTGCAATCAAGACCCACCGCTAACACCCCATCCGATCAAGAAGGGTTAACGAAATCCCCAGTGTCCGGATCAAACGTCACACAGGACTGAAGTCCAACAAGATTCCCCGATAAATTCGTCTCCCCTACCATTTGCCACATCCTAACCACATTAAGCAAATACAAATCACAGATATTAGCTGAAAGTATTTGCATCTGACCACCTACATTACTAGTAAATGTATTTTCAGTCGGACTCAATCCAAGCGTCGTATTCAGAGTCGTGATCATTTCCGCAATAGCGGATTGAATCACATCATGCAGCGCATTTAAATTCATAATCGTACCGAAATCATCAAGTTGATCATTGAGACCGCTTTGGATCTTGACGATGTTGAGAGTATCGTTTGTTAGGGAGGGAAAGTTGGCGATGTTTCCGAATTTGTTGGTTTGGATGGCTTGCACGGTGGTGTCGACGTATGAGATGGTTTGCTGGGGGGATGAGTGTTAGTTTTGTGTAGTGAATGCTTTGAGATCGGGGAGATGTACGTTGATTGCGGTATTCCAATCTTCTATTATTTCTTCGGCGGCGTCACTAGGGCCTGCTTGTGGCATTGCGAGAGCAGTGGCACTTGCTGCTATGGAGACAAGAGAAGTGGTTATTTTGATGAAGTGCATGTTGCTTATTTCGGCTTGTATGCTTGAGCTCCCAAGTAGGAAGTGTTCTAATGACTAATGGCTGAGCTCGCGTTGAATAAATGGTAGATATCGGATGTGGTAATAGGTCTTCTCAAGGGGGTTCCGAAGTTTGTGGAAATAGAAAATATATCTGGTGAAAAGAGTGGCACTAAGAAAGTGGACCTCTGATCGAAGTATTTGCAGTGGATTTTGATGGGATGAGCGGGGGAAAAAGGGATTATAGATACCTCTTATACTAAATATTCTCGCAAATAGGCCATAATAATATATCAAGCCCTGAAACATCTAACCAAACATTTAGCAAAGTCACTACGAAACATTGTACACCCAAAACAATACCATGTTTAGGAAAATATGCAAGTAAGCCTGTCCCCAAGGTACTATTCTGAACTATTATTCCAACCAACTCACACAAACAATGCATGTTTTTATGATATGACTATGCACTTTAAATGTTGGAAGAAGCTATTCTAGCCAATCTGAAAATCTGTGCCACATATAAGCCACTCCTTTATTAGAAAGTCCCATCCACTTTTCCCATTACTCTCCCGTGGTTTGAATCCAAGGCATGCTTCAGAGCTAAAATAGGACCTTGTTGGTATAAAATTGCAGAGCATTCTATACATTCATAATTCTCCTCATTCTCTTAAAAAATATGTACTGCCTCCTTAATCAGTTCCAACACTCATTACAGTTATTTTTAGCTCTTCAACAGAGGAGTATTAGAATCGAGGAGTATTCGTATATTTTCGACGCGAGATTTATCAATCCCGATGTTTCATTAATCCTTCACCGTTGTTAAGGAACGGGACGATAGATGGGAAGTTTGCGATTCTACTTGATAGAATATCATTTACATTGTAGCGAATTCCAACATTCCGTTGCTGCTTGCATTTTGTGAGTGAGTATCGGTAGTTATAGACCGGCAAAAGGTGTGAACATTCATCATAGAGTCAAGAGCGAAAGTCTGGAGCAGGCTAGGCATTCTTACTTTTTTCCATCTGAATGTGAAATCTGGTTATGCAAACCATTATACTGTAACAACCTGCGCCATTCGAACATACTGAAATACTTCAAAATCATAAAAATCGTATTCCAGAACTTCTTGCGGAAAGAATACAAAACATCGACAATAAAAGGAATGAACTCCCACAAAGCTATCCAAAAATCATGAAAATCCTCGCTCGCTTAAAAATCTTATACGGGCAACCACCATTGCCTTATTGCTCCTCCACACAATCACCTTTAATCCCATCAAGCATCAATCCATCACCATCAAATTAGTTATTTAAGCCCCAGGAAACGCCCCAGTCGCTGCTTGGAATGGACAAACATTAAGTCCCGTAGGTATCTCATCAACTCCCACAATTTTCCAAGCCGCAAGTACCGCAAGCAGATAGTCATGACACCAAATATGTACCAGAGCCTTAACAAACCTTGTGCCTGAAAACCGAAATTTGCGCTCTTGGATTCAAAGCTACGATATTATTCAATTTTTCTTGAATCCCGCTGAATGTACTTTAGACTTCGTTGAGAAAAATGAGAAGTGGGAAGGAGAACTGGCAGGTAACTGTAATATCTTGTAACGAACGAGCTGTATTGAGAGCCGGCACTTGAAGTAGTGAGAGCCATTGGTGCCTCTTATACTAAATCCTCCCCTCCTAAGTGAATCATGAAGAATCTCGACGAAATTGTTGGAGAGACACTACAGCATTGAGACATGCGTTTGTCACGAGTCAGGCGGCGTAAGTGCATCTAACACAGTATCATTTCGAAGACGTTGTGCATGGCAGTATATATGCCGGTCTGTTTCAACTCTTCGTTTACCAGATCACTGGCTCACTCAATGCCAGACCAGGGCACGCGCCGGATGGTATACATATAAACCAACCACATAACTACCAAGACCCAAAAATACTCATCAAAGAAAAAAAAATCAAATTCATGGCATACACAAGCGAATGAACATGCCACCAACTATTCCAAAAACCATGAAATTCCGTGCCTCAAACGCCACACTTCGCCAGAAAATAAGCGCCGATATTGGAGTCCATGTCAAAAGTTTCGGTTTGAGGTGCACTAAATACAAACTGTTAGTACTCATACTAAGTATAGGAAACTGTGCCGCAATGGGACATAATTAATCTTCTGTTAGAATATTTTTATTTTGAAACCGATAGGAGGACGAAAGTATTAGATATATATAGGATCTATTTACCAGAGCTTAACTGAGATCATTCTTTGGTAATTTATTGGACAGGAATGATGAAACAAATGTTCGTGGGTAGTTCTGGGTGTTCGTAGGTCTGTTGTTGGGCCATATATTTTAAATGGTCGGTGATGATATAAACGTTGCCATTCTACTCCCAAGGTCCGCACATAAGACTTATTAGGCACCTATCATCTACAATTGACTTCCTCTAGAACAAGAAATCCCTCTATTTGGTTCTTCTATTTGGTTCTTCTTTTGCTTGATTTATTCTCATATCTTCTCTTTGATTCTTCGTTGATGGTAATCGATTCCTGGACCGTCAGATCTTGTTCTCGTCTCTTCCCGTCGGAAATATCATGCTTACTTGAACAATTAAGCCTGGGTTTCGTTTTCGAAAATGAGATTCAGCACCCCCTTAATTCCCGCATTTACTACTCTCATCTATTCTTTTGCAATTTTAAGAAGGGATGAAGTAGTATCAAGTAAGGAATCACTTGAAGAAATCGGCAAAAGGTTCTTTGCATAAATGGAACTAGCTGCGCTCAATACTTACAAGACTTTACTTTCAATACCACTAAAACGCTTACGGCGACACCTAACTACGTTTATCACAGAACGACCAGTCCCGGAAGAAATTCACCATCGTTTTACCGGCGTGCCTCGTTTGCAACATTCACCGTTGACATCTAGAATTATTCTCCTTGAATCTTGTCAAGCCAGATGTAGGATACGGTGTGCCCAGTTTGAATTTTATACACAACTAGCATGCTGCAAGACTCTTGAAACTCCTAGTAACAACTTTGGTTCGACTAAGAAACTGGAAGAATGAATTTTTTCGTGATGTGGATTAATGTAGAACTACGTAAACGTGACCGCTCGATAATTAACGATCTAGCAAAAGCCCCAACATTTTCGACATGATATGTCTAACCAGCGCAACCTTGACAATATTTCGTCAGCTCGTCAATTATCACGTTTCACACAAGATAGCATATCAATATTCTCCATAAGATGCTGTGATTAAGTCTGATTGACATAAGAACTTCACCAATAAAGTGCATCGGATATCTTATCTACAGTACTAGTCAACTTATATTACCCCACAACCTAATTTCAATTTTTTTATATATTCAACATCTACCTTTCAACTTAATTATAAAATCAACCATTAATTATTATAATCTAAAATTTGAATATATTGAAGTTCTATATCTATACTATTCCCCAAAAAAAATTCAAATCCTTATCGCTCCACAATTAATCAATATTTTGTATATCAGCCCCTTACCGCAATACAAACCTCAATTCTATCAGACATACTCGTTTCTAATTTATCGAATAATTCTTGATCTAATATATCCCAAACTACTTATAAACAACTCTTTAACCTCTATTTAGCATATTCCGATTTACTTTTGTCAACTACAATATCAAAAAACATTTCATATAACCTCATTTTTAAAATCTACCAAATATATTCAATAAAATTGAGATCAAAAAAATAAGGAAGCCAATCCTTCAATATTGGGATCCCTTTCTTTTGAAACTAATCCCGTACTTTATAAGCACAATGAATAGAAGCATTATCCTGCATAAATTCATACCCTGGACCCAATCTTTCAAAAGCAAAGCCTATCTCAATATCAAGAACCTCAAGATATAAATTAGCATTATACCCATATTTCTTACTTTCAAAATCTCTATCCATTATATATAGATTACTCTTTTCAAGATCCCAAAAGCCTCCCTAGACTATAACCTTTATATTCTTATTCATACTATATATTTGAATCATTCTAGGTTCCCATTTCTGAGCGGAAATGCAAAAGCATCATTCTCCTCTTTTACCCTGCTCTTATTCTACAAAGCATTCATTGCTTTATATAACTAATCCCTATTCCTCTATTATCAATCCCCTATATATTAAGCACTATACAAACTATTTGAACATATATGCCTGGGTAAGTTCCGGTCGCTTTTTACATTTCCAATTAATAATTCCATAAACCTTCAAAATCTTCTTAATAATAGAGATACTACATTTAAAGCCTACAACTGTTTTTGTTTATATATAAATTGATTTTGAATATAATCGAATATATCGAATTAATATACATTTTTCTCTTTCTGTATAAGATCTAATTCGAAGAATACAAGATAGATTCATTCTTTCATTGCATAATACATCTTGCTATAAAGTATAACGAACAATTCACACTTCGAGATTAAGATCAATTGCAATACGATAAGGATTAGAACCATTAAAAGCTTTGCTAATAATTTTGTCACATAAATATAAAGTAAAATGCTTAAAAGCTAATTCCCTTTTAATATTCAAGATTCTGGAAATATATTATAATACTATTGATGAATAAATAATAAAGAGAGTTGAAATTCAATTCGCGAAATTTACGCGTTTTTAAGGTTTTGGGGTAATATAAGTGCACGGTTACTGTATCATCACCCAGCCCATGCATATAGCACATCATGAGGGGTGCATTGAAGTTTTACCCGCAACTGCGATATTTTGACAATCGCAGAAACACTTTTGGAGAAATGCTTGGCAATATACATGGTAAAGGTACCAGCCAGCGTGGGAACGATCGATGGTGTCAATGGCAAGGATCATATCGAAACATCGGCAGCTCGAACTTTCGAGGTGTTTTTTCCGCAAATCTTCACCAAGATAAATCACATAAATGTACCATATAACTGTCATGTAGAACAAATACTCATTGGTACTCAAATCGATTCTTTCCAGATTGAAGATGAGTTCCAAAAATAGCTTGGTTGTAGACAACCACGTGATCGACAATCTCAGCTCGGAAGAAGTCTCGAACTCTGTCATCCAGGAGAAGACTCAGAAAAGATGGACTAGTTATATATGGGATACCTTGGATAAATCACCTCAAGAAAGGAGATTCTTATTCAAGCTTGACTTGGCTGTTTTGACGTTTGCTTCTCTGGGTAAGTCTTCATTGTCAATATTCCAGGCACTCCGGACCCTCACGCGACGACAAGTCTTCTAAATTTTGATCAATCAATGATTTAGGATATTTCATAAAGTATTTGGATCAACAAAATATCAACAATGCATTTGTCTCTGGGATGAAAGAGGACCTAGGATTGTATGGAAACCAACTCAATTACATCGTGGCCACATGGACAGCGGGATATGTTATTGGTGGGATTCCTAGCAACATCATACTCACTCGAGTACGACCTTCTATATGGATCCCCTCGATTGAAGTATGTGACTGACCTCCACAATTTTTTATTTGAGTATGGAGCTGATAGTGGTACAGATAGTCTGGACAATCTTGACCATGTGTATGTCGCGCTGCAATAATGTATCGCAGATATATGCGTTGCGGTTCCTGATTGGTTTGGCTGAAAGTGGTTTCTATCCTGGGATGCAATATATCAGCGGGTCGTGGTACAGAAAAGACGAGTTGGCGAAAAGATCATGCATATTTCATGCTACAGGTGCTCTTGGGTCGATGTTTTCCGGCTATTTGATGGCGTCTGTGTACCATCTCAATGACAAAGGTGGTCTGAAAGGTTGGCAATGGTATGAAGCTCGAGATAAGTTATTCATAACAATTGTAATGGTGACTCACGGCTGCATAGGCTTTTCATAATTGACGGTGTTATTTCACTCCCCATCGCCATAGCGGGCTATTTCATGCTGCCAGATGTCCCAGAAATTGCTAAGGCGTGGTACTTCTCTAAAGAGGTTTGTATTTGGCTAGCTTGTTGCTTCCCTGCTAATAAAATATTAGGAATTGGAGTACGGTAAGAAACGCATGGAATTAGAAGGTCGGGAGCAGAGAAAGCCATATACAAGAGCAAAGATAACGAAAATATTTTCATCATGGCACATATATGCTCTAACACTTTTATATGTGTAAGGCTTTTTTTGTCCCAAACAATGTAGATTTTGCTGACAAGCATTCAGAGCTTTCAACAATGGAGGGAGTGGGGCGGCACCAGTTTTTGCCCAATTTCTGAAAGACTCAAAAAACCCCAAGTACACCGTGGGGCAAATAAATACATATCCAACGGGTACTTCAGCAGTACAAATTGTTACAACACTTGCCTATGCCTGGAGTTCAGACACTATCTTGAATGGTAAACGCTGGCCACCGATTATCTTTGGAGGTGCTGTGAACATCACATGCTATGTTTCTCTCGCAATATGGGACATACCAATTGGATGGAAATGGGCCTGTTATTATCTCATGGGCTCTGGGTATGGCCTTTCTGGTATTTGCATGGCGTAAGAGTTCATGGACCTCATAGACCGTTTAGAATACTGACAATGTTCCGGATGGGCGCATGAAATCTGCAAAAAAGATAATGAAGAAAGGGCGATAGTGATTGCATCGATGAATGAGATGGCTTACGTTATTCAAGCTTGGTTACCATTAATTGTTTGGCAACAAGTTGATGCTCCGCAGTATCGAAAAGGATTCATCACTATTAGTGTGCTCTCTCTCATCCTTATCCTGACGACTTTTTTGACCAGATTTTTGTGGAAACGGGAGAAACTGAGTACCTAGTTCGATAGGTATAGAAATGCACCTGTTAATTCCAAGGTTGTTGTAGTTAAATTCCCTTCACTTCACAGTTATATCGAGTATACTAGGTATTTAACTAGGTAGAATGATAGAGTTTCAATGTAAAATGATCATCGACTCCATGAATCGGTATTGTTGATATTGAGCCCTTAGTGGGGTTTTAGAAACAGTCAATTAGGAGCCAAAGTCTGATATCCCAAGGATAACAATATATAGAGTAGAGACTGAAGAATCATAAAAAGGAATTCTCAGAGAGAAATGATGCTTATTGATTGTATAGAAGTGGTTGAATATATTCAAAGACATCTCCGGGATCTTTTTGTCAATTGCCCCAAAATATTCTGCCAATTATGTAATCATTCACCGCCTTCTTTAAGCGAAGAAAGATCTTTGGTCTAAGAACCTTATCAAGGTGGGATGGATGTCGGAGAAAAAAATCCTAAAACCTTCAAAATGTCGTCAAAGTTATCTTCAATTTGCAGTTATCTGCTCAATTTTCGACCTTTCATTCACATTCAATTCAATTTTGATTGATTCTATATTTTCTGTGTGGATTCACTTTCATATAATTTTCTGATTCTTCTGATTTTCCTAAGGAGTAAATTTCGAAGAGTTCTGAAAGAAGTTTGTTCCTGTCCAATTTACGATATTGCAAGTCACTTTTTGCCAATTTGTTACACCCACTTCGTATTCCTTGTGATTATGTTAACAGGAAATGCCAAACTGTTACACTCACCAATTTAGTTCTACGAATGCAATTTTTCCTTGCGTTTCTTATCATTGAGTGCATTCCGGCGTAGCGGGGCTAACGAAATCGCGATAGTATTTCAGATAGTTACTTGATAACGATTCAACAAGATGTGCGGAATTCTCGGTTTGATATTGGCCGCATTTGACGACCCTTCTTCCACCGCTGCGGCAGCGGAGATACACGAAGCTCTTTACTATTTGCAACACAGAGGACAAGATGCATGCGGAATCGCTACATGTGCCGCCGGAGGTCGGATCTATCAATGCAAGGGCAACGGCATGGCTGCAAGAGTGTTCCAGGATGGATCTCGTGTGCAAGATCTTCCCGGGTTCATGGGCTTAGGTCACTTGAGATACCCTACAGCTGGAAGCAGTGCTAGTGCCGAAGCTCAACCTTTCTATGTCAACAGTCCTTACGGAATTACCTTCGCGCATAACGGAAACTTGATCAACGCCCCAGAGCTCAAGCGCTTTCTCGATTTCGAAGCTCATAGACATATCAACACAGACAGCGACAGTGAGCTTATGCTCAATATCTTCGCCAACGAGCTCAATGAGACCGGAAAGGCCCGTGTCAACGAGGAAGATATCTTCAAGAGCTTGGAGAGAATGTATGGCAGATGCGTTGGAGGTTGGGCTTGTACAGCAATGTTAGCTGGATTTGGCATCCTCGGTTTCCGCGATCCACACGGCATTCGTCCCCTTATCTTGGGTTCTCGACCATCCTCCACTGTGGCTGGAGCTACGGATTATATGATGGCTTCTGAATCTATCGCTTTGACCCAACTCCAATTCTCGAATCTCGTTGATATTCTTCCCGGACAAGCCGTCATCATTAGAAAGGGCTCGAAACCGCTCTTCAGACAAATTGTTCCTCAAAAGAACTACGCCCCAGATATTTTCGAATATGTTTACTTCGCTAGACCTGACTCGATTATTGATGGCATCAGTGTTCATCGAAGTCGACAGGCTATGGGGTATAAGCTCGCCGATACCATCAGCAGAGTTCTCGGGCCAGAAGCAATTAAAGAGATTGATGTTGTCATTCCAATCCCGGAAACTTCCAATACATCAGCTCAGAGTGTTTCGGAGCGTCTAAACATCCCTTACTGCCAAGGTTTTGTTAAGAACCGTTATGTATTCCGCACTTTCATCATGCCCGGACAAGGTGCTCGTCAAAAGTCTGTCCGCCGCAAGCTCAGTGCAATGGAATCTGAATTTTCCGGACGCACAGTTCTTTTGGTTGATGACAGTATCGTTCGTGGTACGACGAGTAGGGAGATTGTACTGATGGCCCGTGAAGCAGGCGCAAAAAAGGTCATTTTCGCTTCCTCTGCCCCACCAATCACCCACGCTCACATCTACGGTATTGATCTTGCTTCGCCTCAAGAGCTTGTCGCACACAACCGTGATAGACATGCAATTGCTAAACACATCGGTGCGGAAGAAGTTATCTATCAATCGTTGGAGGATTTGAAGGCATCATGTGCGGAGCTTTCTCCTCGCGATCCAAAGACTCAAGAGTTCGAAGTTGGTGTTTTCTGTGGTACTTATGTAACACCTGTTCAGGATGGCTACTTTGAGCATTTGGAGAAGATTCGAGGTGAAACACGTAAGATGAAGGTTTTGGAAAGTGCAAAGGAAGCTGTCCTTCATGGTGTAGCAGGAGACAAGGAATTTAGTCTCATCACTCAGGGAGCAGTAGTCGACTCTAATGGTCAGGTAGTCCCCGAAGGCCACCAAGATAAGGTCGTCAATAGAACTGCGAATGGTAATCCCAGACCCAAACTAGAGGCCTCTGAGTCTAGTACGCCTTCAGTAAGAGATCGTCAAGATATTAGGTATGTTTTCTCGCTTTCAATGACTGACCATAGAGAACATGCTGACTCTGATAGTTTACATAATTTCGCTGATGCCAACAGAAATTATGATTGAAATTATTGAAATTTGGAAGTATACTCAAACTTGTGCAAACTTTTAGATATGGTGTGAATATGGCGTGGCTGTTTGAACTTGAATATTTCAGCTAGTATAGAGGTCTCCACAGATACCATGGGCCAGCTCACTGACTGGTATTGGAGGAGATTGACCTACGGATCAACAAATATAAAAAAGAATTTTCATGAAACATACAATCATACTCATGTTTTCTTCATCAATGTGATGTTGGCGGAGACTATAAATGTAAGTGCTATGCTGTATAAAGTATGGAAATGAATTTGAGGGCTGTCTACTACAATTTTCAGGGAAGGTGCGTTATAATACTTCGACAAGCAAAGTTAGTAGGCCAAGATAAAAATCAAGTGCAGAAGATCGTGAGAAACCTCTTCAACTTTGGATACTCAATCTCTATTCGACTCAAAGATTCCAAAACATTCGAAGCATAGAAAGTATTCCTTTATCTAGCCGGTAATGTCGGATATTCACAATGCCTTCACTATTTCGTGGTTATTGAATTGTTGCAGGCTACTTCTTGAAAAAAGAGCCGTCGGCGAGCCCTGAATATTAGCGCACTGCTAAGACTTACATCGGAAACAGTTCCCCATCGAATGCAAGTCTCGCCTTCTAAGGACTATGGGTTTATTTTCTGATCAAGCACAGGAGGTGCTGCATGTAAAATCAGCCTTGCGTGCCGCCGAATCTATGGTTAGTGCAACTTCCTCTTACGGCGGTCGCACAACACAGCAAAAAAACTGCCCAAGCCTTATTGTTACCTTCCAGATTTGACCTTTTCAGATCCATTTAGTGTCTCCGTGTCGGTTCTCACCGTCATAGGTGCTTGCGTCTCCATCAGCAAAGCTCTCAACACGACAATCCAAAACTACAAAGATGCGCCTTCGGGAATCGCAGCCTTATCGAAAGAAGTCGAGGATGTTACGTTGATATTGCGAGAGGTTAATAATCAACAGCTTTCCCCAGTTTCCGGTTCGAGTCTTGATGTTGTTATTATTAATCGAGCAGATGGAAAATTGGCGGAGTTGAAGGATTTCATAGCTAAGCTTGGTGTCTTGCATACGCACGGAAGACCTCGACGCTCGTTTGAGAAACTGAAATGGACGAAGTCGAAAGAGAAGTCGAGAGAGTTGCTGACGACGCTCCGAGATGTGAAGATCAATTTGGGTTTGTTGATTAATAATAGCGCTCTGTGAGTTCATCGTTGATGTGTTCCGTCACTTTCGAATATTACGTTCAATATCTTCAAAGTCTTGAAAAGAAAGTTTTCAAGTTCCATTGAAATCGATCCTTGAGACTTGGGCTGAATTCCGCTAGTTCGCAGGGAATTCAAATTCAATCCTCCGTGGATACGGTGTCTAATGATATTTCATCTCTCTCCTTAACAAACGAAAGCCAGCACGATGCAATTTCTAGACATCTCAGTCATCACAATAGACAATTGGTTGAAAAATCGAGAGATTTGAATGCTCTTGTGCCAGTAAGGGATCATTACCATAGAGAAATCTTGAATATCTTGAAATACCAAGTGCAATCATCTGAACATAATGGGGCTTTGATTCGAGAAGTCATGGAGTTCATGCAAGCATCTGTTAGTTTCCTGTCTAATTTACCGAGCCAAAGTTGACTTGATTAGCAACCTCAAGGGATCGGTACAGCACAGGCAACATATGATCAGAGATCAGAACCAGAATCACAATCACAATCCACTTCTGACATAGCGGTTCAGCTGAAGAAGCGGGCAGTGAAGGCGAACGTTTGCAACCCCGCATGTCCCTGCGGATGTCATAAACAGCGACGTTTCCGCACTCCGCGCTTTCTCGATTTTTTTATGGGGGCTTTGTCGGTGGGATTTTCAGGACTACCTCTTGTTAGCTGCAATAATTCTGCGTGTTGGTCTTGTACTTCGATGACCACCTCAGCAACATACTTATTTCCCAGGTGGTTCCTGAACAGAGCTTTGTTTGTGGCTGTGGCAAATTCCATGGAACCTACTGTCAGCCTTGAGGTACTTCGAATAGTCGCATCTGAAGCCTGGGATTATATTGGAATCCATCAATCCCCAGAAAGGAATTTATGGGCAATCATGGAAACAAGGGGTTTATTTGAAAAGAGACTTGCCTCTCCCAATGACATTGATTTCGACCAAAGAGTCTCATTACTTCACGTAGGTAATTCTCTAGATTACCAATGTGCCAAAGTCTTTGACGAGTTGTAGTATTCAATAACCCAAGCAGGCTTGGACTTTTGCAAGTTTCTTTTGGATATGGGAGCGGAAATAGATTTATGGACAGAACCAACAACGAGGTAAGCAAAAAGTCCGCTTCAGATGGCAACAAGTAATTTGGTATCCCAAATTCCTTGTTCCCAGCAAACTATGATATTCACTACCGAATTATAAGATTTTATTACCAAAAGTCTAAAGATTCTATAACAAAAATGGTGGCCAATAGCATTAGTAGTGTGAAAGGTATACTGAAAAAAACTGACTCGATACCTTAGTTACCCAGGTAAAACTGCCAACGAGGCTGCGCATCTCCTGTATTTGAGCCGTGGCCGTTATGAGATATTGGGCATGGGATGTTGGCTACCTCTGGAATTCGAGTTCGATGAAGCTAGCCTGAGAAAGCTATTTGAAATATTCCATCTTTCGCCCGAAGAGTTCCTCGTCGAGCAAGGCTTTCCACGCCTCCACAAAGCTGTCCTACGTGGTGATATACAGATTGTACGTAGAGAGCTAGAAGTATCTACCAAAGATATCCACATGGTTGATCAGTATGAATATTCGGCAAGCTTTTGGGCAGCTATTCGACTAGATACGCATTGTTTAGAAGTGCTTTTGGAGCATGGCGCGATTGATGGAGAGTCTTTGATTGCTCTCGCATTTTTATACACAGCAAATCACCATCGTCAAAATGCTCGTTTGGAATGCATGCGCACACTTATCAAATATGGGAAATCGAGACTTGGCGCAAAATACTTGTCATGGGCCGCCATCGCTCTCCATATGGCCTGCAGACATGGCCATTATGGCTGCCTACCCCCACAAGTACCCCTATTGCTAGAAGCAGGCGCAAATCCCCATACCTGTGATCGGTGTGGTCAATCGCCATTATACCATGCTGTCCTTTGGAGCAATCATTCGGTAATCAAAGCACTGCTCGACGCTGGCCTTTCAACCCGAATATTAACGCGCCAGAATTTCTGGACTGTCTTAACCAATGCCCATAAACGAGCAGACGGGGTGACACTACAATTTTTCATTTCTGCGAAGCTTAAAGTAACTGGTCTTAGCCTAGAGGACTGGTTGTAGCTAGAAATTCCCTTGGCAGATTCTCGCAAAAACAGCTCATGACACTATCACTACTACCCCGAAACGACAAAGAATTATTTGCAGTTTTGGTGGGAAGAATTTATCATTGGCCTGCAGGAACGAGTTGGTTACCTTTCATCAACTCGATTGGAAAAAAAAATGTCGGATAGGCTAGAAAATCTGAAAACCATTCCCATGCAACAACTCCTTCGGAAGGCAGCTCCATCAAAGAAATATCCGAGGAAAATCATGCTTTGGAGACTGGGGACATATCTAATTGCAAAAGAGCCAAAAGTCACGAAGAGAGTGATCTTGGAAACGAATCGAACGGAGATAGTAATTTAGATGAGGATTTTGAGGATGCCGTTGAGTTTCAGAGAGATGTGCCGGTTTATGATTTGTTATGATATTTTCCCCTAAATATATCAGCGGAATTGGAATACTCTTACACTTATTGGAACACTAGCATGGACGTTGATTCCAAAAACACATTCGGTTTTATATCTCTGGGATGTATTCGAGGTTTTTTGTGTCACACCCTGGATTGGGTTTAACGATGTTGTCATATATTTACTACTCTTTTCAAACAATCGTCAGATAGTTTCCATTCTCTTGATTATGCTAGTCCTTCACTTGCAGTGGCTTCACATTTGCATATAACACTAACACCAGGCGAGATCACCACACTTTTCTCACATTACTGAGCTTCTATACTTTTCAACCGAATGTTTCATTTAGTTATATGGAAGCACCCAATTTGACTTTTTTTGACGTGGGCTTCAGTAAAACTGAGCTACAGGGCGTGTGGTAGCTCTTGGTTTACCGACAGCTTGTTTTGCATCCAACGTTATAAAACCAACAGTTACAAACACTTTTGTTTCAAGTTGCGCAGTCGCTAATGCTCAGCCTCATTTCTTTCAATTTTGTTGGTAGCTATCTCGTTATATGATTAGTTCCAATTAAGTCACTGGTAGAAGCATGTTGGTGGCACATGGGAAGTCAATTTATGGATGCACGATCGCTGTCATGTCTCTCGCTGGGTTTTTTTTAGCGCACAACTCCCTACTACGGTAAGGTTACGAGGCTCTATTTACTGGAATTGTAAATTATGTTTTGTATTTTTTTGTTTCGCAGGTTTTTGGTATCGATGGAAAGGCGCAGAGTTCTATGAATAGGTACTCACGAGCGCTGGCTCAGTTCTGGACTTTGTATCCTTGATCAGCGGTGGTATTGTTGGTCTTGGTATTTAGAATGCATATTCTATTTTAACAGAGTCACATTTTCCCTGGGCGTGGAAGATTGAAATATAAATACCTCACTGTCATCACTCAACGACCTTCTTTCGACCATCCTACATCTATCCTCTCTCAAGAATACCCGACTCGCTTACTTTCCACTTGATTACACCTTCACATACTCAAGCACCCAACGCTCCAATTAGCCATGCATATCACAATGACACGCTCCCTTATCGTCTTGGGTGTTTTTATATACTCTTCCGCAGCATTGGTTTGGCGACAAACTTCCAGATTACCCCTTACGGAGGGCTTTCAGAATAATTTGGGGTTCAGTGTTGATGTGGAGCCGGCGGTTTCTCCTACTGCTGTAAGAGATTTTGAGCCGTTTGTACAGACGCCTGTGTTTGTTGTTTCGTCTCGTGTAAGTTGTTCAATTTCTAAACTAAGGCACACGTGAGGTCATATGTACTCGGTTAGCGACTGGGGGTCATCATTTTCAAGGGAGAATCGTTCGTGGCTTGATCGTTCTTGATGATAGGGCTGATATTGATTTCTCTTTAAGCTAGCAAGTCCTGAGTTAGAAGGCCCTGCTCCTACTTCTCAACCTTTGTCTGCAGTTGCAACTGATCGATGTGATGATGCCGGTACGGATTTTGCTGAGCAACCTAACCCGCGCAATTTGAGAGAAGGAGGGTTCAACATGGCGACCTGGAGCCCCACTGCTTTTGCTATCGTGGCCGACCTTACACCATTTGAAACTCCGACGCCATTGCCTTCCATTACTGCGGTAAGTAGATTATGGGCTCAATCGAATATTACATGTGACATGAGCTAACATTAATGACCCAAGAACCCGACTTTTAGCGAAGAGTTCATGACGCCCACAACTACATTCACAACTACCATTATGTATTCCACCATCTACTACACTGTGCGCGATGTCGCCAGAGGAGAAAGTACAACGACAACAGTACCATTGAGTCGAGCTCCACCACAAACTTTCCAGACAATTACTGCATCGCCTGCACTTGCTTCGATCACTCAGGCAAAGCAACGTCGTGGTTTCTACGAGGACAAAGCTTATTGCGAGGCGCTGGCTCCTGCGGAGGTTCTCGATTGTCTTTTTGAGAAAGGTTTGTTGGTTCCTTATACGACTGTTACTACGGTTTTGGATGGTGCTACTAGGGCTTTGGTTGAGGTTAGTGAGGCGCCGCATGTGTGATGGGATGGGATGAGGTTGTGCTGGTGTGGCAGGTTGGATGTGAGATTTAATGTTTGAGGCATTTTGTGTATTTAGATATAGTTTATGTTTTGGATGATTTGAATGTTTTATTTAGTTCAAAGATTGGGAAGCTTCCGCCGATGGATTGTAGTCCGGCTTATTGGGTGCACTGCTCACTATGCTGGTACTTTTGTTGGCCTATTACCTGTGGAAGAGGCCATTAGATTGATGTTAGCATACTAAAATGAATAATTGTGCTGTAATTCTCGGCTCTATGCCTAAATAATAGGTTAATAACCAAAATTTCGCCTGACAAGCTCATCCAAGCGGCCCACGTACGAAGGACGCATCCTCTCCTTCCTACACATCCAATTTTGAGGGCAGGTCTTTCCTTCCGTTCTCTGTTCGCCTGTAAAGTAGTGATATTTCTGCGTTCTTCGTCTTTCACCTTTTCTTTCTCAACCACAAAGATACATTCGTTACAATCAGACTTACATTTCTCTCTTTTGATTATCAGAACCATAGTTCCGTACCTCTTATTTTAAATTCAGCTATAACATTCATAATCATGGCATCACCCGAAGCAGCACCTGCCCGACTACCAGCTCTCGCACCAATCCCTCTCAGAACCTTGACTACCCTCCTCAGCTACGAATGCTTAATCAGGGGCCCGCGATATAAATCCTACAGCCTTCATGACATCAATTTGAAGGCTGACGCTCCCAGTTTTGTATCACTGAGGCGCAACACGTTCTATCAAGACCCACCAGTTCAACAATCTCCTATATTCCATCTACCTGTAGGGCACACCCCAATCGAAAGGAAGAAGCGGGTGACTTTTCGTCCGCACAACTTGAGCACGTATTTTATCAATCGAGGTGGCAGAACCGGAGCATTATTCTTGCAAAAGTGTTTCAACAATTCTTTCTGGCATGTGCGGAAAACCAAGAAGTGATAGTTCAAATCAGAAACGAACAACCGAAGTTGGTTAAAGCCTGTGATGTGGTCTTGTCACACTTTCATGTGAGTGATCTGAGGCAGCCACATATCGAAAACAGAGTACAACAATCACAGGGATCGGATACTCACAATAGCTACTTTACACGGTATGGAGAAAAATCCCCAAAGCCTGTTCTAGTATTTCCTCCACCATATACGGGTGTGGGTCCTGTTGGTACACCATACAATGACGATATATTTGTGGTTGGGATGGCGCATATAGAGTATGGTGAGATGGGACTCTTTGGGGAGCCTTATTTTATTGGGAATGGTAAACAGTGGCAGCGATCTATGACGACCAAAGTCTGTAAGAGAGTTTTTGAGTCGAATAGACAAATGCTTAATACGAGTAATCTCTCGGAGAGACAAATTATCATAGAGGGGATTAAGGAATGCGCTCTCAAGGCCATGCAGAGATGGACGAACAGAGTAGTCCCAACTTTCAAGTGGTGCGAGTATTGTGGAGTCGGAGGAGAGAATTTGATTACTTGCGTAGAATGTGAGAAGGAAGGGAAAATGATCAGGTTTTGTGGTGCCGAGCATCAAGAGAAAGCGTGGGAAGTACATAAGTTTACCTGTGAAGGTAACAAAGCCAAGGGTTTATGGACTGCGGGCCAATATTGCGAGTATTGTGGAGTTGGAGGGGATTTGATCACTTGTAGGAAGTGTGAGAAGAAAGGGAAATTTGTCAAGTATTGTAGTGCCAAGCACGGAAAAGAAGACTGGAAGCTACACCAGTTTACTTGTGAACCGGGTTTGTGGGATACAGTAAAGAGATTGGAAAAATCTCTTATACCGCGTGTGTTGGATTAAGGTAACCACCACTCAAGCGTTTTTATCAAGGGAATACCACTCGGCCAGCGTCCAAATACTATCACTTACTTCCAAATGAATCAAGCATTTCACTTTCATCTTCTTGGGAATCTATTTGGACGTTCAGGTTATTGATTAAGGTGTGATTTGGAGACGCAAAATGTTTTTCCCATCTCATTCTGGCTGTCTAACACATGATTCCCATTGCTGGAAATCCAACGAGACACTCAAAGAACTGATTTGAAAGTGTATATAGATATATATATCCGTATATCGTAAGATCGTACAATTATAACATATAACACACTAATAACAAAACAAAACATCCTACAATACTTCATAGGATAATGTGTTGCGATGCTTGGATAGGTTACTAAACATTGCTCAAAGTAAGAAATATAAAAAATAGGATTTGTAAGATCTTACTACGCGGATATTAGATATTAAATATTCTGTGAGCCTGCATATAAACAAATGTTTTGTGATGCTGGTTTGAAGATTTAATTCTTTCTTGTGTTGTTTTCTTTTCTTAGGATAATTTTTGAAGGTTAGAAGTCAATCCCTCTCACCACATTCCCATACATACCTACTACAGTACAGCAGTACTTAAACGTCTACCCAATTCAGTAACACGAGGCCCCTCGATCCGTGAGGTTGTACTGGATTTAGGCTGAATTACTGCAGTTCATGGGGTTATGATTTCTCGGGGTTGAGTGTGGAAAGTTCCGTGTCCAAAGCAACAAGGATGAAGCTCTCCCCAGAAATTTTGTTTGACTGTGCCACCATACAACCATACAATTTCTTTCTTTTCTTTACGGGGTTGTTGTTCTTTGAAAAGATGTTTTGAGCGAGTTCATCTGATGACTGAGTAATATGATCTAGTCTTTCGAATCTTTTCTGGTGAATGGGTAGAGTGCTGGATATCTTCCCTTGGAAATAGGTATTCTTTCAGCAACACCACCTAAGGTCCCCCATTGAAGACAAAACCATATCAAAACCTGCCAGTTTCAGCTTAAAGTGCAGTGAAAATAATGGAAGGAGAGCAGCTTCTCGCGGATGGACCTTTTGCAGGTTGGACGCATAGAGATGTGTAAGTTTGGTCTTCTATTTGTTCGGAAATCTTGGGTATCATTGCTAACATGCATTTGATTATCTTTGTAGTGAAAAGCTCATGTTTACTTTAGCCGCAGGAGCTACAGTATTTGTCGGATGCCTTCTCTATGGAACAATTCGATTCATTGAATGGTATAATGCGGAGCCAATCCTACGCTATTCAATTGCTGAACTTAAGCCACCGGAGGAGAAGAAGATCTTAGAGAATCCGAGCATCAAGGTTGGTGGATACACAATAGAGTAGGGAAGATTCATGCTGATAATGTATAGGCCTCCGGAACTTCAGATATCCAATGTTATGCTCCGGCGACCGGACAATTTTTAGGATATGTTACTCCTTCCACGACCGAAGATATTGACAGAGTAATTGAAAAGGCACATGTCGCCCAAAAGAAATGGGCACGAACTACATTTACTCAAAGGCGACAAGTTCTACGTTCTATGATGGCATATATAATGGATCACCAGGAAGAGATTTGCAAGGTTGCATGTTTAGACTCGGGTAAAACTATGATTGATGCTGCATTGGGAGAAATTTTGGTGACTGTCGAAAAGCTTAGCTGGACTTTGAAGCATGGTGAAAAGGCTTTGAGTCCTTCTAGAAGGCCTACTAACTTGCTCATGATGTACAAAAAGAACACGGTACAATACGAACCGCTAGGGGTTGTTGCTGCTTTGGTGTCATGGAATTACCCCCTCCATAATTTGCTTGGTCCAATGATCTCCGCGATTTTCTCTGGGAATGGAATAGTGGTCAAGGCATCGGAAAATACTGCCTGGAGTGCTCAGCATTTCTCTCTTATTGCTAGAGGAGCATTATACGCATGTGGTCACGATTCCAATCTGATTCAAGTTGTTACATGTTGGCCAGATACTGCAAATCATCTCACATCTCATCCTAGAATCTCTCATATCACTTTCATTGGTAGTCGACCTATCGCCAAATTGGTAGCAGCAGCAGCATCCGAACCTTTGATTCCAGTTGTCGCTGAGCTTGGAGGAAAGGATGCAGCAATTGTCATGAATTCTGCAGTCAAAGATCTCCCACGTATCACCGAGATTCTCCTTCGTGGCACGTTCCAAGCAGCTGGGCAAAACTGTATTGGTATTGAACGAATTATTGGCCTTCCAGATGTTTATGACAAAATCGTTGCCGCACTTGAGCCACGAATCCGAGCTCTTCGAGTTGGCTCTGCTCTTGATTCTACAGCCGACTCGCCAGTTGATGTCGGTGCAGTTATTTCCGATGCTTCATTTGACCGACTCGAGAAATTGATCGCAGCGGCTGTCAACGATGGAGCTCGTCTTCTTGTTGGTGGAAAACGATTCAACCATCCCGTCCATCGCTCAGGGCATTACTTTACCCCAACTCTCATCGTCGACGTCACACCCGAAATGGCCATTGCCAATGAAGAATGCTTTGGACCAATTTGCGTTGTCATGAGAGCCAAGAACCCCGAAGATGCCTGCGATATCGCAAATCACCCGAACTTCGGTCTCGGAGCTTCAGTCTTCGGATCTAGAGATTGGGAGCTCAATGCTATTGTCAAGAATATCAAATCGGGTATGGTAGCTATCAATGACTTTGCCGCATACTATGCAGTTCAGTTACCATTTGGTGGTGTGGCTGGTAGTGGATATGGAAGATTTGCTGGTGAGGAGGGATTAAGGGGCCTTTGTAATATCAAAGCTATTTGTGAGGATCGTTGGCCCTGGTCCCCAGCTTGTACGGCTATTCCGCCACCGCTTAGATACCCGATTCCGGACACAACAAAAGGCTTTGCGTTTACGACGGCGGTTGTGGATATTGGGTATGGACCTGGGATGAGAGGTAAATGGAGGGGAGTTAAAGGAATGTTGGGAATGAGTTAATTTTGGATGGATGGAGCGGTGATAAACGGGATGGATGGCATTGATGGCGATTGGTATTCAAAGATATTCTTATTTATGGTGACGATTTTTTAGTTAATATTTTATACGCGAGATACCTTTTGGAGGGAATAGTCAAGTTAAATGCGCTCTCGTATAGGCCTTGAGCGGCCAGTAGACGAGCAAAGGGCTGTCTTTAATTCTCTTTCAACGGCTTGCTCGTGTTTTTTGCCTCAACTTTTCCACCAAGTGGCCTCCTCATGAGCCAGAAAGTAAAAGGGCCTACTTTCTGTTCGATCTCCTTCCACTTTTCGTCCGGAGTATCCGTTTGCGGATGATTGACGTACTCTTCAACGTAGACAAAACCATTCGCCTCATACAAGGGTCGTCCATAGGGCGTTGCTTCCAAGAAGAACTCATAGCCCAACTCATCCGCTTTCTTTATACCCCAGTCCATTAACTGCTGAGCAACACCCTTGCGTCGGTATTGTGGATGGGTAAAGATGATGAAGAGATCTTGCATTTTTATCAGCCCTCGAGCAGCGAAATTGACAATTTTACTTACAGATATGAGGTTTTTGTGCCACTCTAGACCGAGGTCCAGAATGTGTCTGCAGTGCCTGTGCGGCAAATTTGCGGGAGCCGTCGTCGGGAAACCAAGTCACGGTGGAAGGAGGCGGGTTTGCAAATGGATTTTCTTTATGAATTTTCCATAAGGCTCCACCCGCAATTTTCCCAGTTTCAGTATCAACGACCTTTTGCCAGTAGCTGGATGGATCGTGCGTATGCCAGAGCTTAAGCCTAGTTGCTGCTTCGCCAATAGCATTTTCCCGCGCTTCTTCGCTTGTTCCATGGATGGGGAAGAACACATGAAAGAAGTTTTGTGAAGGGTTTTCATAAGAGTCAAACATGCCCCGTGCAACTGCAGGGAAATCGATCTCGGGATCAACGGTTTGAAGCTCGAGACTCATCGTTGGAATTGTGCAATTAGAATCTGTCAAAATCTTGACATGAATAATGTGTGAGGTTGTATTGGGGGGTTCCTGTGGGAAAGAGAAGGGGTCATGACCCCAATTTTATCTGCACGCATCTGCTTGCAGATTAAACCTGGTTACGGTGTAGAAATTTTACTCGGGGTGCGCGTTCTTTTGAAAAGTTAAGCTTTCTACTCGTGCGGACAGAAAGTATATCACACATTCCTATTCTAGTTTAGATTTTGGACGTTAAACCTTAAAAAAGGGGTGGTTTAGCCAATAGAATCGATTGTTTTCTACAATTCCATTTTAAAAACCCATACAAAAGTAATCAGAAATTTTCGGTTTGTTCGCTTCGAAGTTATGACCTTGTTTAGATACACAAGATCTATATCTTTTTGGGATCTCGAAGAATTTATCTATATTTATTTAAACCATAATAGGAATGTGTGATATACTTTCCGAGTACTCAGGACACTCAAAAGATACGGCAACTAGGGTACGGAACGAAATCCGTATGGTTTGACTGGGTTGGAGTGGCCCGGTAAGCACTAAACCGGGGCGTCCCAAACTATAATTCCCGCTAAGAGCGGACAAAAACTAGACCTAATAAATAGGGCTTGGGCATAAAATCAATTTTGTCCGATACTACTAGCTAAGAGTCTAAGACCGTGCCGTGATAAGAATCAGAGTCTAATGACTACTTTAGAGGGTAGGGCTTAGCTTTAGTCTATGTCACCTTAAAATATGTAGTTAATGTGACTCTTGTCAAACGGAAATGTTTGCATTTATTTTACTATTTACCATAAAGTCACTTGTTCATTCAAAATGTTCCTTTCCCAAATACCTAGCATATCCATGAAAGATGGGTCCGGCGGATCACCCTCGGCAACAATTAATACTCCGTTAGGTTCCGGAGAATACCAGTGAAACAGTTCTTCGGTGTGAGAGCTCGAACCGGGGTCATAATTCCGCACGTTAAATCCTATTTAGAGTTTCCGCATCAAGTGATTCCACTGTGGGGCCCGCTCCAAAACGATTGTAGGGAGATCGATCAGCGCTCAATAGAGCATGCCTTCCATCTAGGGATGGGCCCTTTACATATAATAAAGTATAATATAACGCTTTTAGTTAGATTATACATTACATTATGTATGTGATCTTTATTGATCAATCAGAAGTCTCGAATTTTTTCAATAGTCTTGATTTTTCTATTTTCTGTTAATGTAATAAATTATTCACAATTTAAAAATTTAATCAAAGAAATTATTCAAAATAAAATTGTCACGAGATACACGTGATCGCGTATGATCGGGCTAATACAATACTAAGCTCCGAGTTGATTATATATATAGCTTTGTAATACATTTTTTTTAATTCTGTAGCTTTTAATTCTAAGGTTGATTTTTAAATGCTCATTGGGTTCGTTATATTATTAAAAGCTCTTTCAAATAAGAAATAGAATAACATTTGTATATACTCATACACACTCCGCTTGCTTTTGTCTAGGTATACGTTTATACTCTTTCGTTTGCATATAAATCTTCTTGATATTATTCGAAGGTGTTGTCTTTTTTCTTACTCTTAATTTCTAAACTATGGATTACGATTTGATAAATTTTGCGATTGCAGAATTTCGTGGCGAAGTGATTCGTTAGTGGGATGAAATCTCGTTTCTATGCTTTCTGATTCTCGAATGCATTTTTGTTGTTTATATTCCTTTTCATCCGAAACCCTCTCTTTCTGATCTTGAAAAGTTTAATGGTAACTCTCAAAAGTTCGATATTTGGCTTCCTTCGATTTGAGCGAAATTACAAGTAGACGGCATTACAATCGGCGATTCTATAACTCAATTTTATTATATTTATCTCAATCTCGAATCTCACATACAAACTATAATACTACCTCAGCTTTCTTCTTTTGATCAAAATGTTCCCTTAAATCATACAACGATCCTAGATCAACTCATACATATTTATAACAATCCGAATAAAGTTCAAGAAGCTGAAGATAAACTATTTATTTTTAAATAAGGAATCGATTCTTTATATGCTTATATTGTAAAATTCAAAAGAATCCTTTATAAAGTTAAAGGTTAGAATTAACCCGATTCAAATAAAATCTCAATTTTTCATAATGGACTCAATATTATTTTTAGAAATTGTTTTTCTCAACAATTTTCTCTTTTCTGTTTCTATCCCAATTTTGTTCAGATTATACAACAATTAATTGTTCGTATAATAAATAGATTCCCTATATCATCCCATTTTAATAAACCTAAAGTCCTATATATATTACAGAATTTATTCTATTTTCGGAATTACGATTCAATAGATGTTAACAACCTTAATATCATTAATGTTTTCAGCCTTTTTGATATCCAATCGAATAAATCCGATCATACCTTGATTCTATTTTGCATACAAATGTTCGAGTTTTCCTCTTCTGAAAGAACTCTTTTGCGTAAACAAAATAAATATGTACAATATAGAAGTAACTCTTATTAAATACAAACCTGTCCATTAGATCTATATCAAAGAGTTCGAGATCGATAAGAGTTTGTTTCGGTTATTATATTGATTACTGAGCCCGAAAGCGATGATGATGAGGATTTAGGAGAGGTGATCAATGGTTGATATTTTGAAGATCGTTTGGAGGAGATATATAATACAGTGGATGCATATTTGTTGATTGTGATGCAATTTGTGTATTAGGAATTTTTATCAAAAGAAGATTAGTGATCATTTTATATTTAAATCATTTATTTAAAGTGAGTTTGAGGTGAACTCTTCAGAAGAGGGGGGTAGTATTATGAGATATATATGATCGTATACGATCAGATTAGTATAGTATTAAGTTCCGAGTTGATTATATATATAGCTTTGTAGTACACTCTCTTTAATTTTGTAGCTTTTAATTCTAAGGTTGATCTCTAAACGCTCGTTGGGTTCGTCACAAAAATAATTGAAAATAAAAATATTTTTATAAACAATAACGAGATTAATCGATTCAATATAATTTCAATTTGTATATTTAATTTTTAGCATGATTTTAGTATTATATAATGCAAGCTAGAATATATAATATTGCCAAAATTTTGCTTTACATTACAATTATATAATTCCAAAAAGCCTAACCCTACTCTCATCAGCTCTAGCTTTCGTAGTGAAGGCAGGTAAACTAATTGAGAAGGGACACACAGAACCTACTGGAGAACGCTGATTCGGGGAGTATGTGGTCGCTGCCATTTGGGGAACTGGCACGCGGGTCTAGGTGCTAGTTGCGCAATTTATGTGGGAACGAGCGAGTATTTTCCTCATTTAGACTACACACCACCAAAAGTCTCATAGGTTTACAGTTGTAAGAGAGCTGAACGGTTCAGACTCCAGAGGGATCGTACGACTGACAGGGATTGATCTTCCTATCTTCTAGCGATGGCTTCTTTCTTTTGGGAAGTATGGTGATAACACTCGCTCTGCTGCCAGTAATAGGCCCATGCATATCAGTACTAAAACTAACTTTTTTCAATGGAGAATTCATCTTGCTAGTAATTTTAAAGCTATGCAGTACAAACTTCAGCATATCGCAGTAAAGATTTCCAATACCACCTACACTACTCGATGCAGAAAAACGCAATTTTTCCAGAATGTGCAGGAATGTCAGCAATCCGTCTCACCTTAACGTTCACGATTATGAAACATTAATGTCAACGTCCATTGATTGGTACGCTTTTCTTCCACCTAGATAAAATCCAAAAACCACGGCAAGAATCCATAAAAGAGCCATATAGTAGTGTGTGCGCCTCCACTTCCCTTTGGCAAGCATAACCATGACTGCTAACATTTTATAGCCTCTTCCTCATCTTCACTTTTCTCCCCCTCTTTAAGCCGTCAACATGAATCAGACGCAGGCTCTAATAACGGATACCAATAAGACCCCTTTATTGCAGATATTTGTGTGGCTTCCGATTTCTACCTCCATTCTGGGGGTATGTGCACGCCTGGGCACGAAGTTGGCAATCCTCAAAAAGCTTGAATGGCAAGATCATTTGATAACGATATCGCTGGTAAGTCAAGCAATTGTCTATAAGGAGTAAATGTATTTTAACAGTTTTGTAGTTGTTTTCTATCGGTCAGTCGGTGGCAGTTGTAATTGCATGTGAAAATGGGTTTGGTCAATTACTCGGGACAATGAGTGATGGCCAACTAGAGGCAATTCAGAAAGTAACTAATCACATTCCAACACCATATGGATACACAAAACTCACGGATAGCTTCATAGGCGGAATACTCAGCGAGTCTGCTTTATATTACCAGCCTGTATTTTGCAAAAATGTCTATAGTCATGTTCATCGATGACTTTACACCTATCACAGCCGAAAGAATGGCGACGAAAATTCTTGGGCTTGTGATATCTCTGTGGGCTATTAGTTCTATTTTTGCCGTTGCCTTTCAATGTCGGCCTCCAAAAGTGTGGAATTACATAGATGGTGAATGTTTCGACCAAGTCAGTATCTTCTAATTCGCATTTTAGCTCTTGCTGACTTTCTTCGGGAAAGACAGCTTTTTGGAATTACAATGCAATCGTTAATATTGTAACTGATGCAGGTTTGGTCTCGCTTATAACATTTATAGCATTACATATTCGCACTACCTGGAGTAGAAAGCTCACATTGATCTGTATTTTCGGTAGTCGTATCTGGTAAGCAGCATAAGTACGATTCCCGTCCAAATTTACAGCTAAATAAACCGGATTTAGTGTTGTTGCCGCAGTGTCTTGTCAGCTATATTATTCAAACGAGGAGATGCATGACCCGACGTTCGATCCGTGGATGACAACAATCTGCAACCAGATTGTCCAGTGCCTCAGTATTGTCACAGCTTGCGTTCCGTATCTGAAACCTTTCCTAGATAGTCTGGAGTCGGGTATGCTCCGGACGGACGACTTGCGTCGACGAGGTGGCACAGCCGTTGAAGGGTATCGCGACGTCAATGCCAATTCATCTCAAGGAAGCAAACGAGCAAAGATTGGAAAGATGATCAGTCAGAAATTGAGCTTGACAAGTCGAGACGATGAGGATAATCAGGAATTAGCGGATTTTGTGCCGGCTCATCCAGCTGGTCAATCGGATGCAGTTATCGTCGTTGATGAGGGATTTTTGTGGGATGGCCAAAGTCAAACGAGTCAATCTAGAATCATAAAAAAGACTCGAACTTGGAAAGTAGATGTAAATTAGCTGAAATGAAGAGAGGTTCCCGCCACCAATATCGTATCACTGTAATAATAGGTAAGCCACTAACTATCACATCATGAATAATGAAGTTCCCAAGGAGCTGCTTTACTCCGTAGAACAAGGTAAGTTACTAGGTGATGACCCCACAATCAACGGTAATATGCACCAGGGGTATGAATCCTGGCCTAGAACAGATAAAATCGGTCTATCTGCAAACGTCCACTACTTCGGTAAAATCCAAGCGGTTAACCCGCACGTTGGATTTTATTAAACCCCTGCGCGAACCCCACCAGCAGTCTAATTAAGATAACGTCCGCATCTCCTTCACTTTGACGACTCCCCCTTTAGCTTCTCTTGAATCTCCAGCACTTGCACGAACGAAACGCAAACTCATCACTTTCAACCTGGCATTTCACACTTTGACAGCTCAACCAGCGCAGTGCGCACCTCGGCCTCTATCGCAAACATGAAATACGATTCGGAAATCGAAGCTGTAGAACTCGGCGTCAGGCAGAATCGAGCTTCCGCGCACCGTTCCAATAGTGACAACAAAGACCGAGATGACCTGATACGGCTGGGAAAGAAACCAGTTCTTAAAGTTCGTTGATTTTGTCTTTCATGAATATATATGGCTTGGCAAACACAGCCAGTGGGTCACGAGAGTTTTTCCATCGAATACTGACATTTTCACAGCGGAATTTCGCTTTCATGTCCATCCTCGGTTTTAGCTGTACCATTCTTATCACCTGGGAAGGAAGCTTAACGGTGTTCATAAGTGGACTTCAGAATGGCGGGCCGGCGGGAATTATTTATGGTTTTCTGTTGATCTGGGCTGGTAACCTGTCGGTTTTCTCCACCCTGTCCGAGCTAGTCTCCATGGCCCCTACTTCGGGCGGCCAATATCATTGGGTATCTATGCTTGCTCCTCCATGGTGCTGTAAATTTCTGAGCTATCTCACGGGCTGGTTGACCGTCACGGGTTGGCAAGGTGTTGTTGCTTCGGGTGGTTATCTCACTGGTACTCTCATTCAAGGATTGATTGTGTTGACTGTGCCTTCATACGCTGCATCTGAGGCAGCGTGGCAGGGCACGTTGTTATATTGGGCGGCCATTTTCTTTGCGGTCTTCATCAATACGGTTGTTAGTAGTTCACTACCGAAGTTTGAAGGCTTAATCCTCGTGTTGCACATTTTGGGATTTTTGGATTTTTTCATCTTGATCCCGTTAGTTATACTTGCACCGCATGATACCGCAAGTAATGTGTTTACCGGCTGGCTTAATGGTGGTGGTTGGCCAACTCAGGGAGTTTCATTCTTTGTTGGACTCATTGGGAACGTCTTCGCATTTGTTGGTAAGCTTTTCAAACCCTCTAAACTTCCCATGTAAATTGCTAACATATTGTAGGTGCGGATGGAGCATTTCATGTGAGTTTTCCATAAATTTAGGTATAAGATAGTGCTCAGCAAGATTATGAGACTAATAAGCCACACAGATGTCAGAAGAAATCCGCAATCCATCTCTAGTAGTACCAAAATCCATCATCTTGAGCGTCATATTAAATGGAAGTATGGGATTTGCAATGATAATAGCACTTTTGTTCTGTCTTGGAGATATCGACAATGCACTATCCACAGACACCGGATACCCATTTATTGAAATTTTTCTCCAAGCAACAAGGTCCACCAGTGGAACAGCAACTATGGCTTCAATAGTTACTATATTAACTCTTTGCGCCACGGTTGGTAGTCTGGCTTCTACATCCCGTATGCTTTGGTCTTTTGCAAGAGATCATGGTGTGCCTGGCTGGAGAACTCTCCAAAAGGTGCGTGTTCTCTCGTTCTACATTTAACATCACACTAGCTAACACGGCTATGTCCATTGATTTAGGTTGATAGCCGTACTACAATACCTCTTTGGTCCATCGCCGTCACTACCGTTATCTCATGCCTACTTGCATTGATCAATATTGGATCTGCAACTGTTTTCAATGATGTAGTATCTCTATCTGTAGCTGGTCTCTACAGCTCTTACCTAATCTGCGCGGTTCTTCTGTTATATCGTCGACTTACCGGAGGATTCCAAAATCTTGACGAAATTTCCGAAGAGCCCGTTTTGGTAAATACTGCTGGTGCTCAATTAATCTGGGGTACGACATATCTCCTATCTCTTCGGGATTTCTGGCTAACGCTAACCGAACTAATAGGACCATGGCACATTCCCGGTTTATTTGGTATCATCAATAATTCTTTCGCGGTGGTCTACTTGATTACCATTCTTTTCTTCAGCTTTTGGCCCCCTGCTTTACCTGTCACTGCGGCAAACATGAACTACAGTTCTCTTGTTACTGGTGCTGTCATGATCTTTTGTGTATTATACTATATCACATTTGGGAAAGTTGAGTGGAAGGGACCAGTTGTTGAGGTGCAGTTGTAATTTGTCGGATCAAGTCTTTTGGCACGGCAATCTTTTCGCCATATAGCTCTAGGTTGAGAAGGAAGATAATTTATTAGTATAGATTAGGTTAGAACAAAGATTTTGTAACCTACTTGAGTCTTGTAAAAGAAATTTTTAGTTGGGTAAATATGTGAGGCTGCGGGGGAATTGTTGTCCAAAGATATTATTCCAAAATTCAAGTGATGAACCTCTTTCCAAATATTCATTAGTTAACAACTCCTTGATTCTGGAGAAAAGTTAAACTATTGCGCTACGAAGCTATGGGATTTACCATGATATCTTTAGTAATTACAGTACTCAGCAGATTTCTAGTAGACTATTTCAAGGACAATCAGGGGAGATAGAAGCATATTGGACTAAAAAGGAATATTGACAAATATTTGATTTGACCTTAACATTATAAAGCATGGTTAAAACAGTCTATCCAGAATACATTTTTTGGTTAATCCACAGCTCATCAAATGAACTTGGGAGGATCTTGACCCTGCTGATGCTTCAATTGCTCTTTTGGGGGGTCTTACGGAAGTCCGTTGGTATGCCATCTTCAGGTCCCTGGATGAAGCCAATGTTATAATGGAGCCAACTCAATTATAACCAACAAATCTCTGCGATGATCTTGACTCTCACATTTGGCAAATTAATCGGCTGTACTGAGGAAATGCAAGTAACCTTGGAAATAGGTATCAGGAAACAAATCCCCTTTATCTCCTCCCTTTCTGCAAGAAAAGCCTTTGGCAAACCAATTAGCTATATTAAGATGAATGTAGGTGAATATCAGGAAACAAACTACTTTTACCTCTTCCCCTCTTTGCAAAAGGCTGGGTGAATAGTTTCAATGGTTCATTTCTTTACCATTTGACAATTGGATCAGCTGTATTGTATTGAGATGAATACAAATGAATAACAGAAGAGGAAGTACTTTCATTTCTCTATTCTTTGACCATTCAATCAGTTGTATTGAGATGAATGTAAGTGAATATCAGAAAAGAAACCACTTTCATTTCCTTTTTCTAACCAAAAAAAAGGGGTGAATGATTTTTTATGATTTCATTTCATTTCCCTACCCACCGTATTTATAATGGAAACTCAATTAAGGTGAATTGGGATTTTCAAGTTTCCTTTCCTCCTTTTGAAGTTTTCCCCTCCAAAATTATTTTGAAGTTCCTTCCCAACAACTTTTCAAGATATTTCCAAGATTTTGAGAAGTTAGCCCGAAGATACCCCAAGTGGAAATTACCCCGCACTAATACCTGGTGCTATCCTCCTTTAACATTAAGATTCATCAAGAAACTACCTTATTTGTGTTAGTAGCTATATTAGTAGCTGTATTAGTGGTATCTCGCTTCTACCCGTACCATTATCATAGCTCCACTTATCAAGGTATGTTGACTTCTGATCTTCCTTCTTCAACTCACACATTATTTTCTTCCATCTTACAATTACAACAATTACAACTTTTACCTCTTTTGTTCTCTTTTCTTCATATCAGTCTATGGAACTGATTTGAACTCAATTAGCTTTATTATTTATCCTCTTCTTCAAGCTGCTTCGTATGTTTTATTGTCCTACCTCTTAACTTACATTGAATTCAATCACATCCAGTGAGCAATATTATCAAATTGAAAATGCCTACTCGCGCCGCCACCAAGGCTGCAAAAGCTGCTGCAACTCTTTCTTCTCCACCAGTTACGCCCGCCAATGCCAAGCAAATTCTTGAAAATGTCGCCACCGGTTCTCCAACTAAGCCTCGAAAGCGTGCCCCACCAAGGAAGAAAGCAAAGTTAGCGCCGGAGCCAATGATGGGTGGTTGGGATGTCCTTCCTCATGGAATGGGCAAGAAAGGTGACCTTCTGGACGATAACTTTGGCAATACCGGCACAGAGCTCACCACTGCCCCTAAGAAGGTTACACGAGCCAGAGCAGCCAAGGCTATGGTTGAAACTCCACTTATCAAGGATGAGGATGAGGAGAAGCTACTTGATCTTGGCGATTCAGTCGCAGCTGATCTGCTTGAAGACGTCAAGGAAGAGAAGCCCAAGAAGAAGAGATCGTCACGCGAGAAGAAGGTTGCCGACGCATCTAACGAGGTTGAGGCATCCTCAACAAAGGCTCCCAAGACAAATAAGAAGAGTTATGGCCTCGTATTTGGTCAAACACCTTTCCCCGATCATGTTTCGCCCACCATTCTAGAGGCCGAGACGGTAAACAGCTTATTGACTGCCTTGCATGGTGAAGTCAAGCCCCCTGACACAGTCCCAGCTCCTTCCGAGACTGTCACTGGATGTGGAGAGGTTCCAGATGCTCTTGACGCAACTTTGAGGACACTTCTCAGCGCCGCAACAGCTGCTGGCAACGCTAACAAATCAATGGCAGGCCTGAAGGAGAGATTTGGACTGAGAACATCTGGCAAAGGTGCAGGTAGTGTATCATGGGAGGCCGTATTTGCTGCACCGGAAGGAGATATCGTTGAGGCCATTAGGTCAGGTGGTCTTGCCAATACGAAGGGTAGTAATATCAAGAAAATTCTCAACAAGATTTACAATCAAAACACCGAGCTTCTTGAGATTTTATTGAAGGAAGTTGATACTGATGTTTCAATCCCATTCATTGGAAAGGTTTTGGAGACTAAGGAGCAAAAGGCAGCTGAGATCAAGAGCCTGCGGGAGAACATGCTCTCAATTGACTACATTCACGCCCTGGATAAACCAGCTGCTATGGAGGTGTTGATGGATTTGCCTGGTATCGGCGTCAAGACTGCAGCATGTGTTGTCTTGTTCTGCATGGGAAGACCAAGCTTTGCTGTCGATACGCACGTTTGGCGTCATTGCAAGTGGCTCGGTTGGGTTCCAAAGGGAGCAACCCGCGACCAAACATTCAGTCATTGTGAAGTTCGAATTCCAGATCACTTGAAGTACTCTCTTCATCAATTGTTCCTCCGACATGGAAAGACATGTGGTCGCTGCAGAGCTGTTACATCCGAGGGTTCTACAGATTGGGAGAGCACTGTTTGTCCAATTGAGCATTTGGTCAATAGAACTGGAGATAAGAAGCAATTAGGTTACGCGGCTGCCAAGAAGGCGACTGTCAAGAAGGCTGTAAAGAAGCTTGCGAAGGGTTCGAAGAAGAGAAACAGAAGTGCCGAGGATAGTGACGGAGAAGCAGAGGCTGAGATGGATGCCGGCAATGATATGGAATTAGAAGATGACGCGGAAGCAGTTGATGAACTAGTTTTGGAAGAGGAAGGCGAGGCCGACCTTGAAATCGAAGCAGACACCGAAACCTCCGTCAACATTCAAACCACTAAAGAATTCTCACTATAAACGGAAAAAAACATCTACACGGCACATACGGGAAAAAGGCACACGGCGGTACATATTAGGAACGAGCATACACGAACATACAAGGAAAGAAGAATCTGCATATTTGAAGTTATTTCGCTAGTAATTTGCTAGTATTTCGGAGTTGGGTATGAGGGTGGCATATTTTGCATTTTCGCGAAGATACCCATTTGCATTTACTGGCTTGAGAGATCATTTATTGGCATAATACATAGGAAACATGGGAGCACTGGGACATATGAGGGAAATGGGATACATGGGAATATACATTGTAAATAGGCTGTGCATTGATTGCATATAAATGGGAATATCTATCATCAACATTCAGCGCTTGGTGATATGGTTATTTCATGATCTGGCAAGTCTTTTAAATATTAGGCGACACAAGTCACCTCCATATTGATTTCTCAAAACCGATGCATAAAAAACTTTTATTCTACAAATTCCCAGCTATCACACGAAATCATTCCCATTCACCCCCTAAATCAACTTATCATAACCCCTCAAACCTCCCTGCAGCATCCCCCGAACGGTCCCTTCCATTTCCTTAGGCTTAACCCCCACACTCTCCAAAAGCTCCTCACAAGTCCCATCATTAATCACACCCCCCCCCCCCTCCAACGCCGTATAACTACCTACCCACCACTCCAACATATCCTTTTCGAGACCATTTTCCACATAATAACGGCATATTCCTCGTCGGAAACAATCTTCAATTTGATATCTCTCCCCTGAACCTTGGACACCATAACCAAAACCTCCGCCATCGTCATCGTTTTCTTGAGAGAAAGGAAGAAGAATTTTCCATCATATTTCCCACTCTTATCAGCAAGTACAATCGCCGTCGCAATTCCCAAATCGGGAAGAGAAACCATGCTCATTCCATCATCCCCGGCAACTACAACCTCATCTCTGGAATCAGATGCCGTGTTGAAGAATCCGGCATATAATGGCCAACTTTCCTGATACAATCCCTCCCTGATAATCGTCCATTTGATATCGGTTAATCCCTAAAGATATGCTTCAGTTCTTTGATGAGCACGCATCACCCCCGGTTTACTCTCTAATCCAAATGCCAAACTAGCATAAATGATATGCTTAACACCTGCCTTCCTCGCCGCATTAATAGCCTCAAAATGACGGCCCTCGCGTCCTTTTCCGTAAGGTGCATCGCTGGAATCGAGATCATTTTGAGGGGTGGAAATTAGGAAGAGTTTGGAGGCACCGGCAAAGGCGCTGAGCATACTGGATGGATCACTGTAGTCTGATCTTCGCACTTGGATACCTTGGGATTTGTAGATGTCGAATTTGGAGTGCGAGGGGTCGGAGGAGGTGCAGATGATGAGTTCGGTGGGGGGAATGACTTTGAGGTCGAGGATGCCTTTGAGGACTACGCTGCCAATGTTGCCGGTGGTTGCTGTGAGAGCGAGCATTTTATCGGATGTTTTTCTTAAGAGGGAAATTTGAAGATGTTGGGTATATATTTAAGGGGGTTGTAAATGAAGAAGCTGGTGTGAATTGATTAATAAATTGTTCATCATCATGTTCCTGTTCAGGTATTTATATCTTGAGTGAAGTCAACTATCATTAATAATCACAAGTATCATGACACGCTCTTATGGAGTTTTTGAAATCGGGGATAGACCATAGGTGATAAATCATGTAATTTGCAAAGTATATTTGCTTGCATATCTTACCATAAGAGAGTTCTTGGGGAATCATGCATGAGTAGGGTCCCATTAGTAATAGCACCGTCGAATATTGAAATTCTTTTCATTCGAAACGTCACAGGCATGCACTTGTTGGAATTTTGCGTCTTGAAGAGAGCCACTGGACAGGATAATGTTGGAGTATTACCTTCACTGAAGAATGGGACAGGAAAGGAAGTGGGTAAGCAATTGGGAAAATCTTTTTGAAGTGAATGTTAATCTGTTGGTTAGACGCGTGATCTCGACCCATGGCGGATAAAAACCGACTGAAAAATCTGCAAGCAACTTTATCCTTGAAAGAAAGTGTCTGCATTACCTCCGTCATTGCACACCATAAAAACTGATTGCGAAAGTATCCAAAGCTTGACCAATTTCCCGACTTGGTTGAGGGGCGGTACTTTCGACCTTATTTCGACAATGCTCTAATTCCCCGTCGAGGTCATTCAGCTTGCTCATCGTTCCACACACCCAGTCACCAGCACCAGATAATTCATTAGGATCTAAAGCTTCGAAATAGTCGCCTGGATAGATTGTGGGAAGCGAAATCATGGATTCATCGCTCATGTTCCAAGAGCTAGTGAGAGAGTTTGGAGGAGGCAAGCAGAAACTCCCTTGAGCCGAGCTCATTTCAGAGCTTCTTGGTGTATCAAATGTGTCAGAGCTCTTGTAATCATCAGGGTTATTGTGGTCATCAAGACCGTCAACCTTTGAACTGCCACTTGATGTAGATGGGCCAAGCCAGACATCGTGGTAACTTTCGCATTCCTCGAACTGGAAATCGTAAAGCTCAAAATCCATGTACTTTAGTCCGGCATCAAGATTGATCGGCATTTCAATGGTTTCTGGGGATGGTAACGATGGTACTTGGACTGTTTCGACGTCATTTTCCTCTATTGATACATAGAAATTAGTATTGCCACCACATCGATGTGAGGTATGGCTTCATACCATGCTCCCCAATGTCTTCATTGTCACTCTCGCACCTACAACGTTGTTGTGTAGAGCAACCAGTAACATCAAGAGCTTGAGCTAACTCGTTGTAGCAAGAAAATCTGCTTTTGCAAATAGGTGAGGCAGGCATGAAGTGTGCTGATGAGTCTTCAGTAGTGGTGTCCTGTCGACTTTCGGGATATTCAGAATACAGAGACGTTTGTTGAAACTGCAGTAGGAGTTTATCATATTTGCAACAAGTACAAGGAAGTCTGTTGGCTTGCAACATGTTGATTGGAAACTGCATTGCTTGAGAGAACTTCATTTGAAGTTTGTAAAGAAGAAATGCAAATGAAAAGATAGTATGCGCGAGGGGTTACTTTTGTAGCCATCTTACCTCTCGTAATGACACGGATTGTGAATGGTAGACTGGCGGCGGTCCTCTCTCGAGAATACATATCTGGAAGCGGTCTCAATCGCTGACTTTCGGTTCTGCGTAAGATGTGCTGCTATCACTAAAGCCACTACCGTACATGTACTAAGGCCGCACCTCTCGTCACTCAATATCGTGCCATTACTATTTGATAATGTGAATTTATCATTACTATTAAAAAGCTTCGCCGCGTCCAGTTGCGGTCTAGCGCATTGGGATAATTCTGAAGACCGCCTTCGCTTTCCTGTCATGGGTTGAATATCTGCATCGACCGATGACAATCCGCAGAAAAGAAAATGTTCTTTGCGAAAGAGCTCAATCTGTTTGTGATTATACAAGCTCACGGATGCACAGAGTCTATTTTGCTATCTGTACAGAATATATTTTCCATTGTTAAGCTGCCTGCTTAAGGCGGTCGGTCAATCCTAGGTCAAACAGCCGGAGGGGAGGAACCATCACAGCCTTCTAATGTCATAGGATTCAAAGCTCAGATACCATTGCTGTTTTCATGTCAGTGATGCTTTTCAATATCGGCAATCGAGTTCCATTATTGTTATTGACTCAACATATCTCAGAAAGAATCCTTCGTCTCACATCGTATGAAGAGCAGTTTCACTCACGTGATTGGCCTCCGCGAGTTGTTTCCTCTCTTAATCACTCTTCATCATGGATGACTTCCTAGATACCTCCGGAATTGGTAAATCTACCAGAGTGATCACTCCCATATGCTAATTGTCATAGATATGAATAATAATTCAAATCTTTCCATTTATATCCAATTGATTACCTTCAGAAAAGGTTCAGCGGATGAGATATCTATTGATCTACCAGAAGATTGTCAATTCAAGACGGCTCGATGTCTTGCTGAACGTTTGAATTTCCATTTTCGGTTTTTATATGAAACTCGCAAAGCTATCATCACCCGGGACGCGTCACTTTATAGCTTGGAGTTACCAAACCTGGATGATTTTGAGGCTGGTATGCAAGGGTCGTTCTACCATGACTACATTGATACTGGAGATACGAACATGGATGTAGACATCTCTACATACCAAGATTTTTCAACACCTCTATATGAAGTCTCCAGTGGTTTTGAGGCAGCTATGCAAAACATTGGTTTGTCAGATGAGCTATTCTCAGACATACCACTGAATCTGCACGACGCTACATTCAACAATCTCGCAAACGACTTTTCGAATGAGCATATTGGCGATGAGACATTCCCAGACTGGAAAGATCTAGTGAATATTGTAGACCAACATGACCTTGACCTGGATACCAATATGCTGGATAACACTCAGTTCGACGACAGTACTTTTGACAATGCACTTGAATCATGCAAAAGTACTCAGTTGGAAATAAACACTTCAGCCGCTACCAGGATCCAGAATCCTATAACCGATATTCCAGCATGGAGAGACACGTATCTGGCTCCTGCGCCAGTATTGGATGTACCAACACCTCGACCTCTTAGTCGCGCAGAATCAATTAATAGTGTGCCTTCAAATAAGTCTAAGTCACAAGGAATCGGCATCGTAATCAAATCTAGCTCGAATCGCAGCGATTATAGCTTCAGCAACATACCATCGAGCTATCAAGAAGGGGTTTTTAGTTCGACGCCCGGGTTTTCGAGTATGCCAACAACTTATGGATCTTCACCTCGTCGAATGGGTCCTCTAGACTCTGCCACTCGTGCTAAGGCAAATGCGGTCAAAGCTTTGGGGGCGTGTTGGAGGTGTCGATTCTTACGAAAGCCTGTAAGTTTACTGATATACTCTTTTATATTCACCCCAGGGAAATGTCACTCGGTGGTAAAATCTTTAAGTTTCCTCCTTTTCATTACAAAAAACTTCTAGCAGGATTTGGACAAAAATTCTTGCTAGAAATAGTGCTTTAATTACTATTTCGGAAAGGATATGCATCGCAACGCCAAAAAAAATGTAAAGAAAATTCCTCTTTTCGTTGGTTCAATGTAACCTTATACGGCTCTACTATCCATTTACCTGTGTCCATGCAAGGCATGTGGAATAAATAGCTAACTGTTGATAGTGTGATGCACAAACGTGTTGCAGTCAATGTAAAGGCAAACAGGGTGGGCCATGGCACAGCATTGGCTGCAAGCGGGGCGATATCAAAAACAAAATGCCCCCGATATCATTATGTCCTAGAAAAACCATTGGATCATTACACTCATCTGCAATATCAGATATGGACACACCTTGGCTGCACGCAAACCATTGCAGCCTGGGAATTTTCGAGCAGCGTGAGAAAGATTTACTTCCCGGTATTATGAGGGCTTCGAGCCCCACGAAAGTCGACCAATTCCTTCAGAATTTGCAAACCAATGAACCGTTACTTTATGGGGGTCTAAAACGAACTCGGATGTCTTTGCTAGAGAAGTTCAACAAGACTGCGCCGGCTGTTTTGAAACCGCTGGATTACTGCATTATGACTATCCTTTGGGGGCTTCTCGAATGTGAAAACGCCCAAAAAGCAATTCATCCCTGGATGGCCTTACACAATGGTGCCCTAGAAGATTTCATAATGCTTCTAAATTCTGCAGCTGTATACCAAGCCAGTGTAGATGTATACCAAGCCAGTGTTGGGAGTGTAGCTGTATACCAAGCCAGTGTTGGGAGTGTAAGTGACACAAGCCACATCGATTAAAATCCAAGCTCATAAATCTGCAGAATCAGTTAATTGCTTACTCGCTCACATGCCTTCGCACTTGTATCGAAGCTCTGCACGCCAAGGCGTTAGGAGGCTTCGAAGGCTCGCACGAAGCATGCGAGTTCTCCATATGTAAAGTCGATTGCGTACGAAATATCGAATTACAGATTGAGCAGTACCTTGATGAACTATCTCGAGTCGTTTTCATGAAAGAAAACATGCGGAGTCGAGTCTGGTGGCTTTCAGCTTTCTATAGCCTTTGCATCCAAGGGGTCATTCGACAATTCTTGATATTATTATCCTCCAGTGGGCAGAACCGGGTATCGAAAAATGAGGAATTAAGTTCCGCACAATATTTACACATTGCCGTTCGGTTGTTTACTGTGAGTTCCGGTAACCATGATCCATTAATTAAAGATTGGTCCTCGGAGCTTGCTTTTACATCTCCGGATGGTGGAGCACCAAGTATTGAAGATTATCAAAATGCTCAATTAGCGATTAGGCAACTCGATTGGAGACTCAAAGGTATCAAGAAGTCGGGAAATTATCTAAAGAGATTGTTTGAAGACAATGGGGGTACTCTTGCAGAACCAGACGATGGGTCCAAATTTCACAATTCTGCAGATCATATCTTCTAGAAACTTTTACTTTGGAAACTTGTCGGCAACTTCGTGCTGATTGGGATTTGGTTCGATGAAACCATATTATGAATGTAGTGCAAATCGTCAAGCATTATGGACATGGATTGAAAGCGTATACTGATGCTAGAGAATGGGGCATTGGTAGACGAGGAAGGTTCAGTGATGAGGCTATTGGAAACATTGTCAACAATATGCACAATGGCTGCGCAACACAAATGATGGCATCTGAAAATCATGGGGCGTCTCAAGTAAGTTAAAATTCTGTAGATATTAGTCCTTCATTCATTAACATGTTGAAGTAAATTACTCAATCATACAGTACTGATCTACTTTGTTGATTCCTCGAGAATATCAACGCTGTATGCCAACCATCCTCAAACAACATAAATTTCACATCAAACCGCTCCGCAGCAACTCCTTGAATACATCCATCATTCCCTATCCATCCTCATCTCTCCCGGTCCTCACACTCCTCTCTTCCCATATCATCTTCCCCAAATCATTCTTACCACCTCTTCTCTTTCAGAAACTTCGCATCCGACCCCACATTCCACCATGTTCCCTCTAGTCTTCATCCTACCAATACCTCTACCCCACTATATCTGCCCACAACTTATCACAACTCCATTCTCAAATCAAGCGCTTGTTCCCAAGAAATCCATTGCGGTTACCCTATTCCAGGACATTGGCTATCACTCGAGAATGTGTATCAAGATTCTAAAAATTGCAAGTCCAGGATTTTGTGCTTAGAGGGGGTTCGGAAGATGAGGGAAATTTGAAAAGTCTTGATGTGTTAGGAAAAGTGCGAGAGCTAAATATATCGAGGAAATGGGGAAGATAGCACATGAAGAAGAAAAGAGGAGGAGAAGAAGGAAAGTTGGGCAATAGGTATTGTATGATGGGTATGAGGACTGATTTACTTGGTCCAAGACGAACTGAAATAGGAGATGGAGATGATTTGTGCATGTTTTTTGGTGTTGTTGACGTTTGAGTCTCTTTACAAATCGGATGAAAGGTGTCAAATAAGTAAGAATACAAGCCGGAAAATCTTGCCATCCCGGATAATTTCGTATAACGTCAATATTCAAGTGATGCGATTTGATCGTTGATAATAGGTATCAAGAGGAATACTAGGTATTTAGTATCCCTTTTTCGGTTGAGATTTTATAGGGTGGGATAGGATAAGATGAATATGGATGTAGATATATTTATAATAAAATGATAGCGTTCAGATACATGAACACGAACGAGACACGATATAAGACCTGAAATATATCCCCAATCTCGCGAGTAACGAATAGGGGCTATAGATATAGGTCTATCTACAAGTATTCTAGAAAAACACGCTTGGTAGATCTGCACAAGATCCACATCTCTTATTTACACAAATCGCCATAGCCACACAAACAAAATAAAATGACATGAAGAGAAGTGAAGTATCTCATTATCATCATATCTGAGAGAAGAGTCCCATCATATATCACCCATCTACTCTAAGCCCGCCGGGTAATTTTCAAAAGTTCCCACCTCGTTTTTATAAGACTTTTGACGGAAACGCCCAACTCTTTAATTCTTATACATATACTCGTACACACATATCCATAATGCCATCCATCATTCACCATCAGCCGGCCCTGTCATTCAAGAGAGCCCCTATCTCTAGGTATCAGTAGCGGGATCCAATCCTCTTTTCACATGTGCATGCCCATGCCCATGCCCCGTAATTCTAGACGCCATAGCCGCAGCCTTTCTTTCCGCATGAGTACCGGCGACAGCCTCATGAATTGATTTTCTCTGCTCCAACACCCTTGCCCTAACCTCTTCCATAGCACTTCCCCTCTCCTCTTTTAATCTTCTTCCTCTATCCCTCCTCCCCTTATCCATCTCCACTGCTTTCGCTTCATCTTCCGCCACTCTCCAGTTGCGACCCCGCATTCCACTTTCTCCCCACATACTGACTCGTTGAACCTTTTTAAGTTTGGAGATTCCGTAGAACCATACGACTGCTGCGAAAATTCCGCACCAGCCTGATACACCTAGAAAGCCGAGGTCGGATTCTTCAATGTGGTTCTTCAAATTCATGCCATAGAGTGCAGCAATGAATGCGCCAGAACCCATACCGAGCGTCCCAATGGAAATTTTGAGTTCAAGAAGCATAAGGGAGTTGCGGTTGGCGTCGAGAATGGCTTTTACTCTGTAGTTTTCTAGATTAGTACATATAAACTGGAGCAGAAGTGGGGGTTGCAAACATACATTTCTTCTGTGTTCCTAATGTTAGAAACTAAATTCCCAGACTCTTGAACAATTTCGTCGCAAAGTTTATGATAGGATTCCAACAACATTTCGACTTCTGTATGATCATCTTCTCCTCTCTTTAAATCATGATCCTTCTCAGTAAGATACATAGCAGCCAAATCATCATCTGCCTCCAATAACTCATCAATCGAATCTCTGACCAATTTTGCCTTTTGTTCGAATGTACCAAGTTTCTTGGAGTAAATGAGAAGGTAGCGAAGCTTGTCTCGATCGATGTCCTCTTCCAACTCTTTCAAGACTCTGACAACTGGCTCCCGCACTGTTTCAAACTCCTTCTCCAAGCCAGATGTGACCGATATTAGGACGGCTTCGAGGGCACGAAATTCGTACGGAAGGCCGCCTGCAGATGGAGAAGTTTGTTTCTGGCGAAGCTTCCCTTCTAAATCATACATGAAGAGTGATTGTGTATAGGAATCGGTGGAGCCATAAGCGTCGAAAATCAAAACTCTATTAGACTTTATAAGGACTCGAAGGTGGAGAAGATTGATGAGAATAGCGGAAGGGCGGACAAGGATATGCGGAAGCGTACTTGAATCAATTTTTCGGAGATCTCGAGGAAGCAATCCATACTATATGCGAATCAGTATTGGCAAACGCAGATTGTCTGCGAGGAAAGATATCCTGCCTCACCTTAGCAATAAGCTCGCTCTTCTTAAACTCTCCATTTACAAGAACCACATTCCCATTCTCATCCAACTCTGTACATCGTAACCGGGGCTCACTGGCAGCCTTCACAGATACCGAGCGTCCAAGACTAAACACATCTATTTCTCTTCCATCCTCACTGCGACTTGGTAGGTCATCAGGTTTTAATGGTTTTCCGCCCCTCTTCGAAGACCAAAGCTTGAATGGCCATTTCCTTGTGCCTGTAGATATTCCGCGACTTGTCTGTGAGCGATTCTGAGTCGCAGATTTCTTGCACGGTATTGTAGTCCGTTTGGGTTGGGTAACATTTGAGGTCGAATTCGAGGTGGCCAATCGCGGTCCCAAGGAATCAAGATTCGGGAATCCAGCCTCCACATTTGCTCTGCGCGGTATTGAAGTTGAAAGGAGTCTTCGACATGGCCTTGAACGATAGACATAACCTATACCAGAAGCTGTGACATGGGGTGCATGGTCGAAAAAATAACCCGGCCGAGGGTTAGAATTGAAGAAACAAATGCCTTCGGATTGTGCCCGCAGAAATCTCAATAAAGATGCTGATGGTACAAGATTATGTAGAGGAGACCGCATAGCAGCTGAAAAGAGCTAATACAATCGTCTACGAATCATTTGCTGCTTCATGAGCCTTATATTTGGGACCGTTTGTTGCAAATATATTTCTATCAAAAAAGCTTGGACTGGAAATTTCGAACGTAATCATGATCACGTGAACTCTACCCCTTGGCAAATCAATGAAGTAGGTAGTTTAGAGAAACATCACGGAGGTACATTAAATAGTATTACCTAGCATTAACTATTTACTTAATATATGGACAACAACCAAAATACCATCGTAAAATCATACAAAATCACACGGGTGTGCCTGAAACTTCTGTACCTTTATTCGAACCAGACGAGGAATTCCTCAATCAGCCTAAGCTTTTCAAAATCGTTCTCATGTTCATGACTATTTTTGAAGAGGAGCATCCCGTCCAACAGAGGGGAGAGCGAACTAAGCTCCGGGGATATCAACATCAGTATGGTGGTGAAATACCGGCTTGCGTCCGCATTTTCGAGTGTATATTGGATGATATCGCCATCAAGCTTCTCCTCTACACCAGCAAGCAATAAGAGGTGGATTACCTCGATCCTGCACTCTCGAACAGCTCTCTTATATCCAATTATAGCTGCCTAGGTTCTTATTAGCCAGCTGCCTAACACACAAGTGATTCATTAAGAATAATACCTCTCCACTCGTCGACGTGAGCCAACCAATACGTGCTCCTCCCATAACTAACCAATATAAGAACTTGATAGCCTCCTCATCCCATGGGCCCATCAATAGCGTATTAGGTATCTCTGTACCTGTAGCCATGTTCGTACAATTAACCACTATCGCACCCGAAAGATCCATGATTTTCATATTGAAATCTGACGTTTGCTCCGTCCGTCGGAGGATACAACAATGCTTGGCAAAATCATTGTCGAGTAACTGAACTGCCGAAACGGTCTTTGGGTCAACTTCTTCAATACCGAATTCAATGTCATCTCCAAGAGGCCCGTTCCACATACACTGTCTAATATTGGGTGGGAACGGACGTTCTTGTGCGTATTTTCGAACCCATAAATCTTGACTTCGGAGAAGCACAGGTAACCTTGCCCAACGACGTTTTAAAATCGCGGACTAAATACATATTGTCAGCCAAACCTAACTCAGTCATAGAGTTTAGGCTTACCTGTAGATTGTCATTACCAGTATAATCCATTTCTAAATTCGAGTTGGGACAAATCGATTGTCCATACCACCTATCCCAGATTGGATTAAAAGCAGCAATAACAGTCTTGCTGTATATAGACTCGCTGCTCAGCTTTCCTCCTATAATTGGACTGCATGCCGGCAAATTGAGGTTTAAGCAGTAGAAGAATATAGCCTCGAGAAGTTCCGTTGGCAATTTCTCGAGTTGTGACATGTTGCGCCTCGACTTGATATTCTTCATAGTGCGGACTTTTGATTCTCGAGTGGTAGAAGCCAAAGAATGCGACATATGCGATGCGAGCTTTGAGGATTGTTGTTTGAGGGGTCTACCGCGAGGTCGTTTCTACACTCTAGGGTTAACAGAATCCATTCAGTATTCGCTTTTAATATGAAAACCCATACCAGAATCTTTCTCGCTAGGACGGCAGATTTCCTGGAATCCCGAGTATACTTCCCCGGTATCTTGATTGGTGTTCCAGCCATGGTGTAACGCTATGCACTTGTAGTTAAGCATGAAGGAGGGGTGATTTTGATGTAATGTTGTACACCAGTATCCCCTAAGCCGCGGATGTGGTCGTGACCTGCATTAGTAGGAATTTAAACCAATCATATTATATTATTGAAGTCACCGCCTTTATTCTGCCACATACTAATTCCCATCATCGAAGGCGGTGAAAATTAATTACCCTAGTCCAGTAAGTACCCCTCTACCCCTCACATCACACACTCTTCTTAAGTGCCAGTCAGTCTAGTATAAGTAACTTTTCATAATAAACAATTTGGAGGCAAATGAAATCTAATCCGGTCGTCATAATTTGGTTCTAAATGTCCCTCTCTTTTTACAATTTCTCTCCACACACATTTCATTCTTCACATCTAATAAAACAATGACAACTCAATGTCCATCTGAGGCTTCAACCTTGAGCCATGGTGTTCTATCTGCAATGGGGCAAAGCTGTCCTCTTACAAGCTTTTCTTTAATGAGTTTACCTACCGAACTCCGCACAAGGGCCTATTCATATCTTTGCCTGAGCATTCATAAGGACAGCTGTGAATCCGACAAGTGCAATTCCGAAGTCTTCGAGTAGAATTGCAAATGTTGTGCACAATTGCTATGCCTCAGCAAACAAGTTCGCTTGGAGATTCTACCTTTCGTCCTCAACACCAATTATTTGCCTTTCCCATCTTTTCGTGAAACATCGTATCATCCTATAGATACTATTCAATTTATTCATGATCTTGGGCCCGAGAAAGTTAGACATATCAAACGGATAGGTCTCACATTGGAAATGTGGCAGAGATACTCACCATCACAGATCGAGGACCTGTCCAAGCACCTAAGCATTGCCGGTGCACAAATTGGGGAGATTTATCTTCGTGTCGCAAGGCTGGCTATGCAAAAATTCATGGAGCTCCTTGTTCTTCCATGCCACCCCCTACCTTCGCTACGTCTTCTCGCTGTGAGTAGACATTTCTTCCATTACAACTCTTTTATTCGATCCCAATTGAGACACAGAAATACTTTCACGACCGGACCTTGGTTCGTTGAATGCCGAGCTTGAGAAGAGAGCGATGAACGAAAAGTGAGACTTGACGTATTCTATCTCACATTTGCGGGATGCTGCAAGGGAACATAAATGGGAATTTGGCGACAGAAGATTAGGTGGAACAACATCAGTCATCACCACCGCGGATCCAACACCTTTCTACACCATTCCGAACTACATGCCGGATGCTAATATCATTGCTGATCTCCTCACTAAAATCGAACAAGCACGAGCCACCGGCCACGATATCTCCAGCGAGTGATTTTATCTCTATGTGGAAGATTGACCCGGCAGAAGCCTGATCATTTCAGATCGAATTTTTTGTGATTGGATGGGAGGGATAAATCGCAATTGAGCACGGATAGTTGAGCTCGTCGTTACCATTAGCAATGATTTGGACATTAAGGATGTATGCCCCTGAAGCTGCCTTGTAAGGAAGGACACAAATGGTTGGACATATGTTGGATATAAGGCGGAATTGGATTTGTGTCGAATATGAGAGGCCGAATGGATTGGATATGTTTCGAATTTCCTCGCATCTTGAGTACAATATAACAGTAATGATAATTTCTAACATCAATCTATCTACAATCCATAATTATACAATAGGTTACAAAATGATTGCACGAAGTATTCCACATATTTGCTTCAACTGTGCCAAAAACAATACCATAACTAGGGAGCATGGTGGATTTACCCCGCGTCGGAAAAGGGACACCAAAACCCCTGCATACGTAAAAGTACCCGAGCGATTTATAGAACACCATCAAGTCTTGTACAACTTTCGACGCCCTTCAAGTCATCTATCCACCGGAAAAACACCTGTCAATCAACAGGCGTCAATGTGTTGAACTATGTGTATATTGAATAAATGATCATGTATAAAATGTTATTAACAGTTCTTCCGTCTAACTCTCCAATGATTACCCTTAAATGTTTAGTTTAACCCAGGTCTAAAAATCTACTAACTACCATCTCATTCGATATCAAAGATTCCTTCGACTTCAAATCTATTACTTTCTCTACACACAATACTTACACGTCACCAACCCTACAACTCAAAACATATTAAATCCACAATGTCTACCAACCCCAACCCCCTAATCCTCACCCATCCTCCTTCCCTGCACCCAACCTGGGTATCCCACATCCCACATCTCCCACCCCCTAGTACATCCACCTCCGCCCACATCCGCAAATCCACATACATTCAAAACTGCCTCAATCAAAACACCCTCCTCCTCCGCACCTCTCTCACTCACCTCACTGAAAACCTACTCGTAACATCATCTTCCATTCCCTCCACCTCTCACGACATACCCACTCGTCTCTACACACCCAGTATTCTCAGCGCTCCCAATTCAGAAACCCTAATCATCTATTTCCACGGCGGAGGTTTATACGTGGGTGATCTCGACTCCGAAGATCTAACATGTCGCGAACTCGCCCTCTCCCTATCCCTCCCCCTCCTCTCAATATCCTACCGTCTCCTCCCAGAATTCGGCGCCGATGACGCTGTATCCGATGCTCTAGCCTCTTTTACATACCTCTCTTCTGTATATCCCAGTCGAAAATTCATACTGGTGGGAAGTTCGAGCGGAGGACAATTGGCTGCTACTATTGCTTTAAATGCTTTGCGAGAAGATGAAGGGAAGAGGATATTGGGAGTTATGTTAAGATGTCCAGTAACATGTGATGCTACGGATAATGGGATAAGTATCCCGGAAGAATGGAAAAATATCCACACGAGTATGAAAGAGGAGTTTTATACGGGGATTTTGGATAAAGCGGCTGTGACGAAGGAGAATAGAGTTAGGGAATATAATATGCCTTTGGAGGTGTTGGCGGAGATGCCGAGGCTTGCGGAGGGATCCAAGCTTGTAGGAGTACCCAAGCCCGGAAATGCAAAACCAGAAAACATCAAAACAAAATGGTTCCTCCAGCTCTGCACAAACGACATATATTATTCCGACGGGATATGTCTAGGAATTGGATTAAGAGACAGAGGATACGATGTGAAGATTCGAGTCGAAGTGGGGTGGCCACATACTTTTTGGTTAAAAGGTATGGTATTAGATGCAGCTCAGCAGGCCGAGATGGAATTGGTTAAGGGGGCAAAGTGGGTTTTGGATGATGCGGACGAAACTGATATTGGAGAGAGTCGGACGAAGGGCGAAATGAATTGGGTGGAGTGGAGTGAGGAGATTAGGTTGTGAGATATGAGTTAAATAAAGTAATCAAAACCAACTTCTCCTCTTAGGTACAAATCAAATGTTCTTAGAGTATGTGCAATGGGGATCCAATACTCGAATATGTTTTATACGGAAACGAAACTCAATATTCTAATGTGATTTACATAGTAGAGGCCCAATGTTTGAACACGGGTTACTTACACGCAGAGATTCTAGAAAGCTGCGTGTAGAAGAGCAACGGTAACACATGTAAATGAATCGTGGAAAGGTCTCTGAGAGTTCTATGACAGTGATGTAAGTAGAACCCTATTTCCGCATAATGGCTCCGCTCATGGCGTAGAGGTGTTACGCAGAACATGAATCGGGATGCTCGAAGCGATCATTGAGTGTTTGTACTTCCCGCGGTGTGCTTGGGCTGAAATTGAAATATTGTGAGTTGAGGATGGAAGGATATCTTGGTATTCGTGGGTAGTCTTGACTCGGTTTATGGATCATGTTTTGCTTTTCCAATTTGATTTTCTCATGACTCCAGGAGTGATGAATATTATCTACATGCATTCCCAGCATCTCAGAGGATTGAACGACTCTGTGACAACATTCAATCAAAAAATTCATCAGTAGTTCAATCGGATGAGGAAACAATATCATGATTAGCCAACTTGGCATTTAAACGACAAACCACCATGATCTTGATTCTTCCACGACCGGTCCCTATCTACAATAGTGCAGGTAACAAAGAAAAGGGGAGCTCAAATTTATTCCATCTAAAGCATAGAAAGATCGCCGAATTTCTCCTATAAAAATATTAGCAGCCGCATCATCCCAAACAATAAAAATATATAATTTCAAACGTACCTTGTAACCTGGAACACCCCAGCGACCCTTGGAAACGAGTTGAGCAGTCTTCTCATCAATATCTGGGCGAGCAGCAGCAACTTCATCCTATTGACACACATTACACATTAGCCAACCCCATCTCTTTCCTTCGTCTTTCCCCATTCCTTTCTAGAGCCACTACATACCACAGTCAAATCCTCGAATGGTCTAGCCTCCTCAATATTCTTCAATGTCTTCTGCAAATCCTTCAATTCCAAATCCACTCTGCCCTTTGTCTCTTCTGCGTTCTTAATCGCCTGTGCCTCAAAAGTCTCAATCGCCTTAATCTGTCTGGCTACATCGTATGTTGCTGGCTTGAATGTGGAGAAATGCTTCTCGATTTCGTCGACGACAGCGGTGTTCTTGAGAATCGATTTGTAATGTGCGAAGTCTACTTTGGTAGGTTGCTCAGAGAGAGCTTGCACGCGGCGACGGGCATCTTCGTTACGCTTCTTGAAAGCTTGGAGGGAGGACGCGGTGGCTCCCTTGAGTCCGAGGGATTGGGAAACTTTGGCCCAGTCGAGTTTGAGGGCTGCGCTGCGCTGTAGGAGTAGACTGGTTAGTAATAATCCCAGACTCAATGAGGGCGAAGGGAGTAAAGGTCGGGCCAGAAGTCTTCGGAATTCTTCGGAGGGGGTGCAAAGTCTGCAGGACAGCGAGGTTTGGCGGTAGAGTTCGATTCATAGCAATAGGACTTCAATTAAGAGATTTGACTTACTCCGGTTGCCATTGTGAAGGTGTTGATATGATTAGGGAGTGGAGAACTGAGATGTGTTGATTTCGTCGTCAAAAAGCTGCAAGTCTCGGTTCGAACAAGAAAATAGAGGGTCACGTGAGTTTACCCCAGTGTTCAGCCTGATGGAGGATCTCCGGATTGATCAGAGAGAACAGGACTAATTTTTGGAAATGGAAGTGGCATGTTTTTATAGTTCAAGTAATTATAAGATAGTCATTCATACGAGATACTCCCGACAGATTTGCATTGTCACGGAGTTACATTTCAAAGAATTGAGTTTGTACATGCACATGAAGGTGGCATAGAATTGAATTGCAGTCGTACTATAATAGCACTCCCAAATTCATTCAGGTATGTATGTCGTTCTATATCCACGTAATACCATTGCCATCCATTCATAGAACGTCAACCTAGAACAGCAATCCATAAAGATCCAGCTAAATCAGCTTAGAACTATATGCTTAGAGCCATGATGGAATTGACTATATCATTGTCATTCTCCTTCAATGCCTTCACAGCCTTGTTGCGCGAGACACTGGCTTGGGTCATGACCAACTCAATATCCTTATCCTCAAGCCCAGTAGCATCGACCTCCTCTGTGTCATCCTCTTCTTCTTCCTTCTTCTCATCACCGGTATCAACAGCCTTGCCCTTTTCGTGATCGTGGGAGTGATCGTGGCCAGAGTGATCGTGACCGGCGTGATCGTGGGACTCTTGAGCAGCCAATTGTGCGGCGGCAGAAGCTTGAGCTTGAGAGTTGAGATCCTCAATCTTAGCCTCACCGAAGACACTGGGGAAATTATTAGACTAAAATGTAATTTTGAAGTGCGGGGTAGAAGTTCCATACATGTAGGTGTTGCTGGTTGGGGATTTGTAAACCTCTGGGTTGTTGATGACAAAGAGGATCTATAAGACAAGATATGATCAGTAAAGAGTTGTAAATTTATGCTCAAGTTCTATTAGAGCTACCCCGCGCTTATGAAGCTGTTGCAAAGCTCCAGGTCTTGATCACAGAAACTTCCTTCATAAATCGCAAACCAACTAAAAATTGCTTACGTTCTTTGGTCGTCTCAAAGTGACTCTGGTAATACCAGGAACTCTTGTAAGACCGAGCTTAGCAATTGACTTGCGTGCCTTCTTCTCGTTTCGGGAGTGAACGACTGCTCCAGCACCTGCTGGAATACCAGACTCTACCTCTCCCTCTCCCTCGGAGTCAGAGCTATCGGATCCCTCATCTTCTGCGGTGACTTGTTGCTTGGTTGGCTCCTCGTTATCTGGGAGTTCCTCGATACGTGGGTTAGACATCTTGAGTGGTGGTTATGGCTGTGTAAAAAGTTGTTAGAAATTTGATGTTATTGTCGTTGTTTTGGTTTTCCCAAATTTTGTGCGTGCGCTAAAGAAATTGGGGGGCAGTTTCCTTGTCATGGTGGAAAACTCCACAACCACAAGGCTGATGATCATTGTGAACATATTGGTATTCACTAACCTGAGTTTGCAAGAAGATGATGATATGATATAGGAACTTATAGAATCAATTATTGAAGTTGTCACCGCTGCAGTCAATTAGGGTTGTGACAAGTTCGCTAAGTATTAGGTAATCAAAATATCTACCTACATGTATGTATTCTAGCTGAGATTGGGCTGGGGCATTTCTGGGGGTACAATTTCTTAACGACGTCAGACTGGGTCAAGGTGCATTTAATATCATATCATGGTTGTTGAATTACTAGTATCAGTATATGGATTTGTCCGATAAAGCAGTATAATGGCTCCTAGTTCATTGTGCAGGAATATGTTCCGCAACTCTCATGTCGAGGATATTTCAAAGTTCCAGAACCAAATCACACTCAAAATAACGCCCAGTATTCAGATCTAGAGAGAATTGGTTTGGAGGTATTTTTGAAGTCCATATGCTCATTACGCCGGTCAAATTGACGTAGGATACAAAGCTCACTTAAGAGCAAAGGAACCCATCAACCCTTGTGTAGTTTTGCTTGCGCTCCCAAATATCCCATTCCCAAATCTATGCCGCGGCAAGCTTAGCCCGGGCGACCTTAACTTGGAATCCAGCCCGCTTCCTCAATCTCATAACCTTGAATCGCTCGAAATCTGTCAAAGCAGCTCTCTTGGCTTGCTTCTCACGCTTTTGTGCCCATGGGCTTTGTTGCCACAACTTCTCGATACCAGCCTTCTCCCACTCCTTTTGAACAACACCGGTGCGACAGGCTCTTGGAAGACCCTTAAGGACGAGAGGTGTGAGGACGACATTAGCAAGAGAGATTGCTTGTCTTGGAACAGCGGCGAGTTTGTCGGTTGCTGGGCCATCGATAAGAGCCTATTTTCGGTGTTAGATTTCTACCTCTTTTCCCCAATCTTCACCATTTGTACATACGCGCTTGTGGTCGATGATCTCAACGATCGCGGCAAGCTTGCCATCGTGTGGTCCACCAGTTACGAGGACGACACGGCCGACCTCAACCAGTCTCCAGGAAGATGCTTTGATATCTGCGTCACCCATTGTGAAATCTTCTGAAAGGAGTGTATTAGTTGATGAATTCTAGAAGTTTAATCAATCGAGCGTAGAATTGAAGATAACCTACGGGGCGTCGTTGGTCGAGGATTTGTCGATGTTTAGTTGTCGATTACTTTCAAAATGCGAAAATCGAAAATGTCACCGTGGGAATAAAATCTAAGCGAAATGGCCCTAGAGATTTAGAAGTTATTCCTCAGGCATCATTTAATATTTTGGCCAGCAAACTCACATCGGCACGTGCTGAATGACACTAGAGCCAGATCGACTTAGCGTTCTTTTGGATAGTTCAAAGCTTTCGCATGGAACTTTGAAATCTTATAAAAAATTTCTTCCAATCAATTTCTTCATCTTTTTTCAACCTCACAAACAACGACGAAAACATCAGGACTTGAGGGCTTGAATTGATTTATTCTCGCAGTATGCCTATCTTTGAATGTATATCTGTTTCAACACAGCTATAAGGTTCGTACATCTCTATTCTTTCAACCTCTCTTCTCTATTTAAATGATGAGATAATTTGCGATTGACCTCACTTTGATGGCACCCTCGCCGGGGTCGCTATATCTTGCGAGTGGATGAAATTCATTCTTACATATTCTGATTTCCTTTACACAACAATCATTTATGTCTTTGTACAACCTCGATCGAACCCTTTATTAACAGTTCGAAGTATTAGGATCTATCGGCCATGCCCATCTTCTACCAAACAACCACTTGCTACACATTTCATTCGGCAACTAACATAGATCACCAACAGTCTCAATGTTTATCTCGTAAGGTATGTCACAACTATTCATTGCGCAGCGTCTTACTCCTACTTCCTACTATGATTAAGAAAAATGCACTGAAAATACTGAACTCTCCGGAGTCATGAAAATTCAACTTAACCAAGATCTATGAGCACAACAACATCCATTTTTCTCTATTGATTGCCAAGCTTCAAGAAGTTTTTGCTAACTGGCTGAAAGTATAGGAGCACTTAATGCCCTACATTACGATGGACGAAGAGATTTTTTTCCCCCCGATGGCTATCTGCGGGGTGTTATCAAAGGGTTTTTGTGTGATGAAGTCTATGTCATAAGTAATGGCTAGTTATGAGTATGGTATTTTTACGGAAGCAGCTTGGGCTGTTGAGGTGGACACCTTGTAGTTCGCGCTTTTGGTAGCTTTGATACAATCAAATTATATTTTACATTTCGTATCTGACTAAATATTATACATGATATCGTCTCTATCCAGTGTATCTTTGCTAGTTTGCGACCTATCACTAAGAGCATTTATTGCTTCCATGAATATCAGCCATCATGTATGTCCTTACCAATGTGTCTTCTCTAGATCAGTATATCCCGAGTTCGCAGTATCATTTATTAATTGTGATTCAGCTGTCGCCATTTTGACATTCGGTGATCCTTTCCAAGGTTCCGCTTTACATACACTTTTGACAGTATTCCAACCATTTCACAAATCTTCGAATCTCAACCCCTCGTTAAGTTTCGCCCAACGAACAGTCTAATATATGTCAATTCAATCACTAATAATCACATAATAGTAATAAAATTTATAGATATTGGTAAATTACATCCTCCCATACATTTCTTCACACTAATCTCAACGTCTTCCTCATAGCATTCTCAAAGAGTCCTCTATCAAAACGAGCATCACAAACACTCAAACGCTTATAGTCACCGGTTGCAGTGACACTACATACTAGACTTACGAAATAACCCACGGAGAATTTCGACATTCGGTAATACCGATGAACAAGCAATATACCTCAGTATCACTTTTTACACCGGTGTTTCGAATTCGATAATTGCCAACGTTGTTGTTGAAGCCGAACCGGCGGTTCTGTTCTTGTCCTGGAACTGTGGATGAGAGGGTGGTGTTCTTCCGTATTGGACTGTGAATATGTGCTTTTGTGGTATAGCGTTGCGGTAGCTAATAGTCCTCGAAAGTTTATGTATTGAGGTACAATGGAGCGAGCATGTATACTCAATTGCTAAGCTTGGAAGATTGGTATCTCCATACTCAAACCTTCATGTTGTCTGAAACCACTCTTGAACTCAGAAAGCAAGATTGGGACACCGGCGGCCGATTTGGAAGTTTTAGAGATGCCCAGTATCATGTTGGGTTGGTACCTGGTTTTTCAAATCGTAATATTTGAGCTGCTTCTTGCCATCCTAAATATACACAATAAGTGTTTTCACCTGCCATGGAAGTCCCCGGGCGATACATATCGCTAGTCTAAATACCAGCTAAGTACTGACAGGCAAGACGATCTTGGAAGATCTTGGCCACACCGGTGAGTGTCCACAATCCATTGAAATTTCCGTACTCTTCAACATCCAGATGCGAGTACTCCTGCATCAGATGTAGCCATCGCGTTTGAACCTGACACAGGTCGAAAGAGTCGAGATCACCGAGTTTGTTTCTGGCTTTGCCATATATTTTGTCGAGCCCAGTACACTCGCAACGCGAAGTCGTTCTGCATTCGATATTTAGCTCTGATGTGAAAGTGTACAGTACGTGGTGCTAGTTGGCGCTATGAAAAAAATGATGCTTGTGAAAGAAAGTTAGGGCATGGCTTCAGTTTGGGGAGATGCGTCATGCTGGCCAATGCTGCAGCCAAATTCTTGATGCATTGCATGGAAAGATGGGCTTATATACATACACCTTTCCCGTCGCAAAATTGGGAGAGCAAAAAACTAGAAGGATGTTGATTCCACCGATTGGAACAAACTTCCAGTCTCCCTCTCGTCGTTAGGATAAGGAGTACCACTATAGTAATAGCAGCAATATTCAAATAGCAATTTAAAAATATCGACGCTATTTCCGCTCATTCTCTTTGCAGATCAGAAAGATCATCATGAACGAAACACAAACTATCAATCCACATTTATATAATACCCAAGCCCGGAAAGATCAAGATAACATCTCGAAAGGTTTTCCCAATTCAATCATAAGAATACCCTTCTTATTATCTGCAAGGCTGGCTTTATTGTGCAGTAGGGATATCCATAAGGATAGCTCAGAATCCCATAACGCTCTTGAGATCCTTGAAGTTCTTAAGGTTCGTAGATAACTACTTGTTCTTCCAAATCACCGTCGAATGGGTTCGTTCGCGTAGGAATATTATTTCCTGTCCTAGTTTTCCTGTACATGTAAAGCTGGACTTAATGTCTAATAGTCGACTGGGCCAGAAAGTACGGTTATTTGGTGCTAGACAAGTGGTGTGGGTACTGCAACAATCGTTTGTCCATTGAGATATGAGCGATGTATATTTCTCAATGGTGTTTTCAGGATACACTGCTTTTGCGATACCAAAAACAGCAGCGGGTAAATCTAAATTCTATTCTAACAATTCATAATCAGCAACGTCAGTACACACCCTGACAGTGAATTCCACCCATGTCGGAAACCATATACATCTCAAAACCAAGTGGCTTCCTCTCTTCCTCTCCTCTCCCTCCACAAACATTCCCCACATCCCACCCCACGACTTCCCCAACTTCAAACCTTAACATCGCCCCATCCGCATCACTACAAACATTAACTCCTAACTCCCACCCCTAAATTCAAAAATATCCAGCACAAAACAAAAAATTACTTTCACATCACATCATTTCACTTCATGTATATATATAAATTCCCCCCGAATTAAAAGACAACACAACACGTACGTGAATATATTATCACTCATAATCTGCAATCTGCATTGCAAGCTATTTAGTATTTAGTATATAATATTTAATACTAATGAACAGATAGAAAGAATATTATTGACTACTCCTATATACATATGAAACTCGGAAGATTTTAATTAGTTTGATGTATATTCATTTGGATTAGATTATTTATTATTTACAATTTATAATTTGCTGTGGGCAGTGGGTTTTTGAGTGTATTGATTGTTTGGTTGCTGGGATTTGGGTTGAGGTCGGTTGCTGCTTATTTTGTAGTTGAGGGTATTCAATATTTGTGTTTGTGTTTGTGTTTGTGTTTGTGTTTTTTGTAGAGGGTGTTGATGTTTACTAGATCTTGAGGTTTTGTTGGAAAAAAGAGGATTTCGAGAAGGATGATGGTACGTCTAGTTTGATTATTAAAGGTCGCACGCATCAGAAGAGTAGGGAAGATGAAATAATTGCCGATGAGCATATAAATAACTATAAAATAAGTTTACACGTTTCTCATATATATATATACTAAAGTGGCGGGTAATATCCAAAATCCCTCATGTACAACCAACCACAAGCATGATACATCCAAATACCAAATACCAAAAATCACAACCTCGCCTTCCCAAGTTCCAAATCCACCCAGTGATCCCGATGAAATTCTACATATGTATTACCTTTCCCCTTTTCTTCTATCCACAATAACTTATCATCCGCCTTAACCTTATCATGATCAACACCCTGTTCACGCAGCGGCGTTTTATTCTGTTTATTATTGTGGATGGGTACCATTTCCTTGACGATTCGGAGGAAGACCGGAACTGCGTATTTGGGTAGGTGTTTGCGTGCATGTCTTGAATTTGTTAGTTTTGGGTTATGTAGAATCGGGGAGGAATCTTGGAATCGAATCACTTACTTGAGAAGACCGGCAAAATCGAAATTGGTAATGCTTGGATCGATGAATACGGCTGCACACCCGGCTCGACCATCGTGGGAGGGTAATTGAACGCCATAAACGATAGCTTCCACAACCCCATCGTATTTTCCTAAAACCCCTGCAACCTCGGCCGTACTGACATTTTCTCCTTTCCAACGGAAGGTATCTCCCAATCGATCCAAGAAATACCATCTCCCATCATTATCTCTTCTTAGAGCATCTCCAGTCCTGTAATAAAGATCTCCTTTTTTAAACACATCCCTCTCATATTTCTTACTCGTCGCTTCTGGATTATTGAAATAGCCTGCAAATGCATTCGTATCAGGAATGGCAACGATGATCTCGCCACCTTTCTCAAACGGTTCTCGAATTGCGAAACCAGTCTTCGGATCTCGAGCGATGGCACCAGAAACATCATCCACTTTGACCGGAACATAAAGATCGCGAAACTGCCATCGGGAGATAAGTCCATGATGTCCCACAGCTGTGGCTAAATAGTCTCCACGTGCGTGATTTGTGAGAGTGAATACCCCTTCGGTACTGTTAAAAAACTCTACAACTTCCGGTACTCCAAATCGATTCTTGAACTTATGCCATACATCAGGACGCATACCATTTCCATACATGACGCGCACGCAATGAGCTTTATCCTGAGGAGAAGGAGGTGCAGCGAGTAGGTAGCGAGCCGTTTCTCCAACGTATGTGAACCATGTAGCTCTTGAATCTCGTATATCTCCCCAAAATTTGGAGGTGCTGAATTTCTTGCCGATGCAATTGGTGATGCCACTCATTGTGTTGGCTACGGCTGTAATACCGCCAGTTCCGTGATACAGAGGCATGCAGTTGTACCATCGATCATCGTCTCTTACTAGGGATTTACCAGCTGCTCTCTATAAAGATTGTCAGCAATCCTCTCAATGCTCATCCTTAAATCTCACTCACCGAGATACCCCCCAAATAGCCTCTTGCCACCTGAACAGAACATCCTTTCGGTAGCCCTGTAGTTCCACTTGAGATAAATTAGCTATCAGATTCTCCCAGATCGCGTAAAATACCAACCTGGTATATAACAATCCCATAGGCGAATTTCCTTTGACTCCTTCTCTATAAACATCTTCAGGTCTTTCGGCCTTCGCACTTCGAATTTCCGACAGCACAGAAGAATCCAAAACCACAATCCTAATCCCAAGCTCTCCCTCCAATGTCTCTTTCTCATCTTCAATCCTACCTCTCAATTGCTCATCATCATCGATCAAAATGAGTTTTGAATTCGGAACCTTGACGCAATGAATCAAAGCTTTCCCAGCCAAATTGTAATTAATCATAGCTGGAGCAGCTCCAATCGACCATAATCCCAACCATGCAAATATAAATTCCGGAGAATTCTGGAGATAAAATGCCACTAGATCCCCGGGCTTTACACCTTGAGAAAGATACCATTGTCCATATTGGTTTACTCGATCATAGGATTCTGCCCAGGTGTAGCATCCTTCACGGGACCATATACATTCTGTGTTTGGGTGGGCTTTGACACTGTTCTCGAAAAGATAATATAGACATAATCTTTTGTTCTTTTCTGCGTAGGTATGTTTAGAGGCGAATAATATGATCTGAGGGCGTGACTTACCAGCTTCTGCGTATAATTTCATCGCCCTTCTCATTTTTAATTTATCGTTCAAATCTTTTGTTATAGAATATTTGCCTTCGAGATACATTGCCGCGGCGGTTGTACCTGCCACGACTGCTGTTGCTATTCGTCATTAGTATCTGTTTGAACATTAAAATACCCCTTTCTACAGTCGTGAATATAGGGGGTGATTTTTTTGTAAGCTTGGAAAAATGGGAAATAGATTGTACTCCGTAAATGTGCAACGTACCGAGCGCCATAATGCTGGATTCAAAACTGTACCACAATATCTATACACTGGTATCTAAGAATATCTACCAACAGTTGCAAGAAAAAAAAGAGCCAATTGATCTGAAATGCTTCAAAGGAAAGGATAAAAGGGAAATGGAAGCATGTGCAAGAACAAGTAATATCTTCACCGGGGAAAGCTGCCGAGATATTTGTCGATTACCGAGGTAGGCTACCCCAGATTTCTGACCCATTATCGAACTCTGATTGGTTATATTGAGGCAAAACTCGGGATTCAACTTTGCCGTCGCTCCTATCCGCCCCACCTCCGCCCTTAGATATATCCACAATCATTAGTCAAACGCGGAGTCGGAAGGACCTCGTTCGACGCGTGCACTAGACATATATTTATGAATGCATGAGTGCCATTGCTTTCATGTAATCTTTTGTTCGCCACAACAAATACCTGACTATTTGGATTTAGATGGTACTGTTGCACCCCCCGATCGTCAACTGCTGGAATGAGATTGAGGATAGGAAGTTGGGATTCAATAGACAAAGAATGAAGAATATCCCACTTTTGAGAAGTGGGGCTGCCTTTGGGCGTGGAGTTTCAGTATCTGCAAGCATAAAGGTAAACAACTTTCAGCACACGGCACCCGTCGAACAATTTATACCCGATTTGATTGATTTGATTGGTGCAACTACTTATTGATTTTGAGGAGACGACAAATCATTAAGGGGATAGTCTCAATACCTCGGTTTATAATTTAATTGATACATTGGTTATCCATTCTTACTAACTCACTGGAACATCGAAAGGTTATTTATTTTAAAAAAACAAATAACCACACTATATTACTATATTGTCCCATTCACTTGGATATTTAGAAGATTTACTCCGAGATTGTCACCTAATAGTATGGAGATGTGTCAGGCTACTAGCTATTATCATCTCCACATCTTGAAGTATAGTATCACAATGGCCAATTTCATTACGAACATTGAGAAATTCTTATCCCCTGATATTCATTATAATACCCGTTTGATGCTCTCGCCTATGAATGCCATAATCCGGCTCTTCCTTTCCCCTGTGTAGCCTAACTTCCTGCCCTTAGTATCATCTGTGCTTATTCTATTGTCCTGTTGTGAGAACATCAATGGCCGCGGCGCCAATTACTTGTAAGATCCCTCTGCTTTTCTGATTCGCGACTCTGCTTGTTGCTTGTTAATATCTATCCACCTGAGTTTATACGAAATTTCAATTTCACTTACATCCTCTCTTGATTCGCCTTGGTGATTCGAAGATGTGTCCTGTTCTTGGTAGCTTCCCTGTCCTGCATTGGTCTCTGGCATAAATGACTCCTGGTTCGTCGAGGATGACCCGGTTCCAAAGGTTGGCATTGGAGGTGATAGGGAAGAACGCTCATACGTTCCCAATGGTGGGACTCCGTTGTTATCTTGATATATCGAATTTAGAGCTTGGTTCTGCAAATCATCCCATGGCCACCGAGACGAATCATAATCATGGCTTGGCATACGCCGATGCTGGTCGGAAGGATCGGCAACCTGTTGTGTGCTTGCTTGTCCATGCACCCCTCTTCCATCTAAAGTTGGTTCATTTCTCTGCTGATGAGCTAGTAGCTGTGTACTTCTCTGTTGGTCAGGGTGCCTGTATTTGTCTGGTTAATATTTCGAGTCATTAAAAGGCATGCTTATCAACTTACAGATGACTAGCATTCTGAAAATTGTGGTCAGGACAGCTTCCTACAATAGGCGCAACATTGGCCTGAGTTGGATTACTGCAATGCTGCCCAGTACGCGCGAATTGCGGACATATCATTCCAGTGGTAGGATTTTCCTCAGAAGTCTCCAATCTCGAACAGTATGGGAGGCAATCGACATACGCATTTTTCAACTCCCAACACATGTTTCTATGGGATGGAAAGCTCTGTTTTGGCAATTTTCACAGATATGATTTTGTGCTTGAAAGCAAGTTGAGTTGGACATTTTATATTATTATAGCTTTGCTATAGTAAAACAGTGCCATGAAAGGACTCCATGGAAATTTCTCGAAGAATTGAGAGTCCCGGCATGACAATGGTAATTCAATATTATGAAAGGATGAACACGGGAATGTACCAGAGTATACTCTTGAAAGCAAGAGAATCAGAAAGACCTCACCTTACGAATGAATATCCTTACCTCCTTTTTCTTCGGGGTTGTTAACCGAGAAGTAGGATTCTTACATGGAAGAAACACATAATAGCTAGGAGATTAATACTTGTAAAAACTACCAGTCACCTTAGTATTCCGTAGGTGTTTTTGTGAACATCATGATTAAATCGCTGAATGTTTACTATCATATCAACAGTTTAGATTATGTTCTTACTTCCCGGGCACTTTGATCTCATCATTTTGGTCATACGCAACACCGCTCACCAACGTTAACGTTCACATTTGAAAGTCCCTAATTCATCACTTTAAACATATTTTCTAGGCTGTGTATTTCTCGATTGAGTTTTATATTATCAGTAGTCTATGCTAAAGCTAATGAGACCACCTGCACCTAAATCCTCCCCATGAGTCATAACTAATCCCTCAACATTGTTATAAACATCACCATTTCTGCGACATAAACAGGCTCTGAAAAAACAGCCTTCCCAGGCTTTTTAACCTTCCGCGAAGCATCTTCCCCTTATGTGCCAAACCGGGGACTCTGTCAATAATGAACATGAGCTCCACTAGCCTGCCAATTACTATTTTGATCGTATCCACCAGGATTATGTATACCCTGATATTGCTGAGTTTGACCAGATGAGCGTTGATCTCTTTAGCCTCTTCCTCGTGGATGACGATGACTGGTATCGTTTTGCTAACTTTGATTACCACTATTTGGACCACCTGGATTATCCGCGGAATAGGCACAAGGAAATCTAGCCTGAACACTTGGAAACTCATTCATTGCTTAATTATGCATTACCTCTGCAGTATAAAATTGGGACAGGGACAAGACCACGCATTACGCTCGTAGATAATGTTCGGAGGCTCTGCCGCAGGGATTTGTTAAATTGCCTTCAGTGCATAGAGCTACGAGACGGCATTCTCTGTAGTAATCGGGACAATTTATCTATTGTATTCCTCGGTACTAGCACATCTTGTTTTTGTGTCGGTGCAAAATGTGTAATGGGTGAGCTCGTGGAGAATTGGGATGCTGTGATGTTATACAGTATAGCCAAAAGAACATTTTTGGAGCAAAGAACAATGTGTGAAAAGCTCATTATGATTAGAGGGTTATTGCCGCTTCCAGTATTTGCTTGTGGGCATCTTAATATAAGATCTTAGGTATTACTGCGACGAAGGAACGTAATTAGCAAGGTTGTGCTGTTTGAAAAACTTTAAACCTTATTTCCATTCAAATGATGGAAGACTATAAATAAGTCTCCCTCTACTGTTTCATTGAATTTATTTTGATGTAGAATGTAAGGAAAGAAACGGTGTAAAGGTTAAGTCGGCAACAAAAAAAGATATGAAATACTACAACTTTCCGAGCCATTTCAGGGCAAGAGACGCCAAAAGTTTGTTCAAATAAAGCAAAATAGAGGACTAACCTGGCAATCTTCCCATGAATAACCTCTTCTAGAACCAGCTGTCGGTAGATTCATCACCAGATGTAAGGCATTATACTCTATTATTTAGAAATTCTATCATTGTAGGAATTTCCAGCCTTCAGGTCAGCGTGCCACTATACGATAAAAATCGTCGGAGTCTGTTTGATATTCTATCAGTTTTTTGTTATGTTCTCACTTCGTTGTTATGTCAGAGTGTCCCCCCTTTTCCATCACTGCAATACACGTTCTTAGCGAAATTCCGCACACCAGGTCTGATTTTTATCTAAGTCCACCAGACAAATTTTTAGTTTCTAACTTTCTTACCGCCAAAAGTTCTCCTCTTAAAAGTCTAAATCATGAAGGTCCTGTTTTGGACAGAAGTGTTGGTAGTACAACGACGCATACACCTCTCATTAGCGTACTGACCACTCTCGCATAGCCTCACATAAAATCATGCACGTTACCAAGAAGCTTGCACTTTGCGAATATCAGCAAAATGTCTGGCTACGCCTGTGACACAACATATACTTAACATTAATACCATGATGTTGTGCTTGGACTCAGCCTGTCTGCAAGTCTTGGTGACATCAGTAGTTATACCTCACTATATTCCACATAAAATTCGCCAAGATTGCCTCCACCCACATCAATACTATTAGTGCTATATTCTAACAGTAACACGAAAATCCTGCAGCCCCCCGAAGCTTCAAAAAAAACCATGGGAATTCCTGATTCAGGCTATAATGAACACAACAGGCCTCTAACTGGAAGTAGGTCCCATATATCACCCCTCACATAAATATTTGAGTTGCTTGAGTGGTCTTCCGACTCGTGAATACCTGAACTATAAAGTACGGAAGCTTTGAGGACTCGCTTTTTGAATACAATATTCCACAACGGCTAATTCATAGATTTTAACTAATAAGCTGTGTTCTATAAAGCTACTGACTCCAATCAGAATAGCAGCGCCTATGCACCGATCTCGGAAATGTCCTGTTTGCTTTGATCTCAACCATTACTCAAGAAGTTTGAGAACAAAATGGCGTCTTTATTTTGATGTTGACTCTGCAGAGGGACAGCATCTCAAACTCAATTCCTCGCAGATAAATCATGGAATTAAATTATCTTGTCCCAATTGTTGCAAAATCATGGGAGGCCTGAACATCATGAGCCAGAAGCTGGCAACTTTCGACTCGTCCAAGCAGTTTCAGATTGAGATATACAAACGCCAAGGCTGCCCACTACGAGTAGAGGTGACTTCATTTGAGCAAGAGGGAGAAAATTCAAGTCGCGGACAACCCGGTGGACTGAGATCTTTCACAACTTGGAGCCCTCTGGTAAGACTTGTTAAACGGCCAAAGCGACAACTTTGTCCGTTTGTACCACAAGGATCTCTTGAGTTCGAGTTTTATACCTTACCAGGTCAGTTCTAGAAAAAAAGTTCAAGTCAAGCTGAAATGTACACTAAACACAAAAGATCAAACACCTGTTCCAAACTCAAACTCAAGGCCGAGTCATTTTGGCGTGGCGGAAGAAGTTCATCCTCAGATCACAGTCGAAAGTTGCGCGGAGATTATCCAACGATGGGTCAAAGATTGTTGCGAAAACCATGCGATCTGTTCCTTGCAAGATGATGGTACCGGTGTACCATTTGTACCAACTCGATTATTAGATTTGAGTGGTGAACAGGGTGAATTAATCCGGCTGGTTGAGACTATGCATTTTGTAGATGCTAGCGAGTCATACGCCACTCTAAGCCATCGTTGGGGAAATGCTCACTTCATTCAGACCAATAAACAAACTCTCCAGAAACATAAGACAGGCATTGAAATATGCGATCTACCGAAGACATTTGCCGATGTTGTCATAATACTCCGAACGCTTCGCATTCGCTATGTGTGGATTGACAGTTTATGTATCATCCAGCGTGATGACGTAGACTGGAAAGAACAAGCGGCCCAGATGGCCAGGATATACTCTAAAGGTTGTCTAAATATTGCTGCAACAGCGGCATCAGACAGCACAGAAGGCTGTCTCAATACTCGGAGCTTGAGGCACGGTATAATATCGGATCTTAGAGCATTCCCTATTGATGTGAGCAATGGGTCCCATAAAAGTGGCGTAGTCTATATCCGGCCTTCATTTCATGCAGTACATCAACGTTTCAACATCCGCAAGAGAAATCGCGAGACTGATCCTGCCGACCACGAAATTACATGCCTACTGTCAAGAGCGTGGGTATTTCAAGAGCGACAGCTGGCACCACGTACTATTCATTTCCATCCAACAGAACTAATCATGGAATGTAAATTTGGCATTCGCTGTGAATGTACCGGCCTCGAAAATATATACAAAACCTCTAGATCAAAGCTAGCCGATATCAATTCGCTAGATAAGCGTCATATTCTAGATAGGTGGCTTGGTTTGATCAACGAGTATTCGAAACTACTTATCACGTATGATAAGGACAGATTGATCGCTCTTATTGGAATAGCGAAAACCTTTCAGGACCGCCTTGAATCTCATTATCTTGCTGGAATATGGCTAAGTGATCTCGCTAGAGGTCTTCTATGGAATGTAGCAAAGCCATTGCCTTTTGGAAATAACGACAATCTAAATATATATCGATGCACCTCCGAGTCGAAGTTTGCCCCCAGTTGGTCCTGGGCATCTCTCGTATCAGATCGAAAGGACACCCCGATTAACTTTCTACTCCTTTATGAGGATTCTTTTGAGGCGCATGGCCGTTTTGCATACGTTCAGACGAATATTCCCATGTTAGTCATAGATTCTTTGAAGAATCCGGAACCTGAGTACCTTATTGTTCGAGGATTGACCATCAGGGCTAAACTATTCCACGGCTACGGCTACCGTAAGCATGATCGCACCTTGAATGATACTACGCTCAAATTCCCACAAGTTTATCACAAAAATTCTCTCGGCTTTGCTTTGGATTGTACCCTTTCCAAGTCCAGGGCCACAGATGGTGACGAAGTATGTTGCTTACTTATCGGAACTTCCAACAAACACGGAATTAGCTTTGGGTCGCGAAATCATTGGTTACACATTCTTGTTTGTAAGCTTTACCAGGATTCCGGGGCTTATGAACGTTTGGGGGTTTGCGCAGCTCAATCAAATAGTAGAGTATTTCGAACAGCGCAGGAAAACACTTTGAAACTTATCTAGATATTTACCGATGCGTTATATAGTTTAGAATGTAAATACTTGAAACAAGAAAACTAATCATGTTCTTTTGTATTCTGAAATGTACAGATAGACTCAAATTATCATCTGTTTGATCATTGATCATTGATCATTGAGCATCAAGAACAAAGACTTAGGTGGTGTGCGAGTGACCAAACTGTACAATATTCTTATAAAGCAGCATAGAGGAGCTTTGATGTGCGTAAGTCCAATAGTTGTAATGCCTTCATATTGAGAAAGAGAATCTGTCTCTTTGTGCTTAATGCATAATGCAACAACTGATGCCTCCAATCTTTAACTGGTAATATCGCTTAAAACACCCTTTGGCATGAAATCTCAGGGCAATACCAATGCTGGTCTAATTTGCTTAACGAGGTCATTGTGTTCAGAGTGGGATAATAAGTATGGGCTATGAAAGCATTTTTATGATAGATGATAGCAGCGAGTAATAATGAGAACAATGATGAATTTTCATAATGGTGAATAAGGCATAAGCACTGCTGGTTAATTCTCTGCAACCCGATTGGGATTCCCCCCTAAATGATGAACATCTCTAGTATCTCAATTCAAATGAGCTTTATGCTGAATTATAAGGGGGCCAAAAGTGATGAAATTGTTCATTGCACAGATTTCCAGCTTGTTCCGAAGAATGAAAGTAACTAATGCCATAAAATTCCTTGTTCGTTCTTTAAGACACCTTGTCAATGCTCATCATTGATCTCTGCTGAAGACATATCTTTAGTTTCTTTGACCGAGAATTATTCATTGTAGAGTATGGAAGATATAATAATCTAAATAAGTCTCATAAACCATGGTATCAATGCAAAGAGTTCCCCTGGTTCAGCAGCAAAATCGCAATATCCGATTTGCATAGCTGGGCAAATAGTCTAATTGCTTTTACACGGACGAGATGTGCAGCGACAAAAGGATAACTTACCTTTGTGGTCACCACTCGATTGATAGGAAGAAGTGCCTCAGGGCATGGATGAGGGCTCTTACATTCCGGCGCCCCATCGCCGGTCATATAATACCAATAACTCACGGCAGCGTACAAACTTTATGTCCTCGATGTTGATGGTATGCATATTTCCTTTCAAATCTTTTGTACTCAAGCCTGGCCCGAAGTCCTTAACCTAATTGATCCAGGGCTCGAATGTGTCCGCGTGAATCGGAAGTCTATCGCCATGCCAGAGATAAGCTGCCAGTAGTGCTTATGAATCATCATAGCTAAGGAGACGTAAGAAAAGGGTGACGATGAACAGATGAAATGGGGCGGACGGAGGCAAGATAGTATCTAGCAACTTGCCAAGAATTCATTTCTTATACAAAGCATCTCAAAAACCAGTTGGTGTTGCATGCAAAAGGCTTCCTAGTATATTAATTCACCTGATGCAGAATTGTGATCAATGCTCCTCAACTACAAGAACTGAGTCACAACCTGCTGCCCCTGCTCTCCAGCTTAAATATCTGATACATTAAAATACATAAGCATGAGTTGTGGGCATACAAACAATATGAAGATCATATCAAAAAATCAAATCTCAAATCAAAGAAAAAGAAGTAATAGAACAACAAGAGATCTATTCTCATTGCCCTACATAAACGTATACTATATACTACCTCTCTCCTCTAAACCATACACAAAATCCCCGTCAAAATTACCCCAAACCCAACAATCCCACAGGGATCAAAGAATCACAGATTCAAAAATCTAAACCACCAACACTAAAGCCATAACACTCAAAGCAACCACCAAACTTCCTCTCACACCAACTTTCGAAACTCCAGAATCCGAATAAGAGTAAGCGGTAACGGCACTGGAATCGCTTGTTCCGGTTGGGCTATAGGCGCTTGGCATGGCGAATGTGAAAGTTTCGGTACTACCAAGAGTAGCAGTGTCGATAAGGATACCAGTACCACTTAACGATACGCTACTTGGGGTGATGGTTTGGAAAGAGGTAGAGTTGAAGATGGATGCGGAAGTTGGTTTTGTGAGGAAGGAGGTCGTGGCGTAGGTTGGAGCTAAGATTGTTGGAATGGTTGTGGTTCCGGATTGGGCGAGTGCGCTGGAGGGTTGAGGAGTGTTGATCCTTTCGGTGGCCGGAGTAGATTGCATGGGGGTATCGATTACAGATGTGGTGGATGGTTGAGCGGAAATGGCGGCATTGGAGGTTACTGCTTTATTTGGGGTTTCTAGACAGGCTGTTTTACCGGATAGGAGGGCACCAGAAGCTACGCATGCAGCGGAAGATGTGCTGGTAGTCTCACCGGAAAGTGAGACACTAGAAGCGGCTGGAGAAATAACTGTATTAGTCGGTACAGCAGTCTCAGGCTCGCGAGAAACTGCAATAGTAGGAATAGCAGCCGATGGAGCCATGCCGGGAGTCTCACCAGAGAGCGCATCAGTCGAGCTAGTAGGTGTATTGGGGCAAGCTGTTTGGCCAGATAAAAGAATACCACCAGAAGGTATGCATGCTGCGGAAGATACACTAGCTGGGACACTTGGGCTTGAGCCAACAGCGATCACAGTGTTTGTTCCTTCGGTAGTTACAGTGCTCCAAGCGTATGCAGCCTCAGATACTTGGGTTGTGTAGGCTTCTGGTATAACGGTAGCTGTTTGAAGAATAACAACAGTACTGCTAGTATTTCCTGCAGCTGGGGTTATGGCTGAAAGACTTGCAACAAGACTCAATGTTGAAGAAGCGGCAGCAAGTGGACTGCTGACAGCAACTCCTTCAGCAGAAGTCGAGCTAATAATAGGACTAGCGGCCGATCTGGTGCTTGCAATAGTACTTTGAATAGTTGTCATCGAATCGATATTTACGCTGGATGGCGATGGAGTGGCTTCTCCTTCGGTAGCAGTGATAGGGCAAATAGTAGTTGAAAGAATAACAGTTTCGGTAACAACTGATCCAAGCTCGTCAATTCGTGTGTTCATTCCATAAATGGTTGATGTGGTGTGGGGATATGGAACTGAAGTTGTGGTAAAAACTCCAGTGACTGAAGATACCTCTACCGGGTACGTTGTGGGAATAATGGTGGCGACAGAAGACGTTGAAGCAATGTCGCTGATGGTAGAAGACGCATCTACGGAAGATGCTGGGCAAGCAGTCTGGCCAGAAAGGATGACACCAGTTGAAACACATGCTGCGGAGGACGTTGATGAGGTACTTTTTATTATCAGTATATTTTACTCCATCCATAATCATCCACTAACGTATATCTGTTTGTCGCGGACACTTTACCAATGAATGGAAGCGCCAAAATGGCGATGGAAATGATTCGCTGAACCATGATTAATGAATTAAATGAAGAAGAAAATTAATGAGTGACTAGACGTAGCAACGTCAAGGAAGTGAAAGGAAGAAAAAAATAGATTGACTTTCTCTCAGAAAGAATGATGAGAGAGGATGTCTTAGCAATAGATGAAAGAAGAATACCAAAAAAACATTTCCAGATGTTGAAGCCATTTACCATTTACCATTTCCCCATATGAGGGAGGGGTCTTGTTCTTAAAGTGGAGATTGCAATGGGTCTTAGATCTAAGCCCGATGTGATGAATTGAAACAAACCGAAATGACCAGGGCTAAAGATTCGAGATCAACTTTATCTTTCATTCCAGGTACATATTAATAAGGGTAAATAAAGTTCTCCCTTTCAGAATCTGGATGAATTGATTACATACATCATATCATGTAGGAGATGAAAATTGTTGTGAATATATTAAAAATGTGGAGCTTTATCGACCCTTGGCCTGGTTTATCCATGTTAAGAGAGGTGGTACGCGCCTTTGCTTGCTATATCTTTGTCGATTGGCTGAATATTTTGAAAATATCTACCAATATCTACCGCCCTACAAAGCTCCATGGGTCGGTGTCTCCTCTGGTTCTTGGTGAAGCAGTTGAACTGGTCTGCGATGCCTTTGCTAATCATTAGTATTGCTTCATACTGCTCTTGATTTGTGATTTGACGCCCTACCTGCCCTGTTCTATTACCAACTAACTCACTTACCCTATAGAAGTATGAAATTAGTGAATGATTATTTTTATGAATTGTATAGAGCTAGATCAATAATTTTTAAATTCTATAAGTACATAACCAGATGTTAATAATTTGTATCTTGTTTTCAGCGGTTTTTTTTATCATCATTTATTAATATAGATTGATTTTGTTAGAAGAATATGGTTCACATGGGCTCCATAAAGGGTAAGCTAGTCCCAATTAGTATTAGTTGAGCTCTGATCTCAGAACTCTTCTTTAGTGGGCGGCTCCAATCGTTTGATAGTTATTTTCCCCGAGTCATAGACTTGACCAGAAAAGCTTTCGAACCTTGCTGCCATCCATATTGTCATACATTGTAACCTTGCCATCTTCTTCCCCACAGCACAGGAACCTGTTGGAATGATCGCATCCCAAAGTGGTTACTGGCACGTTATCATTTTCGTTCTTCGACAGAACAGGGTATGTGCTTGACATCTCATCTTGATCGAAGCCATCAGCATAAAAGAGAGCATCCGGCTCCCAGACATGGCAAAAGGATCCACGGATGTCATAAAACCAGGTCGTATCAGACGAAAATGCCAAATCAATGACGAGTTCATCACACTTGAGTCGATAAGCAAGATGATACTCGGGTACCACCCAGATACTCAGTGTTCCATTATTATCGCTTATCAAAAGGAGGTTTCCCTCAACGCTGAGCTCCATGATCGAAACCCTTTCGCCTAAATAGTCATACTGTAGTTGTTCGTCGTCGGCAACATTCCAGTCGATGACCTTCGTATCTTCATATAAAATCAATAAATAGTTGCTATATAACTGCCATAAAATCTTCTCGGGATTATTCGATGCATCCCCCTCAGGTCTGAATTTATCCTCAGCGCATATGCACCGTTTTGGAGGTATGAGAATGGAATCTTGTTGTATTGTCCACACAAATATAGGCCGTCCCCGGAATATAAACGCAACTTCTGCCAAGTCGGGGCTAAAAGAAACATACCGTGCAATATCGTAATCTATTGATGCTGGATCCTTGGCCACGAATCGCCACTTTTCTTGCTCTGTAGCTAGTTCGATACATTGTATAGAGCAATCATCGTAGCCAATTAGCACTTCTTCATCCTTATGTCCAAACGCAATCGCTTTCGTCCGAATGTGCGTTTTTTCGAAAGACTGTGCAATTCTTGCCCAGTGGAGATGTCCAATATCTTTGTCTTTTTGAACCATGCCGTCACAACAAGACTTCAGCTCTTGCTGCTGAACACAGAATTCACCCATTCACTATGGGCAATTTTTCTAGTCTCTTGGCAAGTTTCCGAATGCAAAATGACAAGAGTGCCGTCATGACTTTTTGGATTATATATAGTTATTATATATCTAATATGGTTATTTCCATTTAGGATGTATCGCGGATTACCTTAGGGAACCACCTCAGTATGTTTCTGATATCGACGTAACTTATATCGCCAAGGTCACGGAATTTGAACATTCCATGACGATCTGCTATCAAGGAACTCGAGGTTTCGCTGGTATCTAAGGATTGCAGAATCGTTCTCTACAATCTGAATTCAATGTTAGAGATGCTACCTAACAACAAAAACATAGCTTGAACGCCAAATACTCACATTTATTTTTGTTCCGGCTAGACTAGTCTTTAGTGTCTCGTAGAAAGAAACCAGTTCCAGTTATCCACAGATATTCCGAAACTGTTCATCGATATCCTGAAGTGAACTTGAGTTGTTCTCGAGCTCTGCCACATAGTTTTTGGAACTCAAGCCTGGCACTGCTATCATGATATTATTCAAGGTTTGGGCCGAGCCTGAGCCTTTGTGCGGTGTCGCAAGAAAAAAAATTGCAAATACTTCTGCGATAATGTCCGCATATTGTTGATCTGAATTTTCAGTGATATATGCCTGGGCTTGTCACAATGGTCACCTCACTATGAGCATTGAAGAAATACCTTTTTAGCCACCAACCCCTCCCCCCCCCCCTCCCCCAATTGAGTGCACGACGAAGATTATTAGGAACTAAGAGAATAAAATGAGTCGGTACATTTTCACCACCAGAAAAATGGGACGAGCTAGAGATGAGAGCAGACTTTTCCGATCGGTGACTTATCCACCTCGAATTCGCTCGAAATTTTTTTCTTTCTAAAGAGAAGGTCCTTCGAGAATCTAATATGCTGAGCGAGCTCTGGACACCAAGGAAGTTGCGAAATATCCAAATGTAAAGATACGAGATCTGGATAACTCGGCATCATCAACCAGCCAACCAGGCCAAAAGTTTCTTGTGTCGCGCTCCCATGACCAAGTTCCCCGAGAAGTGCCCCCGAACCCATGGATAAATACCATGCCAACCAAAGGCCCTCGCGCCGAATGAATCAACGTCAACCCCAAAGGGTTGACAGTCGAAGCTGTATTTGCCAGTGCATCGTTGGAGGGTCTTCTTATTTGTGATGTGGATGTGGGATATTCTGACCCAGAAAGTGATGTATTTCTTTGAAAATTATGGCCTTCACTGCCCGTGACTTGACTGGCAATAGTGCTAATACTGGGCTCCGAAGCACGTTTCTGGACTGCCGCCGGCCTGGCATTACTTGAGACCACGTCAATTCTTGTCTCGGACTTCATGGGTCTCAAGGAAGCTTCATCGTCGGCGTCAGTATCTGTGCTCCTGTCCTCCTCTATTCAACGCTTAATAGATTTATAATGGCGAAACTTTGTAGTCGTTCGTCAGTAGATGCAGTGTGGGGATTCAGTGGTTTCGCCGCTTAATGATTGCAGACTTACACGCTTCATAGTGTAATCGCTGTCGTGGAGCCCCAAGAAGTAACATGAAATAAAATAGATTGAGTGCTACAAACAGCACGCAAGGCTCTCTCTTAGCTTTGGAGTGGCAGTGAGTGTATGCATAGAAGCAAGGCAGTGTTTCCGGCATTGAGGAATGCCGCTCAATGTGCCGTTTAGACTTTGAAATTAAAAACTTTGCAGACATTTTTGTCAAATTTCAAAAATAGGCTATGGTTTACCACCTTGTTCAGCTAGAGACCGCTACGCCTCTTCTACCTCCCCATTGAAGTTGTCGAACCCTAGATACGCCGTCATCTCCAAGTTTCTAACTCCATTTTCCCCTCGCACTCCCACCAGATCGGTCATTTTCTGGAGATCCTGATGCTCGAAGTCAAACAAGACATCAAAGTTCTCAGCAATACGCCTTGGGTTGTTAGAATTTAGTACAACAGAAATACCACGGCAGATAGTCATTAGCACAAAGTAGAATTTGCGCGGGCGACTTGTTGTACTTTTTTGCTAGTTCCAATACCTAATCATAATGAGAAACTACTTGTAATTGGATATTGGGAAGTAATGAAGTACGGTAGAGTCTTCCAATGGCCCTGGACCACGTCTTCCAACCAGAACAGGAATCGGAATCCCACCAAGAGGACTGTGAGCAATAACGTGGATATCATTTGCTTGGCAGAACTCAATCAATCCCTTCTGAGGAAAATATGGATGAAGTTCGACTTGATAAGCAACTGGATGAATTTTGGCCGTTTTCAAGAGTCTCTTTCGCTTTGGGGTTGAGAAATTCGATACTCCTATCATTTGATCAGTCATCGTTTCCTGGTTCGGGTTTTTATCAGTGAGCACCAATTAGCCTCGTCTTTCCTTCAGGTGGCATCGTATGATCTGGAAAGTTGAATATCAATGAGAGGCTAGACTGCATTAGAATACATGTAGTATCCCACATAAGACTTGGCTCACTTTTCCATCAGGACATCGCTGAGTACCGAAATTCTCAGTCTTCACATAGGCATGTGGAATTCATTTGAGCTGGAGCAGTCTACCCCAAGGAAGGAACCATTTGATATATTATTAGAAATGGACTGTTTCCTTTCCATCAGTACATACTCATATGGTATGAATTCCTGTGCATTACTGTCTGACCTAGCAACATTATTAAGTTTCTTCATGACTAGGTTTTAATATCCATCATTAGCAAATTTATGACAAAGCATCACCCATGATTGAAAAGTCTCATAAACCACCATTAAAAACCTCCTGCCAATCACTTGTCTCCTTGGCTGGATATGGATGATGCTATGCTGGCCATTTGTGGTAGGTTGGGGATTATCAACATCTAAAAAGCTACAATATTCATAAGATAATCGAGAGAAGCCTATCTAATACGCCAAAGACTTTCATAAGTCTTATCCAAACACGCATTTGCACTCTTCATAGGCAGTGTCTAAATGTTGAGGCAGTGAAATAATCAATCGTACTTTGGAGTATCGGCGATTTAACGAATAGAAAAGCCTATTAGAACTATCCGACCTAAGGTGTCTGAGAAAGCGAAAGTGGCCGAAGAGAATGTATAATCCCAATCGAGCTCAAAGATTGATATTCCTTTTTCGGATTGAATCAAAGCATTGACACAGTTCAATCATCATCAATTCCCACCATTACCGTTCTTTGAACACTTAACTCTTCCAAATTCCAGCCCTCACACTCCAATATCCATTCTCACCCACACTCCATTCCAACCATTCCACAATCTTCCAAACCCTCAAAGCACCCTTCATCATCTTCTTTCATCTTAAACAAAACCCGATCCATTCACACCTATTTCTTTATCCCAGTTACACCAATGCTTTGATGGCGGTAGCACTTCATTTCGCATTTTCTTTGTTCCCCAATTTTTGTCTCAGCCAAAATCGGCTAGTGATGACTACACATATCATATATCCCCAGTGAAATGTGACAAAGTGAGGGTTTTTCGTACCGTACCGAACATACATCAGCATTTGTTTTGGGAAGATTTTGATCACGGTTAAAAATTGTGTTGGACGAATAAGAGTTGCCACGCTTGATGAGAATTTGAAGCCAGCGATTTTACGTTGCGCAGCTTGCGATTGCCAAGCTTGAGATTCTTGTTTTTGCCGGTTCCTTTGTTAAAGGTTGGGGAGACAAAGAGAATCTTGGGTAGAGGTTGAAAGGCGATGGTGTACAGCACTTTGGTGGACAAATCGATGGTTCAAGGGTGTGATTTATCATTTTTGTTTAATTCAATCATAAAAAATATGAATCTATGCCTCAAGGAGTCAGATTCAAACCTAAATTAGTATCATTATATTAACAATTCAACCAACTCTTACCAGACAGCAGATGGAGCCCCGAACCTCGAGGCTGGAGCTTCCTAGCAAAAACAAAAAATACACCATTCCCCAGCTTCCGGAGCTTCCAGAAACAACTCATGAATGCACCAGCGTCGATCACCAAACAAATTCCACATTCGCTCAACGTCCGAAAGAGTCTCTCAAGATAAGCAACCGTGCTTTCAAACAATACATAAATCTCCAACTCATCAAATCATGTGCACTCCTCGAAATTTCCGAGCCCGATCAAGCTCTAGAACACGTGGAAGAGGCTTCATGTATTGCAGAGGATAAGAACTTTTTCTATGAGATTAGTAAATGTCATTTGTATCGAGGATTGTGTTTTATGGGGATGAAGAAGTGGAGGGAGGCGAAGATTGCGTTGGTAAGGGGCGTAAATGTTAGGGGGTGGGGTGGGAGGGTGGAGGGGTTGATGAGGGAGGCTCAGATGCGTATTGATGAGGAGAAAAGGAGACAAAAGCAAGGAGGTTGAGGTTTAACGGTGTTGTGGGTTTATGGAGTTATGGTATCATTGTTTTTATTGATCGTTATCTTTTGACGTGAAATAATAGTGTGCAGTTTATTGGAATCACCTAGATTTCATTGGCATGTAGGCGCTTCAAATTGTTTTCTTTCAATAAATCTCGGGTATGTTGGCGCATTAGTGAGTTCTCTTTGTGATTGACACTGCATATGTGTGCCGGATGCGTCAACAACAATAAACCAAGCCGCTCACAAAGAATTTTTCCTATATTGACCTGCAAATTTGCTTCGTTCTCAACATTCATCTCAAGTTTGGACAAACTAGCCTGCGGAAAGCTTAGCCACGCCAAATCTACCAATTCGAAGACGTAGCTGCTGAAATCAGTCACAATGGCGGCGGTACCACCACCAGGTGACGTAAGTATCACTCGATACAAACAGCCACTGGCTTTAAAGGCCTAACTAATCAATCTACCTTAGGATCAGGGCCAGGATCCATGGGCTCCAGGCTTCGAGAGGCCGGTAGACTCCGAGGAAGAGCGGAAGAAGAGAGAGAAAGCGAAAAAGGAGAAGGGTGCAGGAGATGAGGGAAAGGGAACGGGAATAGATAAGACCGAACCTGACTCCAAAGATAATGATAAAAATCCACCGCCGAAAAAAGCAGAGACCATACGAGGTACACCCACTGTTAATCAACCTGGACCGAACTTGGCTGAGAGAACCGCACAAGAAACTACGGCCGAAATCTTCGCGGAGCAGGAAAAAGCGGAACAGATGATGAAAGATGATCTGGAGTCGGGAAAATACACCAAAGAACAAATTGAAGAGATCAAGAACTTGATGGCTGCCAGTGTGAGTCTGACTCTTAAGTCTGCAGTAAGCGCAATTTTAGTAGTATGATGGATTGTTGAGGCGGGTACTGATTAGATTGATAGATAAAAAAGATGGGTGCGGCGGAGGTGGAAATGACTGCGGAACAACTCAAAGAGAAGATCGCAAAACTTGAAAATTATTTGAAGGAGAAGGGACAGCACGGCGATGAAACGGTAGCTCAATTACTGGCACTCCAAGATCAATTGAAACAGGCGCAGATTGCACGCGCTGAGGTAGAAAGGCGTGAAGCGAAATACAAAGAACAATACAAAGAAGCCATGGCTAAAGTGGATGCAGCCGCAAAAGAGCAGCGTGAGAGAAAAGAGCAAACTGATAAAGAAAGGGAGGAAGAGATCAGACAGGTGGAAGCTCGAATACAGGCGGAAGCACTGCGTGATAAAGAGGCTGCGATAAGTCTGCTACAACAACAGTTGGCGGCCAAACAAAAAGAATTGGATCGTATGGAGGCAGGGGGGCGAGAGGAGGAGAAGTCGTCAGACAAAGAAGCAGAAATAAGAAGGGAGGCAGAAATTACAGAACTCCAAAGGGCGGCTTTTCAAAAGGACGAGAAAATCAAGGAGCTGACTAAGGAGCTGGAAGATGCAACCCTCAGAAAAGACACGGGAGGTGCTGTGTATCACACAGGAGAAAATTACATAGACGCAATTAAGCGCCTAGAGCGTGAGAATTTGGAATTCAGGAAGCAAATATCTAAATTGGAGAAAGCGAATGAGGAGTTGCAAAACAAGAATGCAGCGCTGGAGGTATCAGCGCTCAAATACCTCGATGATAAGATAGATTTAGAGACTCGAGCCGCAGATGGTGATGCGGCAATCGAAAAGTTGAAGGTTTGGCAGGAAGAAGAAGAACAACGGGTTATAAGAGAGAACGGTCTAATTACAGAGAGGAGAAACCTGGCCATTCAAGTCACTCGTCAACAAACTCAAATGGACGCACGGGACGAGACAATCAAATCTCTGAATGTGAAAATTGAACAGCAACAAGCCCTGATTGGTGCGGGTCAGGGTGAGGTGGGCGCTAACAATGTTCTCTTACGAAAACAGTTGGAAGAATTCCAGGTAAAAGCGGCCGAACTGAAAGAGCAGCTAGACGTTAGCCAACAGGAATCAGCCTCTGTTAAAAAGAACGCAACAGAGGTAGTTGACGAAAACGTTAGTTTGAAAAAACAATTGCAAGAACTTTCACTTCAAAAAGATACAGCAACTGAGGACGCTGTCCAGTTCAAACACCAGCTAGGAACTGCCCGGGGTGAAATAACTACTGCTAATCATCAGATAAGAACCCTTAAAAGGAAATTCGACGAAGATTTCGTAAAACAAGCGAGAGAATTTCGACTTCAAGAAGATAAAACAAAAATACAAACAGTCAAACTCAAAGAACAACTAGAAGCTATCCAGCGGGAACTAGCTACTGCCAAACAAGGCCCAACAGGCATTGATGAATTCAAAAAAGAAAACACTGCTTTGAAAAAACAATTGGAAGAAGTTCGAAAAGGTTTAGGAATGGCCAGACTCAAAGGGCAGTTACGAGGTAGCCAAGTGGAACTTGCCGAAGCTAGGGAATCCATAGAAGGTTTAAAGCAGCAACTCACAGCCAAAGAGCAGCCCGGAGGATATGATGAAGCGAAGGAGAATGAGATTAGTCGTCTAAAGCAAGAAGCAGAGAAATTTGAGAGTGGGATCCGTCGTCTAAAGCAAATCGAGGAAGAAACTCAAATCGGACCACAACACGCTGAATTATCAAATTTAAGACTTCAAGTTGCTCAACTTAAAGAGCAGGAAGAGCAATGGAAATCCGAATCCAACTCGATGATACTAGACATGCAAGATAGTGTAAAGGTAATCGATGAACTTTCAGCGGACCAACGAAGACTTAATGCAATTGTGGAGGATCTTGAGGGCAAATTGGCAGAGTCAGTGAAAGGTTACCAGGTTGCGCAAAGGGCTTGGGATTTGTTGCAAGCTAAGGTTTTGGAAAGCGCGAAGTCGAGCAGCACAACCAGTCCTCCTCGAAGTCAACAAGCTCAGGCTAGGAGAATTCAGCAACTCGTCGAAGTAAACAAGAAACTGCGAGCGAAAGCTGCTGCTAGATTGGGTGTGGGTCCAGGCAGGGGAGAGTTTGATAAGTTTAGCAAATGCAAAGCACAAGCCCGTCTTGAGACTGTTCAGATGTTGATGAATTTCATGGTTCTCCAGCGAGCCTTACACGGTTTTGTTGCTGGCGACATGGATAAAGTGTTAGCAGCAGTGGATCAAGCTACAATTGAGGCAGATTTAGTTGGTGATGAAAGATTAATCACAGAAGTCGCGTTTTGGGCTGGTATTTCAGAATATTATTTGGGCAACACAACTGGTGCTCTTAACAGTTTCGAAACCATCAAAAACTCCGAACAATGGAAAGATGAAGAAAAGGATTTGTTGAAGCAATGGATTGAAGAATGTGAGCAAGGGTCAGATTGTCCGAAGGGAAAGGATGGGTATAAAGAAGCTACACAAATTAGAGCTCTGAAAGAACCCCCGAAACATCCATCGGATCAAGAGCGTAAAGAGGCGAAGAAAGCTAAGAAGGCAGCAAAGAAGGCAGCGAAGAAAGCCAAGAAAGCCAAGAAAGCCCAGAAACCAAGAAGAGCTCCAGCTCCTAGACGTCGTGGTATACCCAGACGTGATTTATATGTCGGTATATTGTCGGCGGGCCAACAGAAGATCTGGGACACAATTGACTTTAGTGATTTTAATTATCAAAAATTGACTAGCCAGCAACAATCTCTATTTTCATTCGAACCAATCGAAGATGAGCCCGATAGCCCTCCAGCACCACCATCCCTTCCACCAGTTGATCTTCCACCCTTCGAGTTCCCACCATTACCACCTAGCAAACCTGGTTCTGAAGCGTCAGAGGGCCGGCCCTCACGATCACCACAAGATAAAGAAGCGGAAGAACGACCCACTCGTATGGATAATCTGACTGTAAATGCAGCTTTGCATATTCAATTCCTCACTGCTCGCCTCGCCGACAGAGAAGCACGTATCCGCGAGCTCGAGAGTATAAGTGGCGATATAGTGACCCTGACAGCTCAGTTCAATGACAGAGAGGCGCAGATTCAAGAATTGAGACAGCATAACCAGGTCATGATTGCTGAATTGACAATTTGGAGACGAATTGCCCGGGAACAGGAAAGACAGGATGGGACTTGGTGGGCTCGTATAGGGATTTGATTTGCCTCTGCTTCTCTTTCCTTGTAAAAAAATTCCTTCGTGGGAGGTGCGGATCGTGTCAATTCATACATTTGACGGTTGTATATAGGTAACTTAGATGATGTTTATACTTCAACCACACTTGTGGATGTCTTGATTGTATAAGTTGCCGTGAAGTGTGAAAATTTTTACATAAATATCATGTGTTAAGAAGCTATGTATACTATGTTACTAAGAGCTGAGTATAATCATAAATCGTGAAAAGACCGCGCCTTAAAAGGTATAGATGCTTGAAAATGGGATATTCCATACCCAGCTTGCAATACCCATAGCTCCTAAGCTCATGGTTAAGGCCATGAGAAGATTGACCTCGTTATTATCAAGGATGTTCAGATATCCGTTCTCAATAATTCGGCTTGGGTGATCATGCTTGAGACTTGATTTGAGTGACTTTTTGGAGGCATCTGAGTAAGCCCTCTTCTCATGATGCATACCGGTGGGATCACCCGCATCAATCAATACCCTCTTTCCACCTTGTCCTTCCACAATACGTCCAGTCCTTGTGTCCACAACGCTCATCTGGAACCATCCACCTAAAAAGCTATCCACCACACTGCCTAGAGCTCCCCATATAGTTAAAGCATACGTAAAGCGTTGTCGCTGTAAAAAGGACCATCCATTCTCCGCAGATTCCCCAGTGCTACAGAATGGCACCAGGGCCATTGAAACAGTAACAATTATGAGAGAACCTAGCAGGCCTGCCACGAGACCCCAAACGGTAACACCTCCATTTGTTCCCGGTGGGACTTTTCGCAGACTTGGGGATGTAATGAGTCGTGGTTGGGTTGAGGATAGAATCCCGAGCTCTGAGCTGAAAGTGTCCGCCGCCACAGCTGCATAATTTGCTATTATCCCCACCACAAGAAGGTCACCGGCCCAAGTGTAACAAACCTCCTTAGACGAATCGGGCTCATTTTCTCGTTTGTGTAGTTGATAGGCGTGCATGAGGGTAAGAACGGAGGCAACGGCAGAGTTCGCGAGGACTAAAAAAATTAGTTTTGGCATTCAAATAAGTGAAATAATATCCTACCTTGCATATGAGTACGAGCCCCTTCCCCTCCAGCAGTACCGGTAGATTGCATCGTCAACTTGGCCTTAACATCATGTTTAACCTGTATTCATTAGAACAGTAGATTAGGGTACAGGAAATCGAACAAACTTTGGTAACTCTTGTACCAATGAGATAGAAGATTATCAAAAGTGCAAAAGGTAGATTCCATGGATGCAAAGCATGTGCGGCTGCTGTAATTACGGCTGCAACAAGACCTCCAGGAGTTAAACGTTTGTGCGATCCAGCTCGATACACCATAGCCAGGGTGACAGGAATGGCGATGGCGGCCTTCATATTGGCTTATAATATGTATTGATCCTTATTGGAGATCGTTTAGAGGAATGGTTGATTCCCTAGTGGTATGTTTCGCTTTGAAATGTCGAAGTCATGAAGAACAATGAGATGTATTAAACTATTGTGGTTCTCCATCTGGGCCAATCAACAACGTCATCTTGGCGATTGTCTGACTGCATATTTTCATATCACTAAGCAAGGAAAGGACAATATTAAATAAGGAACAAATTATAGATTTGATTTATAGATTTTCGAATTTTACACCCAAAATGCTTTTTCCACATCCAATCTCAATCCAGCATACCTAGTAGGTATTAACAATAAATATATTTTGAGGGGAATTCTGGTGCACAAATTCGGTAAAAGGTTCTTCCGTGAGGTTAGCAAAACCCATCAACACAAAGCTTAGACAAATATCTTCCACAATTTCTTATCTTCTTCCCACTTTTACCTATGAAGATTGACTTTACACCGATGTGCTATATCTGATATGAATCGGTAAAGTCCGACCACTTCACCGGTAATGGAGTGGAGAACATATGATGAATCTTTGACTTCACCGGCAGAATGGATTTGCCATCAATCTCTTGGCTTGCATGAGCGCTGACGGGTAGATATGCATGTGTATCTGCACCTTCAAAGGTGGGTGACGTTAAGGAAAGCATACGCATACCTTATCGGTCCAAATGATTAGTGTGTCAGTACATAATGTGTTTCATTCCCTAAGTCCGTTTCATTTCTCCATCTATTCCTGCTTCCTCAATTCCATTAGCATGATGGTGCTCATCAAAGTATTGGTCACAGCGACTACGTTGATTGTCTCGACAATTGGGAGTCCAAGTCCGAAGTACTCAAAGCCTGATTTTAACGTCACAGACTTTGTAGAAACCCAGCTCTTGGAGGACCCCTCTCCATACGACTTTCCTATTCTTCAAAATGGCAGTTTAGCGGACAGTGGCCAATTCCCCATGCCACTATGTAATGGATTTAAGTTGGAAGAAGCTTCAATTGACCAATTACAAGCGGCTTTGTCAAGCGGGAGATTGACTTCGGTGCAGATTGTTATGTGTTATTTGGAGAGGATTTATCAGACAGACGAATATATCAGGTGAGTGGGATGTGCTTTACTTTATAGCATCTTGGAATCGTTGATTAAAAATTTGATAGGGCTATAATGCAGATAAATCCTGAGTTTATCCAGATAGCTTCTGCACTCGACCATGAACGTAAACTAGGTAATCTCCGTGGACCATTACACGGCATACCATTTCTAGTCAAAGACGTGAGCGTCAAAGGATTCATTCTCTCATGACTCCACTAACACGTGCCAGAATATTGCCACCAAGGACAAATTAGAAACTACTGCTGGTTCTTGGATGTTGCTTGGTTCCATCGTTCCTCGTGATGCCCACGTCGTGAAACGGCTTCGCGAATCTGGAGCTATTCTGATGGGACATAGCACTCTCAGTGAATGGGCTGATATGCGGTCAAACTCATATTCCGAAGGCTATTCAGCCAGGGGTGGACAGTGTCGATCACCATATAACTTAACTACTACGCCTGGAGGAAGCTCATCAGGGAGTGCCTCGGCTGTTGGTGCAAACCTCATTACTTTTGCCCTAGGCACTGAGACTGATGGGAGCGTTATCAATCCCGCCGAGAGAAATGGTGTCGTCGGTATCAAGCCGACTGTTGGCCTTACTTCACGTGATGGGTAAGTTATCTAGCATATTCAGAGTGTCCAATGGTCCAGACTGCAGTCCAATAATGAGAGTCTTCTCGCCTTTGAATTAGTTTGGAACATATAAACCATTTCGGAATCATGAAGTCATTTGAAACATCAAATTCATAACGAGAGCTTCCTGAAACATTCACACCTTTTCGAGCATCGAAAAGTCTCGAATCAGACTGCAGTTCAGACTGTTGGACACCATACGTCTCTTAATAACCATGTATGCCATGCTCACAACTCCTCAGAGTCATTCCCGAATCCCATAATCAAGACACCGTCGGATGTATCGCTAAAACTGTCCGAGACGCTACCTATTGCCTTGACGGAATTTACGGCCCAGATGCCCGTGACAACTATACTCTTGTGCAAGACGCCCCAGCTGGTGGCTACTCCCAATACCTTACCAACAAAACCGCTCTTCAAGGTGCGATTTTTGGACTTCCCTGGCTTAGCTTTTGGAAATTTGCCGACTCGAACCAACAATCCCAACTGCTCAATCTCATTTCTGAGATAGAAGCCGCTGGAGCCACAATCGTAAATGGTACTGAACTGCCCTACTGGCAAACCATTATTTCTCAAGATGGCTGGGATTGGGATTATGGCACTACTCGCGGATATTCCAACGAATCCGAGTACACTTACGTAGCAGTCGATTTCTACAACGACATAGTAAAATATCTTTCAGAGCTAAACAATACAGATATCCGCACTGTTGAAGATATCGTGCAATACAATATCGACAACGTTGGATCCGAAGGTGGCCTTCCTGATGTCCACCCTGCCTTTAAATCAGGACAAGACGGGTTCCTAGCTTCTCTCGCTACAGGCGGGATTATGAATGAAACATACTGGGAAGCCCTCAATTTCTGTCATCGAACAACCCGTGAAGACGGAATAGATGCCGCTCTATACAATAATGGAGCTCAACTCACTGCGCTATTGGTACCGCCCGATGTTGGTCAAACTTATCAAATTGCGGCACAAGCGGGGTACCCAATGATTACCTTGCCGGCGGGCGTAAGCCCAGTCGATGGAATGCCGTTTGGATTGGCACTGATGGGAACTGCTTGGAGTGAGGCAAATTTGATTAGGTATGCGAGTGCAATCGAAGATTTGCAGCAGAGTTTGGTGGGCTTGCAACAGAAGAGGACGAGTCCGTTGTGGTATGATTACAGGGCGAAAAATGTTCCTATCATATAAAAAATTTCAATAGCTAAGACGCAAATTGTCCAAAGACGTAATATGAATTTATGATATTAATTAGCTATGTCGACACTTTCCTTGTTTCAGATGTTTTAGATGCCATTTTAGCATCCTCCACTTTCTCCCACACATCTCGATTAATTGTTTTTCCAACCGCGCCATGCAGATCACATCAAGATGCCCTCTTCCTCCACGAAAACCATGATCATTCTTCGCAGTCCGATGTCAACATTGACATTTTGAAGAAAAATCTGATTCCCTCGCACGGTGTAAAAATGTTCTCTATTTTCCGAGTAGAGATAGTTGTCACTAATCCAAGCTTATAAAAGTGTGAAAACATCATTCCGCGCCTCTGTAATAATCGGGGCCTACGCCGTTGCCGTTTCAGAAGTCCCATCCGCTGTTGGTGAAATCGTCAGGATCTAACAGAGCTGATGATGACAAGTTTGTTGAAAATAAATGGCCAGCATAACTCTGACTCAGTTGAACGGACTTAATGAAGGATAAATAGGGCAAGTCTGGCTTCTTGAAGATTTATAATATCAATGAGTTGCAGGCTAATTCTAGCCTTTGCGGGGAGTCACGAACAACCGCTTTTATCCCAAAAGCCCCAGATGGAAACATTATGTAGAGATTGTATAACTTTCGTCAAATGTATCATGTCCTGATGCTTTTATAGGCTTAGAATAAGCCTGCGGGGCTATGATTGTTAATGTAAGTAGCCAAGAAGAAGGGGTCCTAAGCCCACCTCCAGATTTTCACCGTTTCCTCTCATTCTTCGTTCTAACACATTACAGAAATCACTATTCATGCACTCATGCTTTTGATAATTATACTTGCAACCTGGCACTGAGATTTTGTCCGTCTTGTTAAATATCTGTATAGGTGGGAGAACTATGTATAAATTACTAACTAATTCTCTTCTTTAGTCTTCACTTGCTTTGGTATTTGTAGGCATGCAAGTATCTGAGACAGGAAGAACAAACGGTGCTTGCATCTGCTGCATATCTGTCACAGAGCCTCAAATCTATAGACTCCTTCTAAAGTCCATCAGTTCCCTCCTCGAAATTTCTGTCTTGTTTGGGATAATTACCAATCATTTACGGATCAGCATTTTCTTTGATATGTCAGGGGTTTGCATCAAGGGTATTGGCAGTGGTCCTCGATAGGCTTGTGACATTTTGAATGTTTTAAAATAGAGGTCGTGGAAGAAGTTTGAACCAGAATGTGTTTATCGAGGACAATGCAGTGGGTTGCATTGATGCTTATTGCGTGGAGAGACCGCCAAGTGATGTTTTGAAATTTGAAATTGGGGCAAGGGTCATGGGACGGATAAGGGGCCAAATAGTCAAAAGGGTCTTGCTCGGGAAAGAAATGAGGCTCCAGTTGTTCACACACTAATGATATAGAAATGGACTTCGTCATAAATTATAAGAGGGACGACAGTTTGAGTTATCAAGATAAAGAGATGCATAGAGTGGTCAGCTAATATAGCTGGTATAATAGTTGCGACCAAGCCTTTATGAAATCTGTATCAAAATCAATACCAAAGATGTGAATGATAAGTCAGGTGGAAGCGAAAGGACATGGTGTAACTGTATGCATGACTATTGCGAATGTAGTACTCGGCTTTGATTGGTTTGATTTGGTGCCTCGATGATAATCGTCGGTGAACATGACTTTCTTGTGGAAGGACCGGCAGATGCTTTTCTGCAATCATCGCATGTTTTTTACTAGCCCATTCTACTTGGCAAGCTTGCATCCTGCAAAATCGTATATTGAAATTCCGCACACAAGTAAGGATCCAAGACGCAAGACGCATAAAGCGGCGAAATTTATCCACCAGTAAAAGCGTGAGAACGGTAGCATTTTCGTCAACAGGTACCTAGTTTTACATTGATCTCCATGTACCATCGGCAGTAATACCACCCTATCAGGTTTCACGAGCTTCGGGTAACGCAAGCCCCCGACACCCCGACACCACGACTCACAGGCCCTGGCCTGCAGGAGTACCTCATATCATTCGGCGCTTGTTCCGGGAGGGATCGGTTGAGTCAGAGTCATCGTCTTCTTCTTGTTGCTACCTTCTTCTTTTCTTTCCTTCTCTCACCTCTATCAAAGCGTCGGAGGTGTCAAAGGCTCGATTTTGATAACCACTCGATGGTCGCCACAGCTAGATTGCCCAAAGAAAGACGTCCTCGAAACCGCACCTTGAGGCGTTATCGGCTCTTCAACCGTGAATCTTGTCTCGTCCGTCTTCCTCTTGCACTTCTACCTCGATAATGCTCTTTGTTTGTCTTTCTTCTTTCCCCCACTCGACTTTTTTAAACTCGGCGACTACCCCCAATACATAGGTTTTTCCCCGCTCACAGTCTGCAACTCTCTTTAATTCGGCGTTAAGAAAATTGAGGTATCGATCTTCACAATCATCATTCTGAAGGTTATCCACTGATAGTTGCGCTTTATCTCTAATCGACTGAACGCCCAATACTCGCCGTCTCTCTTTAGCTTCTTTGAGTACATAGCCGCATATCAGCTTGCCTAAGGTGACAGTTAAGGTTATGATCATAACCATCTACGATTCCAGGCTTGACCGTCCAGTCTTCGTAAATAATGCTCTTATCACTCGCATGATAAGGAACACGGCGCTCTAATGAAGCTGGGTCATCTTCGTCCGCGCTTTCCATCTTCTTACACCACTAGTATTGATACGAAGCCCAGAAGCTGATGGCTTCACGAGACCGACTCAAACTTACCACAGCTCAATTGACAGTTCGTATAGAATAGCATTAAACCTGCAAGGCAAAAGGATGAACGCAGGAATAATGCTTGCTCTGAAATTCGATTGGACAATCGTCCTGAGATATTAGTAATTAATTGATAAATGATAAATAATAAATTATGGATTCATGATTGGATCGATTGCTCCGGTGGTCACGACATGTATTTTTGTGAAAAGCGTAGAGTGAGGAATTATGTGCCTTCGATTAGAGCCCTCAGCATGTATGATGTATGCTTCAAAGGATGCTAGCGTTTAAACAACTCAGGTCTAACCATGTCTCGTACCGACCTGAGAATGGGCAAACTTGCGTATGATTCTAAGTAGTATTGGGCAACAATGATGACACAGAAAATATGGGGCCTTCCAGGTTCCAAATCCCAAATTCGTCCTAAAGGGTGCCCTTCACAAAACAGTAATTGCTTTCTCAACTCTGTAATGAATCCTTTGAACGATGTGAAATTCCATTCATAAATAAAAGAGATGCTTAATTTTGATACTGAAATTCAAATAAAAATGGATCCAACATATCTTTCTTTGATGGATGAGGCCAGTTGCACCCACAAAAAACTTTGTTCAACTTTGCCCAATGCTGAATCTGAGAATTATTAGAGTTGACTCATGGAATTGGGGAATGCATCATTACTCACAAAACATTTGGTGGCCGGTGATTCAAGATGACTTGTCGGATTATTGGAGACAGTATCGGAAGGGTTATATCAAATGGGACACTGAGAGTTCTATCCTCAAAATGAGTATCGATATTAATGCTTTAATGTTCAAGATGAACACAAACATTGGCACTGTAATGTTAAGGATGAAATCGGCCATGATTTAAAGGCGCAAGGAAAGAGGAAATCTCGCAAAGGACCCTTTTATCGTAATTGTTTTGCAGTTCAGTCGCGTCGAGATATGTTTCGTTAAAGTTGTGGAGCAATGCCAGCATCCAATATGGCCGAGTCCTAAAAGACTAACTGGTACCTTTTCGTTTGGCATAGCATTCAAGATGGCACAAACTATAAAGCATTTCAAGGTAAGACTTCTTTTGGCTGACGGACCCTGAACCACCGCAAAATTAGGGCATTCATGACTGAAGTTTGCTGGCTTGAGCTTCTTGAGTGGATCTTCGTGGTCTCCTCGGCTGCCTGTCTGCTGCCAGCGGGAATCTTTTCTCTAGTCCACAAGTATTACACTTTCGAACCAGCACATCAGCCCAGGGTTTCTTTCCACCCTTACTTTGATTCTCTATTTGAGCAGTACATGTTGTTCCCTCCATCAACAAAGTTTGACAATTCTTACAGATAGAATGCTTCATGTCAGGGGACATCCGCATTAATCCTTTCAAAGATACTGAGCGGAGATCTGTAATCAATCGACGAGCGAGGGGGTGATATGATCCCCCAGTGATATTTGCTTCGAACTTCGACTCATCCTTCATGGCATTCTCAACTGGTGAACCTGAGGCGGTTGCCTCGGTTGGTTGTTTTTGGCTTTCATCATCTTGCAAAGCCAGATAAGTCGCCGCTTGGTAGAGATATGATATTCTGCTATACAAGACTTTGTTTGGTACTTTAGATACTCCTTTCGTGGGTTGTGACTTGGCCATTGTGCTTTTGAACCAAAGATTGATTGATGAATAGTTGAAAGACAGACTCAAAAGTTCAAAACTACTGTGGCAAGTTGTTTGTATATTAAAGAAGATTCGATAAATGCAGTAGATGAGTACAGACTATAGTATATGGCATCAAATGTCGAGGTTGGAGATCGAGTTCAAATGAGAAGACGATCTGCTAGCCAATTACGTAAGCTCACTAAATATAATTAGCGTGAAATTTAAAACTGAGCTATCTTTTCACGTGACATAATCTTTAGCGGAAATTGGAGCCGCGCAGACAAAGCAATCCCTTTAGTCGCGCGCTCACCCATCTTTCTTTCAACACCTCGACCTCCATTCATCTCAATTCTTCTCACCACGACTTGGATCATCACGATCTAACTCTTAATTCATTTATTTCTTCTCTATTCTTCATCCACTCCTAACAATTTTCAGCAAGAATAACGACGATCAAGATCGAGCTACGCGATCAGCCTTATCTTTCAACAGCAACAACAAACCCAGCTTCTAACTAAATAAACATCATCAAAATGTCTGCCGCCGAAGAAGATTTGATTGATTATTCCGATGAAGAGCTCGCAACAACAGAGGCACCAGCACCAGCTGCTGGCGCAAATGGAGGTGTCAAGGGTGACTCGGGAAATTTGACGGTGTCTGGAAATGCAGCTGCGGCCAAGAAGGGCAGTTATGTTGGTATCCATTCGACTGGTTTCCGCGAATTTTTATTGAAGCCGGAGCTTCTACGAGCCATTTCCTGGTGCGGATTCGAACATCCTTCGGAGGGTTAGTCATAACTTTCATCCCTAAGCTCCATCATTGTCCTTCTCGCAGCGCGTCCGTCCATCTCGCAAGCAAGAATGAATACTCTCTGGTCAAACTTTCAGCCAGTTACGAGCGATCCTGGAATGTCTCTACCGGTCCGATACAAGATTCGGAATGATGGCAAACATATGCGTTAGGCGAGAATCTCGAGAGAAAGCGGCGATATTATTGCTGGCAAGATTTGTAGGAGATACGTTTAAAGTGCATGCCGAGAGACTTCCAGGATCGACTCGGAATCGACGCCTTCCTTATTGTGTTTGTGTAAGGTTGACGATCTGCGCCTTCAAAGGCAAATATCGGGCTTTTACTTCGATCTGTGAATTCTCGGTGTTGCGTTCTGGATGTATTTTGCGTAGATGGACGGACTTGCAATCTCTTGCACCTGATTATATATTTGATCACTTAATCTAACTTCGGTCCGATCACTACAGTTCAGCAAGTCTGTATTCCCCAAGCGATTCTTGGAACAGACGTCCTCTGCCAGGCCAAATCTGGTCTCGGTAAAACCGCCGTTTTCGTCCTCACAACTCTGCAACAAGTCGAGGTAGTCGCCGGTGAAACATCCGTACTTGTGATGTGCCACACTCGTGAATTGGCTTACCAAATTCGAAATGAATACCAACGCTTCTGTCATTTCATGCCCGATGTCAAGATTGGTGTTTTCTATGGTGGAGTTCCTATTAGCAAGGATGTTGAGGTATTGAAGAATCCAGAAACACATCCACACATCATCGTCGGTACTCCAGGTCGATTGAACGCTCTCGTTCGGGACAAATACTTGCGCCTCAACAGCGTCAAGGTTTTCGTTCTCGATGAGTGTGATAAGATGTTGGATCAAATTGGTAAGTCTGACTACAAAGTCTCCAGGTGCATAATGTTGATATTGTTATAGATATGCGCCGCGATGTTCAAGAAATCTTCAGAGCCACACCACCACAAAAACAAGTCATGATGTTTAGTGCCACTCTTTCTCAAGAGGTTCGACCTATCTGCAAGAAGTTCATGCAGAACCCTCTCGAAATCTACATTGATAATGAGACAAAGCTTACCCTTTATGGTCTTCAACAATATTATATCAAGTTAGAAGAAAGAGAGAAGAATAGACGTCTTAACGAATTGCTAGATGAGCTTTCCTTCAACCAAGTTATCATTTTCGTCAAGAGCACAGTCAGAGCCACTGAACTGGATAAACTCTTGCGCGAATGTAACTTCCCATCTGTTGCAATCCACTCTGGTGTCAGCCAAGAGGAACGGTATGTCTTATAATATCATGAAGAATTGTGCATTACTGACACACGAGTAGTATCAAGCGTTTCAATGACTTCAAGGACTTCAACAAGCGTATATGTGTGGCTACTGATGTGTTTGGTCGTGGTATTGATGTCAACAAGATTAACTTGGCTATTAACTACGATCTTCCACCTGATGCAGATTCTTACCTTCATCGTGTTGGTCGTGCTGGTCGTTTCGGAACCAAAGGTCTTGCCATTTCATTCGTCAGCAATGAGGCAGACCAAGAGGTTCTGAAGGCTGTTGAGAAAAGATTCGAGGTTGCACTTCCGTAAGTTAACTCATTGCGCCTCCCCATCCCGCTACCCAGGCCTTACCACACTTTTCATTATCAATGCTGACAAAATATAACAGAGAGTACCCTGAGGGAGGTGTCGATTCCGCCGCGTACACCAAGACTGACTAGATCCTCGACACCTTTACGCGAGTCAAAAGATATTCTCTCCACTTTTTTTCATATTTCGGCTAGCAGCACCGATTGTTTGTCTGGGTTGCGTTATTTTGAGAAGTCATTGCAATACGAGAAAAATTACGATTATTTTCACGGAATTCTTTTTTCGCCATTTGTTTATTTGGAGGAATTGACCTCTAGTCGTGGAGATTATGAGATAAATTGTGCCTGGAAGTTCATAGCTAGAGACGTTGGGCAACGATATGATGGTTAAAGCAACGCAATGGGAAAGAAAGCAAGTTAGCGCAAATATTAGGTGCAATAGAAAAGTTTTCTTTGAAGTGTGTTTATGCTTTACGTTCTATGAACTCTGAGTGCCCGGCAACGAAATGGATAGCCTTGATGCCAGCTTTGTGATGCTTCATTTATCCATAATCATCTCATGCATCTGGTGCTTGATCATTTGGATTCCCATGAATGTCCGAGTGGATTGATATATCTTTACCAGAATGATTTTATGAGCCTATCGGAATGTACGCACCCATTTCTTAACCAGTCTTCCTATCAGCACTTAAAAAATCACCATACTAAACCTCTCTGCTGTCTTCACTACAAATTCTCTCAAATCCAAACCAACCGATCATCAGACACCTTACCATCTCCAAGTATCTCCCTTTCACGCGATCATCCAACTTCTATTTTCCCTCGCAAATGCCCTCTCTACATCCTGTAACATAACCTAAAAATCACACATAATCCACGGGCTCATGGGCTCGCAGCTAACAACTTACAGAGAGCACGCGCTATTACATTAATGTTCATTTCTGCATCATCATCATACGCATCAATATCGAGGTTAGCCCGGAACATCGCGGTAGAATTTATGCTGTGATTAAGTGATTTAAGAGCTAGATGATATACATAGCCATTAGCGAGAGGGTTTAGGGTGTAGTGTAGCGACTCCCCAACATCTTACCCGAATACCAACCACTATTAGACTAGTTGTGGAAACCAACGATTTGAAAAGAATAGATACACATACATAAACATAAACAACTCAGACCGGCCGCATAATCATATAAGATAAAAATCTTTCTCTAATTTCTTGCTTCGGTGAGTGATGGTAAATGGTTGGAGATTAGATATGCTAGTCGGATATGATGAGGTTGATGGGTTTGTATTGGGCTTGGGCTGGAGGAGGACATAATTAGGGGTTCTGTGGAATGCGTGGAGGATGGGTGGAGGGAAGCTGGTGTGAGTTATGGGGAGGTAGCGGACGTAGATGGGAAGGGGGGTTTGGGGGGTGGGGCAGAGGCGCCGGGCAGGAGATGCATGGGAGGTTAAGGTGGTTGGGGTGGTGTTGTTTATTATTGTCATAATGGCGAGAGGTAAATGTAGTGACAATGTGATTGTATCACCATTGCTCTCCATTTCACTAGCTTCGTGGTAGCTGATGCCAATTGCAATATTGTAATATTGTTTATTCCCCATTTTCGCTTGATTCGACAATAGTTGATGATTCTTGCAACATGCTTGGACTGTCATAGATATCCATTGTTATTGTGATGAGAGTCTGCTGATAGAAGGGATTTCTTCGCCGTTTTATAAATAGTTGCTACTGGGATAGAGATGCTTGTCAATGAAGCCATCTCTACCGAATGAAATAACCAGAGACCTATTCCCATCCATTTATTGAACTTCTGTCCCCCAGATATCTTCACTTATTCATTTTTGGACCATTCAATCCAGTCATCTCTGGTCAAATTTCAAATTTGGTAGCCGTCCAATCTGAAATCCCAGATTTGATATACAAATAATGAGCACACACTCATGATGAATATCTTTTCATCTCTGCCATATCTAATCTCAATACCTACCTATCTTTAACTGAGATCATCAAACACAATTAAAATCTCCTGATGTGATGAATCTACTCTTACTCTCCCTTCTCTTTCCTCTCTAGATCCCGCTACAATATAAAATCCAGACATCATCCCTTCCCCCATCCCTCCCACCCCCAAATCTCAATCAAAGTTTCTTTTGAAGATTAACTAAACTCCAAATACCATCTTAATCCCCCCATCTCCTCATACCCAAGTCTACATTATATATTTTCCCATTTCAATATTTTCATAACCTATTGCTCATAACCCATAACCATCATCCATCAACCCTTCCTTCTACACCCCTCACCCCCCCCTTCAAACATTCGAAAACTTTATATCCATAGTAAACACTCTTATAATCTTGCAAGTCGTGTATGAGTTTGCTTTAACATTGAGATTGAAAATTCTTGGTATTGAGAGAGTGAGAAACCTTGTTTCTATATTCCCTTACTTGTGTATACTGTACAACAGTAAGAATGGCATTTCGGTGAGCAGATGATATCAGCATGAAGATAAGATAAGCATAAGATTGTGAGCAGCGTGGTAATTTTGCAAGCAAGCCAACGAAAATATGATGGTACCTTATTTCTTTAAATTTCTTACCGTACGGAATCTACGGATGTATCTGAAACATCCGAGCCCAAGTCGTGAGAGTAACAGTAATTTCGGAAGATATGTTCTTGATTTCCAATGGGAAACTTGGGTATGAATTTCCCCCTGCTCTTAAACTTCTTGGCGAATTTGCCTTGGTAGATTGGATTTTCATTTTCTTCCATCATAACCTTCGGTTACACCCGAAAACAATTCGCCTTGTTCGAATCCTTAAAAGCGATCAGAGTGATTAGTAAAGAAAAGACAGTAATCATGGTTGCTCTGATACAACAATGGTAACTTTTGAAAGTCCTGCCTCGTATGAACCTTGAAATGTTGGTGGTTATGTCGTATGCATCGGATATTGCAGTATTTGAATGGTCGGGTATATCAAAAACTTGAGGCATTGAACATCGTTTGGCCTGAAAATTGGGTGATGAGATATGTCCAATCTGCAAGGTAGAAAAAATGGCACACATCTCTTTGAATTGGAACCTAATTGAGAGAAAATCCCGAGTATGAGACCAATAGCAAAGAGCTCTAGTAATAGATGTGGTGTTTGTTTCTTGTTGCCTATTTTCAACATCCTATATTGACTTTCGAGCCTCGAAGTTGCATATGAAGCGACAGCATCAATGATACACTGTAGATCTGTCTGATTGATTGGGTTGACTCAAAATAGAAATTCCAAAATCCAATATTTTTTTTACATCCGGTCGGTCAGATCGACATGTTTTATCCACAATGATACATGCGCACCCATAGAAAAAATGAGAGTGGGGATGGTCTTCCTTGGTTTGCCCAAGATATGAATTCCACTTTTTATCTCAAAAGTTTATTCATAGTGGCTCAAGTCAATTCGAACTTGGCGGTAGCTTTAGAACGCGTCGAATATATGGAGAAAAAGGTTCTAGAGATACGAATGCTTCCTGATCTCCTTCTCCTTTTCCCTCCCGAACTATAAATATACGGAGCCTTCTATTTTATAAATCGATCGATTTTTAAGCTGGCTGCATTAAATGGAGTATTGTAACTGTTGTCGTGGAGCATGTGAGGCCCATTCGATTGATTCTTCTAAGACAAGATGTTGGTTCTACAACCGACTTTGTATACATACCTGTCTCATCGTTATGGTACGATTGGATATGTATCAAGATAGAACTTTAAATTGCAGAGATTTGACCAAGTATCCGGACCTTCCGCTCTTCTATATGATAGAAGATACGCCTGTTAAACCAGTGTGGACTTCATTATCAACGAGAATACCGGCTTTCTATAGAACCCTGTTGTGCTCTATGATACCTGCATACCGTATTTCAGGTCGACCGGGATTTTGATAGTCGTGTATTCCATGTTAGCATCTCTCCCCTCGCACAGACAATCATCTCATCATCAATGCCCCCCCCTTATCCTCAAATATAGATTATTGACCCAAAGATTCCAACTTTTGATTAATTGCTGTCGACTGAGCCTTGCCAATAATCTAAGACAGATACAGTGATTATCGCAAGGTAGAAATATCCCGAAGTATGGGAAATTGAGAATGAAGTTCGAAAGGACGAAAGTTTGGTACGACCACTCACTGAAATCAACGGATGTTAACCCCACGAGGTTTGTAGGCCGAGCAGCTAAGGCACAGTGTCAGTAGGTGCTGAGGAAACCAACGCATCGCGGACGCTATCGATTTGACGGCCATCAAGGGAAAGATTTTGACAAGGAACGTGTGCGAGCAGCGGGCCACGGACCGCGGCCACCAAAGAAAGATTATTGTCGTGACATCAATTGTGAATCGTGATTATCGTGGGGGGGTGTTCGTTGGGTCTTGAAAGTTGAGAGAATGCCTATGTTAATAAATTCAGTTTGGGAGTTCGTACTTCGTACTTGGATGATGAGTGGGAGACCTAAGCTTTGAGGATTCTATTCGGTGTGGTAGATATCCCTGTAATCGTAATCTTTGTATCTGCACAGCCTTTCGGTCGTGGAAGCCTCTCCCCCCTTTTGACCCTGCAGTTACTCCAGATTTGTCAATTCTCTTCTCATCCAGAAGATTGATGATTTCCTCTAGACCTATGAAGCATCTCTGTCTGATATCGCACCTCTTCCTAAATGAACGGGACGTAAAAACAAGCAGTCAGAAACTCTAGCACAGCCTATGTTTCGAATTAGGGATTGCTGCAATCGATATAAGCGCTTACATAACAATGGGTAATCCACGTTATTGCAATCTGAGTCTTTCAGGTCAACTTTAGGACATACTCAAAGTTTTGATCTAAAGTTCTGGAACCATTCCATTCACACTTGAAATGAATCTCATTCCATCCGATAACATGATTGCTCTTCTCACGGCTGAAGGCTTGAGACGAAGCAAAATATAACTGTGATGAAGCTCTTCGGCTTTAAGCACCCGTCATATTCGTAAGGTGGTACTTTTGAACCGGTCATGCAATTTTGGTAGTCCCCTTCAGACTCGGCTTCCGTAGTTGGCATTTAGGGGAACCTTAGTACAAAACCGGTAGGTACTGTACCTTCCAACTTACATCTTCATAATTATCCTATGGATGTCAATGATTATCAACACTGATCTCAAACCTATGGACGGCTTATCTATCCCAATCGAATCGTTGTCGCTGTCTACAATGCCAGTTCTTGTCGAAAGGTACCTTTTTCTCTCCTCCAGATCATTCATTAGACTGACTAATTTGGTCTGAGTCCGTCCTCATTCCGCCAAAGTCGTTACTTCCCGCAATAACTATTAGCTTTTGCGGTTTTTAAACAGCAGTGGCGCAAGGCGTCTGTTGTATCCACTCTCAGGTGGCATTCACTGTAACGTTAGAGGTGAAAAACTCGAACTTCTCGAAGTATATATATATATATATGTAGTGTAAATGCCACTATCACCGTCTCATCGCTTTCTCCCCCAAGACATTCACGGCCTTGATATTGTAATTTAGACAATACGAAATGCTTAGATATTCATGCCATTTTTCTTTAATTTTATTGACAGGGGGAAGTGAAATCTAAATACCGGTTGTCTTATATTAGAGTTTTTATATCAAACTATCTTTTTTGCTGGGAAGCATATTTCGTCTGTTTTGCTAATCGCTGGCTACCTACCTGTATACTTTCTATAGCTGTATTATTATAATTATAATTATAATTATAATTATAGCTTATTCCGTTAGAGTTTGCTTTTCTAGCTTTCTCAGCTCGGAGCTGCAGTGACCAACCAACCTTAAATTGATAAATTACTATAGTACGGAGTTGTTTGTTAGTAAATACCTACCTAGTACCTAGTACCTACTACCTACTACCTACCTTCATCGGCCGGTAGGGAGAACCATATTTACATGGCGTTAAGAAAATAAACAGCCTCTCTCTATCTCTCACACAAGTCAACAAGCACATCTTGGCACCAGCAGATTCATCCTTTTTTTCTTATCAAGGGAGAGAAATCTTAGAGAAAGGGAACAACCAAGCCGACAGGAACAAAAAGTTTCAGGTTTCAGCGAGGGAAGGGAAAAATAACAGGAGAAAAATACAACAAACAAAACTCGACCGCATTCGTTCCAAGTCTTCATCCGTCTCTCTGTCAGCGCGATCAAAAACAGCATCGGAAAACTTTCACTTCATTTAAATTTTATTATTCTTGATTTTTCTTTCCTTTCATTCTTGTTAACAGCCTCCTCCTCTCCCTCACACACACCTCCCCCTCTCTCTATCTCTCTCTCACGATTTCTAATGCTCCATGATCCACGACCCACGTATTCCAGGGATTATTCAGTTCAGGGAACCACACACAGGATCCACCAATCCACCAATATCAAATACGTTGTTCCGTAAACTGTTGACCAATCCGACACGTTTTTTATATGCCTAGCACACACGAATTAGACCTTTAATAAACCACAAATCACGCCAACGCCTGCTACGCCTACTATACTACTACGCCTTTTTTAATCCTCGCAAAGTTCGTAACCTCCGAACCCCATCAGCAATCCAAAATCCAATTTTCAAATCCACCTTAATAAATAATCTACATTCTTTTTTTTCTCTGCTGTTTTAGCAGATCCAATTATTCACGGTCCCAATTTCATCCAATCCAGGTCTATCGAGAAAAAAAAAAGACTCAGTTAAGAAATCGGTCTCTTCAGGCCTTTACGCTCGTTTTTAGCAACAAAACTAGGATTCTCGAAAATAAACCTCACATCCCCACCTAAGCCGCCTCAATTTGGCACCGAGACAGGGGAGATACAATACTGCTGGGAAAGCAATATACAATTTCACCATTAGTTTTGGCATTCAGTTTAGAAGTGACTCGGTATCTTAAAACGAACCAGGGGACGGCAGAGTGAGCTGCTTAATCTCGAACTTCGTTCAATACTAGACCACCCTTGGTCAGGATGGCTCCCACTCCTCCCCGTTTAAGAATTCTATCAGGTTTGTCTAATGCAAATGTCCTTTATTTTCCACTCCACTTTTATATCGCGCTAGTTGAACACCCATCTCCCGTCAATATCTTCATTTTTCTTGTTGTCGTGGTTCACCGTGTGCGATTTCGTGCATTTTCTACATCGTCGCCGTCAAAATGGGAGGCAATGAACTAATCAGTGTGTGTACAGTCGGAGGGAATGCTGTCTCTGCTTTCTTGTCCTGGAGGCTTCAAGCCACCAACGCTTGCGATGTGACATTGGTGTGGAAATCTGGGTTTGATGCTGTCTATCAATACGGGATATCATTCAAGTATGTCACCGCATCAAATTCATCCAAGGCAGTCAACTGACCCTTCCCCAGATCTACTTCTTTTGGCAACGAACGATTCAAACCACGGCATGGTATGCTATCCGTTACCCACTCCAAAAAAAAAATCAAGCGAATACTGATTCATCATATCTAGTTGTCCGCACTCCCGAAGAAGCCGCTAGTAATAAAGATGGCCCTTTCGACTACGTCTTGCTTTGCGTAAAAGCCCTACCAGATGTATACGATCTCGCGGCGGTCATCGAATCGGTCGTCACACCACAACATACATGCATATTAGTCAATACTACACATACGCTGGGTGTCGAGGCTCATCTCGAATCGAGGTTTCCAAGTAATGTTGTATTATCACTTGTCTCAGGAGCTGAGATAGTGCAATTGGGAGCAAGCGAATTTGAGCATAAAGGTTCTACTGAGATATGGGTTGGACCGGCGACTAAGAACCCTTCGATGCCTAGCACTATACAAGGAGATATGGCTGAGGCGTTGGCGATGACTTTGAGTGGTGGACAAGTAGACTGTCATGTTTCTTCGAATATAATGCAACAACAGTTTGAGAGGATGATTGGGTAAATTTCCATGGAAGTTACTTCCGAGCTGAATTCCGTGCTAATATTCATTCCCAGACCTATAGCTTTTCATCCACTGAGCGTAATATTCGAGACGCCATCCCACGCTGCGTTACTCGAGAAAGTTGGCGTGAGATCAATGATTTCGGAGTTACTTGACGAATTGGTCAATCTTGCTCAAGCACAAGATTGTTCATTTCCCCCGAACTTCAAAGAAAAGATTATGGAGGACATGACAAAACCTTCCGAGGCTAACAGTATCATGTACCAAGACTATGCTGCTAAGCGACCGATGGAGGTTGAGACTTATCTTGGATCTCCTATAAAACTTGCTCAGCTTGTTGGAGTCAAGGTACCTCGCATAGAGACTCTCTACCCGATCCTCCACAATCTCAACATTGTCAACCAACAAAGGAAAGACACCGGCCTCGCTCCCCAGCCTTCTCCTTTGGCTCCTCCCATGAGGATGTCATCTGCACCCCCTCCTAGACCTATGATGAATGGAGGTCCACCGGGAAGCGCTGGTAGAGGTAGAGGGCGTGCACCATCCATGGGTCCTCCGCCGGGTATGCGACGCGGACCAGGCGGACCACCAAACGGTTTCGGCCGACCCCCAAATGGATTCCCCCAATCGCGAAATCAGTCGAGGCGAGGGTCTCTAGAAGGTAATGATCTCGAAGAGTTTAGTCACTTGGTCTTGTATGATGATATTCCCGAAGGTGGAGAAGCACCTTATCCTGCTGAAGCTGGCGGTGGTGAAATTGCTCTAAGAGAGCGCGAATTAATACTTAGACAACGGGAGCTTGCTCTTCGGGAGCAGGAGATGCGCATGCGTCAGGGCGGAGGCGGAGGTCCCCCCAAATCTCGTCGAGGCCCATCTACACCTTCGGTGCGAAATGGGGGATTCGACGACGACGATGATGATGACTACTACGTTGATCCTGCAGATGCTCCTCCGGTCCCTCTCATTGATCCCGACAATTTTGACATGATGAGCGTTACATCACGACGAAACCGCGCGAAGCCTGGGCCGACTAATAAACAAATCCGTGCTAATCCCGAATATGATAATGGTCCTCCTCCTCGTCGAGGCGGTGGATTTATGCGTGGTAACCTTCCTCGAAATCGTTCCAGCGCGAGAATAATAAGCCAAGTACCTGGCTTACACGACAATATAATGGATGATCCCTTGATGGCATATTCATCCGATCGATATGGTACTGTGGATCGACGGGCAATGGGTATGGATTCCAGGACCAGTTCTTTGACAGCTGCTCGATTGGACGAGTTACAGTACGGATCATCTGGTCCACCTATCCACGGGCAAGGTGGTCCATATCCAACGGCAAGGCGAGCAAGTCAATCACCGGGGAATCCATATAGTCCGCAAGCACAGAGAGCAAATGGGAGACCTTCGCCACCGAACGGGTATATGGGAGGGCCTATGAATGGCAGACCATCACCTCCAGGGGCTATGAGGCAGCCTGCACCTCGGCACCCACCGGGTCAGGGGAATATGGTTGCGCCGCAACAGGTTGAGCAATATGCTGGGGTGAGCGCCCTCCATCCACCAAAAGGTCCTATGAACGTACGAAGTCTGACCGGAAGTGCTAGCGCTAGCGCAGGTAGTGGTGACAGCGGCGCAAGCGCCATCCTCGACTCCGAACCATCTGCAAACAGCAGTCAAAGTAGCCTCGGGCCACGTCCGCCCATGGAGGTGAGGTAGATTCAAAGATAAAGCTAAAAGTTACTTGATATTTGTCATATTCTTCTTTAGATGACAATGACATGCCTTCAGTTTATTTGATTCAGCGACGAATTTTTTCTGGATCGATGGCCTTTACCTCCTTCATCTGCATATGCACCTTATACCTTCTTTCGAACTTCACTTTAATGGCTTCGACTACTTCCAGACGTCTTCAAAATTGCAAACGGCTGCTTCTCGTGGGGGAAATAATGATGAAAATACACAATTAGATTTTGGTGGGATTTGAATGAGGAAGCATCGTTGTTTCTACGTTTTCCGGTTGAGGAGGGATGAGTACATATGCATGTGCATGGCGAGATTCATCGCGCACAAGTTTTGTTTTTCTTTTCTGGTAATATTGCATTTGGGGTGGCGTCTTGATGTCTGCATATAATTTCTATTCTCAATTTTCCCACAGTTGCATTGGGATAGCTCATACGAGTGAGTGACTGAACAGTGTTTTACCTCGTCTATCCTTCTTGATAAGTGGATTTGTTGGTGGGAGCAATGATGGGGATCTTCTTTAGTACATGACAGATAAAGGCTTTTCCTTCCTTATTTTACTACTTCACTTACTGGCTGGCTTTGACGGGAGGAAGGATTGTGTTCGGCACTGTGTATCAGTCCAATCTTAAAATGGTGGAATGGATGAGGAAGCTGGAAAAGTTCTCATCTCACGGCAACTGAAGATGGAGAAAGACAAGTGGAGATGATGGTTATGAGATATCTATTTTGTTGGTTGATTGCTAGATGGATGGGACGGGTATGGGAAGGGATGGGCGGTGTTGTATAGATGGATGGATATGGAGGGCGGCTTAGGCGAATTTTCATAAGGAGAGTTGGAAGACCCGATGGAATGCAAGGCTAGCTTTGGGATGGAACACGTTACTATCTAGATAAATCGGGATGGAAGGGCGAGGAAAGATTAAGATGGGAAGTCCGGAAAAGCAGAGCTAGTTAGTAGTCAGTCAATCATTTCTGGGAAATAAATACGAGAGATAATTTGGAATTTTGGGTGTGTTTCTTGTTTTTGTATTTTGTATTTGTGTCTTTTGTCTTGTGGGTAATGTTTGATGAGTTAGTGAGCGAGAGATATGTTCACCAGCTTCCCTGTCGCATTTAGCTTCTACGAAATCAAATGGAAATGCAAGTGCAATATATCATATATTAGATGAATAACTACCTACCTACCCTACCTACCTACACATACCTAACATAACATAACATAGCAATCCCTTTCCATACCAAATCAGATCAAATCAAAGAATTAATAGCTTCTCTGATTAATGATTAATGATTAATGATCAATGATTAGTAACTAGTGACTAGTGACCAGTGACTAGTAATCAATCTTTTCAATATGATTCATGATTCATGATTCATGATTCTTTCATTTTCATCTTAATGATTGAGTAGGTGGGTGTGGATGGTGTGTATATATTTTGGGGCGGGTGGTGAGGGGGGGAGAGAGGGAGAAGGGGAAAAGGGGGGAGGGTTGATGGGTTGGTTGGTTGGTTGGTTGGTTGGTTGGTTGGTTGGTTGGTTGATGGGGAAGTGGGTGGATGGATGGAAATTTGAGATTTGGTGTATGGTGAGTGAGGTGTGTTAAGGTATGTTAAGGTATGTTGATATTTGGATGGGTGGATGGGATTATATTTAGGTAGTTGTTGATAAGTAATTGTCAAATATGCATTTTGATTATTGTTTGTTTGTTTGGGCGGAAAGATGGGGGTGAAGATGATGGAGATGAAGAAGATGGAGTAGAAAGAGTAGGAGGAGATGGAGTAGGAAAAGATGGGGCGGAAGGAAATGATATAAGTTATGGGGAGTAATGTATCAAAGTGAGGTATCAAAATGGATGGGTATTGGTTTTATAGAACATCTTATAGATGAGGAAAAGAAGGAGGGGTGGGAATAGAAAGGAAGGTACGTAATGGGAGTGTAGAATGGTAAAATATGGGGGACTTTCTGGATATGAATTTGGAATAACATGGATATGAATGTTGATGGATCATAGAATATGTATGTAGATTAGCGATCACTTTGCTGGAAATGAGGTTATCACGAATCAGCTCACCAACTCAGTACAGTGAAATCACCGGAATGATGTTTTCATACCGGACGAGGTTTCCAGTTTGTATATTTATCAGATAATGAATGATGGAATAATGGAACGTGCTCGTTAAAAATGGAGTATGTTGATGAATCATGAGATGAAGTTGAATGCGGAATGGACTTAGAACATGGGAGTTATTGTCGTGGAAGAAGAGAGGGCAAATAAGTCCACAAGAAGGGAGAGAGACAGAATGGATTTGTCAGGAAAGAAGCTGAAGGAGAATCTGTCATATGTGCAGCATTTTGGAGGAAGGAGTGTTTGTGAAGAATTATCTTCTATTGCTTTTTCATCTTGACTACTTTGGATACGGTGCTTCCTTTTAGTGCGGGTCAGGTTGTACTTATACCAACTTTCCTCTAAGTCCTGACGATTGTGATATCATGATAATTTTAATTTCGGGGTGTTAGAGCTAAATTTATTGGGAACGGTGTATTATTTGTGCTGTTGCTAATTCGTTCATCGAAAATTTACCAGTTTTGCATTCCTCTAAGCTCAGTATTAGAACATGGATAGGAGAGGAGATGACGGGGGAGAATGGGGAGGTTTAGTTGCGTCTTCTGGTTGGGAGAAGAGGGATTAAGTACACCAGATGATGGTACGCTTAGATACACTTGTGAGCTACATTGAGATGTTCTGTGAGGTAAAGAAGTATGAGGAAGGGATATTGAGATTGTCAATAAGGTAGAGTAGGAAGTTGCTTTGCTTTGCTTTGCTTCGCTTTCTTAGTGAGAATTGTTGAGGATACCGAACTTTGAAAGGCGACTAGACACGCGGCTCGAGAAATAATAAGAACTGTTTATTTATATGAGAAGCTATGTACAGAAGTGCTTCATAAAGGTGAATAGATAATGTACTCAAATGTACACAAAACCGAATTATGAGAGATTAGAAGACAAACGAAAGCAAACGGACGAAAGTTGGCGAAGCGAGAAAGATATCAAAAATCTTGATTTCATATCATACGCGAGCTAGGTAGATAGTTATTAGAAAGATTCGATGATAAGCGGAAGGAAGCGGACAAGCGACGAAAGAGTCCATCATCCTCATTTCCATCTTGATTCTCTCCAGCATTCACTTTTATACTCTTTCATCGAGTGAACATCAAGTGAACTTTAGGCATGAAACAAGTATACAGGTAGAATATACCATTTACGTCTAGAGGATTCAGATAAAGCAAAATACCGTCCGCAATCATATGGGCTACTTAATTCTATCAAGTCCAGCTACCATTGACAGAAATCAAACCTCAGACACTACTTGCTTAGAGTTCAGAGGACGGTAAATCGGTATCAACTGTATCTCTTGACCGCAAAGATCTTCCCGACACCCTCCGATTATTTCGATCCAGCAAATAACTTGTCCAGACCACCTCCCATAGTTTCTTGAAGTCAATAAGTAGTCCCTTTTGATCTTCGTTTGAAAGTTCCATCCTCACAATTCCATGCACGTGATTATTCAATCTTTGAACCACTTCCGCCGCCCAATCATTCACCGCTTCGAGACCTTCCGTATTCAGTTCGAATCCCATTGAAGATATCAAGATCTCTCTTGCTAGACATTCTACACGACCCTTCCATTCCACAATCTCATTACTGATCACTTCTAGCCGACTATTGTCAACCCTCCTTGTGACATAGTTGATCATCAAGCTCTTGAGCCGATTTCTCAAAAGATAAGTTTGCTCCACAAACATGAGTAAGTCGTGTGGTGGCTCGGGAAAAATGTCGGTGTTGTGAAAATATGGTGTGAAGCCATACTTGTGTCCTTTGCACTGAGGACAAGGAGGAGCTATCGTTTGTTGAGATGGATGTGATAGTTGAGAAGCTGATGAGGGTTGAAGAGAAGATGACGAGCCATTGACTGGTTGTATTCCGGGCATTGGGGGAGTTGAAGCGATTGTTGATGTTCCATCTGGCTCATATAAGGAATTTGCAGGAGAATAGAAAGATGTAATCTCGGCTTGAGAAACTCGTGTTCCCTCTTTAAGATAATGACAAGGATCATAGACCTTCGTCAAAGAAGAAAGTTCGTGTCTATGAGGAGGTGATGGTGGAAATTTGAGAGATCCGAGACTTGAAGCCGTGACGTGTTCAGACAATGGAATGTTCATGGTAAAAAAGCGTAGCCGATGTAAATAAGAGAAGTTTGATTTACTTGAGTAACTCGTTTTCGAAATATCGTTCGTAATTGTAACAATGATTGTAATTGGAAGGAAGAAGCCTTATAATTTCAAGGGGAATGATTCTGTTAAATGTGTTGTAATATCAATTCAATCGACGTATGAAAAGCAAAAAGAGAAAGAGAAAGGGAAAAGAAGGTGCAATTTTTGAAAGAATGAGAAGGAGAAGAGTGATATGAAAGCAAAAGGAAAAAAAAAACCTGCTACTGCTCTATTTGGCGAATTAAACCTACTTCATGAATTGTGAAAAGGTAAAGAAGTTTGATCGAGATTGTCTTTCAAGACAACATTATAATATTGATTATACTCTTTGAAAAAGAGTTTGTTATGTATGTTTATTAGAAAATTGAATACAACAAGGACTTTTCTTCTTATCACCCAGTGAATGATATTGGTGTCGCGTGGTGTCGTGTTTCGTATGAGGAATCTTCATCGTTAACCAAAAAAGAAGGCGGTATATCAAAACACGTGGCAGAATTATATCACTTTTTTGATTTCAAGACCTCCACCAATATATCAATCATATCACAGCGCGTTGGAATCTAAGTTAAGATGGCACCCGAGATGGCTTCAAGACCTGCTGCTCCGAATAAGCGCAAAGATCCTCCACATCCATCATCTAACGGCAGGAATGATTCAGGAAGAGGTCGAGCCATGAAGCGCAATAAGACACTGGATGCGCGATCAATAATGACTCAAGCGGCCGACGCTGCTCTCAAAAATGGAGACCTGGACCTACAATCATTTCTGAATGCGCGGGAATATGAAATAAAGGCATTGGAAGATGGCATGCAAAGATCAAAGGGTGCCTTATCCACTAGAGCATTTCAACAAGTACCGCGGGATATGAGAAGAAGAACAGCAAGTCATAATGTGAAGAGGGTACCAAAACGATTACAAAAGAGAGGTGCAAGAGAGATGAAAGAGGACAATACACCGACTGTCAATGCAAACAAGAGAAAACCGGGAAGTTCAAGGGGTCACATTCGTGCAGAAACGGCTAAGAAATTAGGAATTTTGGCACACAAGAAAAGACTTGCTAAAGGTACAACTAATGCTGCAGGAATCACAACTAGAGCTGCAAGACCAAAAATACGGAAAAATGCATTGAACAATCCTCCAAAACCCTCATCGAAGTTTCGAAAGCGACAAATTCACAAAACATGGTTACCTACTCATTTATGGCATGCAAAGCGGGCGAAGATGACAGAACCCAAGGAGCCACTTTGGAGGATGGCTATACCCCTCACTTGCACAGAAAAATCATACAGACCAACACATAGAGCAGGAGGAAGCAGAGGGGCTGTAGCTTGGGATATGAGTTATACGAGTACTATTGGTCTTAAGGGTTCAATTGAGTCTCTTAGAAAGGTTCTTTTAGCCATAGGAATACCGGAGATGGATATAAATACACCAAGGGGTTCAAAATGGAGAGCAGGCAGGAGAAGCTGGAACGGGTGGCTTAGCAGAGAAGTGAAAGAACAAAAACTACAGATTGGCCCTGCCGTCGCGTTTTGGGATATTCCTGAAGATGTCACAGATAGCAATGCTACCAATGTATCGAAGAAGTCAATGAGACAAGTCTTGATCAGAATACATCCTTCTGCATTCCTTGAGACGTGGACTGAGCTTCTGCGCCTATCAAAATTGCAACATCCTGCCATTCAGCTTGAAGACCTCCGTTTTGAGATCGGAAGTATCGAAATAACTGGTCCTGGTTCAACAGAAGCTTTAATTGGTATACTTCATCCATATAACCAATCTGAAGATGATAAAGAACCACATGCACAAACATTTACTTCATTAGCTGGTGTTACCAACCCTGCCTCTTTACCTACAAATTCTATATTATCATTCTCAATCATGGATCCTAGACTTCGCTATCCACCTCGCAAAATCGAAATTCCAGATTCATCCGATGAGGAGGCTAATTTTGATTTAGCGGAAATGTTATCTACTTGGCCAGCAGATAAGTTACCGGCTTCATCACCTCTTTTTGATCGAGACATGCGATACAAAGCCACTCGTCTTCCTTCGCAGAAAGCCTTGAATCGTCGCAAAACCTTAGCACCACCAGGCACTTTTCCTTCCATTTCAGAACGTGATCCTTCTATACCAATCATGCTTCTCACATCAAGAATGTCACAATCATCAACAGCACAAGGTAGCTGGACTCTTCTCGCTCCATGGAAATGTATACTACCAATTTGGTATGGCTTGATGCATTTTCCTCTTTCGTCTGGCGCCAATCCTCGTTTTGGAGGTCTGCAAGAGTTGAGACAATCACATTTTGAGCATGGAGTTCCATGGTTCCCAGCTGATTATCCTGGAACCAATGCTGGCTACGCTTGGGAGGTCGAGCAAAGGGAGAAGAGGAAACGAGAATGGGATAAGCGACCAAAGGGCAAGAGAGTCGAATGGAAATCTCTTGATCTCGGCGGTGGAAGGAAAGGAGAGCTTGGATTGGGCTGGGCATGTGATTTTGAGAAAGTGGTTGGGCTGTCTACACTACCCGATAGTGAACAGGGGAATTCGAGTACGGGTGGTGAGCCAGAAACTACCGGTGAGCCCAAGGATAAAGTCGTTGAGAATCCTTTCTATCAACTCTCCAGCAAGAAATTCTCTTCTCTGCTTTCATCTCCCAAGGGGGATCTCCCAGCACCAACAGAACTTACCACTATCCGCCTCACACTTTTAACCCGCGGTGTTGCCACCCCAACCGCTCGTATCTACCGTCTTCCAGCCGAGCCAACCGCGAGCGAAGATTCCATAAACTCCACTTCTACCAAACACCCCACCCTCCATCAGGAATGGCTTTCCCTTGTCCCTACACCCATAACCAAGAAACCACCACCCAATCCCAAAGCCAAAGATCTCCGAAACATTGGTAAAATACCACTAAATACAGCACTTCCACAACGCGTCCAACTACTCGCAAAATCCTTATTGCAAAACCCACCGTTAAAATATCCAAAGGAGAAAAATGATTCGGATAATCATCCTATGGTTCCTCATGAGGAGGATCTTATTGGTTTTGTTACTACTGGGGAATATAATTTAGCGGAGGGAAAAGGTGTTGCTATTGGGGCTGTTTCTGCGAAGGAGATCCTGGAGGGGGTGAGGAGTAATGGGTTGAGGGAGGGCATGTTGTGTATTATAAGGAATGCGGGGGAGACGGTGGGGAGATTGGCGAGGTGGGATGTTGTTTGATTGGTGTTTTGTATGATGGTCTTTGTTGTATTCTAGAAGCGAGGAGGAGTATACTTATGCTTTCGAAAACGAACTACAAGCATTGAATACCTATTGAAGCATCGAAATATTATCAAATGTAAGCCTTTGATATAAATCCTCCATTCTTAAAGTATGGAAAGTCGGTATCCCATTCAATCATCAATCTATTATCAAAATCACATACCCTCAATTCATCCCCCCCATTGCGAGGCTGCCTTCCCCATACGAGGCAAGAGATATCAAAAATCCTTCAAGTAAGAAAGGACTAAAGTTTTACGAAATGACAAGACTATTATTTGATTTTTACCATACAAGAAGAAGTGGAATCATATATATACGACGATTAAATCAAATCATCATATTGATCGACTCAGTATATCTGTAAAGAATGTTAGTGAACTTATCTATTGATATGTAATCAATCTTACCAGAAGTGTTCTGGAGAATTCCGAGTCCATGTGTCTTGGGGGTAGGTATCTATGTTACGAGATAATTTTATTTGGTATCTGGATTTGAAGATGAGGATGAGGGTATAAAGGTGATGGATAAGTTTGAGGGAAATATGGTGTTGTGGGTTGCGAGGATAAGCTGAGAAGGTTTGGATGATTTTTTCGCTAATTATTGAGGAGGGTGTATGATGTTTTTATGTTTTTATGTTTTTTTTTGTATACGAGGTTTGTTTGGGGAAAAGGAGGAAGAGATGTGGAATTAGATGTGTAGATGGCGTTTTTTGGACATAGCTCATTGGTATAAAGTGGTTAAGTGGACAGCTGATGTTATATCTATATCCTCCCTCATGTAAGATCTTAGCTTTAGTTGACTTGATATCGGAGTCGATATATATATATATATTATAGCCTTATTCCCCCTCTCTAATGGAGAGCTTCTAGGTGTTTATTATATTGCATAGGGTATATGGGTTTGGAGCTTTTTGTATTCTGTTCTAATACGAAGGTCTAAACTAGCTAGTTGATTATTGGTGATGGTTATGATGCTGGTGTATGGACCATGGCTGATAATAACTTCCTCTCTGAAGCAAACTCGGATTCTGGATTAGTTTGGTAATAAAAAACTCGTGGTTCTTGAATGTGGAAAGGCTTTGATCGAGCTGCTGTCCAGATTGTTGGAATACTCTGGAGTCTGGACTGTTGAACGTCAGAGATGTTTGAGGAAAGATGTCGAGATATATGAGTAGATGAGCAAGTAGTTTTATTCTGCGAATACTAAGAAGTATGGTGATGATTCCTTCCTTTCCGGATTGCCTCATGTTTTAGATGTTTGAGGAATGAGGTTTGAGACTATCAGGATAAGTTGATATCTCCTTCCTTCTCTAATTGTATCATGTTTGACGGCTATTGTTTTGGTATTGGAATACAAACAGTTTTGTACGCCAACTTTCCATTTTATATCCTTCAACATTCATCAAAATTTATCCCAGTTTTTAAGTATTCAATAGCATTAATATGTCAACAGCACCAGTTCCAAATGTCAATATTGCTCTCGACAATTTCCTCTTCAACCCCGATTTTCCAACAGAATTACGCTTCGAAGTATTCGAATTCATCCCTCTCATAATAACAATCTTCGGAGATCCGCCACCTCTCTTGTTTGCCTTACATGGCACAGAATTTTATAGATTTGTGCAAGGAAGGTGCAGAAGACTTAACTTCTTCCTTACGAATGGGACGATTGAGAGGTTTCGAACGACTAATAATTCAAATGGTTTGGGGGATATCCAGTATTTGTATATTAGCAGCACTGAAGCTTTGTGAGTATTACAGTTTGGAAGTTAATAGTTATACCCAGTTGAATCATACTAATACATCCACGGAATAGCTCGACATCCGTAACGTATCATTGCCCACTTCGAGCACATGTGAGCATGTTCGCGAACAATTTCGTCGAGATCAACGTCGTATTGAAGTCTTCGCTCACCGATACCGAACCCCACCACGATTGGCATAACTCATTGTGTATGGTTGATCATGTCATTCAAATTGCGGCGAGGAGCACAGCGGAGAAAACGGTAGTGCGGCTCAGGGTTTTACCAGCGCCGAAGGACCGGTCTTTTCAGTCTCAAATTGAGGACGTGAAGTTCGAGAGCTGCAGAGCTCAAGAACGCTACACGGCTGGGAAGAGCTGGTCGGTGGGGAGAAGGGAATCCAGAGGGGTGGATCCGGTGCAGGAGATTTGGGTTTGGGAGGTGGTGAAAGATTCGATATAATGGTGTACGATAACTTAATATGCAGTATTAATTACACTTGGAACAATGCATTCTTTAAAATGGTCAAATAATTCTCTGAGCTTTACAGCCTTTCAAAAATTGCTAGCTGTCAAAAATTGAAAGTTTGAACCTGGGGTCATAATTCGGACTATTGGATACACTGAGTGAATTAATGTACGATAAAGTAGCAGAGATTTGATTCCACCAACATGTTGCCGGTCTCCCTACTTGTGAAAAATGAATTATATATCTACACCCGCGGTCTTTGAGTTTCATTCAAATATTGAATTTGTTGCATTTTCATATATCAGACGAGACATCCTTGATACAAATTGTAAAAAGTGACGGGCATTCTCTCTCCTTCATGAGATGAGATGGTGATAATGTCCTAGTCGGATACAATACTACATCATCCGAGCGGAGACTTCAGCCGAACAACAAGTTTGGAAAAGAAAAATCAAAGACTGAACATTTACTCAAAATGATGCCACTAACAATAACCAATATCATGGCGATATCTAGACTTCTATGAAATCCCACACAGTTCCCTCCCCATCCGTCTCCACCAACTCCGTGTCATCATTCCCAATCTTCATCTGCCGAAATTTATCCCCATGCAACATCAACAAGAGATGTCCACCAGAAGGGTGAGCTCTCGTACAAAACCATTCGTTCGCTCGATGGTGAGAAACCTTGCAATGGAATTTCCTCTTACCGTCATGGCCGAAAAATTGTCCCGAGACACAGTTGCAGAAACCAAACCACCCGTCGCGCTCTATGCATGTCCAATGACATCCACCTGCTCGGGGAATAGTGGGAGATACTTGGAGAGTTCCCTCTTTGAGCGTGATTACTCCACCATGGCTGCGATCTCGTATTATGAATGTCTTGCCAGCGTGGGGAACCGTGTCGTGGGAACGAGTGTGGGAAAAGAAATCTTCGGTCATGGCTGTGTGAGTAGGCGTATTAGAGCCAGTTGTGAAAGAAGCTGTTTCTGCAATCGCGGCGGCATTATTTTCTTCATACCCTATTTCCACTTCGGGGATGTTTTTGAGGAGGCTGGGAATATCGAGTAAGGTGAGATGTGGTTGCGTCGGGCCTTCGATCTCAATTCTCAATACATCTTTCCATGGTGTTTTATCTGGCAGATTCTTAGAGTCGAGAATCATGTAAATTTCTTTATTGGCCAGATACACAGCATTTGGCAGTTCACCAATATGAGTGAGAGATTTCTGAAATGCTTTGATGCTGGATTTTTGTGAAGCGGGTCGTGAAAAATCAGGGATCAATCTGACTGTGAAAGAGGTGATTTCGCTATGTCGCAGGATGATTTCTGTGGAAAATGGAGTACGTAACTTCCAATCTTCTCCTGATAACACATCACCACTAGAGAGATTGCCGGATATAATGAGATGCGGGAGTGATTCCTCGCGGTCAAGACCATGTTTGCGAAGTTTGGCGATAAGCTCCTTCACGTGCGGGTCCATGGGAGAGGGATTCATGTTGATAAGAGTCGTTTGTAGTCTTGGAGAAAGTCCAGCACGTTAAAAACGTCGAATGTGAACGTCGACTTTGACTACTTCAAAATAAAAGCTCCAGAACTCAGAAGAATCACTTCGTTCACTATGGCTTCTGAGTGTTTGTTCTTCTCTTTGAACATTATGATATGATAATAGTTGGATAAGGCTCTGTTTGCCTTGCCACGTGTGGCTGTGCCTCACGCACACTTGTGAAGGTTACATTGCATACTTATGCACTCCATCACTCCAATGAGGAGACTGATACATATTCCATTGGTGAAGTGATTGGTTAGCGGGTTGTTTAGATGTGAAAAATACTTGTGAGTGATGCCAGCTTGTACAGCTCGCTTAATAACCCAATCGCTATTCTAATCGTCGGATGATCTTCGGCGATTTTTAGAAGTATTTACTCTCTTGCAATGAAGAACTCCTTGAATTTTTGCTTCTTACGCATATACGAATATACAGTTTTCCTTTTTAAGTACTTCGTTTTAAGATCTGGAAGTTTGGCATATGAATGCTTTCTACCATGCTTCGTGTCCATTGTCCGTGGAGTTGTTCAGCGATAGTCACTGTTAGACACGAGTATCAAATCAGTGAAGGACGAACCTTTTTTTCTGCATCGAATGAGGTAGCCTGTTGAATAGTACAACTTGTAAAGTCTATCAACATGCCTGGTTGAACCCATGGCTTATTTTCTGGAGCAGAATCCAGAGGGAGGTTTTCCTCTCCAATACAATCACACAGCCTTCCGCCAAACTAGGATGTCCCGTTCAACCGTTTCATCTCGATGTATTGTTCTTTCTCTCAAAATAAATCATCCGGCTTTTTTGGATACAATGCAAAAGCGGCTTATATATGCGCAATCTCTAGAGGACCCAAACCACTTATGGCCTTCGCATGAGATACATGGCATATACCTTACGACCATGTTCATTGAGCTGGTAAAACGGCGGGGTTCGCGTGTTGTAATTGGTTAAAGCCTAACACAGCGTCAAACCAATATCATCGCAACTCATGCTGATACACAGCTTCTGATTGATTGTTCTATACGTGCTGAGATATCTTCTAGAAGCTGTTCACATTACAATAATCCTTCAACTTGAGGCTAGACAATCTGTGTGTCTCTACTAACATTGATGGCGTTCTTTCTCACTCCACAAACACAAATATAAGGGAACAAACCTTCCCATACCATTTCCAGCGTTCTTTGGCAACCAATCCGCAGTACAGATTGTTTTTTTGGATCAACAGATATTACTCAGTTTATAAAACCTGATCCCCAAGTAACCTTACACTTTCACAAATACAACTTCCAAAAAACTAAAATCTACCGCCACCATGTCGTCGCTCCACGACTCATTTACCTTCTTCTCAAAACTTCTTATTGAACTTCGCTTGATGGTGTGGAATCATTCCATATCTCCCCGAGTCATAAAAGTGCAATACATCATATACGGGTCAGAAAGTACCTTAGAGTAACCATACGCAAAACTCCTGTATCTCAAATGGCGTCCCCTCTCTACTCCTCGTCTCGCGTGAAGCTCAAGCTGAAGCTCTTCAAGATATGAACTGAGTTTTGAAACTCGTACGAAAGTTAAATCTTCCATATATTTCGACTATGATTTTGACACTGTTATCTTAGATTGAGAATCCTTTCGAAATAACCATGCGAGCAATTGCATGCATTCCGAAGAATGTCGTCGAATCAAACGCAACCGTATTTTGGATAAGACTCTACATTCTCTAGCAATCAACCACGAGATGCGGGATTTGTCTGCATTTACAGTGCTGGAAGAAGTTTCCATCTCGGGATGCTGTAGGTATATCAACTCAAGGTGTTTAGAAGACACTAGATCTCTAGTACACTTGTTAAAGTTAAGCGAATCATTGGAGGATTGTGATGCTGACCTGACGAATTGTCAATTGGTTCCGAAATTTGTTTTGTCTCAGTTGTGGTGATAGTTGCACAAACTCGAGGCATGTTTGATTTCGAGAGTGGAATGAGTGGGCTGCGGCGCTGGCTGGAACAAGGAGGTCACAGAAGGCTAGTTGGACGAGCATCTTCACAGAAATGTCCAGAGAACTTTTCTCGTTTTAGATGAAGACATAACACCTAGGCCTAGGTGGCCCACATCTGCCCAAACACTGGGATTGATAAACCGTATTGAGGAATTCTGCATTGAAAGTTGAGCTATCTGACATGCCATGTCATCTTACCTTTTCCTTGCGGATATTGGGATGAATATGGATCGATCGATGATGAATACGTCATGGTGACCAATCCAATGAATAAATGAAGTTGATGAACTCAATGATAAGACGGGAATAAAAATCCAAATTTTTGCTCTTGATCCCACTCGTCCAATCTCAAAGCTTTCCCTCCATCTTGTCTACGAACAACTTTTAACAACATGGAAGTTGACGTTTGTGAGTGTTTCACCGCCTTTTGGCAGAATATAAGTACGCAACCTTGACATCTCCCACACCTTGAAAACCACACTCTTCAGCGCAATTCTCGAAATACACTCTCATAGTTTCTTACAATTCATCTTGACTTCTCTCAAAATCATATCATCACATCCATAATGCCCAAAGAAAAGTCCGTCAATCCCGCACAAGCCCAGCGCAAAGCTGAAAAGGCAAAGGCTATCAAAAAAGGTACGTTCAATGCAGATGTTAGCTTGTGCAGAATATTAATATATATCCAGGCAAGGCCTCTCTACAAGCTCAAAAAAATGAACGACTCGCCAAAAAGAATCCACAACGTCTACAAGCCCAACTCGATGACCTCAAAAAGATAGAAAGCTCTGGTGGAAAACTCACAAGTCATGAACGGTCATTAGTAGATGGATTAGAAAAGGAAATAAAAGCTGTAAATAGAGCGCGCGAAGCTTTAGGTGATGCAGCCCCCCAGTTCTCACATTCGAGGGGTGGATTTGGTGGGGATAGGGGAGGAAGAGGAGGTTTTGGTGGAAGAGGCGGCGGTGGTGTTTTGGGGAAAAGGAGAAGGGATGGGGGGATGGAGGAGGAGAGTAGTGACTCCGATGTAGACGAGGAGGTTAAGAGGATACCGATGCCGAGAGATACGCCGCCTCCGTTTCCGAAAGAAGTGCTGGATAAATGGTATGCAGCGCGACGAGCACGATATCAGGCGCAAAATCAAAATGGCGAGAGGAGTGGAGGCACAAATGCAAATTCTACACCATTGGGAGGAGCGGATCGTGGGGATTTCGGTGGTCAGGATTCTGGAAGTGCTAAGAAGGTGCAGCAGGAAGTTAAGACGGTATATGAAGCGAAACCACAAATACGAGATTTAAGGAAGGAGGCTGTGGCTTTTGTGCCGGCGGCTGTGAGGGCAAAGATGCAGAAAGGGAAAGGAGAAGGTGGATTAATGGAGCCGGAAGAGATGGAAAGGTTGGAGAAGGAAGGTTATATTGCGGGCAGTAATGGGCAAAGGGAAGATGCTGGGGATGGTGGACAAATGAATGTGGAGATGGAGGAAGTAGAGGACGAGGATTATGCTTAGGTTGTATTGACAAGTATGGAGAGTATATATGTACGATACGTGATGGATGATACCCCTTTGAAATTGAACACAAAATCAATCTGTAACGCACTGCCCAAAAAAAAGGACAGTCAATGAAAACTATCGCACTCAAATCTCACGCAGTCGGAGAAATTGGAAAGTACTATACAAGTGTATGCAATCTGTAGTCAAAAAGGACTTACCACAACAATAAGATTCCGACGCCCAGACTGTTCGCAATATTCAGCGAAATGCAATGACTGTGCGAAAGTTCGGCATTGTCGATCTAGCCACGTTGAGCCATCGGATTTCATGGTAGGGCTACTTTCCTAATGCTAACAGCTTCTCATGGCCGCAACTGCGTAATCGGCTCAACGTTGGTGCTAAAACCCAAATTCGTGTGCAGCCAACCCAAGAATTTTCTCGATGTGTGCTAGAGCTTTCCTTTCTACTTATGCAGCATGTTAAAGAACTGGAAAAAGCACAATATTTGACACGTAGTCGGAGGGAATCAAGGCTACCTACTCTCATCTTATCCTTATTAGGAATCCTGTCCTGATACCTACTTTGGCATATCAGGTCCTTATGCTGGAGATCCGTCTGATGAGATAAGAGAGGAATATCTAAATCAATAAACATGTAGTTTGGAGGCTATTTATCTGGTTTTAGGAAAGGTTTAACTCTAACACACGCTGACACTCAGTCAGATATTACACACTCACATCGCATATCTCTCGAGGGAAACGACTTTCACATGTACCCCTCCACCATCCTCATCCCTCTCCACTATCTCGAGTATCATGTAATAGCTACTGTGTATCTCATACCAGACGTCAAAAGAATACATGGACGTCTATTTGCAGTATGATAATCCAGTAAAGACTGGTAGATAGGGCCCAGTTCTGCCTGAACTTTTTTGTTTTACTTTTACACGATAGATTCTTTACCTGTAACTGTTATAGTATTCTCTATGATTACATTGAATGCTAGCAACCAGCACCAAGTTTGTCTTTTGAAAAATCCATGTTGGCATCAGATTCATGGCCCAACAATTCAAGACATTCTTACCAATTTTGTACTCTCCTTGTTTCAAACTCGTTAAAATGTTACTCTTCAAATTCGGGTGAGCTTCCATTTTAGGAAATCATTGAGATATTGCGTGTCTAAGGGTTAGATAGGTCTCTTATCATTGATCGATATCTCAATATTTGAGGCACGAAATTCACCGTAAGGAGTAATCTTGTGTCTCAAACTCTAAACTTTCTGATCCCCTTTTGGTATTTACTATTTTACGATCTTATATTTATATCCCCACTCACCTTCTGCTCATCCTTCTTACAACTGCTCTGTATCATGTTCGTAGTGATTTGATAGTCCTCTGGAGATCCGTAACTCACGACTGAATCAATGTGTCCAATTATCCGGATTAGTAGGCTGGATGTGAAAGTTTCTATTGTTTGAACTATTATAGGTCTTTGGAAATGATTTACTCACTTACATGAAATGAAAGTCCAAATGTTTTGGATGTTCTACATGATTGAATGTTTACAAAAAATGGAATCTTTCAAATGTTTTGAATGTTCGACATTATTTCAATATTCGAATTCATCTCAATATTCAATATTCAATCATTTTAATGTTCAACATATAAAATAGTTTCATTATTTGAAAGTCTTCTATTGTTGAACTGCAGTCTGGGTTATTGAACACACTAAACTGAATATATATTTTCCAGTATACCTTAAAAAATGCTGCTTATTATCGGTCTTCCGTTCTCTGGTTTTCGAATCACGTATTCTAGTCCAACCTCTGAAAGTGATGTGACAGCAGCCAAAATGAGATGACATGACTCAACAATACTATCCCTTGAAACTTCACCCAGCCTTCATTACTTACCTTTGTTTCTTCAAATATTATCGGCTTTCCGAATGCAACGGAATCCTTGAATGTTACATGCCCGTTATCCTAATGGAATGTTCTGCAAACTAGGTAATTGCCTTGCATGCTCTTAGTATCTTAACTGCAACTGTCACCTGCTCAGACTGTAGTTATAGACCGAAGGATTCAGCCTTGAATACATAAGTAGCCTCTGGAGTATCGAATCACGAGTACTGTAACACCTATCAGCGCATGGAGACATGATTTTCAGATCATTTGAGACGAAAAATGGCCTCGCCAGAAAACTGGACGATCAACAAGCATTTGTTTACTCTTTCTCAAAGAAATCTTGCCAAATCAACATTAAAACATGGAAGCAAAGCAGATGAAGGACTGCTTGCTACAGCCGAGTATCATGATTTTGGCATAACACCCGCTGCTTTGACTCTGCGCGTTTTATATGCATACACTATTGCTATATTATATCCAACACAAGATTTCTAGGCTGCTCACTTACTTCTAAGAAATCGGTACTTTTGAGAAAAAATCGCCAAGGACAGAACGAGCAGTAGAATAATCCCTCAGAAAATATAAACAAGACATTCAGGAACGAGCAATTGATATATTCTCCAAAACACATGATCAATTTCAACACTTATAGAACTACCAGGCGATGCGTTCTTGCAGTCCGATTTGAGAGTGGCTTGGATTTGGTCCCAAGCCTTGCCAAATAATAATGTTCTCATATATGACTCTAGGGTTAAGAATTGATATCGGGGCATCAAACACTATATAAAGGGTTGTCCGGCCTCGCAACGCTTAAAATGTAAATTCATTGCATATATAGATTATAATTTCAAAGTTGCTAACGCAGGGGATGCTATTCCAGCTGCATGTGTCTCATAATAGTTCACCATAATCTACGGAGGTTGAAAGGGTAAGTATTGTAGGCCTCATTTTTAATAAAAGTTACTATTTTTAAAGATTTTAATACTGCTTCATGCCGGAAATGAGGCCACCATAGGATTAGAACCGAGGTCACGTGATCATAATGGTGCACAGACCATATTTGGGGATAACCTCAATTCTATTCTTATTAGAATAATATATTCTTAGTTTAATTTATATAGTCAATAATATTATTATTTCCTGTATTAAAAGTTAATAGATTATGAGATCTGGTTGTATAGTAATGATTAGAAAGCAAAGCAAATCGAGAAAGGATTAGTATAGTTAATAGGGGTGAAATAAAATGAAAATTAGAGTTTTCATATAGTGTTATTGAAGTAGAATTGAAATATGATAATATAGTTTATAATTCACAATATTACAGGCTAAAGCGGAGAGCAGTCTGTATAATGCTGATACAGAATTATAATAGAGGTGAAGAGCAAGTTTGTATAGTTATAAGAAAATATATTATAATACGATTTTATGAATTTTCTTATTGTTTTATTTTTATATTTCTTTATTATTCCGAATCTATTTACTATATATTTTTTAAGATTGTTTTAAAAACCTGAAGATTATCTTTGATATTCATCAAATAGTAAGAAACTTTTATAATATCGGAATCAAATAATTCTTCGAAGTTCGATCAAAATAATTATGAGCGATAATTTAAATAAATGAAGATATAATTGAGAGAAAAAGGATAATTTTATATAATTGATCAAATATTAGACGAATATATATAGATTGTAGGACCCAATATAGTATCTGCTTACGAAATCAATGGTTGTGTATATTATAATGTTGAATTGAAATCGGAATATTTAAAGGACGAAGTGAATGTGTTATTATATATTTGTATAATATTTAATGATGATAATGAAGCCCTTACCAATGAATATTCAACAATATATATACTCTAGAGATACTTTAAATCAAAATATACTAGAGTCAATATAATTATAATCAATATGTATATAATAATGATTTAAAACTTCAAATTCCAATCCAATATTCATCCTAATATAATTATTATCGAAATCTGGAACAAATTGAAAGAGTATAAAAGGAAATTAGGAATTATAAATGAAAATTATCGATCAATATATCAAGATACTGTTTTGTTTTTGGTTTTAATATATAATCTTTTAATCGATTATCAAGAAATAGTGGATATATTAGATATTCAAATCAATTTTAATATCAATAATAAAATCAAGTATTTATAGATTAAGGAATTTTGTTTTAAGGATAGATCAAAGTTAATATAAATTGTGAAAGGATTTAGATATACTTTTCGATATCAAGAATCAGATTTCGAAATCCTAAATAATGTTTGTGATCTGTATTAAAGGGAAGATCATTATATATAAGACTATCTGTATTTAGTATGAGCTAATAAATTCTTTTATAATTATCTTTATTATTAAAGGAGAAGGGGATTATCAAATCCGAAGAAAATTCATTTCAATAAGAAAGACCAAGTATATCTTGCTAATAATATCTTTGAATCAGATTCCGATATTGAGGATATAATGGAGGAAGATTGTAATTTGATAAAAGAAATCATTGTCACGGAAAGCCTTGTGATCCCCTGTATCTTATAGAGGATCAAAGCGTATGCTTTCCAATCGGAATAAAGGATCTACTAGCCCTTACCAATCTACCAATTGATAAGATGATCCTGATATCCTAGTAAACAGAGATCTAGCCTAATTAAGATGCATATTGGCTAAATAACTACTCATTTGTTCTATATATACAATTCTTGATTTATATAATCAAAGGCAAATCATTCAATTCTTTTATTTTACTAATCATATATACCACCTATTCCCCGATCTTTGAAAGTACTTTGCAATTATATTATCCTGTTATAATTATAAGCCTAATAGTTTTTAAATCTATATAACTTTCTATTCGATAATTACTAAATACTCAAAAGATCATTTTTAAAATATTATTTCTATTTTATTTATAATTCAATATTTATATCAATTTAATTATCTTTATTCAATATAGCAAAAAATTAAAACGATTTTCTTTTTATAATTTATATTCAATAACCGAAATAATATCTACATTTGAAAAATAAATATCAAATTCAAGAAATCTAGGATTTAATCAATCCAAAAAACGACCTGCTTGTTTCTATATCAATTATATCCATTCCAAACTCCAATTTGACAAATGAATTTATTTGTGTTCAAATCGATTGGTTTTTAATCAAATTATCTGTTTTACTTTCTGTTATCGATTTTCAAGTTAAATATAATCAAAAGAAACAAATTCAATACCAAAAAGAATTCTCAGAATATCTTATAGCGATTCAATCCAAAGAAAATACTAATAAAGATATGAAGATAAAAGATTCTGATAATAATATATTGGGATTTATTCTTAATAAACTTATTACTCTACTCCCAATCATCTTTTAAGAAATCTTTTTCGAATTTGCTTTTCTTCAATTAAAGTATCGATATCGATAATAAGAATATATATAGAATTATAAAGTTTTCTAAAATATTTATAAATGGATCGAATCATTAATTGATTAAATATATCTTATAAAATTATTCATTTTTAATTAGGATATTATAATTCTTTTATTCAAGATAATTATTAATGTATTCAAAAAAAAATTTGTATTTATAGTAACTACTATCAAGTTTGCAATATTATAAGAATATCGGTTTGTTCTAATACAAGTTTTATTTGGTAGAATCGATTTTATTAAATGGTATAAGAATTGGATTATAATCTATACCAAAGTTTTTATATACAAAATCATTAAGGTACAGAATAAAATCATTATTAATACTTTTCTACAAATTATTGATATTAGGATACTCTTAATCTAGGCAAATATTATAATTATATAAATCGAAATAAATAATTAGTTTGGATTATTCAATCTCTTATTTAAACAATTCGAAGATGTTTTTGAAAGATTAATCTTTCAGAATTTTATTTCTTTAAAAACTAAAAAAGAAGTATATTCTATATTTACCTTTTTTTAAAATAATAAAAAGTCTAAAAAAAATAAAAAGAATATTAATTCTAAAAACAATTAGGGGATCAAAAAAATTTAGGAATATCCTTACAAAATCGAATCTGAATAGAACAATGGAATTGATTATAGCTATATTATATATAATTGCAAAGCTATAAAATTAATACTCACCAGAAGAATTAATCCATTATTCAAAAGAGTATCCAATGAAAATGAGTTACAAATAATTAGGGATCGAGCAAGATCGTATTCATAGAAGCAGTTTCATTTTGATTGGATCAAAAAGAAATAAATGAAAAGTTCCATTAATTCTTCAGGATCTTCAATCAATATTGTTATTTTGGATGTTCGATATGATTAATTAGAGGTATATTTTACAATAATGAAAATATATTATCTATTCAATAATATCTTACTTGATAATTGTGGTATTATATATATCGTAAACGATATATCTTTATTAGATAATCATCGATATCGACCATCCGATCCTAATGATCTTGTAGAAATAGATACTTCTAGTTTCCAAGTTCTAGAATACAGGGTTCGTATTATCAAAGGGATTATTAAGAAAGAAAATTATCCTAATAATGATCTGATCTTGAATGATATAATATTTATCTCTGGTTTTTATATTAATATTGTTTCGAAAATTTGATTAAAGAAAGCCAGCTTATAGTTCTCAAAATATAATTATATTCTTTGTAAAAGAGATTACACAAATAGCATAATAGTTATTCAATATACTCATATTGAAAATCTTGTATTTTTAAAACACAAATCATTTTCTATTTATTCGAATACTTTTTTATTTATTTCTATAAACAATCCTTTTATAATATATTCAATAATAAACAGAAAAATAAATAAAGCATTCCATTATTCTTGTAATTCATCTTTTTTAAAAGAAAATATAAATAAAATATAATATAAATATTCCGGGTATTTGGAAAAGGAAATTTTTGAATATTTAATATTTGCAATACAAAACATCAAAATAAAAGGTATTATTTATTTCAATTGCACTAATTATATTCATATTTATATAAAGCAAATCATTTCTTATACTTCAAATAATCATTAGTTATCTCGATCTTTCTACAAAATCCAATAGGATCTTTTTGATTTCAACAAAAGATATAACAATACATTATAATTCCTATTAATCAAAGAAATATATTATAACAAAATCTTTTTATATTTAATCTATTACAAAATATATAATAAAGTATTTATAATTATTCAAAGCTTTATAATCTGGATTCATTATAAATATAGTTTAACAATTGTAATAATCAAATAGGATAATAATATATTTATTATTGGAATTATAAAAGCAATATTATTTAAGAAATAAATCAAACAAGAAGATATCGAATTCGAGCTATCTCTATTTCATATATATAAATCCAATAAAGGATTAGAATATACAAAATAAAAAATAATCACAAAATAAATAAAAATATAGATTATAATAAATTTATCAGATAAATTGTAAATAAAAGTAATACAAACTACTATTTATTTATATAATATAAATCCTTTGAAAATCAAATCCTTCAAATCGTTTAATGAAATACTCGATATATAATTCTATAATTATCTTTACAAAAATAATCCCTTATTTGTAGAGAAAATATTTAACGATCTTCATCCCAATTGGAATAGAATTTACAGATATAGATACTGAGTTTACCCTTTGAATAAGAATAAAGAAATTAGAATTAATAGGAAATAATACAAAACCAATCTTCGAATATATATTAGATATTTAATAAATTATATCCCAGGTATACTGATTTATTATATATAGATATTCAAATTCGATAAAATTATTATCATTTGAAATGTAATGTTCAATAAGGAATTCATTTATTATATAGATTCTATTAATCGAATAATCGATATTTATATTACAAAAAAGTTTAAATAATTTGTTAAAATCCTTAATTTACAAGATTATATTGAAATGGATAAAACGATTATTTAAAACAAGGATAATTATAAAGACTTCATTTATCTACCTATTTTTATAAATCGAAAAGTTTTTGATTTATTTATTAAATATATTTCAGATTTATTATCTACAAACAAATTGATCTCAAGGGTAGATACAGATCTGAAGAGTGATAATAAGAATAAAGAAATCGATCTAGGATTATTCAATCCATTTAATCTTTTAGATAGTAAGGATAAAGTATATAATAAAGATATACAAGTATCGGTCGATCTTTCCATTAAAGAAACTGGAGAAATCGATTCTTTTATTGAAAAGCAATTATATTTCGCAAATAAAGATATTAACGTTATTTAAAAAGATATCTGTAATAATAATACAAATCCTGATTTCATTGAATATATTAATATAAAAAATATAAAGTATAAACCTACTAATCGTACTATCAAAGTTCTTTGTAATATATACAAAAATAATTCAGAGATTATTTCAATCGATCAATTTTAATATTCTAAAAGGAAGTATATATATTAAAATAATCAATCAAAATATTCCATAAAAGAAATCCAATTATTATAAAGATTACTATACCTTATATATTCATTTAATCGATTTATAAAGGATTTACAGATTTATAATCTCGAATAAATACTTAAAAGAGTTTATATTATAAGGATTGAAATATTCAGAGTTCAAATCAATCCGTTTGAATTTCAATTATATAACTATCATTCAGAGTCATTTTTCTTTCGGGAGTCATTTAACTCTTATATCCTAAAGCAATCAATATATATACAAAGGCAATTATATATACAATAATATCATTAAAAAAGCAATCCCAATATTGATTCCTATATAGGAATTATTATATCTCAAAGAATAAATTCAATAGGATTATTTTACTTAAACAACTTTTATTTTATATTCTGATCTAATCAACAAAGAATAAATGATATAAAAAAGTATTTTCAATTTGTAACAATTTATAATATAATTATTATTAGAATTAAAGCAAAACCATTACTACCTTTTATTTGATCTATAATCAATAGATTACAAATAATATCATTTCTTCGAATTCATATATTTGTAATTCCAAAATTACCTTGTTTTTATTACCAATTAAAAGATCATTAAATAAAATATTGATTCAAATAGAACTACAATCTTGAAATTAATAATCTTAAGATTAGAAAAATCTAATATAAAATCGATTCTGGATTGGAACCTACAAAATCGATTCCTTTTTAATAAATGTTTATATATAAATATAATAATCAAGGTTTAATTATTTATTATTGTTTATATTTAATAATACAAAGAGATTTTTAAATTAAAAATATTATTGAGATTATTTACATTATTATATTAACAGATTGATTATTCCGAATCGTAATAATATTTATCATTAAATATGATTTCGAAATAAAGCAATATAATATAATCAACACTTTTATCAATGCTTTGTATGATTCTTTCAATATCTTAATTGTATATTATCTATTTAATGGATATAAGATCCTAAACAAAAATGTTATAATCGATTGAGTTTTGTATAATCTACGAGATTCTTTAATTATATAGTTTAGGGATTTCATTCGAATACTCGAAAAACTAGGATTGATATAATACAAAAAGGAATTGTATTTATATATTAATTCAAAGTATATCGTTATAATTCTTTTCTTTGTAAACAACATTCAAATCATTTATTATAAAAAAAACGAATCAATTGCTACAAAAATTATCGAGGGAATCAAAGCTGTATATAAACTATAAGATCTGGGAAATACTAAATAGTTTTTAGGTATATATATACTTTATGATTGATTTAAGAAAAAGCTATAATTAGTTTATAATATATATATTGAGAAGATTGCTAAGAAATTCAAAGCAACAAATAGGATAGCAAGTATATTGCTTTTGATAATAATATTTCGGAAAAATTAGGGTCAAGTTTCTATATATATTATAAAAATATATCAAAAGAAAATAAGCTCAATATTATATATTATAATTATTATAAAAGTGGATATATTATTTATTACTTTATAATTAAATTATTATTTGATCAACCTATCGAATAATTATATAAAAATTGTTGATCATTGTTTATAATATCTATAGAATACAAAATATCTTGTAATTCAATATAACAATAATCAAATATTACAACTTTTTGTCTTTTTAGATATTTCTTTTGCAGATGATTTAGATATTTATCGATTATTTTAAAAGTACATTTTATCCCTTTTCGATGATTTAATTGTATAAAAAATATCCAAACAAGATATTATAATTATCTTGATTACCGAAGTAAAGTTTTTTGGAATTGAATGTATATTAAAAGAAATTATAGTAATTTTATATTTCTTAAAAGAGATTGATCTAGTAATGAAAAAACTTATAACAATCTTTTATGATAATCAATAAACAATCAAATTAATGATTAATGAGAACAAATGAATTATTATAAAACTATATTATATTGATATCCAAAATATATGATTATGTTAAGAATATTTAAAAAGGAATTTTTATATAATCTATCTATCGATCATCGATATGATTATTAATAAGTTTATCAAAAACCTTACAAAACAAAAGTTCGAATACTTTCGATCCTTTCTCAACTTATAAGATATAAATAATAAAATCATAGAATTTGAATAATAATAATTATAAAGTTTAAATAATGATAATCTAGATTATAAAGTTTGAATAACGATAATCTAGAACTTGTAATTTTTCTCTTCATTGTAAATAGAATAAATCCTATTTGATATCCTAAATCATTATATTTTTCTATAATGCACTTCAATTCGTATACTCTATATCCATTGTAAAATAAAAAATAATTAAGACCGATTATTTCTTTGTTCTTTACTTTCTTATTCTTAAAAAAGAATAAACTTCTTTCTAAATTCAATAATTTGAAGTTCAAATAAAAAAGCCTTTAAATTATCTATAACAATCAAAAAACAAGGAATAATTAAAACAATCAGAATTATTAGTATTATCAATACTACAAAAACCAAAGGACTATCCCTCCTTTCCTTTTTCTTTGAATATACCATTTACTTTTTTCTTCTTTTCTTCTCCATTATTCTTTTTCTTTCATCCTTATTATCGTTTTTCGAAATCACAATATATTTCTTCTATTCAGCTTTTCAAGGATTTTGGTGAATAATATAGCAAAAAAGAAAAAACAACAATATAAAGATAAAAGAATAACTTTTCTCTTCTCCTTAATCTTCAATATCACTTTCATTATAATTCTATATCCCTATTTGAATTATACAATCAACGATCAATATATTATCAAAATAGAAAATAAACAAAGAATTTATTTTCGAATTTTGCCGATAAATAACGATATAATAATCTACCAAAGAATAAAGGAAAACTGACAAGGGAATATACAAATAAATATTATAATTCTAATATCAACAATTATTCGATTTAAAAAAATCAATAAAGTATTCATTATAGAAATTATATCTTTCAACAATCAATGATTTTATACATCGAATATATAAATAATCGTTCCTTTTCCTACGATTCCCTTCATTTCTTGTTTTAATTAAAAAGCCAGCAATTTTCGATAATCTTTTTTCTCTTTTTTCTTTATTTGATTCATTATCCGAAAAATCTGGTATTAAAGGATCAAATAGATCATTATTATTAGATAAAAAAACCCTTTTTTTTTTCTCTTCTTTATTGAACGATCTTTACCTCAATAATTATAAATATAGAATTAATAAAACCTTTCAATTATATAATAGAATTCAAAAATAAAATCTACCTCTAAATTACTATCTAAACCTATAACAAACAATTAACCACAATAAATAGCAATTCCTTCGATAAAAAAAAGCAATTTCTGAAATAGATGATTATATATCATTTTAGAAACAGATTTAATTAAACCATATTCCCAAAGATCGATATCTTAATTCATTATCTACACTAGATTTATTAATTCTTTCTATTCGATTTATTGATCCCTCAAAAGAATACTAAGATCTTCTCTTACATTCGATTCTTTCAAAATTTTCTTTTCAACCATTATTTGCCTAATATAATTAAGATTCGCTTATTTAACCTTCTTAAACCCCGAAATCTTAAATATAATAATAATCAATAAAAACTTAATTAAAAACAAAAACAAAAATACAAAAAAGGGATCCATATACTTTTAAAAATTTATTCATTTTATTTCACTATCGCAATCAACACATTGTAATTTAGCAATTACATATATTCTTAATTACTACACCACAAGATCAATCATTCATTTATATTCTTTCAACAGAAAACTTTCTTTTTATTATTCAAAATCTTGATTTCGAAGAATATCGCAAATAACAAGTCGAAGATCAAAAGAAATTTGCGATTTATATACAATCAAATTCTTTTTTATTCCAAAAGTACTAAAATCATTTCAGATTTATATATTACATTATTTCTTTATTGATATCTATTTATAATCGCCTTACATATTCATTTACGAATTATATGAATTACCACTTTCTATACCTTTCCATTTATTTCAAATCGCCTTTCAATCTAGAGAATATATTATAAAAAATCTTATAATCCTTTATATCTTATAAAAAATCAAAGCATATACTTTCCAATCGGAATAAAGAATTTATTAGCTTTTACCAATCTACCAATTGATAAAATGATCCTGATATCCTAATAAACAAAGATCTAGTCTAATTAAAATATATATCGGCTAAATAACCATTCATTTGTTCTATATATACAGCTCTTGATTCATATAATCAAAGGTAAATCATTCAATTCTTTTACTCTATTAATCACGTGTACCACCTATTCCCCGATCCCTGAAAGTGCTCTGCAATCATACTATCCCGTCATAATTATTAATAAGGTTTCTTTTAGTAAATGATATATTGATATAGATGCTTCTTTATATATGTTTAATCAATCTTTATTATTCAGATCAATAGAATTTATTATCAAATGAAGGATAAAGGTTGGTAAGGGAATGATATATTATTGCTATTAGGGTTTAATGAATATAATATACAAAGATGGTTTTAAGATACTATTTTCAAATATATTATATATATTAGGGTTAGGAGTAAATTTGTTATCAGGAAAAAGGATTTGTAAAATAGAGTTGTAAAGGGAATTCAATTTTCATTATATATATTTCAAGAAGGATAATAAGAAAGTTATTTGTATTAGAATGCAAAACAGAATATATATGGTTTTATATATGATTAAAGAATATAAGGATACAGTTTTCTGTTTTAATATATATCAAAATGATCAGGAAAAAGACTTTTCTTCAGAGATAATCGATAGTACCAAAGGTATTGATAATGAATTAATATTCAAGGAGAAAAAGAGATATTTATTATAGTATCGAAGATTCAATCATTTAGGTTTAGATAAGATTAAGAATTTATATAAGGTATTTAATATAATTAAGCCAATAAAGATCCCAATTGAATTAGATATTTATAAAGTATATATACTCATTAAGATAATCAATCATATTTTAAAGCAATTGAATTTGCATAAATCAAAGAGACTCGAATTTATATATTTCGATATTGCAGGATTATTCCCAAAATCGATTTAAGGGAATTGTTATTTTATATTAATTATAGATAATTGTATAAAAGTAAATTGGATTATATTATTTAAATAAAAAAACGATATAATTCAAATATTGAAAACTTGGAAAAAGGAGATGGAATTAGTTATTAGAGAAAAGATTATTATAGTTAAGATTGATAATGTATTAGAACTCCTACAAATTATTTGTAAATGATTATTAGGCATATAATCCGAAATTATAATAATTGTTTCTTTATATCAAAACAAATCTACAAAACGGAATATAAGGATTGCAAAGGTAGATATAAAAATAATACTAAAAGAAGCTGGATTATTATTAGAATTTTGGAATAAAGCTGTAGAATATAATATTTATATTAGGAATTATATTAGTATTGGTCTTGATATGAATGGAATAGATCGATTCTTTATAGAAGTTTTTATAAGTATAATATTAAATATAAAGATATATAAAGTTTGGGGAAGTAAATATTATGTTTATATTAATTCTAAAATTATTCTGAAAGGGTAAAGATATAATAAATTGCGGGATATTTTGAGAGTCGATGTATTCTTAGGATATTTAAAAGTTATGAATAAATATATCAAAATGTATTTTTTAAAGTTAAATTATATATTTCGATTAAGTAGAGTAATTATAAATGAATTTTATTGAGAAGGAGATTTGGATTTTAAATTAAGAAATTGTGAATCAGGCCTATAAGGAATAAAGAATGTAAAATCTGTGACGCACAAGAGCCGTAGTAGAGCTGAATAAACAGGGTCAATTATATTCTTTAGAATCTACAACTGAAGAATTATGGTTCGTAAGGAGCGATTAGATATATATATACAAATATTCATTTGTAAGTTGTGGGATTGTGTGCATATATTATTAGGGTCATTATTCTACTATACTAAATCGTATGAATTATAATGTATATGTATGAACGATTAGCTCATTAATTGATATGGGAGATAAGAAGTATCATGTGGTTAGCCTCCTGTGGTTCACGATTCGTGACAAAATCAGATTGAAGATTTTGTAGTAGATCGGTAACAAATAAGGTATCTTTTTCATTTTCAATATTAAATGTGATATTTGTATCATTTTTGTTCTAAATATTTTTTTCAGTAAATATTATATTGAGTTTAGTGATTGTATTAAATATTTTAATTGTCAAATTGAAATCAAATAAATTAGATATATTAATATCAATATATAATAAAAATAAAGATGGTAATATCCAGAAAACAAATCAAAAATCTTTTTCCAAAAATATTTCAGATATCGAATCCATTATTTCAAAGGTTTCAATCCAAAAATCAACTTTTGTAGATCCTGAATCTGTATTAAAAGCAAAATTTAAAATTATTTTAAATTTTGTTGATAAACTTATTTTAGTAGAATCAAAAAGTGAAATAAATCTATAATCATTTGAGATTGAATAAGAGGATGTAATGGATTTTGAAGATGAATTCTTAAGGTATTTAATACGAAAACAGAAAAGAGATATAGAATAAGATCTTAAAGGAGAATAGGAAAGCAAGATTATAAGGGTATTGATTGCAATATCTATATAAATCAAAATTCAAGAAAGTATAGAATATATTATAATTATAATCCCAATTATTTATAAAATGGATTTTTATATTAAAGATAAAATTGTTTTAGATTTTATAATTTCGTTAATAGATATAGATAATATAGAAGGTATAGTATATTCAATCAAAGAAATTCTGGAAATTAAAATACCAAGAATTTATAAAAAAGTAATATCGGATTAAGAATATTTTGAAAAATGAAAGGAAGTTATTCAAAAAGAAATTATATTTAGGAAGAATATATACTTTTTAAAGGAAGTAATCTGATTTCGACGAAATGGGTATTTATAATTAAGATTAAGGATAATAAGATAAAACGATTCAAGGCAAGATTAATGATTCGAAGATTCAATTAAGTATTAGGAAAAGATTATAACGAAATATTTGTATTAATAATAAAGCTAAATATACTTAAATTATTCTTAATTATTATTACAAAGGAAAATTTGGAATATTTACATTTTGATATCAAAAACGCCTTTACTGAATTGTATTTAAAAGAAAAGATCTATTTCGAATTATTCTAAAATATTAAAATCGAAAAGGGATATATATTACGAGTTTTACAAAGTCTATATGATTTGAAGCAAACTGGAAGGAACTGGAGTTTATTATTGAAAAAGGAGCTTTTAGGTATAGGCTTTATATAAAGTTTGGCAGATCTATATCTATATATATCCAAAGATTGTGATATAATATTATTGATATATATCAATGATATCATTATTGTATTATATATATTATCGTAAATTATTTGATTCGATAAAAAGTTATCAATTTGTTTTAATATTAAGAATTTAGAGGAGATTAATAAGATCCTAAATATTAAAATCATTCGCGATAAAAAAGTGTATATATTAATTATGGATCAAAAAGAATATCTCGATATTATATTAATCAAATATAATATTATATATAAACAATATTAAGTTAAGAAATTATCAATAATGGATTATATCTATCTCTGATTAATAATCGATAACGATGAATTAATAAATATAAATGAATATCAATAACGAATAGGAAATATAATTCATTTAATAGTATATATTCGATTAGATATAATATTCTTAATTGGAAGATTTTTATAATTTATAATAAAATCAATAAAATATTATATTATAGTTTTAAAGAATCTAATGTAATATCTATGATCAATAATCAAATAAAAGTTATAGTTCAAATTAAAAAAAGTATAATCTGATATCTACAAGGAATATAATATATTTGATAATATAATAAAGATATATATAAATATAGATTAAATTAATAATAAATATAATCAGAAAAATATTTCAAAAGAAATTGTAATATTCTATAAAGATCTTATATTGTGGGTTAATAAGAAACAAATATTTGTAATTATCTTTAATACAGAATTAGAATATATTGTAATGATAATATTCATTAAATAAAGGAAATAGATTATACAAATATTTAAAGATCTATTCAAATCAAATTATATTAAAAAGAACAAAGATATAATTTAAATATTTGATAATAATCAAAGCACTTTAATTTTAATTAAGAATCCATATTTATATAAACAATTCAAATATATAGATATCAATTATCATTTTATTAAAAATTTAATAGAAAAGAAGAAAATCATTATTAATTATATCAATATATACAATATAATTGTTAATAGAATAACAAAGTTTTATGCAAAAATTGTTTTCGAAAGATTCAAGAAAATATTAGGATTAATAGTTTAGAAGAATCGAATAGGATATCCTCAATAAGGGAATATTGGAAATGAGGTTATTATAAGATTAGAATTGAGGTTATATGATTATAATGGTGTATAGACCATATTTGGGGATAATCTTAATTTTATTCCTATTAGAATAATATATCCTTAGTTCAATCTATATAGTCAACAATACTACTACTTCCTGTACCAAAAGTTAATACTTTAAACAATTTGAAAACATATTCAATTTTTCCCCCCCAAAATTCCAAAAAGTTCAAAATTTTGAGATTATTCACAATTTAAAAAATTCGAAGGTTTTGAAGTTTCTAATAGATTCTAATTATACTCAATAAAATTTCAATATTAGAAAAATAATAATTTCGTTAATTTTGATGATTTTGAGATTTAAATATAGAATTTATAATACTTTAATCATCTAAAAATCACTCTACAAAAAGTTCAATTAGTGTGATGATATTATTAATTAAAGTTTTTGCATATAAGGGAAATTTGAAGAAATTTTGAAGTGTCTTACAATATAAGTTACCCCTACAATCTCTGTAGAACAAACATTCAAGAAACAAGACGAAAATTGTAATGAGATAAGAGTTCTGGAATCTCCTCACCGCACACCATTCGAATTCGTGACAGAATCCCTGCAAAAACTATATTTTCTTATACAAAATTAGATATCGAATAACTTTTTCAATAAATAAAAATATTTGGAGTTTTGCAATATAATAATTAAATACAATTGAATCATAAAAAAATTTATATTTTATTTTTTGTAATTTTTGTTCAAAAGTTATACTAATTTAAAGTTCAAATTTTTCAAAATTTCGAATATGTAATATTTTTCCCATATAAAGTAAACGATTTTTTGAATTTTTTTTGGCTTTTTTGATTTCGAATATATATAATTTCAAAACAAAAATATATAAAAATATTTTATTTAATATTTAATGAATTTCGAATAATTATCTTTATATAAATACAGATTTTAATAAATTATCTCAAATTTTTATATAAATAACAAAGGTTTAAAAAGCTGAAAAATCGTCAATTTTGGTGTGATTTCGCTTAGTGTGCGATGAGTCCAGACCAGAACTCTTAACAGTAGTAAAAGTCTGGACAGAGGTTGAGCATAAACTTAGACTCGTGATTTATTGGAACGAGATTGTATACTTGACTCAAGCTCAAAGAGGAAGAGTGCAATGCTGTATATCTTTGAACTTAAACATTACTGATTCAAATAGCTTTTCTACAATAGGTATCTCAACTTTGAGTCCGTGTATCCCTAATCAAGATCCGGATTGTGGGGAGTTCGACATTTTATGAGTGTATCACCTTTCCGCCCCTTATATCCACCATATTTGGTGAAAAACCTTCGATGTATTATTGAAAAGATTTCTCTCCCTTCCCTTCCCTTCCCTTCCCTTCCCTTCCCCCTTTCCCCCTTTCTATTACCATCGATTCATCAACTCAACATAAAAGAAAACGGACATCAAAGATCAAAACCCACCTACCTACCTCACGCTTATCTACCTACCTTTCCCCAATTCCATGGGAAGATATAACTGATATTGATATGCATCAACCTCAACTCTTCCGCATTTGTACAAAAATCAAATATCAGGAATTCTAGATAGATTTTCCGGTACCATTATCATCATCATCATCATCATCAACTATGTGATGGATTTCTAGAATCTAGAGATGGATTGATGGGGTGGGTTGTGTGCATATATATGTGTAAAAATCTAGTAAATGAGTGACAAACCGACTCTCTGATTTCCTTTCGGTACAAGCCAGAATATCAGAAGTCAAAAATTCGGCATCAGAGTGCTAGAAAGTCATCCCACTAGAGTACAAAATCCACGATTTCAATCCTAATTCTATAATAAGATAAGATGAAAAAAAGAAGGTAATTAACAAAATACCAAAATAACAAAGCTAACCGAAAAAGCTTCTCATCTTGATTTTCCTACTACCTTATTATACCATCCCCCCCTCCCCCCTTCCCCCTTCCCACACTTTCCCACACATTTCTACCTACCTACCCACCTACCTAAAATCAAGTCAAGTCAAGCCTCAAGCCCTATAATATCCATCCATCCATCCATCCATACCTAATTATTCCCAAACGAAGAAATAGACTAGGATGAAACGGGATATCAGGACTTACTTTATCACCTCATCGTCTCATCACCTCCTCATTACAACATCACAATATCGTCTTATCACCTCATCACAACCTCACGACCTCAACCACACACGAGAGAGAGAAAAAATAAGTAGGTAGATAGCAAGGTAGATAGATAGTAAGGTAGATAAAGTAAATAAATAAATACGTATTGATCCAACGATCGATCATACATATTAAATTATTCCATACGATATGAACATTTGCCTATGACCTGACAAAGTCCAATTCCCATCACTCTCATCCACATCCAGAACCACATTCACCATTTCAACCTCAGCACTATCACCATCACCATCATCACCAACACATCCCCCATTCATTCAAGTGCTCAAATCCATCCATATCATATTTGTATCGACTCAATAAAAAGTTAAGGTTAAAAGAAAAAACTCCACCGATTCCATATCCACGCCATCCCACTTCCCCTTCCCTGCATTTCACAGTGTTGATATAAATTCCCATCGCGCAGCATATATCCCACCATTTATTCTTCCATCCCCAATAAAACAAAGCCAGCATTCGCCAACCATCGTACAAGCATCCCCAAAACCTGTCGATATATGCTCCCAATTTCCTTCCCCTTATTCCCATCACAATGAAAATTAGGCCGGTACCATTGATGTGAATTCCAGCTTTGCAATAAAATGATCAACGGTAATGCAACCCCGCCATCTAAAATCCGATTCCCATGGTATGTGATGATGTGTAATGGCTGGAGATATGATAATTGCACTGTCTCTTTTGCCAACCAGCTAAAAAAGACAAACGAAAAAGAAAATCTGTTATGACAAGTGTGTTTGTAGTGTATGTATAAGTCGGTAAGGTGTATTAATTTAGTATTCCTTCCCACATTCCCGGGCGGTTAAAAACTGGGTGCATATTTGATTGAGAAAGTCCTCTAGCAGCTTCTGTTGCACAACAAAGTCTCTTCCTTCCAGATGAACCTGCTGGCATTATTTGCGCACCAATATGTCCATCTGACTTAACAAAACCAGCCAGATATTCTGGATCGCGGACCACGCTTCCAGCCATCAACAGTTCTCGCACATTTTCGTGAAGAGAAATATCAAGTGAATGAGTCCTACTTCGTTTAGCACCAGCTCTGTTGGGCGAATCCGTGGATCTTGGTTGACTGTGCAATTCCTGTAAAGCACGTGCAGCTTCTGCAGCTTTCTCTGACGCATCTGTCTCCAGTTCATCGTATGTTCCACAAATTTCAGGCACCGTCACAACAACATTTCTATTCTGCTTCTCACTACACAGCTTCGCATATCGACAACGCGCCAGGACATCCAGCTTTGCTGAAACCGGCGCACTCGTCAATGACGATGCAGATGAGATTGAAGATGAACGAGATGATCTTGATGAAGTATCTGAAACCATTGATTCTGGTGAAGACATTGACGAGACCGAATTGGCCAAAGACGATCGACGATTACAAGAATATCCTTGTGGAGAAGAGGTCAATTGGGTTGCCCACTTTTCAGTCGCTTGAGGACCACAGAAGCTTGTCTGTGTCATAGCGAGACTCATCGAGGATTTGCCGAGCATATAAGACGCAGCACTCACAGCAGGAGTGTTGTATCCAGTACTCTGGGGAGTCAATCGTGGTGTTGGGAGAAGACCAAGAGCCGGTGCAGGTCTACTAGTGGGATAAGTAGCTGATGGTGATGGTTCCATGATATTAGGAGAATATTGTTTCGGTGTCGAAGTAGATTCATTAGAACCAGGGAAATGGTAGGCAGACAATGGTGTGAAAGGTCTTAGTGGAAGACCACAAACTTCTTTTTGAGAACGTCCTGTAATTTCTTTAATGTTATCCAACTCTGGGTTGAGCTGAAGAACAATTCTTTTCCATTCGACAGATTGTTCTGCAATACTTAAAGAAGCGCCTGAGGATGGAGGTTGCGGCGACGGTGTGTAGTTGAGAACAATATCAGTCCAACGTTGAAATACTTTTTCTGTGATGTGCAACTCCCAATTCACGGCAAGGAGAAAGGCTATTTCGTTTTGGTTAATTTCCAAAGTTGGTAGTCCAGAAATCTTGCTCCAAGCGCGTGACGAGTAGTTTCTATCTTGCAAATATTTCGAAGCGAGAATAAGCGCAGACAAAAACATTCGTCGACCACATTGTAAAGCTCGGAATGATTGCGTATCATCCGGTTGCTCCATGGTGAAATCAGTCTTCGGTACAAAGGGCCTGATCAAAATCAGGTAGTACAAAGCAACTTGAAGAGTCGAGTAGCTAGTCCTTGATCGTCTCAAAGTTTCCTGTATGAAGATACGCAAAGGAAGGACACCTTTACCCATTTCGCTTCTACAAGCGACGGTTGAAAGGGGCCATATCGCTTCGACAATCAAAGCCGAGGAATCTGGAGGGAATGGTTGAGCGCATAAACTTGGGGATCATCAGGAATTCATAATAAGCTTACCGACGAGGCTGTCGACGAAATTGACCTTTCGATCAGCTTGACGTATCAAAGTTGGAGGACGTCCTGTGCGGGTGGTGGATCCGACACTGGTCCTCCTTGGGTTCTGCCTTACTTCCGGAGCGATTTCCACCGGTAACCTTTGTTGTGGCCAATATTTTGTAATGGGATTTTTTTCGCAGATGTTAATCGCAGCAATAGGAGGAGGTAGTTGATTTGCGCAGAAATATGGTGGTTCGGAATCGGAGGATGCGCTTGTAATAGAAGAGTTGTCGGATGACTGCGAAGCTGCATCCGACCAAACTGAAGAAGTTGAGGAAGAAGCCGATGAGGCTATAGAAGAACTGTAAGGACCATTATGGAACGAGGTGTAAGGCGACGAATCATCTTCGCCGCAATTCATCTTCGGTGTATTTTGTAAATCGGAAATAAAAAAAAGTTCTATTGGGAATAAAACTCCAGTCGCCGTCTGTACAAAGCCAAAATCAAGATTATACCGTTATAGACTGTCCCTAAGAAACCTTCTGACTAGATACAGGCTCGTGCAAGAACACTATCGTGATTGCAGAGCTAGATGATCGAGGTAGGAGGAGGGTGAGGCTAGATTGAAGAAGAGATCGTGATAATTTCTTCAGAAACGATAAAACCGGTAGATTTGGACGATGTAAGACTGGCGACTGGGGAGAAAGTTGTGAGAGCTAAGAGCATGTTGACCTTTCCGACGAGTGAAATGGTAACTGTTATGATAAATGGCGGGCTAGTTTATTGGGTAAACCAGCGTCCCATCGAAGGCCGCGACTTTGGATGAGAGGGCAGAAAGCGTAGTTGATGTGGAACGTATGCTTTTATGAAATCGTGAAGTGAAGCATTCGAAATATCGTTGTACTGTAGGCGTGTGTTTTGTATTCGTGATTGTATTAAAGGAAAGTCGAGGGTTATAAACCGATGGTTGTCATTGAACAAAGGATTGAGTGGAGTGAGTAATGTGTTTGTAAAATTGATTTGAAGAGGCGAAGATTGCGAAGGTGACCGAGACACTAATAGAAAGTTTAAGCTCGAAGTATGAGTCTGTTCTTTTTCTTTTCTTTTTCCCTTAAATCCTTTACGACTCAGAAGTCACGATGGATATTTAAGTAAGAGAGAGAAGATAGACAGATAAAGCGAAGCCTTTTTTTTTAAGATGAAGTTAGCATTTGACTCTTATTTGGGTTATATCGAAAAAGGTGAGGTGAGGTGAGGTGAGGCTGTGAGTCTTAGGTATGGGTGATGGGTGATGGGTGATGGTACCTTTTTGGTATTAAAATTGATGGGGTATGACTGGTTGTTAAGTGGCGAGACTGAACTTCCGATCCACTAAAGCCGGTATCGTAGCGTGTAGGCGTGTAGGGGTTTTGTCTTGGGTAAAATAGTGTGGTTGTGGTAATGTAATGTAATGTAATGGTAAATCTTTAAGCTCTAACCAATGCTGTACGAGGCAAGAAAGTTCGCCCCAGAAAGAATCAAATCAGGCTACCTTTCTTTTTATAAGTTGATTGATTGATTGATTGATTGTCTGTTTGTTTTGTTTGATAAAGAGGTAAAATAGATTCGATTTTTCGATTTGAGGGGTATTTTGTAATGAATAAAAAACACGATGAATAAAATCAACAAAGAAATCGCGTGAATAAGTCTTTTTCGATTCCTTTTTAGGAAGTAAATAAGTGAATAAGAATAAATTAAAAAAAATCGGGTGGCGAAGGAAGAATTGATTGTAAAGGTAGATAGGTAGATAGGTAGAAGGTAGAAGGTCGAAGGGCTTGATTTTAGGTAGAAATGATGAAAATGGTACAAAAGAGTTCGTGAGTTGTGGGGAAATTTGGATTGACGCCTATTTAGTTGGATTTAGATTGATTTGATTTGATTTGTATGAGATTGTGAGTCGAATTATGCTCGGACTGAAGTGGTACTTAGTTTTAGGAGGCGGGCAGGCGAAAAAGAAGGTCAGTCAACCACTGATTTTTTGGTCGCAATGCAGGCAGGCTGGCTTGGGGTTGGGCGGGTAAGATGTTGAGCGTAGAAAAACCGTATGATATGATATGATAATGAGTTGAGCCGTGAAACCGTGGAACCGTAGAACCGTAGAACAAGAGGTGGTATCAATAATAAGAACAATAAGAAGTCAGATGAAGAACTCCCAAGGGCCCAAAGTTAACTTTCAAAATGCTCCGCAGAATAGGTAGAGATGAAGAATGAGTAATAATAAAATCCTGTAAAGACAAACAAGTAACTTTTTTTCCTTTTTTTTCGCTTTACTTTTTTTGTTGAACAAGAGAATAAGATCCAAATAAATTGATGATTGAGTTGAGTTGAGTTGAGTTTGTTTATAATGTTTTTGATAATTATTTGCAGACTTCAAGGAGCCGCTGAGTTAAATGTTTCTGGAATCATACATTTTGACGATGAAGATAGAAGAAATCTTTCAATACAGGGCGGGCATGGCTCTGTTTTGTTACAATTCCTACAGTTCGGCATGGTCATGTTTAGCTAATAAGATGTGCTTCACACAGAGAATGATTACGGTGAAGCAAAGGAACCGAATTATTGCAATCCATCGCCAACAGAACAGACATTTGGCGTCGCTTTTCAAGGACAAGGATAATTTTTTAATCCCGACGAAAAAATATGCGTGCGTGCGGGTAGAGATATGAGTAGCAAGCAAGTAATGTGCATCGATGAGTCTTTTCTTTAAAATTCCTACAAATCATATTGAATGATTCATCGCCAAATTCCAAGCCATTCAAGCCAACTTTCAAGCCAACCAAGAAATTAAAGAACAGAAGGAGAAATCCGAATAGAGAAGGCAAGAAAGAAAGAGGTGGTGGTCATTGTTATTGCGGGAAGCTCATCAAAAAACTGTCAGTTGACGGTTTAACAAAGAAGAAAACAAATTAAAACGTTGAAATGCTTCGATTTGATGACGAGAATATTCATTTCGCAGTATCGCATTATCTTTCTTCCTCCGCCACTCAAAAAAATGATGCGAAAAGAATTACGGTATTCTTAAAAAAACGCCTACTTTCTATCTATGTCGTGCAGAGTATGCAGTGTTCCCCTAGAGTTATATCTTTTGTGTTACTTTATCCATAGATAATGGTATGATTCAAGGAAATCTCAAGCTCAAAAGAGAGATGGCAGGTGTGCCTGGTTGTCTGGCCTTTCAAATTTTCAGGTTCTCCTTGATGATCTGTTGCCCCAAGCATTCCCAATTCATCCAGCTATATTGAGCCTTGCACAGGAAAGGTAGGAAACATCATTCCAGCCCAGCCCGTCTTTGCCGTCGCAATGAAGCGGTGATGAATATTGAGCATAGCCTTGCGATTAATGCAGGACTTCCCTCACAGGAATAACCAGCTCAAAAACAAAGCGTGTGGGGTGCAAATCTCTTGAAACGCATGGGCATACGAATAACTTTCTTCCTGTTCTATTTTCAAACTTCCCCCCCTCTTTCATGTAATTGAATTGACCTGAGATTTCTAATCATGGCAGGACTATCGGATGCATAGGCCATGTGTTGTGCTGTGCGGGAATGGCTTTGATACTGAGAGTCCGAGAGACACGAATGATTTCCTCAGCCTCTTCTCAATTGCGCATCTCATTCGGTACTTCCGTTTTGCCAATGACAAATGTGAATAAGGAGTTCTGGAGTCTGATTCTTCCAAGTTGACTTATTGCCGATGAACGATGAAGTTGAATCTAGCTTCAGCTTATTGCCACCATTATTACGTTGATCATTCGTATTCAATCATTTGTCGGAAAATGGCGGTTATGGCAAGAATATGACTCCGTAACTTTTGTCCGAGGTATCCAGGTACAGATTCACATTCGATGTCGGGCCTAAGAGAAATTACTCATCAATTTTTTTGCCTTCTTACCATAACCCCTCACTCAAAGTCTCACCCGCCTTTCTGCCAAGCGGGGATTCATAGATGCAACACAAAGACGAGGCAAAATAAATTAAGAAGCAAGAGAAAGTTGCCGGATACGGATTCAACTCCTTATGCTTCCCGTATCATCACCAGTTTCATGACCTTATTGTAACACATCCAAACATCATCCAAACATCACTCAGCCAAATCCATCAGCCCTCTCTAAATCTGGAGGCAAGGAAAGGAAGAGAAAATAGCTACAAGGGTTTTTTATTCAGGCTTCCACACCAGTCATATCTTCACATCAAAATCCTATAGATTCATCAGCGTAAGCATTACTCTCGATGAGATCGAGTTTATGGTCTGTCACCGGCCGAGTGATCTTGAATAGCAACGCCTCTAGATAGGAATTGATAGCAAATAGGAGAATACTCCGTACAAACAGTAATAATACCCATGAAGCACACAGCCAATAACGTTATCAAAAGCATCCCCCGCTTCTTCAAAATCCTACATATTGATTGGTTTGGCGACGGCAAGTATCAGCATCATGCTGCAGCTTGCTTTGATGGCTTTTTTTTCATGCTCGTTTCCGGCGTTGTGACAGTGATGTGAAGGGAAGTGAGTATCCGCTTTCTCCTCATGGAATCGAGAGTGGAAGATTTGAGATACTTTGTTCCGCTCGAGCGTTCAGCATGTACCGAAAGTATCTTCGAGAAATTTCGATATCAAATCCAAAATCCGTATCCAAAATATCCCACTTCTCATTTTCCTAACGCCGACAACTTAAAAAGGTGTCCTTTGTTGATCTTGGGTATTGGTATCCGAAAATCCATCATCGATGAGTCAATCTCATCCACCCCAGGCTGCAGAAAAATGCCCGAGCTTCTAAGTTACCAAGTACGGAGTACGAAATAAAACATTTTCTTCTTTCCATAATGCCCTTAGTCATGGTCATACCATGCGAGGATACATTTTTGACTAGACTAGAATACATCACGAGAGCTTCATTTTCCAAATGTCAATCCAGTCGAGATGAGACAACGAAGCGCGAGAATAGGATTTCGGAGATCCCCTGGCCTTGACCCGTAACAACAACTCGTAACAACAAATCTCAGCGTAAGTCATCAGGTGACAAAGTCTAGTTAAACACATCATCAAAATGTAAAACATTGTAATGAGAGTGGCCGATTGAGAGTTGACGGGTGTGTGTTTTTTCAAGGATAGGCATGGGTTATGCTTGAGGATTTTTTTCCACTTTGGTGATGTCCCCCGCGTTCGTTGTTGGCATTATGCGTATTATCGTAGGGACGGGACCCTCCATTGTTGAGAGCGATTTTCCTCTCCGAAAAGTAGGTCAGCTTGGGTTTGATCTATTAGGTACTCATCAGTCTAGGTCACGCCTCCATGCCCCGATAGCTAAGTGACGCGACCAATTAATTACCACGCTGTCAGTGTTAAGTCGGTCAAGGAAAGCGATCTCATTTTAGTGATTTCATAAGTCACGATAAGGTAGTCTTTGAGACTCGCTGGGCTTCCCTTGCTAAGCAAGTAAGTGGAGGAAAGGAACTTAGGAACTGCAGCATTTCCATTCTAGAGTTGAGTTCGTGAGAAACACTACCTAACTAACTACCTAACTGTACAGCGAGTATGATACCGTACCTGAATACCTTATCTACTCTTTACATAATCAAATCAAATCAAAATCACACTCTAATAAAAATCCTAGATAGGTACTCCGTAATATTCGATTGACTCATACTTTGATATTTTCATATTTTCATATTTCATATTTCATATTTCATATTTTCATCACCAGACTTTCCGATCTTTTCTCGTCGTCTATGTAATCCAACTCAATATGCGAACTAACCCATTCATTCGTTCACCAAACTCGGTATTTGCCGTATGTATTCGAGTTGAATGATCAGCCAGCAATGAAATTCTTACACAGTACCTAGGTATTTGGATAGATGGGTCAGTGCGTTAATTGCATGGATAAAGAGACTAGAGACTAAACGGGGAATTTTCTAGAAGGACTAGGAAGGATTTTTAGTTTGTTTGAGATGGATGGTGATCGAATGGATGATCGAATGGATGAATGGACAGGAGTGGCGTTAGAAGGAAGGGGAAGCATGTTTTTTTTAGGTGGTAGATACTAGGTAAGCATAGAGTTCTAGAGATGGCTTTTTAGATTTTGGCGGAAGTTCAAACAATAATATAATTAGAATATCATCGGAATAGACACCATAATAAAACATCTCCAGTTTGTCTAATATTTATCGCAATAATTCATCAATAGTTTATTAAGTAATAAACTAGGATTCGATCCTTCTCGAAGCTTGGAATGTTTGACTGGTTTGACTCGCTTTTTCCTGGGACGGTTGCCTGCTGCCTATGCCTATGCCTATGCTACCGAATGCGGTAGTCCAGCCCAGTTCAGTCTCGCCTGTAGGTACTTACTTGAGCCGGTCAGTTTCTTTATCCACATTACTTGAGTTTACTAGGCGACTTTACTAAATGAGTTTACTAGCTACATTTATTAGCTAGCTATGTGGTAGTCTCACCGTCCCACTCACCTGAGCCAGCCGTGTCAATGTGTATCGGTGCAATGTATGGATGATGTGGATGTAATGAGATGAGTTCAATCGGACAAGCGAGCATGCATCAGATTCTAGAAACTGGCTGGGAATAATACATGTGGTGAGCACGCGGCTCGCTGTACGCACGCGGTGAAGTTTGGGCGTTGGATGGGTGCGCTGGATAGGTGGATGCATTGGGTTAGGCTAGGATGAAGTCGTGCATTTATGATTATGTTTTTGCTTTTTTGGATGGCTGATAGCTGATAGCCTTGAAGTTTGAAGTTAAAAGCCTTGGACTTGTCGACTTGGTCTGTGAGGTAAGGTAAGGCAAATCAAATCAAATCAAGGCAAGGCTACGATATGCCCATACACTCTTCACACCGATCCATGCATATCATCTCCATTCCTTCTATTCCTTCACTTCACCGTCTATTCTGCAAGATTATTTTCCAGGACCGTTTATCGTTTCTAGATCATACATACATACATGACTACAAAGTCCTCGAATCCTATACCGCACATGACCCTAATCTTAGGTCTGATCCAATCCGATCTAATCGAGCGTCTTTATTTGCCTGCTCCTTCATTTCTCATTGGATACCTACCTGCCTGCCTGCTTATCCTTATTTCTATTCCAAATGTCTCATCCATACTAGGTAGGTACTTGATTAATTTTAGCCAGTAATTAAACATCACATGTTTTCGCGCCCGAAGGATCGTAAGGGACGTGAGCGTGTCGTGTTGTTGAGTCATAAGTCTTATAGTCAGAGCAGACGCGCTGAGTGAGAGTAGGTAGATCATCTATTGTTAGTGAGTGATTGTTTCGGTATGAGATTTCTGCGACGGTGGGTTCTGCGCCGCCTTTCGTGCCTAGATGTCATAAATGCGGATGATGCGTGAGAGGATATTAGGGTATGGAAATCATAGGCTGCGATGAGATGACGAAAGAGTAGCATAGGATAGGATTGGATGGGATCGGATCGGCTTTAAGGGTGCTGAATAGGTATATCGATGATTATTGGTAATGTAATTGTTAATGAAGGTGGCGGTTGGAGAAACTGGCTGAATAGTTGTCTGTCAGCTATGATTCTTATGACCGATCGATCGGTAGGTAAAGAATCATTTCAATCTATTCCATATGATATATTCCACCCACTCGATTTATCTCCTTTACCTCACGGTGTGAAATCTAGTCAAGTGGTAGTATTTGTCACATAATATTTTACGTACCTACTACTATAGTGCATTCCCACCTGTATATTTTCATACGTATATCAAAGAGAAGGCAAATCCATGCAAATCCATGCACAGCATACTCCGGACTCCATTTGGTGATGGATATCCGTGGCGTTGTGGAGATTATATAGATCATGTATGTATGTCATATTTGATTATCAAATGATATGTATGATATGGAGAGTTAAATCGTGATTCGATTGCTTGTTTCTTGGAGAAGTGAGATGTACTCGCCACGCTGATTATGGATTGAGCAGTGAGTCCTGGGACTTCTTTTAAAGTCTGAGACGATGATGTTGATGCTTAGTTAGGAGGATATTTATATTCATGTGCTGGTTTTGATTTATATGGATGGTAGTCATCTTATTGTGGACTTGGAGAATGATGAGAAGCCTCATGGAAGATAGAAGATAGAAGAGGAGGGAGGGAATAGAGAAAACAATTTTTATTTTTATCCACGCATCTTTGTATTGTTTGTATTGTTAATTTATGATTTATGACTCGTGAAATAGAATGAATGAAGTTATGATATAAACTCCAGATTTGAATCATCTACTCTTTTCTTTTTCAAAATGAAAAGAACATGTACCAAAAATATTGATATCTTTCTCACATGCATGTATAATGAATGCATTCCTACTTGAAGAACTATTTGCTTCTCTGGGCTTTGAATTTATATCCGATATCTTTTAACCAGAAACCAGTTGGTTTAATCAATTTTTTGGTAACTTGGTTAATATTTATTTTATGTGTTGTGTAGGATGGAGGGGGAGGTAGTGATATTACCGTATGGAATTGGATGAGAGAATGAGTATCCATTTTATAGAATAGTGAAGAATTCAAAGCTATCGTCTTGACTAAGGTTAGTTAATGGAAGCTATTATATACAATATTTTGAGAGAATATCTATCCTTTTCTTTTTCTAGGGCAGAGTATCGAATCTGGTGACAACACCGCTAACCTCAAAGGGGACAGGTTTTGAGATATGAGGTTGAGATATGAGGTTGAGATATGAGGTTGAGATATATGGAAAAGAAGTTGGAAGAGGTGTAGTTAAGAAGAAAAGAGATTCGAGAGGTATATACAGAAGAGGATAATCTAGAATTTGGATGAACTTGTTCTATATGGTGGATATCAGTGTATCCGATAGTCCGGACTGTAGGACGGACTAGATATTTGGAGTTAAACAATCAAACTTAAGTCTATTGACAAGTCAAACAATGGGTCAATGATATCATATATCCCCAACAATCTAGACTGCAGTTCAACTCGATTAGATTTTTGGATTAGATAACCTATAAAAAGAACATATTTCTTCCACTACCCCACTCCACCAGAAATATATTCGATATTTTGAATGATTCACAGCTTCAATAAATCATACTCATATAATAAACAATATCTAATCTAAATTTCCGGACGGCAATCTAGATTTTTTAATGTTGAACTACCTATCTGATTCAGAGCTTCTATAATAAACCTTCCCTAAAAGTCCATCAAGTCTAATCAAATCACAGACTAGTCGTCCAGACGGAGTACGACAAAACTATTGAGCACACTGGTTGATACAGAAGAGGAAATGAAATGAAAGGGCTACAGATGAAGAGATGAAAAATATATCTAAGTGTTGCATTAGCAGACTCAACTATCTGGGAGCTTGGGAGGACTCATAAGATATTATGCTCAGATAGGTGATTATTTGTGATCAATTAATTCGAGATTAAGACGCACTCTAATGGGTTGAGGGAGAGATTGTTTGATCAGAAAGATATTCTTGTGGATTTTGCTGTACTGGGAGTAAGTGTGCGGTGAACAGAGGAGAGTTTTTATAATTGGACTTTCGTTAGGTAATGCCATTTATTTGATAGCTTCATCAGAGGATATTTAATAGTACCTAGTACTCCAGTCCCAAAGAAAATTCCCAGCAACAAGTCACAGCAGAATATCTGGAGAATGGCTTTTTCACATATCTATTGCACACAACTATCAGACGTGCAACACACAATCAAATTTTCGGTATTAATTCATAGGATATAATGATGAAAGGTAAAAAATAGATACTGATTAAAAGATCAAATTTCTCGAAATGTGGGAGCGATCTAAATTTCTTTGTATATACCATACATAAATGCCAGACGCACAATAAATTGCAGAATTCTTTTTGTGCCAAATCACGAGGTACGATGGTGTGAGAATCTCGATCATTCCTCAAAGGCTTATCAAAGTTCAAAAATCCATAGAAAAGAGAAACTCAATGACCTGTGTTTTTGGAGGGGAGGGGGGCGCTTTTGTATATATATACCATCCACAACCATCAGATATGCAACAAAAACTCAAATTTTTCGATGCTAAATCACGGGGTATGATGATTGAAGAATCTAAATCATTTATTTGGAATGGAAATGGTGTTCAGTACTTTAAGATCAAACTACAAGAATTAGATTATGGGATTACCCAATGGGAAAATTGGATTTGTGTGGTTTATTGAAAATATTGAGCTAACGATGTACTGGTGGGTGGCAAGACGGCAATTAAGACTTAACGTTAGCGTGGGGATGAGGCTCTGAGACTTGACGGGGAAGTAACGACGACTCATTCGAATTCGAACACTGGGAATGTATATATCGGCTTGGTTGAGGGGGGTGTTGCAAAAGAAATGGTGAGAGGGAAGAAGTGAGAGATTGAGAATATTTCTTTGCTAACTTGAATAAGAATTATATGATGCTATTTATCAATGATTGGTAGGTGGATTTTCTCTACTTCTCGTACATTTTCAGTAAAGGAAGGCGTTTGGAAAGAGGGGTCAGTGACGCTAGAGTACTAGTTTATCGAAACATTTAAACACCATTGCATTTAAACTTATATCCTTAATGGCAGGTAGGTAATCTATTCTGTGCTTTCAACTTAGATTTTTTCCAGACTAGTATTGAAAATGACAAGTGTTTTCGAAGCCGAGAATGATATCATATCGACTCCTAATACTCACATATTTTAGAACATGAAAACGCAGTTTCTTCAGAATTGGATATGAGATCGGCCCTCCTGACCAACACTATTGGATTGGAAGAGCCAGTAGAGTTAAAATTGTAACTATATCTCTTCGGAGTTCTGAAAGTATTTCTTAGGAAATACTTAGCCATAGCTTCAATAAAGGAGGTTTGCGCACCAAAGCAACCAGCTCCATTAGTCTCTAGTAGTTCACCTAAACCGGCCATATATCCTTCACTTCTCCAATTCCCGATCTCTAAATACTCAATCACTGAACACTAAAGGCATGAACAAGTGTTAACACTTCTTCACTACCCCTCTTTTCAGATCAAATACTGATGGACCTTGACCAAACTTAGCTAGATTACATCCAATAGTCCCAAAAGAGAGAGAGAGCTTTTCTTTAAACTGACTAGATTGCGTCATTTTATAGCTTTGAAGGACCAAAAAACTTTGTTACGGAGTCCTATAAAGTCTTTGATTATCCGCTGCTTTTGAATTTTTCTTCATCCCCCAAAAATTATCGACACAAAAAAAAATCATCATGTATTTCTCAAAAGCTGTTATCGCTGCCGTTATGGCTTTCACATTGGTACAAGGTACCCCAATTGTAAGTTAACATTCTGCGTATATCAATTGAACATTCCGCTAACACCTCACAGCAACCTCGCTGCGATGAATGTGGCGGTAAAGGTAAATCTGAGACTGAAGAACGATCCGTCTACATGGGACCCGGTGCTTCAATTGTAAGCCAACACTCTGCTTAAATCAATAGAAAGTTCCACTGACATTCACAGCAACCTCGCTGTGACGAATGCGGCGGCAAAGGCAACAAGTTCAAGTCTGACGAGCGAACCATCTACATGGGACCCCCTAATGATCCCAAAAAGATTTTCGTATGTTCCATTCTACTTCAATTTTTCTCGATCATAAATTGAAGAACACACATTGACTTACCTGCTAAACATCACTAGATTTATCCCTCTCACGAAGCCTGTAAGCACGGTAAACGTCTTTCCATAATCCACATTCCTGAAAGTTTACTCGAGGACCGATGTAAACCTATCAAGGAGTTTTGTAATAAATGCCCAAAAAATGAGTCTTTCCAACTTGGAGGACCCTTATATGGCAAGAACCCCCACAAGATGATGGGAGAGGACATTGTTCGCGCCTGCGGAGATCACTGTGGAATCACCTACCCTGAAGATTATGAAAATATTAAGAAGGTGGGAGGAGCGAAGGAAGCTGTGGAGAAGACAGTAGAGGAGAAAACAGTTGACGAGAAGTCAGTTGAGGAGGAGCCAGTTAAAGAGGAGCCAATTGAAGAGGAACCAGTCGAAGAAGAGTCGGTTGAAGAAGAAGAGCCAATTGAAGAGGATGAGCTAATTGAAGAGGATTCAATTGAAGAAGAGGAGCTAGTTGAAGAGAAGGGGTTAGTTGAAGAGGAGTTAGTTGAAGAAGAGTTGGTTGAAGAGGAACTAGTTGAAGAGGACCTAGTTGAAGAGGAACTAGTTGAAGAGGAACCAGTTGAAGAGGAACCAGTTGAAGAGGAACCAATTGAAGAGGAGCCTGTTGAGGAAAAGCCAGTCGAGGAAAGCCCAGTTGAGAAGACCTCCGAACAAGACCACGGTGACGCAGATATTAGCGAAGGAGAGCAGAAAGGTGCCTGCACCTCCGAGGGAATGTTCAACTGTGTTTCCGGATCCTCCTTCCAACAATGTGCCAGTGGCAGCTGGAGCGCCGTGCAAGACCTAGCCCCCGGAACCGTTTGTACCAGTGGCCAAACATATCATTTGGGCATTACGAAAGAGGCTTAAAGACACGGTAGTTGGAATTCGGTAAACATGGAACGCATAGAATCTACTTTAAGATAGTCGAAAATGGGAAGGGAGCTAAGAAAGATGCAGAGGAAAAAGCAGCCTAGAGAGTTGAATAATATGGAGAGATTGTTGAGAAGGAGGGAGAAAATCAAGAATAAGAGATGCAAAGATCCGAGAATGGTATGGAGTTTGGGGGTATCTTCGAGCATGTTGGTGGTGCTCTTGTAAATTATGTGTGGATATAACTAATACATACGCCACATAATGGGTATAATAGTTTACATACGACATTTATAGTTAGTTTAAATATTCTGAAAATTTCAAATATCTCAATAAAAAGTCGCACTTCGGATTGGTGATTGTTAGAGACATATAGAGTAAATGAATTGAGAGTGAAGGGTACAGAGCCCGGGGTGTTCGGAGATCTCCAAGTCTCCAGCATTGACTGCATTGCCTCGTATTTCTTCTATACTAGTGCGCGTTGGTACAACACATTGTCTTGCATAGCATGTCTATAATTCCTGTGCAGATGTAATGCAGAGTAAAGGCTGTAAAGCACACCTTCCTTTACGTCGACGTCATATTCTTCTCAACCTGCGGAAGACGAAACACCGAGAGGTAAATTCAAGGCAAGGCCTGAGGAGGCGACAAAGGATACGTATCATCGACGGGAAAGCGGTAACGAAGTGTCGACAGTCATTTTAAGCATGAACATGGCCGCAGTTTAAGACAACAAAAAAACAACTAAACTTGTGGAAGTCAATTTATCAATGGTGAATTCACCACTTTCCGGAATTCGCCGTGAACACAACATAAAAGTGCAGAGTGGATTGGAAAGGATGAAGAATGATAGATTTGTTCTCCGAAGGTCCTAAGTCTGATAATCGTGGTGAAGCCGAGCTTGAAGATCCAAAAAGGGAAATGGAGAAACGGTCGAAAAGTTGGAGCTGAGAAATGTACATGGTTTCAAGACCGTGAGCGCGCGCAAGGCTGACTCAAACTTCGAGGAAAATGGTACAATGAATGAGGCGAAAGGTCCAGTTTTAGGCCATTGAAATAAGCGTGAAATTTGAGTAAGTAATCGAGAGATTCAATTGGTTTTGAATTTGAGAAATGAAGGTAAGAATCACTCGTTATCCATACGAAGCCTGCCATCTTAATATGCAATCACACGAAGAAGAAATCTATTTGTTAAGGATGTGCATAAAATATCCAATTTGGAATGAAGCAAGGCTTTGTGCAGTGCTTCTTGGTTGAACCAATATTAATCCAACTTTAAGGTAGTATTGCATATCTCTCACATGACATGTAAAGCGAAGTCGCCCAGATTGTATTTCTGCAATTCATCTTAAACTTTTTTAAACCTTTGATTATTGTAAGAAAATACTCATGAAGGCGTGAGAGTTATTTGTTGTTGTGTTGTGCTGTTAATGTTAGCCATGGTTTCTCTTGAAGTATTTCAGGAGCAGTTCCATAAGTTAAAAGAGGTTGAAGAGGGGAAGGATCAACTTGTTGAGGTTAATAAACTGTTTTCATACACCGCTGACATCGCTAACGGATGATTACTATTGATAGAAATTGTTTATCCGCATCAAGGAGTTGGAAAGTAGTCTTACGGAGACGAGGTTACATCTTGAGCGTGAATCAGATACTGCGAAATTGTACCAGTCGAAGCTCTCTGATGTGCAGGCGAATCTTGGGAGAATTGAGGAAAGAATAGTATGGTTGCCTAAAAACTGCTTGATTGAACATCTTTATTGACTGCTCCTGGAGGATTCCAACAGTTTTGTGTCGGTTTTGATTGATGGTGATTGCATGACGGTATGTACGAATTCATTTCTTTCGAGTCATAAATCCGTGTGATCATCGTGAATTCTGTTCCTCGCTAAGTATGAAAAGTTTTGCGATGATCTAGTCAAATCCTCACAGCAAGGAGGGCTAGAAGCAGTTCAGCGTTTAAGGACCAAAGTGAGAGAGTACGTTTCGAAGGAGCTTGAGTTACCAATCCAGACTTCAATCCGCGTTCGGATCTATGCGAATAAGAAAGGCTTGGCATCAGCATACATTTACAATAAAATTTTGGATAGTGTAGATGGCCTTGACATGTTTGTTCGTGGATTTAATATGGGGCATCCCACGTGCGATTTCGTGGATGCGGGCGATGGGAAAGAATGTGCGGATTCGAAATTGAAAGGTAATTTCTACAAACTCACGGAATATGCAAGTTTTTCATAACTGAGAGACCTTCACTGACATCCTTCGTAGAATGTTTCAACCACGATATGGCCGATGTTCATTGTCGAGCAGTCATATTCGGTGGGTCTGCGGATAATGGCTATGCGCGGCTTCTCCAGCCTTACGTGGGTGATGGTGCGAAGAGTAGTCGAATCGTTTTGCTTGAAGGACCGCCATTTGCTAAGGAATTAGCAATACTGAAAGAGAAGTTCTTTGTTGCTCGCCTGCCTGGTGTATTAAGAAATACAAAGCTATCAACCCGGCGAGTATCATTCTCGACGACACCTCCTCGAAGTGCCACCCCAAATACCCCCAGCTATGCTGCAACAGTATTGAGCCCTGCCGGTTCAGATGCGATCAGTAATGATGGAGCTAGTGATTCTTTGGTAACTACTCCCGTACATAGGAACTATCCAGTGCTGCGAAACAGTAAGGGACAGCGTCTCGATGCCATCATTACCCCACCCCAATCACTCTTAAGTGTGATGAGAAGCACGAAACACTGCAACATGTTCCACATTCTGGGAGAATGTCCATATGACCAATGCAGCTTTTTGCATGGGACAAGACTGGACAAAAAAGGGATTGATGCTCGACGGTTCATCTCACGCTACAAACCATGTCCATCCAAGTTGAAGTGCCAAGATGAAAAATGTTTATTGGGACATCAGTGTCCTGAAAAGGCGTGTGCGAAGATTGGGAAGGGTTGTCGTTTTACCAAAGAGATGCATAATATTGATAGGTCTTGAGATTGACTATCGTGGTGTGTTGGTTCGTTAGGATCTGGGAGACGAAATTATTTTCCCAGATACTAGTGTTTCGCAGAGTGTTCCATATCAAGGAAATTGGATTTTTTTTGTGGGGGGGGGGTATGGGATCCAATGGGATTTGAGGGTGATTATCGTTGTTTGTTGGTTTATTTGGTCTTCAAGTAGGAATGAATTAATCAATACTTGTGCATCGAAAATTCTCGCAAGGATTGAGCGTGCTTTGCGACACGATTATCCAGGAGATGTAGAAAGTTGTGGTTGGCAGCTTACCTTGTTAGATGAGTTTTGACATTCCGCCTCATTGCACATCGTGTAATCATTCATGGAGACCTTCATGGTTCGATTGAAATTGTTGCCGGCGACTCTAATGCTGTGTAGGACTACTACTGATCATGATTCCTCTTCAGTTCGTACCTGCTTGCTTATCAGGTCTGGCTGCAATATCCAAGGGTTTGATTGAATGGTATTTCAAAAGTCCGAGAGACCCGACCGGCCGAAGCCTCCAAAACCGTTGATTAATGATGGATGGGATACGATAACCACGTATAAATAAATATGAAGTTCAAGTGTTTCCATTGTATTGTATTAAGCCCATCGAAAATCATCTCCAACCAAACAGGAATAATCGTGATCAACGTCCAAAACTTTAAGAAACCAAACAAACCCCACGACCCGTCGGTTAACCAGAGAGTATCCACTCGGCACCGCCCTCATTCCCATCTGCATCCAAAAAATTATGATGAGGCTTCAAAAAAAGCAAAAATTTGATTCTCTCAGGCGTGAGTCGAACACGCGACATCCAGATTACAATGTACAATTACAGTCTGACGTCATAAACCAACTAGACGACCGAGAGTGATGATCGAGTGAACTCGAACTGGTCATTTTACCACTGAGGCAAGTTGTTGAGGGCGTAATGTCTTAGTTCAATATATATACAATCACACCAGCCGGCGAAAGAAATGGACTTGAGGATCAGGCAAAGTATTACGTAAGCCCAGATGTGGGGATTTTGGTGAACTTCAATTGTTGGACGCTTTTTTTCTCACACCCCAACATGAAATACAAAATAACCACAAGGAATCACTCAGGTCCGTACCATCAAATTTTGACAAATACCTTGTCCACAATATGAGTACACCAATAATGAGAGAGATTCTACGAACGAGAATTCGACTGGAACAAGAGTACCGGTGCCCCTCAATATTGTCCGACTTACGCATATATAAATCGCAAGTACCTCGCATTAAAAATGAGATTCGACAATGCAATGATCTCCTAGGTTCATAGTTCCTTCACATTTTTCAATATGTCATGCATTGTGGACAGTCAAAAAATCGCTAAGACTTAAAGTTTGCAAGGCCTGTATCCCATTTGGGTATGCGATTTATTTCATACATTGCGAAATGCTCAAATGCTCAAGCCCTCAAGTTACAAGTGTATAATCAAGTTGAGTACGTTTTGGATCGTACATTCGATTTATATATCTAAAAACAATTGTCCACCAGCCCGAAATAGCAGATTAGATGCGAAGCTTTCAATATTTGAAAAGTTATGAATCTTAGGCAACGGGTCACCTATGTGAATGAATTGGTCAATTCAAATGGGTTGGATACTTCATGTTTTGAATGGTTTGAATTTTCTAAGATTCTGTTTTGTTGCAGTAATGATGCGATTCACTGCATTCATTGTACAAACTCTCCATATCAATGCCGGTCCATGAATCTATCAACAAAAGCCCCACCATAGACTCTCCTCAAGTAGGAGCTCTGCGACTCTATTTCTCGGTTGTCCACCGGTGCTGCAACTGTTGAACATGTTCTTATCTTGGGTACTTTCCACCCTAACATAATCTCGCCTTCGAACTCTTTCATTTCCGGTACGATCTTGTATCGGTCATTGGACCCCTCATCATCTACTAACGCAATCAATCCCATCTCAGCCCTCAAGTGATTGGACTCGTTGATTAGGACCAGTTCTTCCAAGTCATTGAACTCCAAGAGAGCTGATTTTCGGACGGCATAGATAGTGTCGCCTCCTTCAGGATTACAAATCTTCCATAAAACAATGTCACGGAGAGTTTTAGCCAACTTTGAAAAGATGCCCACCGCCATTCTTCGCACTAATCGTTTGTCTTTATGAAAGTCTTGGAATAATCGCTGTATAAATGAAAAGTACGGTATTTCTTCGCCAGTACTCCAAGTTACGTTGAAGTATATAGTATCCGTGGCGAAATTGACCAGCGGTGGTTTCTCATGTGGGTCGGGCGATACTGAATCGGTATCGAGGATAAGATTGAGTCTCACATCTGAGCTAAGCTGAGTATAGAATGGGAGTAACTCTTTTCGAGCTTCACGATTGATTTGCAGGAGGATAAGAGGTGCTGTCACTCTGACATGATGTTTGGTGGTAAGGGAATTCCATGCTTCAGTCGGAGTTATGCGTGGTCTGACTTCGATGATTCGCGGGAATAGATGAGGAGTGCGACGCCAAATTTTAAGTCGCAGTTCGAGAGGTAGGTCGGGGAAGATGTCGAAAGTTTGTGTTCTTTCGTTGAGTGCGTTCATTGTATGCTCATGCTTTTGAGAGTGATACATTGTGTTGGGGATGTATGTTGACGGATTTGGTCGGCGATCAATGGATGTTACGACCTATGTCAAGCGTGATTTCATGAGGGAAGGAATTAATTTATTAGCACGTGTATTATGGTTTTTAATGAGGAAGGTTCTGCTAATGTGATGTTCTTTCCGTTTGCGCGAGTATGATGTTGATGACAAGTTTTATTTTTTACCTTCTGGTCCGGCCACTTGATCCATTTTCTTTGTTCGATCTCATCCATTTTTCCAAACGTCACTTGGCTGTACCTGTTAAGTCAGACGTTAATAAGTAATCTCATATTAAACATAACGTATAGATTTTAATTAACAAGCGAAACATATTTTCGATATAGCAAGTGAAGTCAAGTGAGGGCTTATCCATTCAGCCATATCGTCACAAGCTTTTTCACATAAATGAATCCAATAATATAATCAAACCACCACAGCAGCATCACTAAATGATTAGGACTTTCGATTACATGAGTTGTTAAATGACATTGCGGCTAGAAATGAAAGTTTATTCGAGCTGTGTTCTGTTTGTATTCTGCCATGCTTTTGATTTTGATGGCCAAGTAGTGCACGATAAAGTACCAGTGGTCTCAAACACCTCATCATCCTCATCCCACAATAAAACTCCAACTTCCCACACAGCAATTTTCCCTAGCCCTCACCCCAACCCTTGCCTCCTAAATTCCATCCTCCCCAACAACGAAGAAAAAAGTGAATACCCCAAGTCATGTGCCCAACCAATCTCAAAACTTTTTGTTGCACATCTGAAAATTCAATACATTTTTGTCGCCAGACACACACCCCACTAGCGTACTTTTTGCAAAATTCACATCGACTGGGAATAAATAAACTTTTGACATTTATTTCCGGTGGATTTATTGTGTTTCGGTAAGTCATGATAAGATTTTGAGGTAATTCGGGCAGAGAAATTATGATACTGGGATGATTGAGGATTTTTATTCTTGTATTTGATACGCTACGGATTTTATTAAGCTATAGGTAGGTAGTTAATGATTAATAATTTTGATTTTACATTCCGAGTTTTAATTCTATAGACGGTTGCGATGTATAGATGGTTCAGCCAGATTAGTAATTTTATTTCTGGGACAGATGAAGACAATTGCAATGCAACTCCTCTGCTTCGAACCTTCCCTTTAAGTTCGACAGTGAGGCTTAAAAGTCGAATATGAAGCTGCGGAAAAGAAGTACGATGATCTATATGTGACGAGAAACGCTCTCAATCAATAACTCATCAAAATGAACCTTCTCGAAACCTAAATTTTTAAGAAGTCAAGCAAGAAGGTGCGAGGCGCATGCGGTTTTCACACACTTATGATTCCGTTTTTTGCATAGGGAGATGAAGGATTGGAATATTATGGAGCATGATGGAGACTTTTGCTGACTTGCGTTGTTCAACACTCGTCCGATGTCCCGCACTGTCACTAACTACTCCACTTGTACCTATTGGAAAGTCTACAGAAGTGAATGGGAGGACGACCGAACTGGGCGCATTTGAATTATACTAAAATTGAATCTATTAATTCGGAATGAGGTCCCACGCTTAGCAGATGCGCCGAGCGGCGCCCACTGTTCCTTCCATTTGATCATGGAGATTTCTCCTAATATCTTAGTAAACCATGTATTACCTTTTCAAACTCAGGATTATGCTTTCTTGTTGGCTAAGCTAGATCTATTTGTCAAAAGAATTACAAAGGAAATGACAACCAGAAGCCCGATATGTTTTCATCCACTCTAAGCTCTCTTCTCCTCAAGTACAAGGATCCCAATCATCCATCCTCCAAGCGATTTGCCTGTACTATAATATCCAGCATTTTCTATCGGAAAACCTCAGTCAAATATCTATCTTCAACCTTGCACTGTATAACATATCAGCCGGTATTTCACGATTTGATCCTTCAACTTCGGACGACACCTGCGATTCAGATACCAGGATTTGATTCCTTGCAGCTTTGGCTTAATGGTATCTTGAATAATCGATTTCTTCTACGCCACCAACGCTCTTTGCAATTATGGTGGTCACTCCACTTGAAGATATGGAGGTAAGCCAAGGTGTATCAATTATGTCGGTCTTTCCAATTGAAGACTTGGAGGTAAGCCAAGCTGTATTTGAATAAAGACTTCTTACCCTAACACGAAACATAGGAAGATGAAATCATGCCCTCTGATGCAGACTTCCCAATTGCTCCCGAAACATTCTCAGATGAGGAAGAGGTATGTCAAGTCGAAAGCCGTTACTATTATGAACATACTTCTCTGACGAGAAGAGTAGGAATATGCAGCGGCCATCTCTAACACTGCAGAGCCCGACCCTGTAACAGCCACTCCCAAGGATGGAATCTTCAAGAAGTTAAAAATAATGAATGAAATTACTCGACTTGGCATCGAAAGGGGGAAACTGAAGGGGAAACTCCAGACAATGTCTGAAAATGCAGAAGCCATGGATTATGATACGGATGACGAAGATTGGGCTGATAGCGACTGTACGGACGAAAATGTTGATCATAGTTCGCTTCCTATGGAGTATTTGCGGGAGAAATACCACACAAAACTCGAAAAGGCATTTAGGAAAAACAAAACCAGTCAAGGAACTCTGTGGATAGATACAGTTCCATCATTGAAAAGGTTGAATGAACGTTTGGCAGAGTATAGAATGAGCATGTCGGCGGGGGACTTGCTGGATCTTCGAAGATGGATCGACAGGGTTTTCGACCAGGGTATGAAAAATTGTCTACCGTATGGCACTATTTCCACAAGCAGGTTTCATTGGAAAAAGAAGTACAGCGAGGATGGATTGAATGACACTCTACGTTTAATCCTGAGGGAACATAATTCGCTTCAAGATCTAGAGGAGCTTCGTCTGCACTATGATCGGCTCCTTGGCAAAGAGATGCTGGTCTTATATTTGAAAGGCAAAATCAGCATAGATTCCAAAAGAAGGGAAAGCCTAGACTCCGAAGAGGAGGACAGCGATTAAGCCGGAATGATTATGCAAAGAGCTTTGAAAAATGCATGGGTCTCGGTAACCATCCCTCAATCATCCAAAGATTATACTTAATTCGACTTTCAATTGAATCCTTTACAGGATATACAGCATCGTTTCGAATCAACATTGAATCATAAAACCAAGTTTTAGAGTATCCAAAGAAACTTTCAATATTCACATTATCCCATGAGCTTGTGCAAGCCTGTGAAATCGCTGGATATGGTATGCTTGCTTCAGTGCGGCGTCCTAGGCGAATTAAGTAATTGAGATATTTTCAAGAACCCATACACATTCACAATATTTGCTGAAAAATAGATGGGAATCGATAAGACGTGTAAAGCGTAAACCTGATGTGAATTTCGAATTGAGAGAAGTGTGTTGAGAGTATTTCGATGGATAAACCCCGACTCGAACTAAGATAGAATAAGCGGACATTGTCTTGGGAAGGAGCGAGGGACAGCTGTAACTCGCATTTGAAGATGATGGAGATTGATAGTCGATGAAATATTATAATTGGTGTTTCGCACCCACTACAAGGACTAGACTACATAATTGAACCGTATGGGCTCATGTGAAATGAGAATTTACATTGCGATGAATGTAAACTTGGATCATCAACCAAAATACGTGTGAGACTGATCCATTCCGAGACATAATACATTCCTTGTCCCCCGGGTATCATAACATCATAAAGCACAATAGGATGTAGCAAAGATCCTTTCGATACACCAGCACACCATAACAACGCCCCTACCAACGGCTCCTATCCATAACTCCAATACTATATGTGAATACCTACGCAGCAGCAACACCCCTCATACGTCTCCTAGTCTCCAGCGTACCTTTTACACTGAAGTTCGTATTGTCATCTGGCATATGTTCACCACTAACAATGACCAAAACCTTCATTCTTGGATGATATTTCAAATCATGAAGTAATTTTGGCGTAATGAGGAAATATTGGCTATCATGTTCCTGACATGCGATCTCGACCATACGTCCGTGGACCATTCGTTCATTACGAGGATCCATTCCTTGATTGATCTCATCAACAACGCGGAAAGGGGAGCGAGCAAGCGATTGTAAAGACATGAGGTAGAAAATCGTGGAGACTGAACGTTCACCTCCGGATTGGCGGTGCTTGTCAAGGAGCTGAAGGGTTTCATTTTCTCTAGTTTGATGTTAGTTGATTGGAATTGCTGCAAGTATTAAGAAATGGAACTGTACCTAAACTTGACCTTAATCTCAATTGCCCATTTTTCGAAATCGTCTTCCTTATACACACCAACTTCACCAGCACAACCAATCTGTTCAAAGTTATGCGAGAATGCCTGACTAATTTGGTCAGTAAGTGCATCAAGTTTTGGCTCCCATTTCCTCATGATCTGAGTAACCCTTTGCGCAACATCTCCGAGTTCACTCTCGGTACCAGTGATCCTGGTGCTTAATCGGCTGATTTCAACTTGGCGTTTCTCGTACTCTCGAATGGCATTCGGATTATTAGCTTGAATATAATTGAGTTTGTGTTCCTCGCTGTTTATTTCCTGCTGTAGATTGTCCACGGTTCTATCCTCGGAGATATTGCTGAAGTAATCTAAAGACTCAGTGTCGTTTCTCTCCTCAGCCTCCTTTCTGATCTTTGTGCAACGTTCGAGCGCACTTCGTGCAGTTACAGTTGCCAGCTTTGATTGTGCTTCGATTTCCGCTAAACGTGTACGTTCCCCATCAAGGTTTGCGACAATATCACGATTGCGCTCTCGTAGAGCGTGGGTATCTGAATCTGCTTCAATACGTCGAGCTTCAGCTTCGTCAAGCTCTTCGAAGCAAGCCATGATCTGATTGATTTGCTCGATATGTTTCATCACATGCCCCCCCTTCTTGAGGCCAGCAATGTCTTGCTCCTTTAGGATTAATTGAATCTCCGCCCTAGATTCAGAGCTAGATGATTCCAATCTCTCCAAAGACTCCTTTTCTCGAGCTGCGACTATGTCAGTACATGCTCATGTACATCCGTAAATCTACCACTCACCAAGCAGTCCAGGAAGAGCTCTTTGTTCACCATAAGCCTTTTGCTTTTGTTGTTTCTCGGCTATGATCGCGTCCTGTTTTCGGAGTCTCGTTAGTAACGTCCTCCGAGATCAGAACCGTTGCTGGCATACCTTTTCATCTTTTTTCGGGGTTATAGTAATCGAATACTGCTCGATCTTATCGTTCATGTCCTTGGCCTCCTTCTTCAGGGCCTCAAATTTTCGGCCGAGTTCTTGTAGGTTTTCTTCGATCACACGCCGCCCTGAAGTGTCTACAACACCATCAATGAAAAATCTGGCTCGATTGATTCCGGAAGTTTGGGTTGATGATGCGTTATATTCTCTTCGCGTCGTTATCTTGTAGGAGGTGGTTTTCGTCACGAAGGATGTGATCCCAGTGCGGATAATCCTTTCATGCTGTTCCTCAGTGACATCTTGGAGGGTGACGGCTGTCCTATGAGCTTTAATATCATTGCACAACATTGCAAGGACTGGCTCTGGGGCATCAATAAAATCAACAGCCCAACCATCAAGACCTATACTGTTCAATTCGGCCATAGTAGCTGATGGTCGTCCAATAGTCTCAGCGAGGGTCTGGGTGCTCATCTGGGTTCTGACTTCGGCCAACCTCATTTCCGCAGAATGGAATTGATCATTTAATAGCTTGTAATCCGCTTGAGTTTGTGCGGTGATGGTGAGCATATTGCTCTGACGAAACAATGATTCAACAGCATCGGTATATCTTGGGTCCTTCACGGAACATGTAATCAAAGGGGGCCCGTAGACCTCCTTCTCAAACTTATTCGGGTTGTCCTGAACCCACTTCCAAGCCATAGCAGTATCTCTGGAATGCTGAGCAATCTTGCTAATTTGTCTTCCAGCTTGACTGTCAAAGTCAGCGAGGGCTTGCTTCGCCCTGTCTTGTTCAGCTCGCAAGTCTCGACCTTTGGCTTTGAGTGCTTCTCGGCTTTCTTGGAGCTCTTGAATCCTGTCTCGGACGGCTTTGATATCCTGCTCAACTGCTCTCTAAGGAGACAGTCAGTAATTGCTATATAGGAATGAATGGGTCGGTTACTCACAATGCGCTGATTGTATTCAGTAGCATTGAACTCTATTTTAGGTTCTCGAAGTCGGGCTTCGAGGTCAATTATGGCCCTTCTAACCTTTGCTAAATCTTTCTTGCGTTTATCCTCTGCCTCCTGAACAACTTTTACTCTACGATCGCAATCACCTATTTTGTCATCCCATTCTTCGACTTTCTTCAAAAGCTCATCTGCCGCTGCTTCCGCAAGTTGAAGGTTCTTCTTGCGGTTGGAAACGACCTTAGCTAAATTCTTCTCCAGAGAATCCTTTTCGTTAACGAGCCGCAAAGTCGGTTCGACCTGGCTTTCCAAAGTACGAAATCGCTCTTTCGCTGCTATCTTCTCATCCTTACATTCCTTATGTCGAAGACGTGCCTGTCTGTATTCTACAAAGGGAATACTGTTCTTCAGCTTCTCTAAGTCCTTCTCAATCTGAATTCGCTCTTCGAGACGTTCCATTTCCGGACGCAGCCCCGCCTGTCGTTTTTCTAGATTGGCCAATTGTTCCTTATCTTGGTCGAGCTGCATTTGCCTCAATTTCTCCTCTTTTCTCAAATTCTTGAGCTCATCATGCCAGTCCAACATCTCTTGTGCAGCAACTGCCCTTTGTGTATGATGGAGGAGTTCGACAGGTGTCAGTGCTGCAAACTCGGACACCTTGTCCTGTGGTAAAAACTGACAAAGATTATCGATTTGAATGCTGAATCCTTTGACCAAAGCTAGAACATTTTTATGGCTTGCTCTTTTGTTGTTTATCCAAAATTCGCAATTATTCCCATCTTTAAGAATTCGAGTTTTAATGATATGATTCTCACGCTCGTTGCTTTTTTTTTGAAGTTCGATTTCGATAAAAGCATCCTTTGAACCATGTTTGACAAATTCTCCCACTTTATCCGCCCGACCGAGGTTTTTTGGTGAAGAACCCAAGCCCAAGCAGAGGGCACAAACCAAGGAACTCTTGCCCGTACCATTTGGACCAATCACCATATTCAAATTTGGGCCTGGGAAAAATTCAGCACTCTCGTAGGTAACAAAATTGTTGAGCTTAACCCGAACTATGGCTCCTGGAGCGAATTTGCCACGTCCCGATGTGATTGTGGGAGAGTCGGAAATGCTTCCGATCTTTTGTCTGTCATCTTCGTCTCTAGAGGATGGCGAAGTATCGGGTCTAGAGGTTCCTTCCTCAGATTCGTAATGTAATGTGCGAGATCTTTTCGCAGACTGCGCTGGTGTAGGATTTTCCGAACTTTCGTCATCATCGACTTCGGCCCTTGACCGACGCCTTCGAGATGCCATTTTTTTGCTGCCGCGTAGATAGCTAGAGAGTAAGACAATTATTTTGGTTTTGAAGTTGATTGAATTAATAAGATGATGGCTCCGTCATTCTTTGAATTTAATACCATTTTCGAAGAATCGATGGTTGCAATAATTCTATCAAAGAAAATTGGTTTGCGCAAGACGCGTTAAACTTTAGGAACCGCGTTTAAGCATGACTACGCTACGCTAGTACTATAGGTATAACCTAGTAGGTAGGGAAGCATGAGCATGATTGAAACACCCCACCATTGATTACTTATCAGATCAGCTGATTTCGCATTTCCAACTTCACCTCAAATTCACTTACATTTCTCATTTCACTTTGCCGCCGCTTCCTTTCCAAAAGCCATTAACGGATTTGATGTATGGACGCATTGAATGAAAAGCATATGCCATAAAGCTGCCTGTCTAACTGTCTGAGCACGTAGTGCTAATAATCATAATCCTCTAGCCTCAGCGTAAGTGATTGTGCGGTACACAGGAGGAGGTAAGCTGGATGACCTTGCTTTCTTTCTCTATTTATTGATCTAGGTAGTAAACATATACCACCAAGCTGGCTATTCAATTGCTTGGAACAAATGGTGTTAATAGTCATGATCTTCCAGCCTCAGTGAAGTAACTGGGTGATACACAGAAGGAGGTATGCTGGAAGAACTCTCTTTTCCTATAAATTTATAGAGAGTGAGAGAGATTTCAAGACAGGCTTGTGTCGGGTTTTAAGGGATCAATGAAGTCTTTTCACATTTCGTAGCATAGAGTATCTGGACTAGGATGCTTGCTCACTATACATACAAGCAGTATCTATCATAAAGCACACAAGATAGATACCTGTATTTCACATGTGATATGTGATGTAGTATTCATACCACATAAAGTTGCTTCAAAGACTCAGAGTTTCTTTTTCATCTTAAGCTACATACACTTTATATCATGTTCTGTTCATGGGTGGGGTATGAACTATAATGAACCATAATAGTCCAGATTGTCAAAAGTATCCTTTTCCCCATCTCAGATCATAGATATATTAGATAATGATTAAATGGCATGGCAACTCAAAGATCCTCAAAGATCCTCGGAAGTACTCATATCATAACCCGGACATAACCGAACCAATGGAGTTTTTTTTGAAGATCAAGTTGTGATTTTTACATTCCTTTCTAAATTGGTCCTGCATGCTTTCATTTGTGGGGAATCTTGTATATCAACAAAACATCAACACATGCAAAACTTCACCACAGTAACTGCAATTTTACAATTCCAATATCTCTTGAGCACCATTTTTCACCTGAAAACTTCTTCAACGAGTTTCTTTTTTACTCTCTCTTCAATAAAATATTACTTCAAAATTCAATTCGCTCTTTCTCTGCGCATCTACACATGTCAATTTGACTTTTTCCAAGATAAGCTGTCAACGCAAGCATACCTTTTCTATTAGCTCAAATTTTGTACCTTGGTGAGTTTTACTCCTCACACTCAAGATATGGCATCTTGATCTAACCACTATGAATGGCTGACTGAGAATTTCCAGAGCTTTCGAACGCTTCATTTTTGGCACACTCGCTACCTGCGACACAGGTTTCTTCACATTACTATGTCCTTCTAAGCTCAATACCGTCAAGTGCCATACTTGAATACCACGATCTTGTACCTCTTGGTACATCAAAAGGACTGATCAATCCACATAAGAATTGGGATCCAGGTTATGTTAAAAGACTGCGGTTAAATACAGCAGATTATCATAAAAATGAGTGCACAACACACGCGCCCACCAACCCGACGACCTCCTCTTGGAGAAGCAACTCGGCGGGTCAACAACAATCAATCGGATAGCAAAAAGTTACAATCGAAGTCCACACCAACAAATCATGATAGTTTACGACAAGACGGTTTACTACAAGTTTACAACCAGGCTTCTGCTTCTCCAAGCGAACAATATTCATACCGTGACGATCCTCGAATGGGCTCTCCTGTGTCCAATGTCGTCAATCCTAGGCTCTCTGCTATATCGAAAGAGGCTGCGACGGACTCAAAACGAAGTTCCCAAATTTCGACCGCATCTTCCGCTGCTTCCGATGGTAAGAACATCAAGAAGTTTATTGGTCCTTGGAAGCTGGGCAGAACCTTAGGGGAGGGCGCAACGGCACGAGTACGTCTTGCAAAGAACAAAAATACACATCAAATGGCAGCTATCAAGATCGTCCAAAAGAAAAATGCCCAGCTGTCTCAGGCGGGAAGTCTTGCAAACCTAGAACATTCGGAACAGCTACGTGATGAAGGCGATGGAGTGCGAAGAATGCCTGTAGGCATTGAGCGGGAGGTGGCAATCATGAAGCTTATCCAGCACCCGAATATCATGAAGATTTATGACATTTGGGAGAATCGTACCGAAATGTAAGCTCCATTCCCAATTTGAGTAAATTCAGCCTCTAACAATGAACAGATATCTAGTTCTTGAATATGTTGACAATGGCGAGCTTTTCGCTCAAATCGCAAACAATGGAAGACTGTCCGAAGAGGTCGCAATGAAGTATTTTCGACAACTTTTGAGTGCTCTGGGATATTGCCACTCATACAACATCTGCCATCGAGACTTGAAACCCGAAAACATCTTGGTAACATCGACTGGAGACATCAAAATCGCGGACTTTGGAATGGCTGCGCTACATCAAGGCCCAGATCACAAATTAAGAACTTCTTGTGGAAGTCCACATTATGCAGCACCGGAACTAGTTGGCGGACAAAAATACCGCGGGGACAAGGTTGATATATGGAGCCTGGGTGTGATTCTCTATGCCAGTTTATGTGGACGACTCCCATTTGACGTTGAGGGTGTTGGCAATGATAGGGACCGCCTTAATCCGTTGCTCAGCAAAATTCGAAAAGGAACCTATGAAATGGCCCCAGAGTTCACCAAAGAGGCCGCAAATCTTATCTGGAGAATATTGCAAATAAATCCAAAGGAGAGAATTGAGCTCAAACAAATCTGGAAGCACCCCGTGGTGAGGAAGTACGATTATTTGGATAACCTTGGCGGCGGTGAAAGCCTCCTGTCTCTTAGCCTGAATGACTGCGGACAGCCAGTGCTACGCCGAAGCGATGTTGATAAGGATTTATTGAGGCAACTGTGGTCCATGTGGCATGCGTACTCCGAAGATCAGCTTATTGAAGCACTTTTGAGTCAGAAGTGGGTTACCTCTGCTGCTTTTGTTTCTATTATGTATATGCTAATGAAGACATAGACCCAACGAGCAAAAGCTCTTCTATACCTTACTGTTAAGATATAGAGATGCCCAGCTTGAAAACTACGAACCCGAGCTGAATTATTCCAACAGTGACTATCATCACATCAGACCACCCACATTGACAAAAACGTATTCTACCTGTCACTTCCCACCACAGACAGTAAAGGGTCATCGTCGCCAACAGGCTTCTAGGTTTACTGTAGTTAGTAATAGATCCGAGCACACTTACGATCCTTTTAATGCTTCTCGGCCACAGCACCTTGATTCATGCAGATCTGACGATCAGATCAAGGTTACTGTTCATGCCCCTCAGAATGACGAACATAGCCGGTACAGACCAACCTCTCGAATGTCAACTTCAAGGTCTGTAAGCGATCGGGGTAGACTACAGAAACCAGTATCTCGGGTATATGCGTCCCGCAGTTCACTTGCTAGCTCTACACGAAGTCGAGGAAGTGCTCCTTTCCGAGCTACAGTAGGACACAAACGTGGTGTGGACTTCTCACACATCAGGAGACGATCATTGAGTAGTCAAAATATCATGTCTGGAAATAGTCCGTTGGGTTCCATGGGAGGACGGGTAGTAGGAGCTGATGATGGAGCCTCTCTACGTCCTGACATTGAGCATTCTACCTCAACACGTTACATCCGATCGAGAAAACCACAATCAACTAGTACAAAGATTACTACCACCACCATACAGAAATCAGGACGGGGCAGTATATTATGGAAAGAAGATGTCCGTCAATTGAGCAGCAGCTTGGCCAAAGACTGCGATGAAGCATTCAATAGATCTACTGTCGTTCCTTCAACTGGCTCCCAGAACAAGTCACGCTTTTCTGTGACCCCAAGCGTGGCTACTCGTAATCCATCGCCTATACTCAATGTGCCAGCGACAGTTCGAAAGGCCAAACACGATTCTCTAGACTTACGGCCACTGCCCCCACCACCTGCTCGATCAGATTCTGTCAAGAAGGAACTCTTAGAAGCACGCAAGCAAGCTACACTTCGCCTGACTTCCGGAGAAGATTCGCCTGGATACATAGATCGCATGGTATCACATATTGATCGTCTTATATTACCTCCATCTCAATCCCCATTGCAAACACGCCAAGATCGTCGAATAGTGTCTGCACCCGCGGATACGAAACAGAGGAATGTTACCCGACCATTACCTGCAATCAATGAGGCATATGCAGAAGAGCTATCTCCTCGAAAGGTCGAATCTGATCGCATTGCATCAGCTCCCGAACCTCGTACATTGAAAAAGAATTCAAATTATTTTAATGAGAGAGAAACAATTCGGGTAGTCAATGCCTCTGCCGCATCTTTTAGTCCTATCAAAGCTCCAGCGCCACTCACAATCCGAAAGAAAAGCTCGCAAGGTGGTCAAACGAACACCAAAACGGGACAATCAGGACCAGAGCCTCTCGACAACTCTCTCAGGAACCAATCATCTGGTCTGGGATTGCGACAACAATATTCTGCCCTGTCCAAGGTGGATGTTGGACCAGAATTATCTCGTATTGATGAGGACTCCAACATGGACGATTCATTTGCTCAAGAAAGTAACGCGGGCACCATAGTGAAGAAGCGTTCCGGTTGGTTTAGACGCAACTCCAAGGCCAGCGATGAGGGCGAATCCAGAGGTTCCTCAATTGTAGGAAATGACACCATGCTATCCCAGTCGTCAAGCAAGAGTGGTGGCCGGAAGCCAGAGCCAGAAGACCTCCCACCAATGCCACCACCAAAGAAAAAGGGATTCAATCTTGGTAGGCTCTTTAAGAAAAAACAACCAAAAACCGGCATGACTGTTGCTAGTAAGTATAAGTTGAATTGTTTGACATTGATGGTACTGACAGGTTGATAGCAAACGATATGTTCGACGAGGATATGAGTATTCAAGATTCTATTGCAGATCCTCGACAACAGCATCGCCTAAACCGTACGCAACAAAACGCGAGAGCACGCCAGATCGAGCCTCAACAAAACTGGCTAGCCAAGTTATTCCATGTGAAACCCGCTTCGAAATTTATTTGTTTCTCTGTTTCAAAACGTGCCGCAAGATTAGAGATCGCCAAGGTACTCAAAGACTGGAAAAGATATGGCATTAAAGATGTTCAGGTCGATAAACAAAGGAATATAGTCTTTGGCAAAGTCGGCGCAGACAACTGTAAGTTCCTACTTCCGAATCATATGGAATATTTTACTGACATCACATAGTCTTGAATTTGAAAGAGGTCTCATTCGCCGCCGAGATCCTGACTGTTTTCGAGCATTTGGATCGTGGCAGAAAAACCAACCTCGCTGTAGCACGGATTACACAGGAAAGAGGTGCAGCAAGCAGCTTTCATAAAGTTGTGGAAACTTTAGATTCTGTTCTACAAGTTCGTGGAGTTCTCATCACGGATGAAGAAAAGAAGAGAATGATGGTGAGGACAGTTAACTCCATGATAACAGACACCGTTATTTCTTAGTCTCCCACCCCATGGAGTCTACCAATTTTCGATATTCGATATCGTTAATACCCCGATTTGGACATTTTGCGTAGGGCATATATTTCTCCACGCTCGCTTGAGATTGGACATTCTCGAAATCCAGGTTTAACATACAGCAGTATTTGGATGATACCTGCTTCTTTTTTGTAGATATACCATGTTCAGTATAGTGAGTTTCTTTGGCATTTGCATGGAGCGGTGGATATTTTGAGTTGCTTTGCTTTGATGGAGTTGTAAAAAGTAACTTAATATTCATCATAGCGAAAATGGGGTAGAAATATGATAGATGGAGGTTTCAAGGCGGTCAGAGTTAATTACGAAAAGCAGAGAGCGTTCAGAGTTGTTGATTCTTTTCTTTGAAATAGGGGAAAATGGGTTCTTTTCGCTTATGTACTTGGGAAATACAAATTTCTTTGATTCATATCGATATCTCTATGGTTGTGGTTTTGGTGACTAGTTTGATGCTACTCATGATATATTTGGTTTGTGCTGAAAGAGAATAACGAGCAAAACTTCAGATGCTGCTGACTACCAATAATACCAACTTCCAGTCCGAAATAAAATTCATCGATGTTGACTCCTTTTATAGTCCTTCAGAGAGATTCAACAACCGCTGATTACGCCGCATTGAGTTATGTATGGGAAGAGTTCAACAACACCAATGACTAGATTTAAAAAATACGCATAAACTATTTCCTACCTTGGCTCCTAGTTTGAGCGTTACTGCATGGATTAACGAGATAATTACTCAGTAGTTGAGTTGGAAATGGATTGGTTGATGGTTGGTTATAGGTATCATTAATTATGCCCACATAACGTTTCTTGAGAGAGTATTTATTTCTATGATTCGACAAGATCTCTGATAATGGGCTATAGCTACTTCCCTTATAGGATATTGGGGATTTGCAGGGTAGTGATTATACAGGGATGTGAATATAGAGTAGCTTTAAGGTGCTGGATGATGCGAGAGGAGGGTAGCTGTGCGTTCTTGGGAAAATGAAATGTTTTGTTCGTTCCTATTATATAGATTGAGCCTACCCAGATACAAAGTAGGTATGGATATGAATTGCGAAGGAGGGAATATATGTGTTATTCTTGGCTTTGTTGTTGCAATTGGCTGGCTGGCTGGCTGGATAACTCATCGTGGGATTTTAATTTGAGAAATATTAAAATTTATCTAGGTAGGTAGTGATGAGACTATACATCTCGAAAACTGACTAATTGAAAGGTTTGGGGGGGAGGGAGTGGTATATATATATGGGCTGGGATGGAATTTTCATAGCTTAGATGAAGGAGATAGATGCTGTATGTTGATTGAGGTCAGAACAGAATAGAATACGATAGATATATGGGGGAATCCAAAAGTTCAATTGGGGTTTCAATAATCGGTCTTTATTATTCGGTTTTAGTTCATTCATATATACGATTGAACGTCATTATTCCAATCCAATTTATACACTACTTTTATAGTTTAAATTCCTACTTATATATTAATCTCATCTATTCAATTCCGAATATAATTCAAAGATACTATCTTCGTCTTTTTCAATCTACTCTTCTTTCTATTTTTTAATATAAATAAGATATTGCTGATCAGATCATGCGGTTGCTATACTTACCGCGTTGCATGCAAGACGAGGTTTTGTTACCTCTTGATATATGTTATTTCTACGAGTATATGTTATTTTATACTTGTATTTATTTAGCAGGTACAACAGTATAAAGAACTCAATAGAAAAAATGGATTTATGGTCTGGTTATGAGTTGATTGAAAATGGAATGTCGTGGCATTTTTGATACTTGGTTGCTTGGTTGCTTGCTTGATTAGTTGCCCTGTATCCCAGTTAGGAAATAAAAATTGTCGATCTTTGTTTTAGCAGAACATTGGCGAACAGAAGTCTTGTAACGGAGTTGCTATACTTTCAGCGACGATACTGACCTGAGTATTGAGTTTATAGCCCAAACATTTCATCGTTTAAGCCTTTAAATATATTCCCGTCGCCCATGGCCACCAACAAGAAGCCCGTCCCCGCCCAAAGACGCCACAAAAACGGTTATCACGGCACACCCTCGTACCAGTACCAGTACCAAAAAAGATCATCAACACAGAATCCACTCCACTCCACTCCACAACTATATGTCCCGAGATCTAATCCCCGGATCCAGCGAGGAATATCTATCCGCGTACCTGCATCCCCTGCATCCCCCACAAAACCACACTGCACTGCACGTTTCCGTTGGTGGGAGTCAGTCTCCGGGTTCTTGAAAAAGAACGCCAGCGGAGATTTTTGTGGAGTTTTCGTTACACTAGATATAAGGCTTAGGAGAACCAATCTATCGGTAGGTGGGTAGGTAGGTAGGTATTCTATCATCGTGTTATTATCAGCTATAAATGAATGATAACCTTATGAGGTGCGGGAGATACTTGGGAAGATCTTATCTTATCTAGATTCTAGATTCTGGACCGGTAGGTAAGGTAGTGTGTACTTAATGAATGAATGAATGGTATTTTATATTGCGGCGTTACTTATTTCCTTCCTTACTAACAGGCATTTACATATTCATACAATGACTGATGTACTTCTTAGGGTTCATCTATATCCTTTCTTTTTTCTCTTGAGGTTGGTAGCTCTGTATATACTCATATCATATCATATACCCAATTAAATATCCACGCACCCACATAATTTCCCAGAATCCATCTACCCCGAGGAAAGACTCTTGAAGAATACGCAAGAAACCCATAATCGATCCACCGTAATCTACCTACTCCCTATACTCCCGATTTCCATCTATCCATCCATCCATCCATCAACCATCCCCTCCCGTAAAATCCATCCATCCTTATTATTCAGTAACCCGAATAAATATAAAGAAACCAGATATGAAGTGGGACATCTCCAATGACGTCTAGCTTTGTAGAAAGTGGAGCGAGCTACCTATCTTAACAATCTAACTAAAAACTCCACTCGCTACTTTAAAACTACAAAAACTACCTACCTAATAGATACTAAAGATCAGAAGAAAGACTATAGGTAGATAGGTAGATTAAGTTAAGAAGAAAGGAATTTCTATTTGATTTCTGTTTTTATTAATCTGTTTTTCCATCTTTCTTTCTATATATATACTCTCATCTTCCTCCTTTCTCTATTCTATCTATTCTATCTATTCTATCTATTCTATCTATTCTATCTATTCTATCTATTCTATCTATTCTATCTATTCTATCTATTCTATCTATTCTATCTATTCTATCTATTCTATCTATTCTATCTATTCTATCTATTCTATCTATTCTATCTATTCTATCTATTCTATCTATTCTATCTATTCTATCTATTCTATCTATTCTATCTATTCTATCTATTCAATTCCTCAATCCTTCAATCTCTAATCCTCAATTCTAAAAATCATTACATATTATACATCATATCAATTTCAATCCACTCACTACTAAAAATGAATTACTTAACAACAATTATTTAACAACAATTATAGAATATAGAAAATAAAATATCAAATGAAATGAAATTATTCATTAGGGATTTACCTAATACAAGAAAATTCTAAAAATGGGACGTATATCTTCATTACAAATATCTCAGAAAATATCTCAGGAAGTTAAGACAGAGAAAGAGGAGAGGGAAAAAAAAAATCAAAAAAATCACAAAAAGGCATATATCCATAATCCCACAATGCCACAATCCACTAATCTCATATTTTAATCCGAAGCTATGATTTGATTTTGAGTTTGATTTTCTCTAGCTAGTACACACACAAGCAAAATGCTCAAAAGGATCCGCATATATCACCAACTACCTAGTAGAACTAGCCCGCTTAAAAACCCTTCTCGCTCTTCTCTTCAACACCCTGTTAACTACTTAACCACTTCATCGTTTCGCTAATACAAGAAACAGGATCCATGAGCGAGATCAAATCAGATCAGATCAAATCAAATCAAAATTGCAGATGCGCGCACAAGCAAGCAAGCAAGATGCCATCAAACTCCGGGAATCAACCAATCAATCGCCCCGTCCCCAACATCGAACATTGCATCCATCGCCTAGCATAGCATAGCGAGGAGGGGGAAAAAAAGAATGAGGAGAGAAGAAAGAAAAGTGGTTTTTCACTCCATCCATCCATACTCAAGTACAGAAAATAAACATACAAGCGAACACATTTCAAAAGTGTCCACCAAATCAATTCCCACGCCAAAGCTCCACCCAATTCCCAGTTTCGTTCGCATCCAAGATATCCCATCTGAGACAGATACCCATTCATTTCCAGCCCGCCCAATTCGAAATGTCATACAGACATATCGATACGCATATCAACTCCCCAACTCCAAAACAATCCCGCTCCGTTTACGATACTATATTCCACACCCTTCCCATATTGAAAGTTTGATTTCGTTTTTTCTTTAAAAAAAAAGACAGAAATATCTGTCGAATTGACCACATAGCAACGCCACCAACCCCATCTCATCTTTCTTGAGTTCTGTGCTGTCTTATCCACAAGAAGATGTCCATACAGTGTAAGTTATTATCCCACCCAACCCTATTCCAACACATCCAGATAGACAGATTCCAAACGCCCGTATCCTTTAGTCAAGGCCCCGAATGAAAACTTCGCCGCCTATCAAAGCTCATACATCGTTTTGCATTTGTATTGTGTGCTTGCCATCCCTTTGGACTTTGATCTTCAAGGAAAGAAAAGAAATTCGTCAACAGATGTAGGTAAACTGTCACTACGACAATTCCTTCTTTACCATTTCGGGACTATCATCATTGGTAGAATCACTTAAGACTTCTGATTTATCGACAGGTGATTGAGAATCTCCTTTGGGATTCGTGGTGCCGTTTGTGGATTTTGTTCCGCAGCCTTTGACGAGTATGTGTCTCTGAGTTTGGGGTTAGTTAAAGACCACAAGGCATAGAATAAGGTGAGATACGAACCTTTAATGCATCTTTCCTCGAGAAACTCTTTTCGCAATGACCGCAGGGGAATGGTTTCACGGCCAAATGAATACGTTTATGGCGTTTCAAATCATGGTTGCGGTTGAAAGACTGTGGACACTGATCGCATTTGAATGGTCGATCATTTTGGGGTATTTGTTGTGGATGATGTCCGCCATACATTGGTCCAGGCATTTGTTGAGGATAAGCCATGTTACCCATTCCACCGAGAAGAGCCATTTGACTACCGGGTTGGTGGACATTGGACATGATAGGTGCTGTTAAGGTAGGGAGATTGTAATGTGGGAAGGAAGGGCGGGAGGGGTAACCTTGGTGAGGTGCACCCATGGAAGAATGTGAGTGGTGAGTTTGGATGGGGGAGATGCGATTGGATGGAGCGGAGGAGGTATTGGGGGATTGTTGCGTAGGTGATTGTTGGGCGAAGGCGGGGAAAGACGATTGTTGAGGGGTAGAAGATGGGGGGTAGTAATTTGGAGTTGGAGGTGCTCGTCCGCCATAATTATCGGAAGCTTGTACGCTACCTTGCTGGGGTGCTTGAGAGGAAGATTGGTGGAGGTTCATGATGTTCTGATTATTCATGTGTTGCTGCTGTTGTTGCTGTTGCTGCTGAGAATTCTGCGGTGCAAGTGTGGGGAGATTTTGTTGTTGTCCACCTGAGCCAGACATTGGGATATTGGTAGTGAAAGGAGGGAGACTCTCATATGTAGGTGGTGGGAGGCCTTCTGATGAGGTGGGAGAATTGGGATTTCGTGACCCTGGATAGTTGCTCATGGAGGGTGAATATAGTGGTCTACTCATATAACCTTGTTGTTGTTGCTGAGCATAAGGCGAACTCATTGGTGGCGCAGAACTAAATGTGAAACTGTTTCCAGACTGTGGATTTGACCAAAAAGCCGAAGGTTGATAAGGAGGTACGCCGGCGGTCGAACTACCAGAACTACCACTGTTGACACTGGATGCCAGAGGACTTAAACCATCATGCGAAACTCCAGCCGGAGGTGTTAATATATTGTTGGCGACAGCAGGAACTGGTTGGGAAGAGCTGTTTGTAGTTCCATGAATATAGTTGTTGGTTTGTTGATATTTGTGGTGGTGCATTCCAAGGGGTTCTGGAGGGGGAAGCTGGAAGCTGGGGAGGTTGGATGCAGCTGGCCGGCGAGCTGTGAAGCTGGCGGTCTCCATATTAATCTAGGAAGATGATTATTGAGAAGTGCACAATGAAGAAATCAAATGGTGAAAATCCTTTCTTTTATTCTGCTTTATAAAATTCAAAGATTTCGTGGTTGTCGCGTGGGGAATGTATGCTTCGGATTGAGATGGGAGATGCGGGTAGATGCACAACCGAGGTGAGGGAACGAGGGAAACGAGAGAAGTCAAAATTGGGAGTGGGGATATTTCCTTCTGTCGAACTTTTCTTTTCTTTGCTTGTGATTGTAATAGAGATCGGATAAAAATCGTGAGATAAATGATTAAGTAAACAAGGAATAAATGAATATTTTGAATAAAAAAAAGTCCAATCTTTCTCAGTAATATCTTAGGAATCCCTTAGATATTGGAATATATGGCCAAAAAGAGACGGTAGGATATTTGATGATCAAGAGTTCAACAGGTTCGTACGTGGTTTGATAGAGGATAGTAGTTACTGGAATGGAGAATGTGGAGTTGTCGATCACCTGGATGGCGGCCGGGGAGGCGTCTGCTTGATTTATGTAAGTTATTGGGTCTGGGAAAGTTGGTCTGTGCTTGTGGAGGTAGTGTAGTTGTGTAGGGGTTAAGTGGGTAGTGGGTAGTGCGTGGTGGGTGCAGATGCGTCTCGCTGGGTCTTTTTCTTTGGTCGGAGCTGGAGGGGTGAGAGCAGGGCTTTAATATGATTTGGGTTTTTAGGTTTTTGCCTTCTGGGTAGAGTGAGGTATGGTAAATAACCTTTGGAAATAGTTTTGAGGATGATTAAGTGAACAAATCCAGTCGATGAAAGCGCGAAATAGACGGATTTGATGAATTCAAATGTAAATAAATAATGTGAAATGAAATAGGAATGAAATAGAAATGAAATAGGAATGAAATAGAAATGAAATAGAAATAGAAATAGAAATAGAAATAGAAATAGAAATGAAATGTGTATAGTGATTTTGGCTAGATGGATGCTGAGCTGGTAATCGTTAAGGGGGACTAGTGCAAGGCTAGCTCCCAGCTGTGCTGTGCTAATACCAAATAATAAAAGAGAGTTTCGAGGTTTGGGGCGATTAGATTAATTTAGTGTGACTTGGATTTGGATGGGACTGGTTACCTCCGAAGCTAATAAGTATGGACTATGAAAAATGAACTAGAGTGAAATAAGCTGCAACTGTGACTGGGACGGTGCGTGGATTGATTAAATTTGAGCGAGGGAAGCTGTAGGGATCTGGGGTACAGAAGTTTGATGGTAATTAACGTGCTAGGGGTTGTTGATTTGAGTTGATAGTAAAGTAGTGTGTGTGGTTTTTGAATTAGTTTTTGGGATTGGGCGAAGTTTCTAGCTTTAAGGTTATTGTTTCTCAATGGATGATAGTGCGGAGAATAATGGAAGTGATAGATTCCGTTCTAGTATAGTGTGATATTGATTGATTTAGAGATGTTTTGTCTGTACGAGACGATTCGATTGGCTAATGATGGAACGACTTGCTTGATATGACAGATACCTAGATATTGGCCTTGATAGAATACTTTTTCTTATATAGATATGTAATATGTATGAAATGTGCGTATGTATTAGGTCTCGGATCGGTGGTTGAGCCGAAGATTTTCGATATTGATCCTGTATGCGATGCGTGTACGTATGTTATCTGGATATGTATCTACTGACGTCCGGATATGTGGAAGAGCAACAGAGTCGCAGGTAGATCGGACGAGTAGGCAAGCTGGATCCAAGATGAGATCGCATGAAGGGTTCTTTCTTATATTACTTGAAAGAGATACATAGGATTGATATGCAATAGATGGCAGATGATATTATGACCCAGATTGTAACTGCATGTATGATTATAGGATGGATGGGATGAAGATTATCTTTCGCTTCGTCTCGTTCTTTCTCTATTTTTTTTTTGGTTCAACAGCTTGAACTTGAATTGGATTTTTGGACCCGAATTTCATCAGCTGTGCTTTACTGTTTCTTACCATATTCAAGGATTGCTACTGAATAAATTTCAAAGTGCTTACGTTCTGCAAAATTGTAGAGATTAAAAGATGATCGCATCCAAATTCTACTTTCTATTCTCCCTTTCATCAATATTGATAGAATTCTATTTGTAAAAATTGAATTTGCATCACGATCGCATAATATCGAATAAAAGTATCATTTGTACTTATATTTGAATATTATCTAGGTGTTTATTCGTTTTAATTCTTATCTTTCCCTTTTTCCTTTGCCTTTGTCTTTTTCCTTATGCAATAAACAAGGATTTCATTTGATCATCGATGATATTATACCTGCCTGTGCATCGCATTACTTTTAATCGATTCCCTTTTTTCTACTTAAAGTCTAAAATGTACGAGAGTAGCTAATGAAAAGCTTGACTTTATATCATATGATGAAAAGACGGGATAGATACTGGGACTTTATGGAAAGAGATAGGTGGTTATTATATTGTACTGTATTGTATCGTATGTATGGTATCGTATTGCTTAATTTCATTCACAATAGCTACTTCCCAGTAATTTTGTCCAACGACTTCCAAATTCATCTTCGAAACCATAATAATATCCCCATACAAAATAAATACATACACCCGTCGACTCAAATCCACGCGATTACCTGAAAAAGGTTTCGCATGAAAAAATTACAGTTGAACCAGGATGCTCTCATCGAGCTGGCTCGCACGCCATTCCCATATTCAGTTACCAGGATCCTACCCCCAGAAAATCCTCTCGGCGTATGCAAGTGTCCCAAAGGCGTTCTGGCTGAACAATTTAGCTCGGGCGGCTTGAAGCCAAGGCGTGAGGAAAAGAGGGAAGGAAGAAGAAAAATTAACCTTTGGGACTTGGGGAGAAATGCGGGAAAACGTCTGGGTCGAATTGAACTGCGCTTTTATCTTGATGCTAAGAGTTAAGGTTTCCCAGAGTTCCGGCTGGGTGTGAGATGGCTGTAGCTTCTTTTTGTGATGCGTATCATACGAAGTGCTGTGTCTTTCGTTGAGATGATTATTATATATATCTAGTCATTAATCTATCTATCTAGTTGCTACTCTATCTAGTCATTAATTTATCTAATCAATAACCTATCCTAGAATAATGAACAAAACTTGGGTACACGAAAAACTCAATAGACCAAGACCCTTCATATCATGACATTTATTCTCCTAGGTGTTATTCACGTGGTACAGCAATTTTCCCTTCGTGCTGCTTGCTTGCTTCATCCCGTACAGCATTCGGAGAATGGGAAAAGATCTGGATATGACCATCGGACTCGAGAAAATCTGCAGCTTGCAGGTACAAAGACCAGGCAATCGTACGCTTTAGCGACATCATGTATGCCAATACAGTATAAAGTCCCTTGAATTTGCGATAATCTTGGAAAGTTTTTCTATCATTTTTTGTGAACAGTCGTATAAGTATGCTTGAGATTCTATCATTTCCCAAGCGCGTCTTTGAACGAATGAGATGCATACGTGGCGTTTTCGAATGGTGAGGAGTCAAAAGTTGGAGTAATTATCAGCTAAGACAATCTAGGAAGTTGTCAAAGACATGTGTAGTGAGTGACAAAAGAAAATATCCGATACTTTGTCCTTCATCAGGATAGCTTCGTGTTCGTGTTCATCGCATCATTATCATGACTAGATTCTCAAATCATCATTCCATTACTACTTCTATCTTCTCTTTAGGATTGACGGCACTCGTAATCCCGTACAGAGTTACTGTAACTTATTTGAATTTGTTCCTTGTTTAGAAAACATTTAGAAAGAAAACTTATCTCGGTAAAATGACACAAAAATGTAATCGAAAATCTTAGATCATTTCTCAAGGATAAAAAAAGAAAGAAAAGGCCAATCTGGAATGCTATGGGGACGCACTGACCAGGGGTCGATTTCATTGGCGTCTTCAAGCTTCGGGGACTTCCTGGTTCCATGTTCTCATAAAATAAAGTCTTTAATCATCCATACCTATGATGGAAGCGAATGGGGGTTTGAGTTAGTCATCAGTTTGAGGATGTTGAATGTATGCTTTTATTATCTTCTTATCTCACTCCTAACATCCTTCGCCTCAACAAATGAATAAAACAACCTTCTCTACTCTCCCCTCTTAAAATATTCAGATGACCTCGCTATGTTCAGGCAGCGTTCAATGATCCTGAAATACCTTTCAGCTGCTCTTCTGTCGAACATCCCATCCATCTATCCATCAAACATCCCTTCAATCTATAGAAAGAACTTGGCATAGACACAAATAAATCAATGTCTACCGGTAACCCTGAACCTATTTTACTGTGCCCTCTTCCATGACCTAATACGTGACCATGAACTTCAGCTCACCCCGCTAAACATGGTCATTGCTCAGAATCTTCATTTACAGTAGAGCAAGGCTAAGTACAAATTATTTGATGTGCAGTATCGGTGTTCAGTAATGTTCGCTCGGTGATCTCTGGGGCGTGCGATTGGCTGAATCGTTTATTTTACCCGACTGGGGACTGGTGGGCCGGGTCTAGACCGCTTGTTTGAATCTTCTACAATTTTTGGTTTTTGATATTGCGATATACAATATGAAGGAGATATGGTTTGAAGCTTGTATGTAATGTGACAGATAGTGAGGTATTTACTTGCTTTAGATATCTAATTCTCCTGGTCAATTGGTATTGGGATGGGGAAAAGGAGATGGAAAAGATTGGAGTGCCAATTAATGGTTAAATCATAAAAGTGCAGTACAAATACCAACCACTCGCAGCAAAAACCCATACAAGGCAGGTACTACAGCAACAAAAAAACACCAAAATACCAATAAGCTTCTTCTCAATAATCTACGAGAGTTCCCCAGAGCTTCTTAGGTTCTTCTGTGCCACGTTTCAAAGTACAAGTCAGTACCTGATTTTCTACAACACCGGTATGTACGCACCTTGATATATGAAGTAGGTAGGTAGTATTCTCCCTATCCGTTTCCACAATCATCAATTGACGATAGAGGCGACGAACGATCGATGGTATGGGGGCTTCAGATAGTTTGGGGTACAGTCGCTACACATGGTGGCTTACGGCTCATCCCTATTCCCTATCATTACCCCTACAAGTGGTATCAAATTTAAACCCATCCCAACAGGAACGGTCGAGGTAAAAGTGTTCGTCAAAAGTCCGGGGTGAATGAAGGGGTGAATTATGAATGAGAAAACTAAGTCGTATCAAGTATTGATCAACCTACCTTAATTTTTTATCTTATTGAGTTACGAACCAGCGTATTAGATTATAGATCTAGGGATAGAAAACGGGAAATTCCACAAAATTTGGCCGTTAGATTACGCGGATATCTTTCCTTCTTTTCGTTCTTCTTTTTTTGGGATATACAATTGAAGTATCAAAAAATAGTAAGACGGCTTTGGGATTTATATACCCTGGAATACTGGTGCCTAACGTAAAAACGAAGGGAGGGGTAACAAGAAAACTTCCCGTTTTTCTGTATCACCAACATTTTGGTATCTGGATTGATCCGATTGATTGCTTTATTCTCCCTTTCCCGATTTTCATCAATACCAATTAAATCATGAACTGATGATGATATAGATGAATAGATAGTAAGAAATCCTTAGTAATTTGACTAACTAACAATGGTAGGATGATACGAGTAGGATGATTACCATTATCCTTATTCTCATAAACACATACCCTATCTTAAATCCTACCAACTTGAATCTCAAATCCTTTAAGTATACCTACCTACCTGGGTATTTATTGTAGATTCGCTCTAATATGCAACATAAAGATTTTCAGCCTACGCTCGTAACTGCAAACACGCATTTCCTCTACCCCATTCGGTAACCGGCTTGCGCATTGCAGTTTTTCTCGATGCATGCTTTACATACTGTTATGTATGCAGAGTAGACAGAAGGGTTTGGTGGAGAACATAAGCGATACCATCCATCTTGCTTTTTCTCACCAGCCCTTCCCAGCAAAGCGGATGTGGCATATCATGTGGTTCACCATTTCCCACATCTGAGGCTTTTTTAGCTTTCCACCTTTCCACCTTTCCATCAATGGCTTCCTACCGTAAGGTTACCGATCCTCCAAAATATCCATGGGAACTTCCAGAAGAGTGACATGGAAAGTTTCTTGGGAGTGTCAGTTCATGTATCACAACATTTCGGAATCTTTCTCCTGAACTTATTATTACCACTGTACATTGCGGGCGTGCCTTGTCTGCTCCCTCTCCTCTGCTTACACCACCCTTCCCAAGTTTGAGCTCCGAAGACTTACATGAAAATCGCCTATGGGTTCCCTGCTAGTGCGGAGCTCTTGAGCGAAGTGACATTACTTGAGGAGCCGCGTACATTCCCCTCCTGCAAGAAGATCAATAATAAGCAAAAATATATCTTGGCGCTGGATCCAATGATATGCTACTAATAACTACAGGCCAGGATTCATACGACGGTGACACGGGATTCGAGATTTTTTTTTTCACTGCAGAAATGATTTGATGGTTGTCATAGAGAGATCCTGGAATGCCATGTGTTTTTGAACATGCACGGCTTTTAGGCTGCAATTTTGTGGATAGTCTTGAGATATTTCTTGGAGCGGAGAAACCCATATGCACATGGATGAATAATTAGGGGTGCTTTCTGAACTCAACAGATCATAGCAGAATCGGGATATTTTTGTGCAACGGGAATGTTTCAGTATACATACCGCTTTTCTTCGCCCCCAACAACTTCCATTGAGAAAGTATTTTGATATTCAAGATATTTTCATTTTTACTTTAGCATCGGAATTCATCTTGGTACATAAATAGGCATCGAAAGATACACCGGGGATTATTGAAGAACAGTTCCTACAAATAGATATATGCAACCCAAGTACAATGAACACAGAATACAGCCGCAGCGTTAAGGTTACAAAGGTACCTGATACCTTCGAAATGACATTTGCGGCCGCGAATGGTATTGAACCCGTACCACTAGGCTAGTCCAGACTATTGAGTCAATCCGGGAGTATAGCTATGTAATTAATATCCCGACGTTACTGTTACACTCTTTCGCAAGGTTTTCTTCGTCGGGGTATATTTGTACATCGATATCTGTGAAGGAAAAATGAAAAGCATGAAGGAAGGAGCACATCATTCATGTCAAAATAGGAAAACCACGTTGAAATAGAAATCATGAGACGGGGAAATGAATTTGACAGCTTGATTGCAGAGCAAGAGCTGAAAGGATGAGAAATTGATAGATAAGATGCGGATGCTCACTGTGATACTTCCAGGTTCAGCGTTGTTGTATTCTACATATTTTCTATTTCAAACATACACAACACTAATAAAACCATCTTACAAAAATATGAAATCCATCCTATGATACTGTGCCAACATCAACCGACACATTCCAGACACCTCATGCATGCAAAGGAAAATCCCGGTCTCAAATCCCATCATTCCGAATTCTGAGGTCTCAATTTATTCTCGAAGGGAAATAACGCGTACGCCATAAGATATGTCAGCCGCACCGTGGATACTCACAGAGAGCGGTAGAAAGCCCCCCGGAACACCTGACAGTAGTGGAATGGGCTGATAACGGCGAATTGTGCATGGCGCTTTAAAGTATGATTTGGGCGTATACATGACGGATACGCTACTTGCTTCGAGAAGAGGTAGCTAAGTGGATAGGTAGTCATGTTATGGAAGGATGGGTAGTTGAAATTTTCTTCTGATCTCTTTCATCTTAGTTATTCTTAAGGCTCCTATTTAGATACCCTACTGTGTTGCAGAAATCGGAAGTGAAAATGGCACCGAGAAAATTTGGGGTTCGAAACGAAAATTCGTGAGAGGCGTGCGCCTTTTCTTCATCACTTGATGATTTCCCCTGGATTTAGCGGGTGGAATCATCTTTGAATGAATGAAATCTTTCGATAAAAAGCCTTGTGATATGTAATTTATCTGACGCCGGTCTTGATAGTGTGCTGAAGGACCTACAAACAAAGAATGTCTACAGGATACCATCGTTGATCTTACGCAGGGTCATTTCTGTAACAGAACCAAGAATAGATTGGGGTGAGAGATGCAACAAAAGTTTACTTGCACCTGCACCTGATCGGCTTGAGGATTAGCTAGTAGCTTTTGAGGAGGGAGATTGGAAATGCAATGTGCGCACTGGTAGATGAACGAGGGCAATTCTATAGCAAGTTGCTTAGTCTCATTTAATTGCTTGTGGTATTGCTGATATATAAGTGTACCTCAAGAGCAAGATTAAAACCCGTGTTTAATGCCAATATGTGAGTACTCGAGACTAAAAGAAAAGATGCTAATACATGTCCTCTTGGTTACGCGAAGGGAGAATAGTTAGAAGAATTCTCAATGCTGTCATCAATCACACAATTTTGCTTCCAGCCCAGCTTTCCCAAAACGGCCGAAAGCTTCCCATTTCGGGCATACACGTCCACATTTTATGAGGGCACCAAAGAAGGCGGGAATGAGGAGAACGGCAATTACCCTCTATCCAAATCACTGGAAAATAAGAGAGTATTTTTATTAGTGATTTGATACTGGGAGCGACACCCGGAGAATCTCCAGATCGAATCATCTCACTACAACTAAGTACGGTAGTTTGTATCCAGCCCTTCCTGATAAGTCAACCTATCAAGCTGACCGAAAGATTTAGAAGAATGTGCTTCTACTAAGCTCTGATCGCAACTGTCCACTCCCATGAAATATATCAAGGACTCGTCATCAAGAACGAAACTAAGTCATAAATCGACAAAACTCCGAACCGTTTCTTGCAAAATTTTGGAACGCCCAGCCTAGATGTGCATGTACCGTCCGTCAATTATGCATTTCCCCCTCCAAGTTCACTTCCACCGGCCAGCTTGCCTCCTTGCCTTACATCATCCACATAGTTATTTCATACAGCAGTCCGGTACACATACTACCTACTATTTACTACCACCATTCAGACCAGATGCGGCACCGATACTAGGCACAGGCACAAAAAGCCGATTAACCGGCACATAGCTGTTTTGGTAATAGGAAGCTTTCGCAGTGGCCGCCCACTAGAAACAATCCAGACAAGTGCCCAACTTGTTTTGTCAAGACCCCATACTCCCCACCTACGACTAGAGTGCGAGTGTACATGCACTTTCTTCAGCACTTACTACATGAGAATTCATATTTGTTCCTACACTGCCCCATGATGAAAATACATGTTGTGTATACGTGCACATGCAACCAAATCCCCCAACATCATACCCCAAAAAAGAAGAATCAGGAGAAACCCCGAGCTCACTAGCATAAACCTCCCTCCGTTTCCCACTCTCTGGAACCTCAATCCTGAGCACCATACCAATACCCCGAGTCTAGATCTCAGTAGATTCTAGATTCATAAACTAGTACCTCTAATTTAGTCTCGGGACATCGCTTCCTCCCGCTCTGCTCTGTTCCGTTGCAAATACTAGTTTTTTCTTCACCATTCCAAATCTTCAGTAACTTATTAGGTGAATGTGATGGATGCATCTAACCCATAGCCAAGCATCTAAAATCATCCCCAAACCCAGGAAAAACTCCGGAGCTAGTCATCACGTATGTGATTCTAGTGCATGTACTAACTCGTCAAGCCTGGAGCTAAAATTCGATACTTGTTCCTGGTATTTTACTCTAGAGAGAAATTAAATACGAAACTAAATACACGAAATGCACCGAATACTTGGATTGACAATCGCGTGTCGCATGCAGGGACAATGACACTAGTGAATTGCACTTTCTTAGTGTATTTTTCATCCGTGGACGCTGTGGCGGTCGGTGGGCAAAAGCCTAATGCACGCACGTACGCACGTATGCACGCACGCCACTAACCGGATTCCTGGGACTATTTAATTATGTATGCGAAGGCGGTGCAATATCTAGTGAGAGATAGTTTGTTTGTTTGTTGTTATTATAATGGGATGATAAGTCATCGATTTTTCGGTGTGGTGTATGAATAATATATTGCTTGGAAATACCGTGTTTTTGGAGCCGAGGGAAAAACTAGCGAGCTGATGCGGGGGGTTGTATCTTACGTAGGCTTTCCATAGTAAGGGTGAAGAAACTTATTAAACGTTTGTAAAATCATCGGCATGGTGATAAATTAAGTTCCAATCGACTTTACGTTAATTCTACCTAGATTCAGCGCCCGAATATGGTAGAGGTAGAAAAAGATCTAGATTCGCTGTGCATCCCTCAGTGGTAGGTTTGAATGAAGTAGAAAATTCATCGAGTGTTTACTCTGGTGCATTTTCGAGTCCGTCTTCCTATATTGACTTCGAAAATTTGATAATAAACTGGTTGTTGCTTGAGTATAATCAACGACCTAGGTATAGGCTCGAAAGCAGTTACCTTGGAGTCCCTTGGATTCGGTGCTATGTGACTCGCTATAAGTGTTCATCCATATTTTGAGTAAATCAAGGCTGTTGCTCGTAGGCTGCGCAAAAATTATCTGTACCCATAGGTTATCCGCAGATAATCCGCCCTGTAGGTACCCATTAGAGGTCCTACCCGTTCCGCGGGTTACCCATCCAGATTTAAAATTATCTACCCTGTTACAAATAATCTATGGATTATTTATAGATAATTTATTTATTTATAGATAAATAGATTATCTACAGGTAATCTGTAAATATATAGGTAATTTACAAATAATCCATAGGTATATAAGTTATTTATAGATAATCTATAGATTATTTATAAATTATTCACTTTTCGCTTAAATTTGAAGTTATTCTCAAATCATTTTATAACCCAAAAGTGATTCAAGTTTAGATTTATACTAATTTTTATACTAATCATAAAATTATACTAATTTTATAAAATATCATACAATATACAAGTAGATGGGTATCTATGGATAATTTATATCCGCCCTATAGATTATCCATCCCAAATTTTGAATTACCCGCCCCCGCTATAGATAATCCGCGGGTTACCTATCGAGATCATTACCCACCTTATGGGTACCTGTTGCGCAACCTAGTTGCTCGAAATAATTGTCTGGTAGCCATTCAGCAATGATCTAGCAGAATCCACGCAGTGGGATGATAGTAGCTGAATACCACTCTAACAAAAGTCCCTTCAAACTTTTCATGAGAATCCTTGTTTGGCATATAAGTGAACACTTAATCTCGTGGCTACCAAATCTCTGGATTTCTTGTTGATGTGTTTTAGTTCCTCGTAATGATTAGTTCGAACAGTGCTGACTTTGACTCTCAAACCGGAGTGACTCGATTCATATATCAGCGGGGTATCATGGCTGGAATCCTCGTGAAAAAAATGTGTTCAAAGGACGAAAACATAACATGGGCAATGAAAATTGGTGTGGACCTCGACAAACGTACTTAGGGAAATGACAACTCTATCATTGAAGCCATTCTCAGGATAGTATCTAGTGAATAAAGGGAAAAAAAAGTCTACTTTGAGCATGGAACGTGGAGTTCGTCTGATTTCTCCATTGTTGATTGATCTGAATTGTGCTAAGAAACAGTCCCTGGAGCTCTGCAAGTTCCCAAATATATCAAATGTTCCAATTTCTACCAGCGGGTACTGTGATGGTGACGAATGATTCAAGTCCCTTGCGTACCATTCAGGAGTAATCTTAGATGATGCAGAAGTAGTTGATTTCTTGAATACAGATTGATTAAATCTTCTCTCAAAAAGAAAAGAAAAACACCTCAGAGAGTTATATCCATCGATCCTACACAATACAATTCTCAATCATCATTTAAAGGTTAACCCAATAAGTTAATAAGTGTCCATTATCCCATCTCATTACCTCTCATCCAGTATCATAAGCTTGACCTCTCTTTGTCTAACCGGTCTAAGATATTCGATCCGTGGTAGCTAACTTATACTCCGGACACCATTCATCCAAACTCACCAGGTGTTTCTGGATGTATCTTGTAGGTTGATGGAGACCTGTTCAACTGGTGTTAGTTTTTGTATTTGTATCTCTGTGCATTGAGATATAAGGAGATGGAGGTCAAAAGGGGAAAATATACCCAAGGATGAGGATGATCAATCGTCTCCACCGCAAACGTCCTCGCAATCTCCATACTCGGCAAATTAATCCCATCCTCAATCCCCTCCTCAATCTCCCTGTCTTGTAAATCCTTAAACCTAAACCACAATAACTCATTAGCCACCTACTTTCCCCCATCCCAAACCCTCCAAAACTCACCTAGCATAAAACCACTGATCCTCCGCCGGATGCGGATTATCACTATACTTCCACTCATCCAAGACTCTCAAGATAGTCTTCCTACTCCTCATACTCAAACCCCCATTATACCCCTGACCAAACTTCGACTCAATAGGCGCACCAATCAAATCATATTCCAAAAAATCATCCACGCTCCTCGCCGCATTCGCACATAACATACTATCGGTCTGAAACAACAATATATGTTCAGCAGGCGCCAGATCCTCCCACAACCATCGGGTCGTCAGAAATACAGATACGGAATCCCAGTTGTAGAACCAGGTGCCTGGGGCGAGAGATCGGACGATGATGCGCCCAGAGGCTTGGTGTCGCAGGAGCGCCGCGGAGGTAGAGAAGGATCCGAAGTTTTCGGCGGATGTATAGATTATGAGGGGCCAGGTGGGTCCGAGTACGGCGCTGAAATGGAGGATTAAGGGGATGATGTTTCCTGAGCGTCGGGTCTCGATTATTACGGCTACTTTGTTGCTGGTTGTTATGTTTGCTGTTTGGGGTTGGGGTTTTGCCTCGAGGGGTTTGAAGGAGGATGTTAATGAAATATCATCGTTGGTTAGATGAGTTGAGTTATCATCCTGAGAGATGATACCCCACGCATTACCATTATTTCTCGAGTGAGAAATAGCAGTTCGGACGAACAGAATAAATATTGCGAGATAGATGAGGGGAAACAGCAATTTTCGAGGTTTGGCCTTAAGAAAATTTTCCTTGGCCGTGCTGATGTTGTATTTACCCAACATAGCTATTGCGAAATATGGGAAAGGTTTAAGATACAAGCAGCCCTTGAGAATTAGAAATGTATAAATTGAAGTCTCATTTCTCCTATTCTAGGGATGAGTAGATGAGTATCCGAAAATACGCCATGCCGGATTCGGAATTTTGAGGAAAAGCAAATTCTGAAATATGCAACTGAGACAATTTCACGCGAGGCTGGATAATCTGAGAATATGATAATGATAAGAAAAAATAGAGATTTGTTCTCCTTACTTTTGCTGGGAAATGAGCAATACTCCTATCTTCCTTTTTCGATGCCCATCAAAAGTTTCGAAGCATCTCACTCGGACACTTGTTGAGTTTTACCAAAATTTATCTTCGGAATAAGAGTAAGAGATGAACTTCCTAGCATGAAGACTACTATTTTTCTAGCTCAACCTCCCAGATCTTTTCCCCTTGCTCTTCTCTTCCTATACCTCTGCATATCAAACACTCCAAAGACGAGAATTCCCAAGCATCTCCCAGTATGATTTCCAAATATCGCCACGTTGGTAGATATTTTCTTTTCTTGGATTTGAAATAATTCATCTCTTTCATCGTTTTCATCGATTCTGCAACTCGCAATGATTTTCCGGGAACAGAGTACATCGTGTCCATACAAGGTAGGACTCTATTATATCATAGAATCCAACAAACTTTGCATTCATCCAATTCCTCTCCTCTCTCTACCCAGCATCCTCGACAGCCCACCGCATTTATCAATTCCATAATCCACATTCCACAACTCACCATGAATTTATTTCCGAGAACATCGCACTATGTAGTTTTCCAGCAAGGAGTGGAAAAGTTCATTATGTTTTATATTCGAGAAGTTTCGTTTCTGTATTGATATCTTTTCGTTTCATCTGTAATCGGTATCTTTCACTTCGATACAGATCTTGATGTTATTTTTGAATCGGAAAATATGGTGACTAGATATCATAGTTTCGTGGTTGCATTTTTGTTGTTTGTTTGGGTGTTGTTTTATACGCATTCGATATCTGGGGATGTGAGGTTAGATGATGGGAAGGTAAACGCGATTGGGAATGGAAATGAGGAAGAGAGAGAGAAATTAATGTCTCCGCCATTAAATTTCGGTGGTGAGGATAAAAAAGATGTTAAAGAGGCAAGTGGAGGTAGAGGTGTCAGTGGTGAAGGTGGTGGAGTAGGGGGTAAGGAATTGAAAGGGTCTAGGTTAGGAAGGTTAGTGGAGATGGGAATGGGGAGGGGATTAAGTGTACCCGGCGATGCTAGTCCGCATGAGCAGAAAGTGTTGAAGGAGAAGGAGGAGAAAGAAAGATTGAGGAAGGAGAAAGAAGAAGAGGAGAGAAAGGCAAAAGAAGAGAAGGAGGAGCAGGAGAGAAAGGCGAAAGAGGAGGAGCAGGAAAGAAAAGAAAACGAAGAAGACGCAGAGGAAGAAGTGGATGAGAAGGAAGGAATTGAGAATGAAGATACCGAGAAGGAAGACCAAAATGATGACGATGCAATGAATGAGAAAGTGGAGGACGAAGAGAAACCCCTTGCCCTGCGTTCCCTCTGCGAAACCACCACCTTTCAACCCGGCATCTACTTGCAATGTCATTCCTGGTGCGGCTCCGACTCCACCTCCATCTGCGGCGGCCTAAACAACGCGCGCAACCGCGTACAAACCTGTCTCCGACTAGCCCTCGATCTCGGCTCCAATATAATCCTCCCAACCGTATCAACCGGACGACACCGCGAGAATCCCTCTCTATTCAGCAGCGATAGCGTATGTCCAGATGTATATTTCGATATCCCACATTTGATCCAAGAAATGGGTTCTATATGTCCTAAATTAGAAATGCGTCGATGTGGAGATACATCTGGGATAGCCGAGGAGCGAATAATACAAATGGGACGGAGACAATATATGGAAGGGAATTACCATATTGGGACGTTTAAAACCGCTATCGATGCCCATTTAGAATCTCTTTCCCTTTCCGAAATTTCATCCGAGAATCCAGTGGCTGTAGGCTTTGGTGATACGATGTTTGCATATAACTACACGTTTGCCTCGGAGCAAGCATTACAACAACAGCTCTTCCGAACCATAAAATACAATCCGGAACTTCTGCAGCTCGGGTCGCAAATTCGAGATACGCCTCAGTTGCGCGATGGATATATTGCCGTGCATCTCCGGGGCGAAGCAGACTGGCCTCCACATTTCGGTTCCCGCGAACAACAGATGGATTTCTACACGCAGGAAATCGAAAGTGCATCTGCTGACGGCGTCGCGGAGGGTATCAAGACTATATATGTGAGTTGTGGAGATAGTGACGCCATTTCTCTATTCCGTGAGCGACTCTCCGCACTCGGTTTTCAAGTCTATGATAAATGGGAATTGGTATCTGCGCTCCCGGATCTTCTTAAGCAATTGCAAGATATGGAATTTGACGCCGCGGCTATTGTTGAATATCCGGTTTAGTGGAAGCGGGGTTGTTTTCTGGGGGTATGGATGTCGACGTTTTCGCAGACCATTGCTTATGCGCGGGCAGCAGAGGATGAGGATGATTTCTGGGAAACGTATATTACACCGGGGAGTAGCCGCAATGATATAGGAGGAAGGGATTGGGATAATGTGCCTGCTTTGAAAGGGGACGAAAAGACTAAGTTGTTGGTGGTAAATACAGGTGATATTAGTGATATGGATGCTTATCCTTGAGGGCTGAAATTCAAGCCCTTGGTTTCGGGGTTGCGATGTAAATAGCTTAGCATTTATTTATCAATTATAGAAAGGTTAACCTTGTTTATGGGTTCTCGGGAATATTAGGAATATTGCAATAATGCATGGATCACCTACTAACCCCTCCTTTCCATTTCCTTTAAATGGGATAGCTCTCCGATCCAAATATCCAGGTATTACCTATTAAATTTGGACACAGCTTGATGTTACTGAAATGCAGCACAATTAGAAGGATTTCTCCTTTTTAACCCGAGAGGAAGCAATCTCAATCACCACATCTAACCAGAAAGAATATATGGGTAAAAACAAGAGTGAATTCAACATTATATCATTGTATCATGAGTAGCTAACCATCAAGACTTTTGCCCTTCCTCTAGTGTATATAAAGTGCTCCACACATATTTGTATATACTTCGTATATACACGCCGCTCCATTGCCAGAATGTTACGTCGGAAATGCCAACTTTGGCAATGGATTGAAGCTCATCACATCGTGACATTGTAAAATGATACACTGTTTGTACTCTGATCTGTACATATAAAAGTACTGAAAATGTGCTGAAAACGTAACAGGATAGGAAAGATTTTTTGTTGCGACTCCTCGGTTCCTTTCTCCCTACATCTGACCTTGGCCGTGGAACTTTGAGGGGACCACGTGAAGCCCAGAGCTGCTAGCTTGGCCACAGGCCCAAATAATCACCCGTGATCTGTAATGTCTTTCGAAAGTATACCATTCGTCCAGCAGCAACTTTAGGAAGCCTTTTTACATTTGAACTTCTTCTGAATATCCTCCTCAGTAAATTTGCGGGTCTTCGTCCTCAACATGTCCGCCAGCTCCTGTTTACTCTTCCCAATATTCTCCCCTGTCGGAACCAGACATCCAGCAAGGTGTTCGTAATCCTTCTGCATGAGTTTGACGAACATCATAATGTAATCGATATTTTGGAAGACGAGAGCTTTGCCAGAATCGTAGTTATGTTTTCCCTTGAGGTAACTAAGTGGCTGATCCCGCCAATGTCGAAGTGGGTTGAGATGATGAGCCGTATGCCAACCGTCATTGAAGCAGTTTCGGTTGCTCTAGAAGTAGCAAGAGATAAATCAGTTGAGGATCTTCAAAGTTTCATGGATGTAGGGTGATTCCTTACCGCCACATCAATCAGAACAATGGAAGATCTATAATCCGAATCTGGATCAATTTCATCAACCAATGCATGCTGACCCCAGTTCCCTACCATTAATCCGATTCGCATTTGCATAAATGGTATCAACAATACAAAAAGGGTTGGCCAGAAATTCAACCTAGCCATCGCATACATGCCCACATATGAGCCGACCTCCCAGAAGAGCACCTCGCATGCCAATTTGGCCTTTTTGGTCCGAAAAAAGTACAATGGGAGCTCAAGCCAGATGAAGAACATAAAGCGACCCCAGTACTTTAAGAAATCAACTATATCATCCCGCTGATACCGCAGAGTCGAAGAAAGATCATCCGGCCCATTACCCTCAACATGATGACACTTGATATGGTGGTAGTAGTATGAATGTAATGTATGGCCCATGAGGGGTTCGAGAAGGTATGGGAAGGTTTTGTCGAGCCATGCGTATTTCTTTACCAAAACTCCGTTATTATGAATATGGTTGTGAAGCATAAGTGTGAACGGTCCGCAGTAAAGAGCCTGCATGATCCAATGGCAGAATCCGTGTATTAACGAGAACCGATTGTATAAAATTATAGCACTCGGGACCGATGTGGCGAGGTAAAGGATGATATGTGTAAGAAAGACAACGTCTGTTGGCCGACGTACCACTCCTTTCCCCCATTGTATGTATGGCTCAAGTATATATTGGTATAAAGGACCGGGGAGGCGTTCAAGGTCTTCTTGATCCCAACTTGTAAATACTGTAGGCTGGAATTTCTCGTTGTTCTCGTCGTTGAGTGCTTCAAGAATCGAAATTTGTTCGTCGATTTGAGATTGGCTATCTTGACTGGCAGAAGTGTCGGAGTAATTGCCTATGCTCTTTTTTTGTACATCTTTTAATAGTAACTCGAGTACTCTTCGATCAGGTTGAGTTAAATTGGGATTCATGGCTTGAAGATCCATGATTGTAAAAAGAATTGGACGTTAACCAAGAAGATTTGATGTTGTGAAAGAGATAAATGGATGAAGGGTATTTGTATTGAAACGAATCTTTTTGGGACCATAATTTTGCGATTGAACTAGCAGATTCACCTACCTGGTATCGTGCAATACCCTTAATTCTCCATGAAGACCCACTGTGGTAGAGGATCAGGGTCTAAACTGTGCGATTATCATCCCATACCGCGCAGTTTCTATTATTGCTTCATCTAGACCTGGAGCCCCTTTATATGCGTAATACACGTGAATTTGATGTTTTTCGCGGAGTTTATGACCGGGGAACGGATGCGAAAGGATTCTAGAAGGTTATAAACCTGTAAATCATCATAAGCTCAAGGGCTTGGAAGCTGTCATCCTTATAAAACAACTGTTGTTTGCAGGTGTTATTGGGTGAATGTCATTGGTTGTCATTACCTGATAAATCATTATTCCACAACATCATGTTGGTGAGTCGCTGTTAATTATGTTGAGGTGTGCAGTAAGTATCATCACAAGAGTTTAACCACTGAATACCTAAGTAGAAACATGCGATGAGAACTCTGTATGAGAATTATTCGAAGTGGATTTCATATCCAAAACTTGGGTACGGGTTTGTTGGTAAGTTCCCGGTTGTACCTAGCTTTGAAGCGTGGCGTAGCTTAGTAAGAAACCTCCGGTGCTAATAATATATCCGAAGATCTAGCGGGGCAGATTGAAAGTGAAGGAAAGGAGAAAGGGGGATGAATGTTGGGATGTCAAAAACTTGTGGGTTTTGAATTTTTATACAATAGTGCCTACCTAGGTATCATTGATATTTCTAATTCTCAGGGATTCTAAGGGTCAGTTGTCTGGAAAATTCATACTTGATTAATATTTCCAATCAATCGCAAGGGAATATCCAGTGCATGGCTATGGATGATATTTATTTTTATGTTCATTTCCGCTCTTCCCATCTCACTACTATTTTCAAGCAAATCTGTATGCACATATCCTATGTTTAGCATGATAATGCTGTTACTTGCTCAGCCTGTTCCAACCCATCTATGAGTACCTCACCACATCCAAAAAACAACAATGTCTAACCATAAATAACACTCATGTATGGTATCAATACACCCCTCATCCCATTCCCTACAACTGTTCCCTTCATCTGCCGCTTATTTCTTGTAATCCTCTGGTCCAACCATCAATTCTGGTCTAACCAACTTATCAAAATCCTCTTCACTGAGAGCCTTCAACTCCATCGCCGATTCCTTCAAGGTCAATCCCTTCTTGTGCGCGTTCTTGGCTACCTTGCTAGCCATGTCATAACCGATCTTTGGGTTCAGGCAGGTGACTAACATGAGACTGTTGACTTTTGTTAATACTTGATATCTTCAGGCTTTGGGGAGGGATAAAGGTTGGACTAATAAGCAGAAGGGTATACGCACGATTCTTTTAAGATATTTTGGATCTTCTCCTCATTGGCTTGTAGCCCAACTACCAAGTTCTTCTCGAAGCTTCTCATTCCATCACTCAAGATTCGAATACTGTGTAACAAATTTCTGATAACCAATGGCTTGAAGACGTTCAACTCGAACTGTCCGTTCATGCCACCAATAGTTGTAGCAGTTCCGTTTCCAATTACTTGAGCACATACCATGGTAATGGCTTCGCATTGAGTTGGGTTGACTTTACCCGGCATGATGGAGCTTCCAGGCTCGTTTTCAGGGAGTGCAAGCTCGCCGAGACCGCATCGAGGACCGGATCCCAGGTATCGGATATCTTGGGCAATCTTGAAGAGGGATGATGCAAGGGTAGTGAGGGAGCCAGATGCTTGAACAATGGCATCATGGGCGGCAAGAGCTTCAAATTTGTTAGGTGCAGTGGTGAATTGTGTTCCGGTCATCTTGGTAACTTCCTTTGCGATAGCTTCTGCAAATCCCTTGAAAGTATTAATACCAGTACCTACAGCAGTTCCTCCTTGTGCTAAAAGTCTAAGGTGGGGCAGAGACGATTCGACCCGCTCGATACCATAATCAAGTTGTGCGACATATCCAGAAAACTCCTGAGCGAGGGTAAGGGGTGTTGCGTCTTGCAAATGGGTTCGTCCAATCTTAATGATGTTCTTTGCTTGAAATTCATCAACTTTAGCTTGGAGAGCATCTCGTAGTGACTTGGTCGCGGGAAGGAGTTCGTTTTCGATTTCGAGGACCGCAGCAATGTGCATAACAGTAGGGAAGGTATCGTTTGAAGAAGCTGACATGTTAACGTGATCGTTGGGATGAACTGGCTTTTTGCTTCCCATGGTTCCGCCCAAGATTTCAATAGCCCGGTTCGAGATAACCTCATTAGCATTCATATTCGACTGGGTACCGGAGCCGGTTTGCCAGACGACAAGAGGGAAATGATCGAGCAACTTCAGATCTGCGACTTCTTTGGCGGCTTGTTGAATAGCTTTTCCAAGTTTTGGGTCTGTCGATATCTCGTCAGCTCATGTCCTAACGTGTATTTCTTCTTTCATGTAGGCGTACCAAGTCCAAATTGCATGTTGACGGTTGCAGCTGCGCCCTTCAAGATACCAAAAGCCTTGATAATCGGAGGAGGCATGCGATCTTGAGGCTGGTTGATCTTGAAGTTCTCCAACGAACGCTCAGTTTGAGCTCCCCAGTATTTATCCGAAGGGACCTCTACATTGCCGAAAGCATCTGACTCGGTTCTTGTTTGTGCCATATTGTATGCTGTTTCATGAAAATTTCTTTGCAGACGGGGAAACGAAGATTGAAAGCTTTTAAGCTTATATGATGAGGAAGTATGGTTGAGGACCCGAGTCGTGGATTTGCTTGTGACGTTGATTGCATTCGCGGGGAAGGTGGTGGCAGTAGTAAATGTACGAGCTATTGCCCGAGGCAACGGAGCTCGAAATGTGGATGTCCGGAGCATTGTTAATTGGAAGGTACTTTCAAGACACTGCAAAATTGTACAAAATTGTCAAATGGTGATCAATTCACTCAATTGAAGTCTTGAGGATACTCGTACTGAAGCCAACTGCAGTTAAGAATTGCTGAAAGTCAATAGTGGGCATGGTGGGTACAGCAAGTCGAAAAATTTATGGACTCCAAAAGTTTCACCCATGAAAATCCTCTTGGCGGGAATTATCGGCATCGGGTCATTCCGGTGATCCCGCAATGAAATTGTTCTTACGTAATTCTCTTACCATTTACTTCAACAAAGTAAAAATTACCGTACTTGGGGATGAAAATGAAGATGTCAAGAAATTCCTAAGAGTAGGATTGCCACAGCACTTTGTACGATCTAAACATCCTTCTTGCCTATTGGGTAGCGAAAAACTTGACTTTATTCAGCATCAATATCCAAGTCTCCACCCCCCATCGGCCCCTATTTCCCATTAGCGAAGCATTCAGAATCCCCAAGATCTCATCCCTCATCTTCAAATAAGATCCCACACATTCTCAATCTTAAATCAAACATCGCCCCTCAGCCCCATCTCATCTTCCTCCCACCGGAAACACTATTCTTCCTTGTTCCGAGTTTTGTTGCATGTCTGTTGAGTCCTCCAGTTTTGCAAATCTAAGTCAAATTCGAATTTAAAAACTTTAAACTAATCTAAAAGTGCTTCTCATAATGCTATTAAAGTTTCGGGGCATTTGGAAGAAGATTGGGAAAGTTGAAAATGGGTGATTTGAAGAAGATTTTGGAGAATGCTTGTTTACTTTTTTATTTACTTGAGATTAAGCCGAGGTACATGTATGAGATCAGAATGATGGCATGATGGGTTTGGAGTGAATGTGGAAGTGAATTTGATACCTTAGAGACCTTACCTCCGCGGACAATTAGTATCTGGCCATCTGGCTGGTGGAAGTGTTGTTGGATATATCCATATTCCGAGTTGAATATACTCAATAGCTTTGTAAGGATTGCCATTGCCTGAGTATCGAGTTGATACTAGGGGCTCGGGAGAATTGGAGGGAGTGGAGGGGGTGGAATAGAGTCAGGATGGTGAATATGGGTTTACCAATTGATGGTACCTTTTGTTGCACATCTCACCCAATCTTCTGAGGGGTGTGAATGAATACAATGGACAATCTAATTCTGGTTTAATCACCCTCTTGCCACCCGCTTGACTTTTTCGTTGAGATATTCATTGTTGTATGGTCAGATTACCTAGTCTAACCATTATTTCAGCTTTTAACATCCAATATTGTCTCGTCGCATTTTAATTACATCAGCACGAATAGCTTCCCACCGATTTCTAAAAGCCTGTCTAGTGTCTCCCTCACTGTTGGGACATATTAGCAAAATTTTCATCAGTATTACGACTGGAGAACTGTACAATTGCGCGGAGTCTCTCCAAGCAGTTGCAGGCTGTCGAAGTGCAGCATGACCAGCTGACATGATATGGTGATTGTAATGTAATATTGTGACATTTGAATACTGGATTTTACAATTCATTACTTTCTTCTTATATTCCTTCTAATATTCTTTTTTATAAACTATATAGAATTTTTCTTTAGCTTTATATTTTCTCTATATCGAATTATTATTATTAAATCTCAAAAAATAAAAGAATACTAAATATATCCAACTAATTATTTGATAAATAATTAAATATATAATATATAAATAAATTATACTTTCATTATTTTCTTTAATCTTTTTGATTCACATTTAATTTTTCTAATCATCTTATTATTATTTAATTTTCGAAACTAATTTTCATTTTTATATTATTCTAATCAATAAAAGAAAAAGAAAATTTATTAATATTGAAATCTCCTATATTTTTATATAATCTATTTCTTGATATAAAAATATATTATAAATCAAATTAATCCTTAAAAAGTTTTTAATCCTCAAAACATACAATTTTGTAGATTTTATTATAAAAATAAATATTAATATTTATATAAAAAATAAAGAACTTTCTAATATTATATAACTCTTATTATAATTTGAATATTATAATAATAATAAAATTTAAATAAATTTATATTTAATAATATAATATTTGTATTTACAAAAAAACATCTTAATAATTTAAATACATTAAACAAACTTTTATATTCTATTTAAAGAAAACAAAACTTTTTATTGAAAATAAATATATTGATATCTGTGACGCACAAGAGCCGTAGTAGAGCTGAATAAACAGGGTCAATTATGTTCTTTAGAATCTACAACTGAAGAACTATGGCTCGTAAGGAGCGACTAGATATATATATACAAATACCCATTCGTAAGCTGCGGGGTTGTGCGCATGTGTTATTAGGGTCACCATTTTACCATACTAAATCGCATGAATCGTAACGCATGTGCACGGACGATCAGCTCATCAATGGACGTGGGAGATAAGAGGTATCACGTGGTTAGCCTCCTATGGTTCACGATTCGTGACACTACCCCCCCCTTCGGAAAAGCTCGCCCTCGAGCGTTTCACTCCTCTGTTCCATTGCTATTTGATCGGAAACCAGGTTTTGTGAAGGTTCATGAGCTTTAAATCAATTAGATTGGTCATTTTGGTTGATTTGGTCAATTTACTGGAAATTGACCAAATTGACCAAATTAATCGACCAAATTGACCAAAATGACGAATGAATTGACCAAATCGACCAAATCGTTCATCAATTGGTTAAATTAATATTGATTCGTATTCTCCTTGATTTGGGGAACCTCTGAAAGGAAAAAGTTTCAATAGAAAAGGGAAGGAGGTTGAATTATGGTATAGTGATGATGGGTGGTTAATATGGTGAATTCCGAAATCGACCAAGTTAATCGACCAAATTGACCAAATTGACCAAATTAACCAAATTGAACGAAATCGACAGGGGTGACGTCATATTTCGTTCTTACCATGTTCAAGCTTCCTTTTGCATGATTTTTGAAATGATCATAAGCATGAGTTTTTGAAATATATTGCCTTCGTATTGTCTTGGTGGTGGCAGCTCGTCTGTTGTATAGAGCTCGGGCCATGTGCGTATACGATCAAATTCCCTCGAATTTGTATGGGTTTTTGATCCTTTCACGATCGTATGCGCACGCACCATCATAAAATCATAACATCTAGTCTGCTGTATTGAAGAACACTTTTCTTTCCCTTGGTTTCATGGGTGAATCGTCATCCATATGATTATAATTATCCTCTCCGCTCTCATAGAGCTTTATCCAATCGATTAGTCGATTAGGAGGACCAGGCAACGTTGGATTGGCCAGGTGAAAATCGCGCAAGAGGTGCGGTGATGTTTTAAGATCGGAAGCAGGATACCAGGTAAGATCGGTATCGCTATTAAGCCACGAGACTCTGTATAGTAGAGTTTTTCGTGCTTTCTTTACTGCTAGGACCTTCTCCACTTCCCATTCCGAATCACCAGTTATATTAATAGGCGGAGGTGGTTCGAGTATCTGACCAGGAAGAGGATCGTCATATGCCTTGCGTAATCGATCTGGAGGGAAAACAGGATGAATTTTCATCGTAGTCGGGAGTTCGAGCTTAAAAGAGCTCCCAGATCGACCAATGATCTTGAATCTTCCTTGAATTGGGAAGTCCAGCTTCTTGGATGGTCTCTGGGTAGGGTAACTCTTCACATTGAGCCATACATAATCTCCGATATCGAAATCGACCTCACGCCGGTGAGCATTCGTGGATTTCGACATCTTGGCTTGGGCACGCAATAGGCCTTCTTTCGCTCGCGCGAGAGCTAATCTATTGCGTTCTGCGTATATGCGGGCATCACGCACATTCATATCGTCTGTTGGGTTACTAGCGTCTTCCTTCCATTCCCATGCACGTTTCGGTGCATGCCCGTATAGGGTTTCGTAGGGTGTGAGCCCTCCTAAGGAGTCGTGTGGAAGAGTAAGTTGTGCGTAATCCATCATAGGTAGGAATTCTGACCAATCGTCTTGATAATAGCTAACAAACGGCCTTAACCGCTGCTGAAGGTACTGATTATAGATCTCAGTTTGACCATCGGTTTGGGGATGGTGAGCAGTGGATGGTTTGAGATCGGTTCCTAGGATTTGGCTGAATTCCTTCCAGAACTGTGATATGAATTGGGGGCCGCGATCCGATACTATAGTGTCAAAGGGACCATAATATCGATATACGTGGTAGAGATATAATTGTACTTGAGCTCGAGCATCGATTGATTTGTGACAAGGTATGGAAATAGCTTGCTTCGTCAATCGATCAATAATGACTAAAACGTTGTCATATCCGTATTTATCCTTATTAAAGCTGCAGTAGTCCATAGTGACATGTTGCCATGCTCGATTAGGAATCGGAAGTGGATGCAATAAACCGGGGGTACGATCGTGTGGAACGGAACTGCGTTTGCAGGCGTGACAATTGCGTATATATCTGGCTACGGTATCGTGCATTCTGGGCCAGTAGTATTGTTGAGATAATAAGAGGTAGGTTTTGCTCGTACCAGGATGAGCAGTGGAAACGGAATTATGGGCTTCACGAATCAGGTAAGTTCGAAGGTTATCGACATCAGGCACCACCAGGCGGTCATCGTAGAGCAAAAGGTCATTTTGGAGTGATATATACTTGTGACCTTGGGTAGCTTGCATTCTGAATGCTAGCAAGCTATCTGTAGTTTTATTTGCTTCGATGATACAGTTAACTAGGTCGAATCGAGGAGCGATTTCACTCAAATCGATGCTAGTAATCGCTGTTTCGTCTGGGTGGTGCTTTCGTAAGGCTTTTCTCATGATTTCGGTATCAACTTGGTTGTCTTTAATAAGCTGCTGGAGGCGATTCTTCTTCTTGGTATAATTCTGGAGGTCCAATTCGTCGGTCCGACGGGTTAAGGCGTCAGCAAGAGGGTTATCTTTTCCAGGACGATATATAATGATGAAGTTATAATCGACTAGAACTTCTGCCCAGCGAGCTTGTCGGGCGTTAAAAGTCTTGGTAGTTATGAAATATTCGAGGGCCTTATGGTCGGTATAAACCTTGATTTTATGTGGTGAGCCGGCGAGTTCCGCTCTCCAATAGTTGAGAGATCGAATGATTGACAGCATTTCCTTGTCAAGCTTGACGAATATCGAGTTTGGTAAAGACCTTAGCACCGGAAAGCCGAGAAAGCGTTTCGTCGATCAAAGGGAGGGGATACCGATCCTTACGCGTCAAGGAATTCAATAATCTGAAGTCTATACAGAACCTCAAACTACTATTGGGTTTCTTAACGAATAGGATGGGTACAGTATAAAAGGCTTGACTGGGTTCAATGAAACCTTTGCTGAGGTTATCCGTAATATATTCTTTGACAACTTCCAGTTGTTCCAGGGATATCTTGTAAAACGGGCTATAACGCAAAACTTGTTCTCCTTTGCCTTCCAATATGATTTTATGATCATAAGATCGGTTAGGAGGCAAGATATTTGATTTATACTTGAAAAAGGCTCGATGATATTGTTGATATTCAGATGGTATTTCAAATTCTGAATCGATTTCGGCCAATACTCGATCGAGTTTCTTTCGAACTTTTGTATTCTTGAATTCGGTCAGGGCAACCAGCACTTTCTCTTCCGCATATCGTTCGTTCCGTCGGAAGTCTATCACATCATCGAGTTCTTTCAGAGTAATAATAAAGAGTTCAATTTGTTCATCTCTTTTGCATTCTAATTGGAACTTATTGGGTTTGAATGCGCATAGATCGAGGACTTCGGGCGACATACAGGGAAAGCATTTGTAGATCTGTAATAATGATGTGATTGGTTGGGAAGAAGGTGGATTGAACTTGAAAGGAATCGGGGCCTCTTCCTTTTCAACAAGAATCTGTATTGCATTCATACTTGAAGGTTCTTATTATACATCACCAACTGCGATTGATCTGTTCAGTTATGAATCTCTTTGATTCCAATATTTTTCGAACTGGTCATCTCATCGATCAGCATTTTGTTAAACTAATCGATCAATCTTCTGTTTACGAAAGGATGATTGGGTAACAAGGAGATTATTCGAATAGGAGATGGTATGGGATCTCTCTTTAGGCCATTCAAGACGTTTATTGAAGCAATCGAGCTTCGCTCGAGTCTCTAATAACCAAAGTCTACCTAAAATAACATTATAACTCCCTAATTCAGTAATAAGGAAAGGGACAAAAAATTGTTCACAGCCATCGACCGTTAAATTAAGGAATGTGAAATGGGTAATGGTATGGCCTTATATACCATTATACCCTTTAACTTCAATTGAAACTTCAAGCAGCATAATTCTGGGTTTAAACATAGGAAATAAATAAGTAAGGAGTGTGGTATTAATAAAAGCGAATCCATTTGCTTTAGAGTCAATAAATGCTCTTGATCGATAAGTGTAACCATTTTTTGAAAGGTTGTAGGGGAGGGTGAGTGCTTCTCCTCCCATAAGCTTGGTTAGATCAAGAAATCTCATATCCCGTATAGCGCTTAGGATGGAGACGGAGTCTAAGCGTTTGGTTTTAAACGCTTTTCTTCTTCTAAGCGGGCATTCTGTATGGTTTCAGTTGTAGCTTCTGGGCTGAAGTCTTCTTCGGCATCCCGATATTCTTCGAATTCTTCTGCTTCTTCTTGTACCGTTTCGATTTCATTGAGGTTATCGATATGAGGCGTCGATATACATACTGCTCCAGGAGAGGGAGAGGGCGACGAGCGTTTGAAGTTCGAATAGTTATTGGGTGTGGCGGGGCCGGTGTATCCGGGAGGGATATTCCGGGGTGGAAATGGTTTCGGGAACGTGGAGGTTCCAAAATTGGAACTGTTAAAGCTCCGAGAGGATTGCAAAGGGTTCATAGTAGCCGTTGGTTTGCGAGTAGCTATAGGGGCTTCTCGACCAATGCGGTATCGATTTTGTTCTCGTAATGAAATTTCATTTTGATCTACTCTAATGAGTATATTCACAAGTTCTTCCATAGTCTTGCAATCCTTAATGGATATTGCTATTGCTTGCAAAAGAAAATCGGAAATCTTCCATTCGAGATCCCTGAATAGAATCTTATCGTCGGTAATCTCCACTTGGGTAACAAATAGTCTGAACTTTCTATACCATTTTAGGAAGTTGCTATGTCGAGTTGTATTAGGCATAACCTATATTTTGTATTGAAAGCGAGTATCATCGACTTCGGCCAGGTTCCAATAGATCGCTGCAAACTGTTCGACCAATTCGAGTGCCATAAATCGGGGCACTCGTACGTAAAGAGCATGACAATATGCTTATACTTCCGATTCGGTTTGGTCGATTACGTATACGCGGCATTGCGTTTCACTCTTAAATGATGTAACATACAGCTCGAATCGTTCTATGACCAATAATTGCCACAAACTAACTTTAGATTCAATACCATCGCTAAGTTTAATAATAAGATTTGTGGGTTTTGGTACATATACATCTTGCTGCGAGTTGTGACTAACGCGGGAATACGATCTTGACCGGTTAGATCGGCTTCTTGAATAAGGGGACCCCTGATTATTAAATGGGTCGTCACTTTTTGAAAGGGAAGGAGAATCCTCAGAGGGCCCCGGGTGATCAGGTCGTCTGATCGAAGTTTTCTTCCTCTAACTTCGGGATCTTCGGGTTTACTTGGATGAAAGTCCTTGAATTTCGATTAAAGGAATAAGGGGAATTTCAGATACTACTGTTGACCTGGATGCCTATATAGGCATCACTTGGGGCTCAAAAGGAGGTTGCATTGTTGCAGAGCTTGTCGTCACCATAGCTTTCAATTATCGATTCTCCTCTTTCAAACTTATAACCATTGCATAAAGATTTTGTAATTGTAATGGTGGTTCGGAAGGAGCAATTGAACCACTAAAAACATCGGCTTCATGCACTGGAATCTTCTCTTTACCAGTCTTCTTTTTTTTAATGGTAACGTTATCCAATCCTGTATTTATATTTTCTTCGAAGGGTTGTTGAAATAATTGAGGAGAAGAAAAGGGTTCCTCAGAATATACTTTCGAAGGTTCGGAGCGTACGGGAGGAGGAGTTCGTTGCATTATGAAAGTGATGGTATACTTCTAAAGGTATTTATATCTTCGTCGACTAGATCGGAATAGATCTTCTTCCTCTGGGTGTAACGTTTGTAAAAGTTCACCTAAGAAGGTATTATTAAAGTGAGGTATTATTTGGGAGGCCACCAGATGGCCGGACGCTTGTAAATGAGTTGTAGATAATGTGACGCACAAGAGCCGTAGTAGAGCTGAATAAACAGGGTCAATTATGTTCTTTAGAATCTACAATTGAAGAACTATGGCTCGTAAGGAGCGACTAGATATATATATACAAATACCCATTCGTAAGCTGCGGGGTTGTGCGCATGTGTTATTAGGGTCACCATTTTACCATACTAAATCGCATGAATCGTAACGCATGTGCACGGACGATCAGCTCATCAATGGACGTGGGAGATAAGAGGTATCACGTGGTTAGCCTCCTATGGTTCACGATTCGTGACAATATCTTTTTTATAATATAAATAGATTCTTTTCTATATCAATAAATCAAATATATTTCCTAAATTAATATATATATATATATTATAACTTCAATTATTATAATAATATAATATAAACAAAGTCATTATTTAATTGAATTTAGTTTTTATAATATAATCGATTATATTGTGAAAGAAGTAGGTCGAGATACGTGCATCCCGATAGTATACTGTAAGGGGAAATGGGAATTGGAATTGATCAGATTATATTATAAAAACTTCAAATTGTGACGAACCCAACGAGCGTTTAGAGATCAACCTTAGAATTAAAAGCTACAGAGTTAAAGAGAATGTGCTATGAAACTATATATATAATCGGTTCGGAGCTTAGTACTGTATTAGCCCGATTGTATACGATTATGTATATCTCGTAACATTACCCCCCTCTTCTGAAAAGTTCGCTTCGAATTCATTTTAAATGAATAACTTAAGTACAAAATAATCATTAATCTTTTTTTGATAAAAATTCTTGATATGCGGATTGTATTATAGTTAATGAATATATATCCATTGTATTATTTGCCTTTTCCAAGTGATCTTCAAAATATCGGTTATTGATCATCTTTTTTAGATCCTTATTATCGTTGTTTTCGGGTTTAGTAATCAATATAATAACCGGAACAGATTCTTGTTGATCTCGAACTCTTTAATGTGGGTTTAACGGATAGATTTGTATTCAATAAAAGATACTTTTATATTATATATATTTATTTTGTTTATATAAAAGAGTTCTTTTAGAAAGGGAAAATTCGGGTGTTTGTATACAGAGTAGAATCAAAGTACGATCAGATTTATCCGATTGGGTATCAAAAGGGTTAAAGGCATCAATGATATTAAGATTGTTAATGTCCATTGGATTGTGGTTCCGAGAGTAAAATGGATTCTGCAATATATGTGGGGTTCTAGATTCATTAAAGTGGAATGATATAGGGAATCCATTCGTTGTACAAGTAGTTAGTTGTTGCATGATCTGAACAAAGTTGGGATAGAAATGGGGAAGAGAAAGTTATTGAAAAAGATGATTTCTAAAAGTAATATTGAGTTCATTATAAAAGATTGAGATTTTATTCGAATCGGATTAATTCTGATCTTTGGTTTTGTAAAGGATTCTTTCGAATTTTGTAATATAGGTATATAAAGAATCGGTTCTTTGTTTAAAAATGAATAGTTTGTTTTTAGCTTTTTGGATTTTATTCGGATTATTGTAAATATATATAAATTGATTTAGGATCATTGTATAATTTAAGGGAATGTTTTGATCAAAAGAAGAAAGCTGAGGTAGTATTATAGTTTATATATGAGATTCGAGATTGAGATAAATATAATAAAATTGAATTGTAGAGTTGCCGATTATAGTATCGTTTACTTGTAATTTTGCTCGAATCGAAGGAAACCAGGTATTGAACTTTTGAGAGCTATCATTGAACTTTTCAGGATCAGGGAGAGAGGGTTTCAGACGAGAAGGAATATGAATAATAGGAGTGTATTCGAGAATCAGGGAGCATAGGAACGAGATTTCATTCTGTTGATGAGTCACTTTGTCACGAAGTTTTGTAATTGTGAGGTTTATCGAATTGTAATCTATAGCTTAGAAATTAAGGGTAAGAAAAAAGATAATACTTTTGAATAATATTAAGAAGATCTATATGTAAGTGAATGAGTATGAGTATATATTTAGGATAGGAGTAAACGGAGTGTATATAAGTATGAGTGTATGTTATTCTATTTTTTATTTGAAAGAGTTTTTAATAATATAATAAACCCAATGAGCATTTAAAGATCAATTTTAGAATTAAAAGTTACAGAGTTAAAGAGAGTGTGCTACGAAGCTATATATATGATCGGCTCGGAGCTTAGTATTGTACTAGCCCGATCGTACGCGATCACGTGTATCTCGTGACACAAATAGTAAAATTAGTAGGTTTAAATAATGATTTGGATTGTATATAAATGGAGTACAAAAAAATTAATAGAAAACAATTGATTTTTTTTAAGGAAAGAGGAGCAGAGTTTTTTCTTATATTTAATTATAAAGAATTATATAATTATATAATTATGAATTAATTATATATTAAACTTTGATATTTCAATTTTCTTATACCCTTTCTTTCCCCAAAATATATATTCTATTTGGCTTTAGAATAATTATAAAAGATAAAAAATCAAAAAAATCAAAAAATAATTAGGCTAAAAAAACCAAATTATGTTGGAAATGAGGCCATCATAGGATTAGAATTGAGGTCACGTGATCACAATGGTGCACAGACCATATTTGGGAATAACCTCAATTCTATTTCTATTAGAATAATAGATCCTTAGTTCAATTTATATAATCAATAATATTATTATTTCCTGTATCAAAAGTTAATAGATTATGAGATCTAATTGTATAGTAATGATTAGAAAGCAAAGCAAATCGAGAAAGGATTAGTATAGTTAGTAAGGGTGAAATAGAATGGAAATCAGAATTTTTATATAATATTATCGAAGTAGAGTTAAAATACGATAATATAGTTTATAATTTATAATATTATAGGCCAGAATAGAGAATAATCTATTCAATACCGATACAGAATTATAGCAGAAGCGAAGAGCAAATTCGTATAATTACAAGAAAATATATTATAATATAATTTTATGAATTTTCTTATTATTTTATTTTTATATTTCTTTATTATCCCGAACTTATTTGTTATATATTTTTTAAGATCGTTTTAAAAACCTGAAGACTATCTTCGATATTTATCAAATAGTAAGAAATCTTTATAATATCAGAATCAAACAATTCTTTGAAATTCGATCAAAACAATTATAAATAATGATTTAAATAAACAAAGATATAATTGAAAGGGAAAGGATGGTTTTATATAATTAATTAAATATTAGATGAATATATATAGATTGTAAGATTTAATATAATATCTGCTTATAAGATCAATAATTGTATATATTGTTAACTTTTGGTGTAGGAAGTAGTAGTATTGTTGACTATATAGGTTGAACTAAGGATCTATAATTCTAGTAAGAGTAGAATTGAGATTATCCCTAAATATGATCTGTGCATCATTGTAATCTTGTAACCTCAATTCTAATCCTATAATGGCCTTATTTCCAATATTCCCTTATTGAGGATATCCTATTCGATTCTTTTAGGCTACTAATCCCAACATTTTCTTGAATCTTTCGAAAACAATCTTTACATAAAACTTTATCATTTTATCGACAACTATATTGTATATATTAATATAATTAGTGGCGATTTTCTCTTTTTCTATTAAATCACTAATGAAATGATAACTGATATCTATATGTTTAGATTATTCATACAAACATGAATTCTTGGTTAAAGCTAAAGCACCTTGATTATCATTAAGTATTTAAATTATATCTTTATTCTTTTCAATATAATTTGATTTGAATAGATCTTTGAATATTTATATAATTCATCTTCTTTATTTGATGAATATTGTTATTGTAATATATTCTGATTCTGTATTAGAGGTAATTATAGATATTTGTTTCTTGTTAGTCTACAATATAGAGCCTTCGTAGAATATTACAACTCTTCCTGAAATACTTTTCCGGTTATATTTGTTATTAGTTTAATCTATATCTATATATACTTTTATTGTATTATCAGATATATTGTATTTTTTGTAGATATCAGATTGTACTCTCTTTGGCCCGAATTATAGTTTCTATTTAATTGTTGATTATAAATATCGCATTAGATTCTTCAAAGTTATAATATAATGTTTTATTGATTTTGCTATAAATTGTGAAAGTCTTTTAATTGAGAACGTTATATTTAATCGAATATATATTATTGAATGAATTACATTTCCTATTTGTTGTTGATATTTATTTATATTTATTAGTTCATCGTTATCGATTGCTAATCGGAAATGGGTATAATCCATTATTAATAATTTCTTGGTTTGATATTGTTTATATGTAATATTGTATTTAGTTAATATAATATCGAGATATTCTTTTTGATCTATAATTAATATATATGTTTTTCTATTGTAAATGATTCTAATATTTAGGATCTTATTAATCTTCTCTAGATTCTTGATGTTAAAATGGGCTGATAACTTTTCATCGAATCAAATGATTTACGATGATGTATATGATGCAATAATGATATTGTCGATATATATCAGTAATATTATATTATGGTTTTTAGATATATATAGATATAGATCTGTCAAATTTTGTACAAAACCTATATCTAAAAGCTCTTTTTTTAATAATAAACTTCAATCCCTTTCAGTTTGCTTCAAATTATATAGGCTTTGTAAGGCTTGTAGTATATATCCCTTTTTGACTTTGATATTTTGAATAGTTTGAGGTAGATCTCTTCCTTTAAATATAATTCGGTAAAGGCGTTTTTGATATCGAAATATAAACATTCCAAATTTTCTTTTGCAACGATAATTAGGAATAGTTTGAATATATCTAGTCTTATTGTTAATATAAATATTTCGTTATAATTCTTTTTTAGTATTTGATTGAACCTTCGAACTATTAATTTTGCTTTGAATCGTTCTACCTTATTATCTTTGATCTTAACTATAAATACCTATTTCATCGAAACCAGATTATTTCCTTTAGAAAGTATATATTCTTTCCAAATACCATTTTGAATCAAGAATATGATTTCCTTTTGAATAGCTTCTTTCCATTTTTCAAAATATTCTCGATCCGATATTGCTTCTTTATAAGTTCTTGGTATTTTGATTCCTAAAACTTCTTCGGCCGGATATACTACATTTTCTGTATTATTTGTATCTATTAACGAAATTATAAAATCTAAAATAATCTTATCTTTGATATAAGGGTTTATCTTGTAAATAATTGGAATTATAATTATAATATATTCTATATTTTCTTGAGTTTTGATTTATATAAATATTGTAATCAATATCCTTATAATCTTGCTTTTCTATTCTTCTTCAAAATCTTGTTCTATATCTCTTTTCTATTTTTATATTAGATATTTTGGAGATTTATCTTTAAGGTTTATTTCATCCTTTTATTCGATCTCAAATGATTATGGATTTACTTTGTTTTTTGATTTTACTGAAATAGATTTGTTAATAAAATTTAAAATAATCTTAAATTTTGCTTCTGATATAGATTCAAAGTTTACAAAAGTTGATTTTTGGGTTGGACCCTTTGAAATGATAGATTCGATATCTGAAATATCTTTGGAAAAAGATTCTTAATTTGTTTTCTGAATATTGCTATCTTCATTTTTATTGTATATTGATATTGATATATTTAATTTATCTAATTTTAATTCGACAATTAAAGTACTTAATACAATTATTAAATTCGGTATAATATCTATTAAAAAGAATATTTGAAATAAAGATAATATAGATATCGCATTTAATATTAAGAATAAAGAAGATGCTTTATTTACTATTGGTCTACTATAAAGTTTTCGATCTAGTTCTATATTCTTTATTCCTTATAGATCTGATTCATAATTTCTTAATTTAAGATCCAAATCTTCTTTTCGATGAGATTCATTTATAATTACTTTACTTGATCGAAATGTATAATTTAATTCTGGAGAATACACTTTGATATATTTGTTTGTAATTTTTGAATACCCTAAGAATATATCAATTCTCAAAGTATCCTACAATTTATCGTATCTCTACCCTTTCAGAATAGTTTTGGAATTGATATAAGCATAACATTTGCTCCCCTAGACTTTGTATATCTTTATATTTGATATTATATCTATAAAAGCTTCTATAAAGGATCGATCTATTCCATTTATATCAGGATTAATATTAATACGATTCCTAATATAAATATTGTGCTTTATAGTTTCATTCCAAAATTCTAATAATAATCCAGCTTTTTTTAGTATTGCTTTTATATTTACTTTTGTAATCCTTATATTCTATTTTGCAGATTTGTTTTGATATAAAAAAGTAATTGTTGTAATTTTGGATTATATATCTAATAATCATTCACAAATAGTTTATAGGAATTCTAATATATTATCAATCCTAACTACAATGATCTTTTCTTCAATAACTAATTCCATCTCCTTTTTCCAAGTTTTCAATATTTAAATTATATCATCTTTTTGTTTAAATGATATAATCCAATTTATTCTTGTATAATTGTTAATGATCAATATAAAATAATGATTCCCTTGAATCGATTTTGGGAATGATTCTATAATATCGAAATATATAAATTCGAATCTCTTTGATTTGTACAGATTCAATTACTTTGGAATACAATTGGTTATTTTGATGAGTATATACATTTTACAAATATCTAATTCAATTGAGATCTTTATTAATTTAATTATATTAAATACCTTATATAGATTCTTAATCTTATCTGGATCTAGATAATTGAATCTTCGATATTATAATAGATATCTCTTTTTCTCTTTAAATATTAATTCGTTATCAATATTTTTGGTGTTATTGATTATCTTTGAAGAAAAGCCTTTTTCCTGATCATTTTGGTATATATTAGAATAGAAAACTATATCCTTATATCTTTTGATTATATATGAAACTATATATATTCCGTTTTATATTCTAATATAAATGACTTTTTTATTATCCTTTTTGAAATATATATAATAAGAATTGAATTCCCTTTGCAATTCTATTTCGCAAATCCTTTTTCCTAATAACAAATTTATTCTTAACCCTAATATATATAATACATTTGAAAATAATATCTTAGAATTATTTTTGTATATTATATCTATTAAATCCCAATAACGATAATACATTATTCCCCCATTAACCTTTATCCTTTATTTGATAATAGATTCTATTGATTTGAATAATAAAGATTAATCAAATATATATAAAGAAACATCTATATCAATATACCATTTACTAAAGGAAATTTTATTAATGGTTTCTTTTATCAAATTACAATCTTTCTCCATTATATCCTCAATATCGAAATCTGATTCAAAGATATTGTTAACAGGATGTACTTGGTTTTTTTTATTAAAATAAACCTTCTTCGAATTCAATAATCCTTTTCTCCTTTGATAACGAAAATAACTATAAAGGAGTTTGCTGGTTCACATTAAATACAGATAGTTTCGTATATAATAACCTTCTCTTTAATACAAATCGCAAGCATTATTTGAGATCTCGAAATCTGATTCTTGATATCAAAAAGCATATCTAAATCCTTTTGCAATTTACATTAACTCTGATCCATCCTTAAAATGAAGTTCCTTAATCTATAAATACTTGATCTTATTATCAATATTAAAACTAATTTAGATATCCAATATATCCACTATTCCTTAATAATCGATTGAAAGATTATATATTAAAACCAAAAACAAAGCAATATCTTAATATACTGATCAATAGCTTTCATTTGCAACTCCTAATTTCCTTCTATACTCTTTCAATTTATCCCAAACTTCGATAATGATTATATCAAAATAGATATTAGATTGGAATTTGAAGTTCTGAATTATCGTTATATATATATTGATTATGATTATACTGATTCTGGTATATTTTGATTTAAAGTATCTCTAAAGTATATATACTATTGAATATTCGTCGGTAAAGATTTCATCGTTATTATTGAATATTATACAAATATACAATAACATATTCATTTCGTTCTTTAAGTATTCCGATTTCAATTCGATATTATAATATATACAACTATTGATCTTATAAATAAATACTATATTGGATTCTGCAATCTATATATATTCGTTTAATATTTAATTAATTATATAAAACCATCCTTTCCCTTTCAATTATATCTTCGTTTGTTTGAACTATCATTTATAATTGTTTTGATTGAATTTCAAAGGGTTATTTGATTCCGATATTGTAAAGGTTTCTTGTTATTTGATGAATATCGAAGATAATCTTCAGATTTTTAAAACAATCTTAAAAAAAAGATATATAATAAATAAATTCAAAATAATAAAGAAATATAAAAATAAAACAATAAAAAAATTTATAAGATTATATTGTAATATATTTTCTTGTAGCTATACGAACTTACTCTTCGTCTCTGCTATAATTCTGTATCGGCATTATACAAATTGCTCTCCACTCTGATCTATAATATTATGAGTTATAAATTGTATTATTGTATTTCAACTCTACTTCGGTGGTACTATATAAAAACTCTGATTTTCATTTTATTCTATTCTTATTAGCTATATTAATCCTTTTTCGATTTGTTTTGTTTTTTAGTTATTATTATATAATTGGATCTTATAACCTGTTAATTTTTGGTATAGAAAGTAATAATATTGTTGATTATATAGGTTGAATTAAGGATCTATAATTCTAATAAAAGTAGAATTAAGGTTATCCCCAAATATGGTTTATGCATTATTGTGGTCTCGTGACCTCAATTCTAATCCTATGATGGCCTCATTTCCAACATATATTACAATATCGAATTGAAATCGGAATACTTAAAGGATGAAGTAAATATATTATTATATATTTGTATAATACTCAATAATAATAATGAAATTTTTATTAATAAATATTCAATAATATATATACTTTGGAGATATTTTAAATCGAAATATATCAAAATCAATGCAATTATAATCAATATATATATAATAATGATCCAGAATTTCAAATTTCAATTCGATATCTATTCCGATATAATTATTATCGAAATTTGGGACAAATTGAAAAAATATAAAAGGAAATTAAGGGTTGCAAACGAAAGTTATTGATTAGTATATCAAAATATTACTTTGTTCTTGGTTTTAATATACAATATTTCAATCGATTATTAAGGAATAATGAATATATTGAATATCCAAATTAACCTTAGTATTGATAATAAGATCAAATATTTGCAAATTAAGGAATTTCATTTTAAGAATAAATCAAAGCAAATACAAATTGCAAAAAAATCTAAGTACACTTTTCGATATTAAAAATCAAATTTCGAAACTTTAAATAATGTTTATGTTAACAAGTCATATTGAGGGGATGGAAAAGCATTTTTTTTATAAGGTTATCTGGTTAGAAACTATTATATAGGTTGTATGATTCGGTAGAATTATATGCAGGCTAATCCTATTATAGTATAATCCTATGCTTAGATATACAGTATAATCCAAAATCCAATACTCCCCCAAGAGTGTAATGTATATAAAAGCAAAAAAATCTAAACTATAAATACTATAATTGGTTTAAATCGAGTTAAACAATGTTAATCTGAAATAAAAAGTTAATGGTATTGGGTGATTATTCCTTTGTTAGATCTTTTAAGATCCAAAATCTAACAAAATTATTTCGAATAAAATAATCGTTCTATGATAGTATAATAATCTTTAAAAGATAATCAATACCCTTTTTTTCATAATAAAAATTAAAGGAAATCCATTTCTTCTACTTCCAATCCTCCAATTATATTGGATTAGAGCCTTCAACCCTATATTACAATATAGATATTTCTTTTTAGTAGAATAATACATTCTATAAAGTTATACCTATAACTCTTCTCTTTATAACAAAAGTATAATTAACTATTAATCAGAATGATTGGTAGACTATTAATTAGTAGTTTTTATTCTAGAGAATTATTGTATGTATTAACCTTTAATATTATATTTATTTAAATACTAATGATCTTTATATATTAATTGGTAAATTTTATTAGTTATCAGTTTTAGGAAGCTATGGTATTTGTTGATCTCTAATATTATATTTGATTAGATATCTAATAATCTTTATATATTATATAACAGAGTTTAATATTCTTTTTATTTGGATATATATCCTTCTACTATTAATATAATCATCCACTCCTTCCAATATATCGCCTTATATATCTTCCGATATACAATCTCCTCTTTTGATTCTACTTTCGGCCCTTCCTATAATCGCCTTCAATTCCATCTTTAATTTCCTTACCAGAAATACTCTTTTTTTTTTTTACAATTATCAATATAGTTATTATTATAAATATTGAATATAAAGATATAACGAAATAATATTGATCTAAAAATAAAAACAAAATAGGATTGAAGCGATATATAATAGGCAATGTATCAAAAGATGGCGAAATTGATAATTGTAATTATAAAAAGAAGAACAAGAAGATATTGAAAATATTAATAACAATATAAAGGGGTGGTGATCGGGGAAAAGGTTGAATATTAATAAAGAATCCTTAAAAGGAATATAAAGAATATTCCCTTAAAACGAAAACATTATTCTTCAAAATAAAAACAATAATATCTCTCTAATATAATATAATAAATAAAAGAATCTTCCAATACAAATAATATAGGATTCCTTCAAAAACAAAAACAAGTATAAGTTTCAAAAAAACAAATCAAGAATCTTATTCCAAGAATACTTCAGATATCGAATCCATCATTCTAGAAATTCCAATCTAAAAGTCAACTTCTATAGATCCTGAATCTATATTAAAAGCAAAATTTAAGATCATTTTAAATTTTACCAATAAACCCATTTCAGTAAAATCAGAAAACAAAATAAATCTATAATTATCTAAAACCGAACAAAAGAATACAATAAATCTTGAAAACAAATCTTTAAAATATCTAAAATGAAAACAAATATAGATTTTATAATTTTTTCAAAAACTATATCAGAAATATAATCTTTAATATTCTTATTAGATTTTCTATAAAGAATTTATCAACTATATAAAAATCGAAGATATTCAAGAAATAAAAATATTCGAATCTTATTTGAAAAGATTTCGAAAAGTTTATTTTGCTTTATAGAATACTTATTTCAAAACAAAAAGGCTTTCGAAAAAGAAAAAAAATATCAAAGAAATCGATTGATTTTCGAATTATCGGAAAAAGGATATAAAAAAATAACATCTTCTATTTAAGTAATTTCCTAAAACAAACTCTCCTATACTAATTATATTATTGAGATTCAATTTTGCCAATATATTTAGTATAATAGATTTCCCCATTTGTCCATTGAATAATCTATAATCCTATTCGATCCCATTCTATAGATATATTTAATATAACAGACTTCCCTATTCAACTATATCGATCTTGCTTATCTACTCTACCGAATCTATCGAAAATTTGATCTTTCACCCCAAAAGATTAATCTTAAATTATACAATAATATACAGAACTCGGATTTATAATCTGTTAACAAATTATATTGAATAAATAAAAAAGCATTTTTTTTATAAGATTATCTGGCTAAAAACTATTATACAGATTGTGTGATTCGGTAGAATCATATACAGGCTAATCCCATTATAGTATAGTCCCATGCTTAGATATACGGTATGATCCAAAATCCAATAGTTTATGATCTATATCAAAAGGAAAATTATTATATATAAGATTACCTACATTTAATGTAAACCAATAAACTCCTTTATAATTATCTTCATTACTAAAAAAGAAAGAGATCACTAAATCCGAAAAAGATTTATTTCAACAAAAAAGATTAAATACACTCTATTAACAATATCTTTGAATCAAATTCCAATATTAAAGATATAATAAAGAAAGATTACAATTTGACAAAAAAAACCATTAATAAAGTTTTTCTTAACAAATAATATATTGATACAAATACTTCTTCATATATATCTAACCAACCTTCATTATTTAAATCAATAAACCCTATTACCAAATAAAGAATAAAAATTGATAAAGAAGTAATATATTATTGTCATTAGGGTTTAATAGATATAATATACGAAAATGGTTTTAAGATATTATTTTCAAATATATTATATATATTAGAATTTGTTAACTTTTGGTGCAGGAAGTAATAGTATTGTTGACTATATAGGTTGAATTAAGGATCTATTATTCTAATAAAAATAGAATTGAGGTTATCCCCAAATATGATCTGTACATCATTATGATCATATAATCTCAATTCTAATCCTATGATAGTCTCATTTCCAATATTCCTTTATTGAGGATATCCTATTCGATTTTCCTAAATTATTAATCCTAACATTTTTTTGAACCTTTTGAAAGCAATTTTTGTATAAGGCTTTATTATTCTGTTGGCAATTATATTGTATATATTGATATAATTAATAACGATTTTTTTTTTTTTATTAAATCCTTAATAAAGTAATAATTGATATTTATATATTTGAATTGTTTATATAAATATAGATTCTTAATTAAAACTAAAACATCTTGATTATTATTAAACATTTGAATTATATTTCTGTTCTTTTCAATATAACTTGATCTGAATAGATCTTTAAGTATTTGTATAATTTATTTTCTTTATTTGATGAATATTATCATTATAATATATTCTGATTTTATATTAAAAATAATTATAAATATTTGTTTTTTGTTAGTTCACGATATAAAGCTTCTATAGAATATTACAACTTTTTTTGAAATACTTTTCCGGTTATATTTGTTATTAGTTCAATCTATATTTATATAACGTGGTTTATCACCGGGTCGTCAATATCACCGGGTCGCCAATATCACCGGGTCGCCACTTTTTATATTATTCAATCACCTCAATTTCAATATACGATATTTCAACGAATTATTATGGAAATATTATCAAAAGAAGTCCGAATCATTTTAGCTATTGAAGTTATTCGTAAATCTAAAAATCTATCAATTACTAAAGCTGCAAAACTCTATATAGTATTTCGATCTATATTATACGATAAAATCAATGATCGAAGCAATCAAATAGAGATTCGAATAAATAGTTATAAGATTATAGAATTAAAAGAAAAAATGATTATTCAATATATATTCGATATAAATTCAAAAGGATTTCCATTTAAATTGAAGAATGTAGAAAATATAATGAATTATATTCTTGAATCGAAGAGTGCGAAATGTATTGAGAAGTTTTGAGTATATTGATTTGTAAAGTATCGAATCGAATTAAAGATGTATTTTAATTGTATTTATAATTTTCAAAAAGCTTTTTATAAAGATCCTAAGTTCATTGAAGAATGATTTCGATTGATTACAAATATACAAACGAAATATAGCATTTTGAATAGCGATTTCTATAATTTCGACAAAACAGGTTTTATAATGGGGATTATATATATAATAATTGTTAACTTTTGGTGCAGGAAGTAGTAGTATTGTTGACTATATAGATTGAACTAAGGATCTATAATTCTAGTAGAAATAGAATTAAGGTTATCCTCAAATATAATCTATATATTATTGTAGTCTCGTGACCTCAATTCTAATCCTATGATAGTCTCATTTCCAATACTCCTTTATTGAGGATATCCTATTCGATCCTTTTAGATTACTAATCCCAATATTTTCTTGAATCTTTCGAAAGCAATCCTTGTATAAAACTTTGTCATTCTATCGATAATCATATTATATATATTGATATAATTAGTAACGATTTTCTCCTTTTCTATCAAATCTCTAATGAAATGATAACTAATATTTATATATTTGGATTATTCATATAAATATGGATTCTTGATTAAAATTAAAGCGTTTTAATTATTATCAAATATTTGAATTGTATTTCTGTTCTTTTTAATATAACTTGATCTAAATAGATCTTTAAGTATTTATATAATCTATCTTTTTTGTTTAATGAATATTATTATCGTAATATATTCTGATTCTGTATTAAAGATAGTTATAGATATTTGTTTCTTATTAGTTTATGATATAAGGCCTTTATAAAATATCATAACTCTTTTTGAAACACTTTTCCGGTTATATTTGTTATTAATCCAATCTATATCTATATATATTTTTATTGTATTATTAGGCATATTGTATTCTTTGCAGATGTCAGATTGTACTTCTTTTGATCCGAACTATAACTTTTGTTTGATTATTGATCATAGATATTGCATTAGATTCTTTAAAGCTATAGTATGATGTTTTGTTGGTTTTGTTATAAATTGTGAAAGTCTTTTAATTGAAAATACTATATCTAATCGAATATATATCATTGGATGAATTATATTTTTTATTCATTGTTGATATTTGTTTATATCTGTTAGTTCATTATCATCGGTTGCTAGCCGGAGATGGGTATAATCCATTATTAGTAATTTCTTGGCTTGATATTATCTATATATAATATTATATTTGATTAATATAGTATCGAAATATTCTTTTTGATTTATAATTAATATATACATTTTTCTATTACAAATAATTTTAATATTTAGGATCTTATTAATCTCCCTTAGATTCTTAATGTTAAAACAAACTGATAGCTTTTTATCGAATCAAATGATTTGTAATAATGTACATAATACAATAACGATATCATCGATATATATTAATAATATTATATCACGGTTTTTGGATGTATACAGATATAGATCTGTCAAACTTTGTACAAAACCTATACCTAAAAGCTCTTTCTTTAATAGTAAACTCCAATCCCTTCCAGTTTGCTTCAAATCATATAAACTTCGTAGGATTTGTAATATATATCCCTTTTTGACTTTGATATCTTAAAATAGTTCGAAATAGATCTCTTCCTTCAAATACAATTTAATAAAAGCATTTTTGATATCGAAATATAAACATTCCAAATTTTTCTTTACAATGATAGCTAAGAATAATTTAAATATATCTAGCCTTATTATTAATACAAACATTTCGTTATAATCCTTTTCTAATATTTAACTAAATCTTCGAACCACTAATCTTATTTTGAATCATTCTATTTTATTATTCTTGATCTTAACTATAAATATCCATTTTATCGAAATCAGATTACTTTCTTTAAGAAGTATATATTCTTCCCAAATACTATTTTGAACCAAAGATATGATTTCCTTTTGAATAGCTTCCTTCCATTTTTCAGAGTATTCTCGATCCGATATTACTTCCTTATAAATTCTTGATATTTTAATTCCTAGAATTTTTTCGGTCGAATATATTATACCTTCTATATTATCTATATCTATTAACAAAGTTATGAAATTTGAAATGATTTTGTCTTTGATATAAAAATCCATTTTGTAAATAATTGGGATTGTAATTATAACATATTCTACATTTTCTTAAGTTTTGATCTATATAGATATTACAATCAATGTTCTTATAATTTTGCTTTCCTATTCTTTTTCAGGATTTTATTCTATATCTCTTTTCCGTTTTCATATTAAATACTTTGGAGATTCGTTTTTAAGATCTATTTTATCTTTTTATTCGATTTCAAATGATTATGGATTTATTTCGCTTTTTGATTCTATTAAAATAAACTTATCAATAAAATTTAAGACAATCTTAAATTTTATTTTTGATATAGATTCAGAATTTGCAAAAGTTGATTCTTGAATTAAACCCTTTGAAATGATAGATTCGATATCTGAAATATCCTTGGAAAAAGATTCTTGATTTGTTTTTTGGATATTACCATCTTCATTTTTATTATATATTGATATTAATATATTTAATTTATTTGATTTCAATTCGATAATTGAGGTATTTAATATAATCATTAAATTCGATATAATATCTACTAAAAAGAATATTTGAAATAAAGGTAATATAGATATTGCATTTGGTATTAAAGATGGAGAAAATGCTTTGTTTGCTGCTGGTCTACCATAAAGTTTTTGATCTGATTCTATATTCTTTATTCCTTATAAATCTGATTTATAATTTCTTAATTTAAAATCCAAATCTCCTCCTCAATGAAATTCATCTATAATTACTTTATTTGATCGAAATATATAATCTAATTTTGAAGAATACACTTTGATATATTTGTTTATAACTTTTGAATATTCTAAAAATATATTGACTTTCGAAATATCCCACAATTTATTATATCTTTGCCCTTTCGAAATAATCTTGGGATTGATATAAACATAATATTTGCTCCTTCAGATTTTGTATATCTTTATATTTAATATTATACTTATAAAAACTTCTATAAAAAATCAATCTATTCTGTTTATATCAAAATCAATATTAATACAATTTCTAATATAAATATTGTACTCTACAACTTCATTTCAAAATTCTAATAATAATCCAGTTTCTTTTAGTATTACTTTTATATTTATTTTTATAATCTTTATATTCTATTTTGCAAATCCGTTTTAATATAAAGAAGTAATTATTATAATTTCGGATTGTATATCTAATGATTATTCACAAATAGTTTATAGGAGTTCTAATATGTTATCAATCTTGACTATAATGATCTTTTCTTCAATAACTAATTCCATCTTCTTTTTCCAAGTTTTCAATATTTGAATTACATCGTTTTTTTGTTTAAATGATATAATCCAATTTACTCTTATACAATTATCAATAATTAATATAAAATAACGATTCCTTTAAATCGATTTTGGGAATAATCCTGCAATATCAAAATATATAAATTTGAGTCTCTTTGATTTATATAGATTCAATTACTTCAGAATATGATTAATCATTTTGATGAATATATATACTTCGTAGATATCTAATTCAATTAGGACCTTTATCGATTTAATTATATTGAATATCTTATATAGATTCTTGATCTTATCTGGATCTAAATAATTGAATCTTCGATATTATAATAGATATCTCTTTTTCTTCTTGAATATTAATTTATTATCGATACTTTTAATATTATCGATTATCTTTGAAGAAAAGCCTTTTTCCTGATCATTTTGATATACACTAAAACAGAAAGTTATATCCTTATATCCTTTGATTATATATAAAACTATATATATTCCATCTTATATTCTAATATAAATAACTTTCTTATTATCCTTCTTGAAATATATATAATAAAAATTGAATTCCCTTTACAATTCTATTTCGCAGATCCTTTTTCCTAATAACAAGTTTACTCCTAATCTTAATATATATAATATATTTGAAAATAATATCTTAAAATCATCTTCATATATTATATCCATTAAACCCCAATAATAATAATATATCACTCCCCTACCAATCTTTATTTTTCGTTTGATAATAAGTTTTATTAATCTGAATAATGAAAATTAATCAGATATATATAAAAAAGCGTTTATATCGATATACTATTTGCTAAAGGAAGCTTTACTAATAGTTTCCTTTATCAAATTACAATCTTCCTCCATTATATCCTTAATATCAGAATCTGATTTAGAAATATTATTAATAGGATATATTTAGTTTTTCTTATTGAAATAAATCTTTTTCGGATTCGGTAATTCCTTTCTTTTTTGATAACAAAGATAATTATAAAGAAGTTTATTGGTTCATATTAAATATAGATAGTTTTATATATAATAATCTTCTTTTTGATATAGATTACAAATATTATTTGAGGTTTCGAAATCTGATTTTTAATATCGAAAAATATACCTAAATCCTTTCGCAATTTGCACTAATTTTGATCTATCCTTAAAACGAAGTTCCTTAGTCTATAAATACTTGATCTTATTATCGATATTAAAATTAATTTGAATATCCAATATATCTATTATTTCTTGATAATCGATTAAAAGATTATATATTAAAATCAAAAATAAAATAATATCTTGATATATTAATCAATAGTTTTCATCTACAACTCCTAATTTCCTTTTATATTCTTTTAATTTGTTCTAGACTTTGATAATAATTATATCGGGATAAATATTGAATTGGAATTTGAAGTTCTGGATCATTGTTATATACATATTGGTTATAACTATATTGATTCTGGTATATTTTGATTTAAAGTATCTCCAGAATATATATACTATTGAATATTTATCGATAAAAGCTTCATCGTTATTATTAAATGTTGTACAAATATATAATAATATATTCGCTTCGTCCTTTAAGTATTCCGATTTCAACTCGATATTGTAATATACACAACCATTGATTTTATAGGCAAATATTATATTGGGTTCTGCAATCTATATATATTCGTTTAATATTTGATCAATTATATAAAACCATCCTTTCCTTCTCAATTGTATCTTCATTTGTCTAAACCATCATTTATAATTATTTTAATCAAATTTCGAAGAATTGTTTGATTCCAATATTGTAAAGGTTTCTTGCTATTTGATAGATATCGAAAATAATCTTCAAATTTTTAAAACGATCTTAAAAAAAAAATATACAACAAATAAATTCAAAATAATAAAAAAATATAAAAATAAAACAATAAAAAAATTTGTAAGATTATATTATAATATATTTTCTTATAATTATACAAACTTGCTTTTCGCTTCTGTTATAATTCTATATCAGCATTGTACAAACTGCTCTCCATTCTGACCTGTAATATTGTGAATTATAAACTATATTATCGTATTTCAACTTTACTTCAATAACATTATATGAAAACTCTGATTTTCACTTTATTCTATTTTTACTAATTATACTAATCCTTTCTCGATTTGCTTTACTTTCTAATCACTACTATACAATTAGATTTCATAATTTATTAACTTTTGATACAGGAAATAATAGTATTATTGATTATATAGATTGAATTAAGGATTTATAATTCTAATAAAAATAGAATTGAGGTTATCCCTAAATATGATCTATACATTATTATGGTTTTGTGACCTCAATTCTAATCCTATGATGGCCTCATTTCCAACAATAATGATTGTTATTAATACTAAGAGATACAATAGAAGTAAATCAATATAGTTAGATAATCGAGAATAGATTATAATAATAATATACAGAAATAGAAAGGGTAAAACTATTCTTTTATTTTTAATAGTTCAAGAACAAGTTTATCTCTTTAATTGATATACTAAAACGAATCTTTCTATAGAATAGATTATTAAATCTATATCTAATAGATGAATTGTCACGGGAAATGATTACTATATCAACCCAATTAACCATTCGTCAAAAGTGACGCCACTCTTGACGAATGGTTAATTGGGTTGATATAGTAATCATTTCCCGTGACACACCCCCGAGATTACGGACTAGCTGGAATAGGCAGTGATCTCTATGAATATACTCGATGATGTAGTCCTTTGCTGTAATCTCTGTGTTGCTAACCCGAATAGAATAATGATTCTGTGTGGGTCCTATAATAATAGATTCAAACCAGGAAGATGATTGGCTGAATAGCGAGAAAAGGGCCCAATGAATTCTGGAAACCCTGATTGATTGATTAATCGAGAGTGAATTTATCGGATGCTCAAATGAATATGAGTATGAATGAGAAATGATATTATTGTGTTATAAATACTATTGGGTTTATAATTGTTATGGGATAATATGATTATATAGTATTTTTAGAGATTGTTGAATAAGTGGTATATGTGATTGATAAAGTAAAAGAATTGAATGATTTGTTCTTGATTATATGAATCAAAAGCTGTATATATAGAACAAATGAATAATTATCTAATCGATATACATTTTAATTAAATTAGATTTTTGTTTATTAGTATATTAGGATCACCTTATCAATTGATGGATTGATAAGGGCTAATAGATTTTTCATTTCGATTGGAAAGTATACGCTTTGATCCTTCATAAGATACAGGGGATTGCGGGGCTTTCCGTGACATGAATAAATAATGAAATAGGTTTAGAATAATTGAAATACTTCAATAAATATATTAAAAATTAAAGAAAGAGTAAATATCGAATATTGATGTTAAATAAATATAAAAACTATAAATCAATAACTTTTCAAGTATATTATAAAGAGAACAATATTATATATTTATATTTACTATTGCATTCAAGTTATTTAATTCAGCCACTTGATGTTAACTGTTTTAGTAATCTGAAATGTTCATATGATAATCAAATTAATGGATTTATTAAAGTATATATCAAATATATTTCAAAAATTGAATTCTTTATAGCTTTTAAAATTATATATAAAAAATCAATCATTTTTCAAAATATAAAAACAGGGTTTCGAGGAACAGATTTAATCCTATTTAATCCTAAAACTATACTTTCGAAATTAGATATTCGAATTCATATATCTACTTTCCCTTCTTTCGATCTAAATCAATGGATCTCTCAAACCTTTTGCAACTTAACAGAAGTTCTTTCTCAATCAACATTAATTAAATTTCGAATAACTCGTTATCAATTAAACTCCTTTACATTTATATTCGAAATTGTATTAACTTTAATTAAGAATATAAAGAGATTAATTTACAAAAATACACTTTTAAATATAAAGAATTATATACTTCGGACAGCAAATGAAACATTAAGTAAATATCGATATACGAAAAAAACTCAATTATATTAAAAAGGAATGTTCATTAAATAAAAGACTTTTGATATATTATCTCAACAAAAAGTTGATATTCAGATTCAATGTGACAAGTATCAAAAAGGGGGGAATTCTAATAAGGAAGTATCTTTTAATTAATACTATAATAAATACAGAAAAACAGGATATAATATAAAAACTTATCAAAACAATATAATAGATCCTAGATTGTTAGATTCTTAATAGTTTTAATCAATTGATTCAATTGTTATTGAATAATATAGATTTAAAATAATTGAATAGTATAAAAAGTGGCGACTGTCACGAGATACACGTGATCGCGTCCGATCGGGCTAGTACAGTACTAAGTTCGAGCCGATCATATATATAGCTTTGTAGCATTCTCTTTTTAGCTTTGTAGCTTTTAATTCTAAGGTTGATTTTTAAATGTTTGTTAAATTTGTTATATTATTAAAAGCTTTTCTAGATAAGAAATGGAATAATATTTGTATATGTTTATGTATATTTTGTTTGTTTTTGTTTAGGTATATCGTTTTTGTTTTTTTGTTTGTATATAGATCTTTTTGATATTATTCGAAGGTATTGTCTTTTTTTTTACTTTTAATTTTTAAGTTATAGATTACGATTCGATAAACTTTACGATTGCAGAATTTCATGGCGAAATGATTTGTTAATGGGATGAAATCTTGTTTTTATATTTTTTGATTCTCGAATGTATTTCTGTTATTTATATTCCTTTTTATTTGAAATCCTTTTTTCTTGATCCTGAAAAGTTCAATGGTAGCTTTCAAAAGTTCGATACCTGGTTTCCTTCGATTCGAGCGAAACTATAAGTAGATAATGTTGCGATCGACGATTCTATGGTTCAATTTTATTATGTTTATTTCAATCTCGAATTTTATGTATAAGTTATGGTATTATTTTAGCTTTCTTTTTTTGATCAAAATGTTCTTTTAGATTATACAACGATTCTAGATCAATTTATATATGTTTATAATAATCCGAATAAAATCTAAGAAATCGAAAACAAGTTATTTATTCTCAAATAAGGAATCGATTTTCTATATATTTATATTGCGAAGTTCGAAAGGATTTTTTATAAAACTAAAGATCAGAATTGGTTTGATTCGAATAAGATTTCAATTTTTTGTAATAGATTCAATGTTATTTTTAGAAATCATTTTTCTCAATAGTTTTCTTTTTTCTGTTCCTATTTTGATTTTGTTTAGGTTATGTAATAATTAGTTGTTTGTATAACAAATGGATTCTCTGTATTATTTCATTTTAGTGAATCTAGAGTTTTATATATATTATAGAATCTATTTCATTTTTGGAATTACGATTCAATGGATATTAGTAATTTTAATGTTATTGGTGTTTTTAGTCCTTTTGATGTTCAATCGGACAAATTCGATTGTACTTTGATTTTACCTTGTATACGAGTATCCGAGTTTTCCTTTTTTGAAAGAACTTTTTTGTATAAGCAAAATAAATATATATGATATAGAAGTATTTCCTATTGGATATAAGTCTGTTCGTTAGATCTGTATTAAGGAGTTCGAGATCGATAAGAGTTTGTTTTGGTTATTATATTGATTACTGAGTCCGAAAACAATGATGATGAGGATCTAGAAGAGATGATTAATGATTGATATTTTGAAGATCGTTTAAAGGAGGTATATAGTATGATGGATGTGTATTCGTTGGTTATAATGTAATCTATATATCAGATATTTTTATTAAAAGAAGATTAGTGATTATTTTGTATTTAAATTATTCATTTTAAATAAATTCGAGGCGAATTCTTCAGAAGGGGGGGGTAGTGTTACGAGATATACGTGATCATGTTCGATCGGGTTAGTATAGTATTAAGTTCGAGTTGATCATATATATAGCTTTGTAGTACTCTTTTTTTAGTTCTATAGTTTTTAATTCTAAGGTTGATCTCTAAACGCTCGTTGGGTTCGTCACAGCGACCCGGTGATATTGGCGACCCGGTGATATTGGCGACCCGGTGATAAACCACGTTATACCTTTATTATATTATCAGATATATTATATTCTTTACAAATATCAGATTGTACTTTCTTTAATCCGAACTATAATTTCTATTTGATTGTTGATTATAGATATCGTATCAGATTCTTTAAAATTATAATATAATGTTTTATTGGTTTTGTTATAAATTGTGAAAATCTTCTAATTGAGAATATTATATCTAATCGAATATATACTATTGAATAAATCATACTTCCTATTTATTATTGATATTCATTTACATCTATTAATTTATTATTATCGATTGTTAGCTGAAGATAAATATAATTCATTATTAATAATTTCTTAGCTTAATATTATCCATATATAATACCATATTTAATTAGTATAACATCAAGATATTCTTCTTGATTCATAATTAATATATACACTTTTCTATCACGAATAATCCTAATATTTAGAATCTTATTAATCTCCCCTAAATTCTTAATATTAAAACAAACTGATAGCTTTTTATTGAATCAAATGATTTACGATAATGTATATAATATAATAACGATATCGTTGATATATATTAATAATATTATATTATAATCTTTGGATATATATAGATATAGATCTGCTAAACTTTATATAAAGCTTATACCTAAAAGCTCTTTCTTCAATAATAAACTTTAGTCCCTTTTAGTTTACTTCAAATTATATAAACTTTGTAGAGCTTATAGTATATATCCCTTTTCGATTTTGATATTTTAAAATAATTCGAAATAAATTTTTTCCTTTAAATATAATTCAATAAAGGCGTTTTTGATATCGAAATATAAATATTCCAAATTTTCTTTTACAATGATAACTAGGAATAATTTAAGTATATTTAGCTTTATTATTAATATAAATATTTCATTATAATCTTTTCCTAATACTTAATTGAATTCTTGAATTATTAATTTTATTTTGAATCGTTTTATTTTATTATCCTTTATTTTAATTATAAATATGTCACGGAAAGCCCCGCAATCCCCTGTATCTTATGAAGGATCAAAGCGTATACTTTCCAATCGGAATGAAGGATCTACTAGCCCTTACCAATCCACCAATTGATAAGATAATCCTGATATACTAATAAACAAAGATCTAGTCTAATTAAAATATATATCGACTAGATAATCATTCATTTGTTTTATATATATAGCTCTTGATTTATATAATCAAGGGCAAATCATTCAATTCTTTTACTCTACCAATCACGTATACTACCTATTCAACGATCCCTAAAAGTACTGTATAATTATACTATCCCGTAATAGTTATAAATTCGATAACTCTTAAAATCTATACAACTTTCTATCCGATGATTACTAAGTACTCAAAGGATTATTCTTAAAATATCATTCCTACCTCATCTATAATTCAATATTTATATCAATTCAATTATTTTTATTCAATATAGCAAAGGATCAAAATAATCTTCTTCTTACAATCTGTACTCAATAATTGAAATAATATCTACACTTGAAAAATAAATATCAAATTCAAGGAATCTGGGATTCAATCAATCCAGAGAACGATCCGCTTGTTTCCATATCAGCGATATCCATTTCAAATTCCGATTTAACAAATGAACTTATCCATATTCAAATCGATTAACTTTCAATCAAATCATTTATTTTATCTTCCACTATCGATCTCCAAATCAAATATAATTAAAAGAAACAAATTCAATATCAAAAGGAATTCTTAGAATATCTTATAGCGATCCAATCCAGAGAAGATGTTAATAAAGATATGAAAATGAAAGATTCTGACAATAATATATCGGGATCCATTTCTAGTAGATCTATTATTTCATTCCTAATTATTTTCCAAGAAATCTTCTTCGAGTTTGTCTCTTTCCAATTGGAATATTGATATCGATAACAAAAATATATATAGAATCATAAAGCTTTCAGAAACGTTTACAAATAAATCAAATCATCAATTGATCAAATATACTTTATAAAGTTATCCATTTTTAATCAAAGTATTACAGTTCTTTCATTCAAGATGATCATCAATATATTCAAAAAGAAGCTCATACCTATAATAACTATTATTAAACTCGCAATACTACAAGAATATCGGTCTATTCTAATGCAAACTTTGCTCAACAAAATCAACTCTATCAAATAATACAGGGATTGGATTATAATCTATATCAAAGCTTTCGTATACAAAATCACTAAGGTATAGAATGAAGTCACTATCAATACTTTTCTACAAACTGTTAATACTGTTGGAAATGAGGCCATCATAAAATTAGAATTGAGGTCACAAGACCATAATGGTGTATAGACCATATTTGGGGATAACCTCAATTCTATTTCTATTAGAATTATAAATCCTTAATTCAATTTATATAATCAATAATACTATTACTTTTTATACCAAAAATCAATAGGTTATAAAATCCGGTTGTATAATAATAATTAAAAAGTAAAGCAAATCGAAAAAGGATTAGTATAATTAATAGAGATGGAATAGAATGAAAATCAGAGTTTTTATATAATATTATCGAAGTAGAGTTGAAATATAATAATATAGTTTATAATTTACAATATTACAGGTCAAAATGGAGAGTAGTCTGTATAATACCGATACAGAATTATAGTAGAGACGAAGAGCAAGTTTGTATAACTACAAGAAAATATATTACAATATGATTTTATGAATTTTTTTATTGTTTTATTTTTATATTTCTTTATTATTTTGAATTTATTTGTTGTATATCCTTTTTTAAGATTGTTTTAAAAATCTGAAGATTATTTTCGATATTCATCAAATAGTAAAAAACTTTTATAATATCGAAATCAAATAATCCTTCGAAACTCAATCAAAATAATTATAAGTGATAGTTTAAATAAATGAAGATATAATTGAAAGGGAAAGGATGATTTTATATAATTGATCAAATATTAGATGAATATATATAGATTGCAGGACTCAATATAGTATCTGTCTATGAGATTAATGATCGTATATGTTATAATATCGAGTTGAAATTGGAATACTTAAAGGATAAAGCGAATACATTATTGTATATTTGTATAATATTTAATGATGATAATGAAATCTTTATCGATGAATATTCAATAGTATATATATTTTGGAGATATTTTAAATCAAAATATATTAGAATTAGTATAATTATAGTTAATATATATATAACGATGATTCAGAACTTCAAATTCCAATCCAATATTCATTTCGATATAATTATTATCGAAACTTGGGATAAATTGAAAGAGTATAAAAGGAAATTAGGAGTTACAAACGAAAATTGTTGATTAGTATATCAAAATATTGTTTTGTTTTTGGTTTTAATATATAATCTTTCAATCGATTATCAAAAAGTAATGGATATATTAGATATCCAAATCAGTTTTAATATCAATAATAAAATCAAGTATTTATAAATTAAAAAACTTCGTTTTAAAGATAAATCAAAATTAGTACAAATTGTAAAAGGATTTAGATATATTTCTTGATACCAAGAATCAGATTTCGAAACCCCAAATAATGTTTGTAATCTATATTAAAAAGAAGATCATTATATATAAGACTATCTACATTTAATATGAACTAGTAAATTACTTTGTAGTTATTTTTGTTATTAAAAAAGAAAGAGATTATTGAATCCAAAGAAGGTTTATTTCAATAAAAAAGATTAAATATATTCTATTAATAATATCTTTGAATCAGATTTTGATATTGAGGATATGATAAAGGAAGATTACAATTTGATAAAAAAAATCATTAGTAAGGTTTCCTTTAGCAAATAGTATACTGATATAAACGCTTCTTTATATATATTTGATCAATCTTTATTATTTAGATCAATAGAATTTATTATTAAACGAAGGATAAAAATTGATAAAAGAGTGATATATTATCGTTATTAGGGTTTAGTGGATATAGTATGCAAAGATGGTTTTAAGATACTACTTTCAAATATGTTATATATATTAAAGCTAGGAGTAAATTTGCTATTAGAAAAAAGGATTTGCGAAATAGAATTGTAAGAGGAATTCAACTTTTATTATATGTATTTCAAGAAGGACAATAAGAAAATCATCTGTGCTAAAATGCAAAATGGAATATATATGGTTTTATATATGATTAAAGGATATGAGGATATAGTTTTTTGTTTTAATGTATATCAAAATGATTAGGAAAAAGGTTTCTCTTCAGAAATAATCGATGGTATTAAAGGTATTGATAACGAATTAATATTCAAAAAGAAAGAGAGATATCTATTATAGTATTGAAGATTCAATTATCTAGGTTTAGATAAGATTAAGAATCTATATAAGGTATCTAATATAATCAAATCGATAAAGGTCCCAATTGAATTAGATATCTGTGAAGTGTGTATATTCATTAAGATGATTAATTATATTTCAAAGCAATTGAATCTGTACAAATCAAAGAGACTCGAATTTATATATTTCGATATTACAGAATTATTTTCAAAATCGATTTGAGGGAATTGTTATTTCATATTGATCATTAACAATTGTATAAGAGTAAATTGGATTATATTATTTAAATAAAAAAATGATATAATTCAAATATTGAAAATTTGGAAAAAGGAGATGGAATTAGTTATTAGAAAAAAGATTATTATAATTAGGATTAATAATGCATTGAAACTCCTACAAATTATTCGTGAATGGTCATCGGGTATATAATCCGAAGTTACAATAATTGTTTTTTTATATTAAAACGGATTTGCAAAACGGAATATAAGGATTGCAGAGGTAGATATAAAAGTAATATTAAAAAAAGCTGGATTATTATTAGAATTTTGGGATGAAGTTGTAGAGTATAATGTTTATATTAAGAATTGTATTAATATTGATCCTAATATAAACGGAATAGATCGATCCTTTATAGAAACTTTTATAGGTATAGTATTAAATATAGAGATATACAAAGTCTGGAGGAGCAAATATTATATTTATATTAATCCCAAAACTATTCCGAAAGGGTAGAGATATGATAAATTGCGGGATACTTCGAGAGTCGATATATTTCTAGGGTATTCAAAAGTTACAAACAAATATATCAAAATGTATTCTCCAGAATTAAATTATATATTTCGATTAAGTAGAGTAATTATAGATGAATTTCATCAAGGAGGAGATTTGGATTTTAAATTAAGAAATTATAAATCAGATCTACAAAGAACAAAGAATATAAAGTCAGATCGAAAACCTTGTAGTAGATTGGTAACAAATAAGGCATTTTCTTTATCCTTAATATTAAATGCGATATTTATATCATTTTCATTCTAAATGTTTTTTTTAGTAGATATTATATCGAATTCAATGATTGTATTAAGTATCCCAATTGTCGAATTGAGATCAGGTAAATTAGATATGTTAATACCAATATATAATGAAGATGAAGATAGTAATATTCAGAAAACAAATTAAGAATTTTCTTCCAAGGATACTTCAGATATCGAATCCATCATTTCAAAGGGTCTAGTTCAAAAGTCAACTTTTGTAAACTTTGAATCTGTACTAGGAGCAAAATTTAAGATTGTTTTAAATTTTGTTGATAAGTTTATTTCAATAGGATCAAAAAGCGAAGTAAATCTATAATCATTTGAGATCAAATAAAAAGATGAAATGGATCTTGAAGACGAATCCTTAAGATATCTAATATGAAAACGGAAAAAAGATATGAAATAAGATTCTGAAGAAGAATGGGAAAACAAGATTATAAAGATATTGATTGTGATATTTATGCAGATCAAAATTCAAGAAAATGTAGAATATGTTATAATTATAATCCTAATTATTTATAAGATGGATTTTTATATCAAAAACAAGATTGTTTTAGATTTTATAATTTTATTGATAGATATAGATAATATAGAAGGTATAATATATTCAGCTGAAGAAATTTTAAGAATCAAAATATCAAGAATTTATAAGGAAGTAATATCGGATCGAGAATACTCTGAAAAATGGAAGGAAATTATTCAAAAGGAAATCATATCTTTAATTCAAAATAATATTTAGAAAGAATATATATTTCTTAAAGGAAATAATCTGGTTTCGATGAAATGGGTATTTATAATTAAGATCAAGAATAACAAGATAGAACGATTCAAGGCAAGATTAGTGATTCGAGGGTTCAATCAAATACTAGGAAAGGATTATAACGAAATGTTTGTATCAATAATAAAATTAAATATATTTAGATTATTTTTAGTTATTGTTACAAAGGAAAACTTGGAATGCTTATATTTCGATATCAAAAATACTTTTATCGAATTGTATTTAAAGAAAGAGATTTATCTCGAATTATCTTAAAATATTAAAATCAAAAAGAAATATATATTACAAGTTCTACAAAATTTATATAAATTGAAGCAAATTAAAAGGGATTGGAATTTATTATTGAAGAAAGAATTTTTAGATATAGGTTTTGTATAAAGTTTAGCAAATTTATATCTATATATATCCAAAGATTGTAATATAATATTATTGATATATATCGACGATATCGTTATTGTATCATATATATCATCGTAAATCATTTAGTTTAATGAAAAGTTATCAATCCGTTTTAATATCAAGAATTTAGGGGAGATTAGTAAGATCTTAGATATTAGAATTATTCGCAATAGAAAAATGTATATATTAATTATAAATCAAAAAGAATATCTTAATGCTATACTAACCAAATACAATATTATACATAAATAATATCAAGCTAAGAAATTGCTAATAATGGATTATACCCATCTCCGACCAATAATCGATGATGATGAATTAATAGATGTAAACGAATATCAATAACGAATAGGAAATATGATTCATTCAATAGTATACACCCGATCAGATATAGCATTCTCAATTGAAAGACTTTTATAATTTATAACAAAATCAATAAAACATTATACTATAATCTTGAAGAATCTAATACAATATCTATGATCAATAATCAAATAGAAACTATAATTCGGATCAAAAGGAGTACAATTTGATATTTATAAAGAATACAATATATTTGATAATACAATAAAGATATATATAGATATAGATTAAATTAATAACAAATATAATCGGAAAAATGTTTCAAAAGGAGTTGTGATATTCTACGGAGATCTTATATCGTAGACTAATAAGAAACAAATATCTATAACTACCTTTAATACAAAATCGGAATATATTACAATAATAATATTCATTAAACAAAGAAAATGAATTGTATAAATACTCAAAGATTTATTCAGATCAAATTACATTGGAAAGAATAGAGATACAGTTCAAATGTTTAGTGATAATTAAGGTACTTTAATTTTAATTAAGAACTTATATTTGTATAAACGATTCAAATATATAGATATCAGTTATCATTTCATTAGGGATTTGATAGAAAAGGAGAAAATCGCTATTAGTTATATCAATACATATGATATAGTTGCCGACGGAATGACGAAGCCTTATGCAAGAATTGCTTTCGAAAGGTTCAAGAAAATGTTAGGATTAGTAGCTTAGGAGGATCGAATAGGATATCTTCAATAGAGGAGTATTGGAAATGAAACCATTATAGGATTAGAATTGAAATCACAAAACCACAATAGTACACAGACCATATTTAGGGATAATCTCAATTCTATTTTTATTAGAATTATAAATCCTTAGTTCAATCTACATAATCAACAATACTACTACTTCCTGCACCAAAAGTCAACAAATACCAAGATACTCCCAATCTGGGCAAATACTATGATCATATAGATTGAGATGAACAATCAATTCGGATTACCCAACCTCTCACTTAAACAATTCAGAGACGTTTTTGAAGGATTAATCTTCCAAGATTCTATTTCCCCAAAAACTAAAAAAGGAATATATTCTACATTTATTTTTTTTCAAAATGATAAAAGATCTAAAAAGAATAAAAAAAGTATCAATTTTGAAAGTAATTAGGGGATCAAAAAGATCTGGGAATATTTTTGCAGAATCAAATCTAAATGGAACAATAGAATTGATTATAACTATATTGTACACAATTGTAAAACTATAGAATTAGCGCTTACCAAAAGGACTAATCTATTGTTCAAAAAGGTATTTAGCGAAAACGAACTACAAACAATTAGGAATCGAGTAAGATTATATTTATGGAAGCAATTTTACCTTGATTGGATTAAAAGGAAATAAATAAAAGGTTTTATTGATCCTTCAGGACTTTCAATCAACGCTGTTATCTTGGATACTTGATACAACCAATCAGGGGTATACTTTACAATAATAAGAGTACATTATCTGTCCAATAGTATCTTGCTTGATAATTGTAATATTATATATATTGTAAACAATATATCTCTGTTGGATAATCATCGATATCGATCATCTGATCCCAATGATCTTATAAAAGCAGGCACTTCCAGTTTCCAAATTCTAGGATACAGGGTTCGTATTATCAAAGGGATCATCAAAAAAGAAGGTTACCTTAATAATGATTTGGTCTTGAACGATATAATATTCATCCCTGGTTTTTATATCAATATTATTTTGGAGACTCGATTGAAGAAAGCTGACCTATAGTTTTCAGGATATGATTATACTTTTCGTAAAGAAGATTATACAAATAGTATAGTAGTTGTTCAATGCATTTGTATTGAAAATCTTATATTTTTAGAATACAAACCGTTTTCTATTTATTCGAACACTCTTTTATCTATTCCCATAAGCAATCCTTTTATAATATATTTAATAATGAGTAGAAAAATAAACAAAGTATTCTATTATTCTTACAATCCATCTCTTCCAAAAGAAAATACAAATGAAATATAGTATGAACGCTTTGGGTATCTGGAAAAGGAAGCTCTTGAATATTTAATATTTGTAATACAAAATATCAAAATAAAAGATATCATTCATTCCAATTGTACCGATTGTATTTATACTTATATAAAATAAATCATTTCTTATACTCCAAATGATTATCAGTTATTTCGATCCTTCTACAAAATTCAATAGAATCTTTTTGATTTCGATAAAGAATATAATAATGTATTATAATTCTTATTAATCAAAAAAATATATTATAACAAGATCTTTTCATATCCAATCTATTGCAAAACATATAACAAAGTATTTGTAATCATTCAAAACTTTATAGTCTGGGTTCATTATAAGTACAATTTAATGATCATAATAATCAAATAGAATAATGATATATTTGTTATTGAAGTTATAAAAGCAATATTATTTGAGAAATGGATTAAACAAAAAAGTATCGAATTCGAGCTATTTCTATTTTATATATATGAATTCAATAGAGAATTAAAACATATAAAATAAGAAATAATTATAAAACAAATAAAAATACAGATTATAATAGATTTACTAAACAAATTATAGATGGAAATAATGCAAATTGTTATTTATTTATATAATATAAATCCTTTGAAGGCTAAATCCTTCAAATTGCCCAATAAGATACTCGATATGTAGTTCCGTAATTACCTTCGCAAAGATAATCTTTTGTTCGTAAAGAAAATATCTAACGATCTTTGTTCCAATTGGAATGGAATTTATAGGTATAAATACTGAGTTTATCCTTTGGATAAGAATAGAGAAATTGGAATTAATAGGAAATGATACAAAATCAATCCTTGAATATATATTGGGTATTTAATAAATTATATCCCAGATACATTAATCTACTGTATATGGATATTTAAATTCGATAGAGTTATTATTATTCGAAATATAACGTTCAATAAGGAATTCATTTATTATATGGATTCCATTAATCGAATGATTGATATTTATATTATAGAAGAGTTTAAACAGTTTGTTAAAACTTTTGATTTACAAGATTATATCGAATTGAATGGAATGATTATTCAAAACAAAGACAATTATAAGGATTTCATTCATCTATCTATTTTCATGGATCGAAAAGCCCTTAACTTATTCATTAAGTGTACTTCAGATTTACTATCTACAAACGAGTTGGTTTTGGGGGTAAATATAGATCTGGGGGGTGATGATGAAAATAAAGAAATCGATTTAGGATTATCCAATCCATTTAATCTTTTAGATAATGAGGATAAGATATGTAATGAAGATATACAAGTGTCGGTCGATCCTTTCATTGGAGAAATTAGAGAAACCAACTTTTTCATTGAAGAGCAATTATATCTTGTAGATAAAGATATTAATATTGTTTAAGAAGATGCCCATAATAATAATACAGATCCCGACTTTATCGAATATATTGATATAGGGAATATAAAATATAAGCCTACTGATCGTACCATCGAAGTTTTTCGCGGTATATACAAAAATAATTCAGAAACCGCTCCAATCGATCAATTTCAACGTTCCAAAAAAAAGCATATATATTGGAATGATCAATCAAAATATTCTGTAAAGGAAATCTAGTTATTATAAAGATTGCCATACCTTATATATTCATTTGATCGATTTATAGAAGATTTGCGGATTTATAATTTCGAATAAATACCTAAAAAAGCTTACATTATAAGGATTGAAATACCCAGGGCTTAGATCAATCCATTTGAGTTTCAATTATATAACTATTATTCGGAATCACTTCTCTTCTAGGAGTCATTTGGTTTTTGTATCCTAAAGCAATCAGTATATACACAAAGGCAATTACATATACAGCAACACCATCAAAAAAGCAATCCCAACACTGGATTCTATATAGAAACTATTATATTTCAAAGGATAGATTTAATAGGATTATCCTGTTTAAACAATTTTCATTCTATATTCTGATTTGATCAATAAAGAATAAATGATATAAAGGAATATTCTCAATTTATAACAGTTCACAATATAATCATCATTGGAATTGAAGCAAAACCATTATTGTCTTCTATTTGATCTACAATCAATAGATTACAGGCAATATTATTTCCTTGAATTTATATATTTGCAACTCCAAAATTACTTTGTTTTTATTATCAATTAAAAAATTATCAAATAGAATATTGATTCAAATAGGACTACAATCTTGAAATTAATAATCTTAAGGTTAGGAAAACCTGGCGTGAAATCGATTCTGAATCGGAATCTTCAAAATCGATTTCCCTTCAATAAATGTTTATATATAAATACAATGATCAAGGTCTAATTATTTATTACCGTTTATATTTAGTAATACAAAGAGATCTCTAAGCTAAAAGTATTATTAAAATTACTTATACTATTATATTAATAAACCGATTATTCTGAATCATAATAATAATTGTTGTTAAATATAATCTCGAAACAAAGTAATATAATGTAATCAATATTTTTGTTAATATTCTATATAATCCTTCCGGTATTTCAATTATATATTATCTATCTAATGGATACAAAATCCTAAACAAAAATGTTATAATCGATCGAGCTTTGTATAGTCTACAAGATTCCCCAATTATATAATTTAGGGATTTCATTCGGATACTCGAGAAATTAAAATTGGTATAATGTAAAGAGAAATTGTATTTATATATTAACCTAAAGTACACCGTTATAATTCTTTTCTTCATAGACAACATTCAAATTATTTATTATAAGAAAAACGAATCAATTGCCACAAAGATCATTAAAGAAATCAAAACTGTATATGAACTATAAGATCTAAGAAATATTAAATGATTTTTAGATATATATATACTTTATAATCAATCTAAGAAAAAGTTATAACTAACTTATAATATATATATTGAAAAGATTATTAAGAAATTCAAAATAAAAAACGGGACAGCAAATATACCACTCCCGATAATAATATTTCGGAAAAATCAGGGTTAAATTTCTATATATATTATAAAAATGTATCAAAAGAAAATAAACTCAGTATTATATACTACAATTATTATAAGAGCGGATATATCATTCACTATTTTACAACTAAATTATTATTTGACCAATCCATTGAGCGATTATATAAAAGCTATTGATTATTATTTACAATATTTATAGAATACAAAATATCTCATAATCTAATATAACAATGATCAAATATTACAATTTCTTGTTTTCTTAAACATTTCTTTTACGGATGATCTAGATACTTGTCGATCATTTTAAGGATATATTATATCCTTTTTCGATAATTTAATCGTATAGAAAATGTTCAAGCAAGATACTGTAACCACTTTGATTATCGAAGCAAAGTTTCTCGGAGTCGAATATATATCAAAAGAAATCATAGCAATTTTATATTTCTTAAAAAAGATCGATTTAGCAATAAAAAAGCCTGTAACGATCTTCTGCGACAATCAATAAGCGATCAGATTGGTAATTGATAAAAACAAACGGATTATTACAAAACTACATCATATCGATATCTAAAATATATGGTTACATTAAGAATATTCAAAAGGGAACTTTTATGTAACCTATCTATTGATCATCAATATGACTGCTGACGGGCTCATCAAGAACTTTATAAGACAAAAATTCGAATACTTCCGATCCCTTTTCAATTTATAAGATATGAGTAACAAAATCATAAAGTTTGAATAATGATGATCATAAAGCTTGAATAATAATAATCTGGAGTTCGTATTTCTTCCCTTTAATGTGGATAGAATGAATTCTATTTGGTATTCTAGACTATTATACTTTTCTATAATACACTCCAATTCGTATATTCTATATTCATCAGAAAACAAAGAATAATTAAAGCCGATCATTTCTCCACTTTTCATTTTCTTATCCTCGAAAAAGGATAAACTTCTTTTTAAATTTAATAATTTGAAGTTCAAATAAAAGAATCTTTAGATTATCTACAATAATCAAGAAACAAGGAACAATTAAAACAACCAAAATTATTAATGTTATCGGTACTACAGGAACCAAAGGACTATCCCTCCTTTCCTTTTTCTTTGAATATATTATTTATTCTTTCCTCCTTTTTTTCTTTATTACTCTTTTTCTTTTATCCTTACTATTGTTCTCCGAAATCATAATATACTTCTTCCGTTCAGTTTTTCGAGGATTCTGATAAATAATATAACGAGGAAAAAAAGAACAATAATGTAGAGGCAAAAGAACAACTTTTTTTTTCTTTTTGATCTTTAATATCACTTTTATTACAATTCTATATCCCTATTTGGATTATACAACCAATAATTAGTATATTATAAAAATAAGGGGTAAATAAAGAATTTACTTTCGAATTTTGTTGATAAACAGCGATATAATAATCTATTAAAGGATAAAGAAAAACTGGCAAAGGAGTATATAAATGAATATTATAATTCCAATATCGACGATTATTCGGCTTAAAAGAATCAACAAAGCATTTGCTATAGAAATTATATCTCCTAGTGATCAACGATTTCATATATCGAACATATGGATGATCGTTCCTTTCCTCATGATTCCCTTTATCTCTTGTTTTGGCTAAAGAGCCAATAACTTTCAATAATCTTTTTTCTCTCTCTTTTTTATCTAATTCATTATCCGAAAAACCCGATACCAAAAGATCGAATAGATCATCATTATTAAATAAAGAAACATTTCTTCTTTTCTCTCCTTCATCGAACGATCTTTGCCTCAATAATTATAAACACAGAATTAATAAAACCTTTCAATCATATAACAGAATTCAAAAATGAAACCTACCTTCAAATTACTACCTAAACCTATAACTGGCAATTGACTACAACAAACAGCAATTCCTTCAACAAAAAGAAACAATTTCTGAAATAAATAACGATGCGTTATTTTAGAAACAGATTTAGTTAAATTATGTTTTTAGAGATCGATATCTTAATTTATCATCTATATTAGATTCATTAATTCTCTTTGCTCGATTTATTGATCCTTCAAAAGAGTATTGGAATCTTCTTTTGTATTTGATTCTTTCAAAACTTTTTTTTCAATTATTATTTGTTTAATATGATTGAGATTCGCTTATTTAGCCTTCTTAGACCCCAAAATCTTAAATATAATAATAATCAATAAAAGCTTGATTAAAACAAAAACAAAAATATGAAAAAGGGATCTATATACCTTTAAAAAATTCACTTATTTTATTTCGCCATCGCAATCAATATATTATAGTCTAGCAATTATATACATTCTCAATTGCTACATTGCAAAATCGATTAATCATTTATATTCTTTTAACAGAAAACTTTCTTTTTATTATTCAAAATCTTGATTTTGAAGAATATCATAAATAACAAACCAAAAACCAAGAAAAATTTGCGATTTATATATATTCAAATTCTTCTCTATTCTAAAGATATCAAAATCATTTCAGGTTTATATATTATACCAATCCTTAATTGATATCTATTTATAATCGCCTTATATATTCATTCATGAATCATATGAATTGCCATTTTCTATACCTTTCCATTTGTTTCAAATCGCCTTCCGATCTGGAGGGTATATCATGGAAAACCCTGCAATCCCCTATATCTTATAAAGGATCAAAGCATATACTTTCTAATCGAAATGAAGGATTTACTAACCCTTATTAATCCATCAATTGATAAAGTGATCCTAATATACTAATAAACAAAGATCTAGCCTAATTAAAATGTATATCAGTTAAATAATCATTCATTTGTTCTATATATACAGCTCTTGATTCATATAATCAAGGGCAAATCATTCAATTCTTTTACTCTACCAATCACGTGTACCACCTATTCAACGATCCCTGAAAGTGCTGTGTAATCATACTATCCCGTGATAAAATATCTATTTCGTCGAAACCAGATTACTTTTTTTAAGGAATATATATTCTTTCCAATTATTATTTTGAACCAAAAATATGATTTCCTTTTGGATAGTTTCCTTTCATTTTTCAGAATATTTTCAATCCGATATTGCTTCCTTATAAATTCTTAATATTTTGATTCTCAGAACTTCTTCGACTAAATATATTATACTTTCTGTATTATCTATATTTATCAACGAAATCATAAAATCTAAAATAATCTTATCTTTGATATAAAGATCTATCTTATAAATGATTAGAATTATAATTATAATATATTCTATACTTTCTTGAGTTTTGATTTGTATAAATATTGTAATCAATATCTTTATAATCTTGCTTTCTTATTCTTCTTTAGAATTTTGTTTTATATCTCTTTTCTGTTTTTATATTAGATATTTTAAAGATTCGTTTTCAAGATTCATTGTATCCTTTTATTCGATCTCAAATGATTATAGATTTATTTCGCTTTCTAATTTTATTGAAATAGATTTATCAATAAAATTTAAAACAATCTTAAATTTTGTTTTTGATATAGATTCAGGATTTATAGAAATTGACTTTTGGATTGGAATCTCTGAAATAATAGATTCGATATTTGAAATATTTTTGGAAGAAGATTCTTGATTTGTTTTTTGAATATTACTATTTTTATTTTCATTATATATTAATATTGATATATCTAATTTTATCTAATTTCAATTCGATAATTGAAGTATTTAATATAATTACTGAATTCAATATAATATCTGTTGAAAAGAACGCTTGGAATAAGGGTGATATAAATATCGTATTTAATATTGAGGATAAAGAAAATGCTTTATTTATTACTAATCTATTATGAAATCTTCGATTTAATTCTATATTCTTAATTCCTTATAAACCTGATTTACAATTTCTTAATTTAAGATTCAAATCTCTTTTTCAATAAAATTCATTTATAATTATTTTATTTGATCGAAATATATAATCTAATTTTAAAGAATATACTTTGATATATTTGTTTGTAACTTTTGAATATCCTAAGAATACATCAATTTTCGAAATATTCTGCAACTTATTATATCTTTGCCCTTTCGGAATAATCTTAGGATTGATATAAATATAACATTTGTTCCTCTAGATTTTATATATCTTTATATTTGATATTATATTTGTAAAAGCTTTTATAAGAAATCAATCTATTTCATTTATATCAAGACCAATACTAATATAATTCCTAATATAAATATTATATTCTATAATTTCATTCCAAAATTCTAATAATAATCCAGTTTCTTTTAATATTGTTTTTATATCTGTTTCTATAATCCTTATATTCCGTTCTATAAATCCGTTTTGATATAAAGAAATAATTATTATAATTTCGGATTATATATCTAATAACCATTTACAAATAATGTCACACCAAAAGTGACGCCACTCTTGACGAATGGTTAATTGGGTTGATATAATAATCATTTCCCGTGACACACCCCCGAGATTACGGATTAGCTGGAATAGGCAGTGATCTCTGTGAATATACCTGATGATGTAGTCCTTTGCTGTAATCTCTGTGTTGCTAACCCGAATAGAATAATGATTCTGTATGGGTCCTATAATAGATTCAAACCAGGAAGATGATTGGTTGAATAGCGAGAAAAGGGCCCAATGAATTCTGGAAACCTTGATTGGTTGATTAATCGAAAGTGAATTCATTGGATGCTCAAATGAATATGAGTACGAATGAGAAATGATACTATTACATCATAAATGTTACCGGGCTCATAATTATCATGGAATAGTATAATTACAAAGTACTTTCAGGGATCGGGGAATAGGTGGTATATATGATTGGTAGAGTAAAAGAATTGAATGATTTGCCCTTGATTATATAAATCAAGAATTGTATATATAGAACAAATGAATGGTTATCTAGTTGATATATACCTTAATTAGGCTAGATCTTTGTTTATTAGGATATCAGGATCATTTTATTAATTGGTAGATTGGTAAGGGCTAATAGATCCTTCATTCTGATTGGAAAGCATACGCTTTGATCCTTCATAAGATACAGGGGATCACAGGGCTTTCCGTGACAAATAACTTATAAGAATTCTAATATATTATCAATTTTAATTATAATGATCTTTTCTTCAATAACCAATTCCATCTTCTTTTTCCAAATTTTCAATATTTGAATTATATCGTCTTTTTGTTTAAATAATATAATTCAATTTACTTTTGTATAATTATCAATAATCAATATAAAATAATGATTCTTTTGAATCGATTTTGGGAATGATCCTATAATATCGAAATATATAAATTCGAATCTCTTTGATTTATATGGATTCAATTGCTTTGAAATACAATTGATCATTTTGATAAATATATATACTTTATAGATATCTAATTCAATTAGGATTTTTATTAATTTAGTTATATTGAATATCTTATATAGATTCTTGATTTTATTTAAACCTAAATAATTGAATCTTCGATATCATAACAGATATCTTTCTTTCTCTTTAAATATTAATTCATTATCGATATCTTTAATATTATCAATTATCTTTAAAGAAAAGCCTTTTTCTTGATCATTTTGATATATATTCAAATAGAAAGCTATATCCTTATATTCTTTGATTATATATGAAATCATATATATTCTATTTTATATTCTAATATAAATAACTTTTTTATTATTTTTTTTGAAATATATATAATAAAAATTGAATTTTTTTTGTAATCCTATTTTGTAAATCCTTTTTCTTAACAACAAATTTATTTCTAGCTTTAGTATATATAATATATTTGAAAATAGTATTTTAGAATTATCTTTGTATATTATATCTATTAAACCTTAATAACAATAATATATTACTTTCCCATTAATCTTTATTCTTTATTTGATAATAGAATCTATTAATCTGAATAATAAAGATTAATCAGATATATATAAAGAAGTATTTATATCGGTATATTATTTGTTAAAAGAAGTTTTATTAATAATCTTCTTTATCAAATTGTAATCTTTCTTTATTATATTTTTAATATCGGAATTTGATTTAAGGATATTATTAGTAGAATATATTTAGTCTTTCTTATTAAAATAAACCTTCTTCGGATTCAATAATCTTTTTCTTTTTTGGTAATAAAGATAATTACAAAGGAGTTTATTGGCTTGTATTAAATATAGATAATCTTATATATAATAATCTTCTTTTTAATATAGATTACAAGTATTATTTAGGGTTTCGAAATCTGATTTTTAATATCAAAAAATATATCTAAATCCTTTTACAATTTATATTTATTCTGATTCATCCTTAAAACAAAATTCCTTAATTTACAAATATTTAATTTTATTGTTGATATTAAAATTAATTTGGATATCTAATATATTTATTATTTTTTGATAATCAATTGAAAGATTATATATTAAAATCAAAAACAAAACAATATCTTGATATATTAATCAATAGTTTTCGTTTGCAACTTCTAATTTCCTTTTATACTTTTTCAATTTGTTCCAAATTTCGATAATAATTATATCGGAATAAATATCGGATTGAAATTTGAAGTTCTGGATCATCATTATATATATATTGATTGTGATTATATTGATTTTGGTATATTTCGATTTAAGGTATCTCCAAAATATATATACTATTGAATATTCGTTGATAAAGACTTTATTATTATTATTGAATATTATATAAATATATAATAATGTATTTGCTTTGTCCTTTAAATATTCCGATTTCAATTCGATATTGTAATATACACGATTATTGATTTTATAAACAGATACTATATTGGATTCTGTAATCTATATATATTCGTTTAATATTTGATCAATTATATAAAATCATCTTTTTCCTTTTAATTGTATCTTTATTTATTTAAACTATTATTCATAATTATTTTGATCGAATTTCGAAAGATTATTTGATTTCGATATTATAAAGATTTCTTATTGTTTAATGGATATCGAAGATAATCTTTAAGTTTTTAAAACAATTTTAAAAAATATACAATAAATAAGTTCAGGATAATAAAGAAATATAAAAATAAAATAATAAGAAAATTCATAAAATTGTATTATAATATATTTTCTTATAACTATACAAATTTGCTCTTTACTTTTGTTATAATTCTATATTAATATTATATAGATTGTTTTCCATTTTGATTTATAATATTATAAATTATAAACTGTATTATTATATTTCAACTTTACTTCAATAATATTATATGAAAATTTTAATTTTCACTTTGTTTCATTCTTATTAATTATATTAATCCTTTCTCGATTTACTTTATTTTCTAATCACTACTATACAATCGGATCTTATAACCTATTAACTTTTGATATAGAAAATAATAATATTATTGATTATATAGATTGAACTAAGGATTTATTATTCTAATAAAAATAGAATTGAGGTTATCCCCAAATATGGTCTGTGCACCATTGTGATCACGTGACCTCAATTCTAATCCTCTGATGGTCTCATTTCCAACAGAATTAAAAGTAAATTTGTTATTAGAAAAAAGGATCTGCGAAACAGGATTGTAAAAGAAATTCAATTCTTATTATATATATTTCAAAAAGAATAATAAGAAAGTTATTTATATTAAAATATAAAACAGAATATATATGGTTTTATATATGATCAAAGAATACAAGGATATAATTCTTTATTTGAATATATATCAAAATGATTAGAAAAAAGACTTTTCTTTAAAGATAATCGATAATATCAAAGATATCGATAATGAATTAATATTCAAAAAGAAAAAAAGATATTTATTATAATATCGAAGATTCAATTATCTAGGATTAAATAAGATCAAGAATCTATATAAGATATTCAATATAACCAAACTAATAAAGATCCCATTTGAATTAGATATCTACAAAATATATATATTCATCAAGATAATCAATTGTATTCCAAAGCAATTGAATCTATACAAATCAAAGAAACTCAAATTTATACATTTCGATATTATAGAATTATTCCCAAAATCAATTCGAAAGAATCATTATTTTATATTGATTATCGATAATTATATAAAAATAAATTGGATTATATTATTTAAACAAAAAGATAATACAATTCAAATATTAAAAACTTGGAAAAAGGAAATAGAATTGATTATTAGAGAAAATGTTGGAAATGAGGCCATCATAGGATTAGAATTGAGGTTACGAGACCATAATGGTGTATAGATCATATTTAGGGATAATCTCAATTCTATTCTTATTAGAATTATAGATCCTTAATTCAATCTATATAGTTAATAATACTATTACTTTTTATATCAAAAGTTAATAGGTTATGAGATCTGGTTGTATAATAATGATTAGAAAGCAAAGCAAATCGAGAAAGGATTAGTATAATTAATAAGGATGGAATAGAGTGAAAATCAGAGTTTTCATATAATACTATTGAAGTAGAGTTGAAATACGACAATACAGTTTATAATTCACAATATCATAAGCCAGAGCGGAGAGTAGTCTGTACAATGCTGATATAGAATTATAGCAAAGACGAAAAACAAGTTCGCACAATTACAAGAAAATATATTACAATATGATCTTATAAATTCTTTTATTGTTTTATTTTTATATTTCTTTATTATCCTGAATCTATTTGCTATATATTTTTTAAGATTATTTTAAAAATCTAAAGATTATTTTTGATATTTATCAAACAGTAAGAAATCTTTATAATATCGGAATTAAATAATCTTTCGAAATTCGATCAAAATAATTATAAGCAATGGTTCAGATAAATAAAGATATAATTGAGAAAAAAAGGATAGTTTTATATAATTGATTAAATATTAAACGAATATATGTAGATTGCAGGATCCAATATAGTATCTATTTACGAAATCAATAATCGTATATATTATAATATCGAATTGAAATCGGAATACTTAAAGAATGAAGTGAATATATTATTATATATTTGTACAATATTCAATAATGATGATGAAGCCTTTATTAACGAATATTCAATAATATATATACTCTAGAGATATTTTAAATCAAAATATATCAGAGTTAGTATAATTACAATCAATATATATATAACGATAATTCAGAACTTCAAATTCCAATTCAATATTTATCCCGATATAATCATTATCGAAGTTTAGAACAAACTGAAAAAGTATAAAAGGAAATTAGAAATTGTAGACGAAAGCTATTGATCAGTATATTAAGATATTATCTTATTTTTGGTTTTAATATATAATCTTTTAATCGATTATCAAGGAGTAATGGATATATTGGATATTCAAATTAGTTTTAGTATTGACGATAAGATCAAGTATTTGTAGGTTAAGGAATTTCGTTTTAAGGATAAATCAAAGTTAATACAAATTGCGAAAGAATCTAGGTATATTTTTCGATGTCAAGAATCAGATTTCGAGATCCCAAATAATATTTGTGATCTATATCAAAAGGAAAATCATTATATACAAAACTGTTTGTATTTAATACGAATCAATAAACTCCTTTATAATTATCTTCGTTATTAAAAAAAAAGGGATTATTGAATCCGAAAAAGATTTATTTCAATAAGAAAGATTAAGTATATTTTATTAATAATATTTTTAAATCAGATTCCGATATTGAGGATATAATAAAAAAAGATTGCAATTTGATAAAGGAAATTATTAATAAGATTTTCCTTAGTAAATAGTATATCGATATAGATACTTCTTTATATATATCTGATCAATCTTTATTATTTAGATCAATAGAATTTATTGTCAAACAAAGGATAAAGATTGATAGGGGAATGATGTATTATTGTCATTAGGGTTTAGTAGATATGATATACAAAGATAATTCTAAAATGCTATTTTCAAATATATTATATATACTAAGATTAGGAGTAAATTTGTTGTTAGAAAAAAGGATTTGCGAAATAGGATTATAAAGGGAATTCAATTTTCATTATATATATTTCAAGAAGGACAATAAAAAAATCATCTATATTAAAATATAAAATAGAATGTATATAGTTTTATATATAATTAAAGGATATAAGGATATAGTTTTTTGTTTTAATATATATCAAAATAATCAGGAAAAAAGTTTTTCTTCAAAGATAATCGATGGTATCAAAGATATCGATAACGAATTAATACTCAAAAAGAAAGAAAGATACCTATTATAATATCGAAAATTCAATCATCTAGATCCAGACAAGATCAAGAATCTATATAAGGTATTCAATATAATTAAGCTAATAAAGGTCCTAATTGAATTAGATATCTGTAAAGTGTATATACTCATCAAAATGATTAATCGTATTCCAAAGCAATTGAGTTTATATAAATCAAAAAGACTCGAATTTATATATTTCGATATTGCAGGATTATTTCCAAAATCGATTTAAATGAATCATTATTTCATATTGATTATTGATAATTATATAAGAGTAAATTGGATTATATTATTTAAACAAAAAGACAATGCAATTCAAATATTGAAAACTTAGAAAAAGGAGATGGAATTAGCTATTAGAGAAAAGATCATTGTAATTAGGATTAACAATATATTAGAACTCCTATAAGCTATTCGTGAATGATTATTAGGTATACAATCCGAAGTTATAATAATTGCTTTTTCATATCAAAACAAATCTACAAAACAGAATATAAGGATTGCAGAAGTAGATATAAAAACAATGCTAAAAGAAACTGGATTATTATTAGAATTTTGAGATGAAGTTATAGAGTACGATATTTATATCAGGAATTGTATTAATATTAATTCTAATATAAATAGAATAAATCGATCTTTTATAAAAGTTTTTATAAATATAGTATTAGATATAGAGATATATAAAGTTTGGGGGAGCAAATGTTATATTTATATCAATCTCAAGATTATTCCGAAAGAATAGAGATATAATAAGTTGTGGGATATTTTGAGAATCGGTGTATTCTTAGGATATTCAAAAGTTATAAATAAATATATCAAAGTATATTCTCCAGAATTAAATTATATATTTCGATTAAATAAAGTAATTATAGATGAATTTTATCGAAAAGGAGATTTGGATCTTAAATTAAGAAATTGTGAATCAAATTTATAAAGAATAAAGAATATAGAATTAGATCGAAAACCTTGTAGTAGATCGGCAGCAAACAAGGCACCTTCTCCATTCTTAATACTAAACGCGATACTTGTATCATCTTCGTTCTAAGCGTTCTCTCCAGCAGATATTATACCGAGTTCAGTGATTGTACCAAGCACCCCAATTGTCGAGTTGAAACCAGGTAAATTAGATACAGACAATACAGAAGGTGTAGCATATCCGGCCGAAGAAGTTCTGGGAATCAAAATATTAAGAACTTATAAGGAAGTAATATCGGATCGAGAATACTCTGAAAAATGGAAGGAAGTTATTTAAGAGGAAATCATATTTTTGGTTCAAAATGGTATTTGGGAAGAATATATATTCTTTAAAAAAAGTAATCTGGTTTCGACGAAATGGATATTTATAATTAAAATCAAGGATAATAAGGTAGAACGATTTAAGGTAAGATTAGTAATTCGAGGGTTCAATTAAATATTAGGAAAGGATTACAATAAAACATTTGTATCAATAATAAGGCTAGATATACTCAGATTATTCCTAATTATTATCGCAAAGGAAAATTTGGAATATTTATATTTCGATATCAAAAACACCTTTACCAAATCGTATTTGAAGAAAGAGATTTATTTCGAATTATTTTAAGGTATTAAAATCAAAAAGGAATATATATTATAAGCTCTACAAAACTTATATAATTTGAAGCAAATTGAAAGGGATTGGAGTTTATTATTGAAGAAAAAGCTTTTAGATATAAGTTTTGTATAAAGTTTGATAGATTCATATCTATATATATCTAAAGATTGTGATATAATATTATTAGTATATATTGATGATATCATTATTGTATTATGTATATTATTGCAAATCATTTGATTCGATGAAAAGCTATTGGCCTATTTTAACATTAAGAATCTAAAGGAAATTAGTAAGATCCTAAATGTTAGAATTATTTGCGATAGAAAAGCATATATATTAATTATAGATCAAGAAGAATATCTCGATGTTATATTAATCAAATATAATATTACATATAAACAACATCAAGTTAAGAAACTGTTAATAATGGATTATACCTATTTCCAATCAACAATCGATAACAATAAACTGATAGATATAAACGAATATCAACAATAAATAGAAAATATAATTCATTTAATAATATATACTTGATCAAATATAGTATTCTTAATTAGAAGACTTTTATAATTTATAATAAAATCAATAAAACATTATATTATAGTTTTAAAGAATCTGATGTGATATCTACAATCAACAATCAAATAGAAGCTATGATTCGGGTCAAAGGGAGTATAATCTGATATCTGCAAAGAATACAATATATCTGATAATATAATAAAGGTATATATAGATATAGATTGAACTAATAACAAATATGATCGGAAAAGTGTTTTAAAGGGAGTTGTGATATTCTATGGAGGTCTTATATCGTAGATTAGTAAGAAATAAATGTTTGTAATTATTTTTAGTACAAAATCAGAATATATTGTAATAATAATGTTTATCAAACAAAGAAGATGGATTGTATAAATATTCAAAGATCTATTCAGATCAAATTATATTAGAAAGAACAAAGATACGGTTCAAATGTTTGATAATAATCAAAACATTTTAGTTTTAATCAAGAATCTATATTTATATAAACAATCCAAATATATAGATATCAGTTATTATTTCATTAGGGATTTAATAGAAAAGGAGAAAATCGTTATTAGTTATATCAATATATACGATATAATTGTTGATGGAATGACAAAGTCTTATACAAGGATTGCTTTCGAAAGATTCAAGAAAATATTAGGATTAATAATCTAGGAGGATCGAATAGAATATCTTCAATAAAGGAGTATTGGAAATAAGGCTATTATAGGATTAGAATTGAAATTACGAGATCATAATAATGCATAAACCATATTTGGGGATAATTTTAATTCTATTTTTATTAGAATTATGGATCCTTAGTTCAATCTATATAGTCAACAATACTACTATTTCCTGCACCAAAAGTTAATAGAAAAGATCATTATAATCAAGATTGATAATATATTGGAATTTCTACAAACTATTCATGAATAATTATCAAATATATAATCCGAAATTATAATAATTATCTCTTTATATCAAAACGAATTTATAAAACGGAATATAAAGATTATAAAAGCAAATATAAAAACAATATTAAAAAAAACTAGATTATTATTAAAGTTTTAAAACGAAATTATAAAATATAATATTTATATTAGGAATTATATTAATATTGATTCTAATATGAATAGAATAGATCAATCTTTTACAAAAACTTTTATAAATACAATACCAAATATAAAGATATACAAAGTTTAAAAAAACAAATATTACATTTATATCAATTCCAAAACTATTCCAAAAGAACAAAGATATAACAAATTATAGAATACTTCAAGAATCGATATATTCCTAAGATATTCAAAAATTATAAACAAATATATTAAAGTATATTCTCCAAAACTAAATTATATATTTCGATCAAATAAAGTAATTATAAATAAATTTTATCGAAAAAAAGATTTGAATTTTAAATTAAGAAATTATGACTTAGATTTATAAAAAACAAAGAATATAAAATTAGATCAAAGATTTTGTAATAAACCAATAACAAACAAAATATTTTTTCTATCCTCAGCACCTTCTCCATTCTTAATATTAAATACAATATCTATATCACCTTTATTCTAAATATTCTCTTTAATAAATATTATACCAAATTCAATAATTATACTAAGCATCCCAATTATCGAATTGAAATCAGATAAATTAAATATATCAATATCAATATACAATAAAAATGAAGATAACAATATTCAGAAAACAAATCAAGAATCTTTTTCTAAAGATATTTCAGATATCGAATCTATCATTCTAAAAATTCCAATTTAAAAATCAACTTCTGCAAATTCTGAATCTATATCGAAAGCAAAATTTAAGATTATCTTAAATTTTATTAATAAATTTATTTCAATAGAATCAAAAAACGAAATAAATCTATAATTATTTGAAATTGAATAAAAGGATATAATAAACCTTAAAAACAAACCCCTAAAATATCTAATACAAAAACGGAAAAAAGATATAAAACAAAATCCTAAAGAAAAATAAGAAAACAAGATTATAAGGATATTGATTATAATATTTATATAAATCAAAATTCAAGAAAGTATAAAACATATTATAATTACAATCCCAATTATTTACAAAATAAACCCTTATATCAAAGACAAAATTATTTCAGATTTTATAATTTCATTAATAAATATAAATAATACAAAAGATATAATATATCCAATCAAAAAAGTTCTGGGAATCAAAATACCAAGAATTTATAAGAAAGCAATATTAGATTGAAAATACTCTGAAAAATAAAAGGAAATTATTCAAAAGGAAATTATATCTTTAATTCAAAATAATACTTAAAAAGAATATATACTTTTTAAAGAAAATAATCTAATTTTGATAAAATAAATATTTATAATTAAAATAAAGGATAACAAAATAAAACGATTTAAAACAAGATTAATAATTTAAAGGTTCAATTAAATATTAGGAAAAGATTACAACAAAATGTTTACATCAATAATAAAACTAAATATATTTAAACTATTCCTAATTATTATTACAAAAGAAAATTTGGAATATTTATATTTTGATATCAAAAACATCTTTATTGAATCATACTTAAAAAAAGAAATCTACCTCAAACCACTCCAAGGTATCAAAATCGAAAAGAATATATATTATGAGTTTTACAAAGTCTATATAATTTAAAGCAAACTAAAAGAAACTGAAATTTACTATTGAAGAAAGAACTTTTAAATATAAACTTTATATAAAGTTTGATAGATCCATATTTATATATATCTAAAAATTGTGATATAATATTATTAATATATATCAACGATATCGTTATTATATTATATATATCATTACAAATCATTTGATTCGATAAAAAGTTATTAGTTTATTTTAATATCAAAAATCTAAAGGAGATTAATAAGATCCTAAATATTAGAATTATTTACAATAAAAAAATATATATATTAATTATAAACCAAAAAGAATATTTCGATATTATATTAACTAAATATAGTATTATATATAAATAATATCAAACCAAGAAACTATTAATAATAAATTATACTTATTTCTGATCAATAATCGATAATAATGAATTAATAGATATAAATGAATATCAATAACAAATAAGAAATATAATTCATTTAATAATATATATTCGATTAAATATAATATTTTTAATTGAAAAACTTTCATAATTTATAGCAAAACCAGTAAAACATTATATTATAGCTTTGAAGAATCTAATATGATATCTATGATCAATAATCAAATAAAAATTATAATTCAGATTAAAAGAAATATAATCTAATATCTATAAAGAATATAATATATTTAACAATATAATAAAGGTATATATAAATACAGATTGAATTAATAACAAATATAACCGGAAAAGTATTTCAAAGGGAGTTGTAATATTCTATAAAGGTTTTATATTGTAGATTAACAAGAAACAAATATTTATAATTACCTTTAATACAGAATCAGAATATATTGTAATAGTAATATTCATCAAACAAAGGAGATGGATTATATAAATACTTAAAGATTTATTTAGATCAAATTATATTGGAAAGAATAAAGATATAGTTTAAATGTTTAATAACAATTAGGGTGCTTTAACTTTAATTAAGAATTTATATTTGTATAAACGATTCAAATATATAGATATCAGTTATCATTTCATCAGAAACTTGATAGAAAAAAAGAAAATCATTACTAATTATATTAATATATATAATATAATTGTTAACAAAATGATGAAGCTTTATACAAAGATTACTTTCGAAAGATTCAAGAAAATATTAGAATTAGTAGTTTAGGAAGATCGAATAAAATATCCTCAATAAAAAAGTATTGGAAATAAAGCCATTATAGAATTAAAATTGAAATTATATAATCATAATAATGCACAGACCATATTTGAGAATAACTTCAATTCTACTCCTACTAGAATAATAGATCCTTAATTCAATCTATATAATCAACAATACTACTACTTCCTGAACCAAAAGTTAACAAATTAGAATATTAATAAATTAGGGTAATAAATAATTTTTAAGATTGTTTTAAAAAAACAATATATTTTAGATTCTTATTGATCCAAATTTGCTTTTATTGTTTTTCTATTAAATTCAATAAAAATTTCAAGTTCCTAAGAAATATTTTTATTGTTCTTTTTATCTTTGATTTTTTTTGATATTTAATCAAATATTTTGTAATGGATTTTATACTTGTAATCAGACTTTTTAATAATTCTTAAATACAATTTGAATAATGAATAAGGATTTTTAATATTATAAATTTTTGCCTAATATTGAAAAAGTGATTTTTTTCTTATTATTAGATTTTGCAAAAGGTTTCTTTATTGAAAAGTAATTCATCTATTCTTTATTTGATTTATAATCTGTATTAAGGATTGAAACAATACCTTATATTCCAGAAAATCCAATTAAGGACTTTAAAGATTAAACTATTTTAGGAGGACTAAATGATATTGTAGATTGATTTTGAATTGATTTTTGCCCTACAATTTTTTTTTTTTTTAATGAATTTCTTTGGTATAAATTGAGATTTCTTAATAAGGGATTTTTTATTAATTAGATTTACGATTTCCTAATTGTTAGTATTTTTCTTATTAAAGAATTCATCATCTTTAAGATCCTTATTATAAAGAGTTTTTTGTTTTTATAAAAATATATTATAATTTATAAATAATAATCAATTTCTTTATTACTTTTCTTTATTTTAGAATATTTCAAATTGGATGATTAGATCCATTATTACAAGATTACATCATTGTTTATATCAAAACTCGAATTCATTATCATTGGCTTTAAACAATCTGTTTATTATTTCTTTAATAATATTAAAATCCCAAAATAAATATTCTAAAAGAATTATAAAAAAATAATTTTGTAGAATAAAATTGATATTAAAAAAAAAGATTGAAGAATATAAAGACTTTCTTTATTAAATTCATTTAATTCAAAAAGAATAATTTGATTTTGAAAAAATCTTTGAAGGTTTTTATAAAAGCTATTATCCTTTATATTCTTTTTATCCGAAATTATAATTAAATAAAAGATTAATATCAAAATCGATTTATAAAATCTAAAAGAATTGATATATCTCAAAATAGCTTTTATGTTGACTTTTGGTGCAGGAAGTAGTAGTATTGTTGACTATATAAATTGAATTAAGGATTTATAATTCTAGTAAAAGTAGAATTGAGGTTATCCCTAAATATGGTTTGTGTATTATTATAATCTTGTAATTTCAATTCTAATCTTATAATAATTTCATTTCTAATATTCCTTTATTGAGGATATTTTATTCGATTTTTCTAAGCTATTAATCCTAATATTTTTTTGAATTTTTCGAAAGTAATTCTTGTATAAAGCTTTATCATTCCGTTAATAATTATATTGTATATATTAATATAACTAATAACGATTTTCTTTTTTTCTATTAAATTCTTAATAAAATAATAATTGATATCTATATATTTGGATTGTTTATATAAATATGGATTTTTAATTAAAGTTAAAGTGTTTTGATTGTTATTAAATATTTGAATTATATTTCCGTTTTTTTTAATGTAATTTGATTTGAATAGATCTTTGAATATTTATACAATTTATCTCCTTTATTTAATAAACATTACTATTGCAATATATTCCGATTCTGTATTAAAGGTAATTATAGATATTTGTTTTTTATTAATCTACGATATAAAACCTTTGTAGAATATTATAACTCCCCCTGAAACATTTTTCCGATTATATTTGTTATTAATTCAATCTGTATCTATATATACTTTTATTATATTATCAAATATATTATATTCTTTATAAATATCAAATTATATTTCCTTTAACCCAAACCATAACTTCTGTTTGATTATTGATTATAAATATCATATTAGATTCTTCAAAGTTATAGTATAATATTTTGCTGATTTTGTCATAAATTATGAAAGTTTTTCAACTGAGAATATTATATTTAATTGAATATATACTATTGAATAAATTATATTTCCTATTCGTTATTGATATTCATTTATATCTATTAATTCATCGTTATCGATTATTAATTGGAAATAGATATAATCCATTATTAACAGTTTTTTAATTTGATATTGTTTATATATAATACTATATTTGGTTAATATAATATCGAGATATTCTTTTTGATTTATAATTAATATATACATTTTTCTATTACAAATAACTCTAATATTTAGGATCTTACTAATCTCCCCTAAATTCTTGATATTAAAACAGACCGATAGTTTTTCATCGAATCAAATGATTTACAATGATATACATAATACAATAACGATATCATCGATATATATCAATAATATTATATCACAATCTTTGGATATATACAAATATAGATCCACCAAACTTTATACAAAATCTATACTTAAAAACTCTTTCTTCAATAATAAACTTCAATCCCTTCCAGTTTATTTCAATTTATATAAACTTCATAAAGTTTGTAGTATATATCCCTTTTTGACTTTGATATTTTGGAATAATTCAAAATAGATTTTTTTCTTCAAATACAATTCGGTAAAGGCATTTTTGATATCGAAATATAAGCATTCCAAGTTTTCCTTTACAACAATAATTAGAAATAGTTTGAATATATCTAGTTTCATTATTAGTACAAATGTTTCATTGTAATTTTTTTTTAGTATTTGATTGAATTTTTGAGTTATTAATCTTGCCTTAAATCGTTCTACCTTGTTATCCTTAATCTTAATTATAAATACTTATTTTATCGAAATTAAATTATTTCCTTTAGAAAATATATATTCTTTCTAAGTACTATTTTGAATTAAAAATATGATTTCTTTTTGGATAACTTTTTTCCATTTTTCAGAATATTCTCGATCCGATATTGCTTTCTTATAAGTTCTTAGTATTTTGATTCTTAGAATTTCTTTGGCCGGATATATTATACTTTCTATATTATTTATATTTATCAATGAAATTATGAAATCTAAAACAATTTTGTCTTTGATATAAGGGTTTATTTTATAAATAATTAGAATTGTAATTATAATGTATTCTATACTTTCTTGAGTTTTGGCTTGTATAGATATTGTAATCAATGTCTTTATAATCTTGTTTTCTTGTTCTTTTTTAGAATTTTGTTTTATATCTTTTTTCCGTTTTTGTATTAGATATCTTAGGGATTCGTTTTTAAGGTTTATTTTATTCTTTTATTTGATCTTAGATGATTATAGATTTATTTCGTTTTTTGATTTTGTTGAAATAGGTTTATCAACAAAATTTAAGATGGTTTTAAATTTTGTTTCTAATACAGATTCAGGATTTGTAAAAGTTGATTTTTAGATTGGATCCTTTGAAATGATGAATTCGATATTTGAAGTATTTTTGGAAGAAGATTCTTGATTTGTTTTCTGGATATTGTTATCTTCATCTTCATCGTATATTGATATTGATATATCTAATTTATCTGATCTCAATTCGACAATTGGGGTGCTTAGTATAATCATTAAATTCGGTATAATATCTATTAGAGAAAACATTTGGAATAAAAATAATACAGATATTGTATTTGATGTTGAGAATAGAGAAGATATTTTATTTGCTGTTAATCTATTATAAGATTTTCGATTTAGCTTTACATTCTTTATTCCTTATAGATCTGATTTACAATTTCTTAATTTAAGATTCAAATCTTCTTTTTGATGAGATTCATTTATAATTACTTTACTTAATTGAAATGTATAATTTAATTCTAGAAAATATATTTTAATATATTTGTTCATAACTTTTGAATACCCTAAAAATATATCGATTCTCGAAATATCCCACAACTTATTGTATCTCTACCTTTTCGGAATAATCTTGGAATTGATATAAATATAACATTTGTTCTTTTAGATTTTGTATATTTTTATATTTAATACTATATCTATAAAAGCTTTTATAAGAGATCAATCTATTCCGTTTATATCAGGATCAATATTAATACAATTCCTGATATAAATATTATGCTTTATAGCTTCATCCCAAAATTCTAATGGTAATCCAGTTTCTTTTAGTATTACTTTTATATTTGTTTTTGCAATTCTTATATTCTGTTCTACAAACTTGTTTTGATATAAAGAGGCAATTGTTATAACTTCGGATTATATGCCCGATGATTATTCATGAATAGCTTGTAGGAGTTCTGGTGTATTGTTAGTTTTAATTATAATGATCTTTTCTTTAGTAGCTAATTCTATCTCCTTTTTCTAAGTTTTCAATATTTGAATTGTATCGTTTTTTTGTTTAAATGATATAATCCAATTTATTCTTATACAATTGTCAATGATCAATATGAAATAACAATTCCTTCGAATCGATTTTGGAAATGGTCCTATAATATCGAAATATATAAATTCGAATCTCTTTGATTTATATAGACTCAATTGCTTTGGAATACAATTGATCATCTTGGTGAATATATACATTTCGCAAATATCTAATTCAATTGGGATTTTTATCGATTTGGTTATATTGAATACTTTATATAGATTCTTGATCTTATCTGAACCTAGATAATTAAATCTTCGATGCCATAACAAATATCTCTTTTTCTCTTTGAATATTAATTCGTTATCGATACTTTTAATGCTATCGATTATCTTTAAAGAGAAGCCTTTTTCCTGATCATTTTGATATATATTAGAACAGAAAGTTATATCCTTATATCCTTTGGTCATATATGAAATCATATACATTCCGTTTTGCATTCTAGTATGAATGACTTTCTTATTGTTCTTCTTGAAATATATATAATGAAAATTGAATTCCTTTTGCAATTCTGTTTCGCAGATCCTTTTTTCTAATAGCAAGTTTATTTCTAGCTCTAGTATATATAATATATTTGAAAGTAGCATCTTAGAATCATCTTTATATATCATATCCATTAAACCCTAATAACGATAATATATTATTCCTCTATCAATCTTTATTTTTTGTTTGGCAATAGATTCTATTGATCTAAATAATGAAAATTGATTAGATATATATAAAGAAGCGTCTATATCGGTATATCATTTATTAGGGGAAGCTTTATTAATGATTTCCTTTGTTAAATTACAATCTTTTTTTATTATATCTTCAATATCGGAATTTGATTCAGAAATATTGTTAATAGGGTATATTTAGTCTTTCTTGTTGAAATAAACCTTTTTCGGATTCGATAATCTCTTTTTTTTTTGATAACGAAAATAATTACAAAGTAGTTTGTTAGTTTGTACTAAATGTAGGTAGTCTTGTATATAATGATCTTCCCTTTGATACAGATTGCAAATATTGTTTGAGATCTCGAAATCTGATTCTTGGTGTCGAGAAGTGTATTTAGATCCTTTCGCAATTTGTATTAGCTTTGATTTATCTTTAAGACAAAATTCTTTAGTTTATAAATACTTGATTTTATCATCGATATTAAAGCTGATTTGGATATCCAATATATCCATTACTTCTTGATAATCGATTGAAAAACTACATATTAAAATCAAGAACAAAACAATATTTTGATATACTAATCGATAGTTTTTATCTGTAACTCCTAGTTTCCTTTTATATTCTTTCAGTTTATCCCAAACTTCGATAATGATTATATCAAGATGAATATTGGATTGGAATTTGAAGTTCTAGATCATTATTATATATATATTGATTATAATTACATTGACTCTGATATATTTTGATTTAAGATATCTCCAAAGTATATATATTATTGAATATTCGTCGGTAAGGGTTTTATTGTTATTATTAAATGTTGTGCAAATATATGATAATATATTCGCTTCATCCTTTAAGTATTCCGATTTCAATTCGATATTGTAATATATACGATTATTGATCTCGTAGGTAGATATTATATTGGGTCCTGCAATCTATATATATTCGTCTAATATTTGATCAATTGTGTAGAACCATCCTTTCTCTTTTAATTGTATCTTCGTTTATCTGAACTATCGTTTATAGTTATTTTGATCGAATTTCGAAGGGTTGTTTGATTTCGATATTATAAAGGTTTCTTGCTGTTTAATGGGTATCGAAGATAGTCTTCAGATTTTTAAAACGATCTTAAAAAAGGATATATAACAAATAAATTCAAAATAATAAAGAAATATAAAAATAAAACAATAAAAGAATTCATAAAATTATATTGTAATATGTTTTTTTGTAGTTATACGAATTTACTCTTCGTCTTTACTATAATTCTGTATCGGTATTGTATAGATTGTTCTCTGTTCTGGCCTATAATATTATGAATTATAAACTATATTATCATATTTCAACTCTACTTCAATAGTATTATATGAAAACTCTGATTTTCATTCTATTCCACCCCTACTAACTATACTAATCCTTTCTCGATTTGCTTTGCTTTCTAGTTATTACTATACAACTGGATCTTATAATCTATTAACTTTTGATATAGGAAGTAATAGTATTGTTGATTATATAGGTTAAACTAAGGATCTATAATTCTAGTAGGAGTAGAATTGAGGTTATCCCCAAATATGGTCTGTGCACCATTGTGGTCTTGTGACCTCAATTCTAATCCTATGATGGCCTCATTTCCAACATTTTAATCGAATTATAATTATTCAGGATTCAGATTTAATTAAAATCCTTTAACGAAATTGATTCTTTTGTTTGATTTTTTGGAAAGCTTCTTTTTTTATTATTCAATTAAGATTATATTATAATTAATAAATAAAAGAATATTTCTTTAAAAATTCCTGAATTAAATTATTATTATTATTTAATTTATAAAAAACAAGGATTTGATATTCTTTATAAAAGCTTTTAATCAATTTTTTTGATTTAGAAAGATCAATTATAATAATTATTCTTTTTGAAACTTCTTTTTGTTTATCTTTGAAAATTAAATAAAAAAGATTAGAAAAGGAATAATAAAGGTTAAACTTTTTATTATAATTAGGAAAATATAATATAGATAAAGATACTGATATAAAGCGGAATTCTTTATTCTTCTGAATATAAATAATAATACGCTATAAAACAGGATTATATTTTAAAAGGAATTGAATGATCGAAAAATAATAATTCGGGAATAGATCTTCTTTAAAGATTCTGCAGAAATGTTATTTGTAGATAGCGAGAATATCTTTACAAATATTTCACAAATCGAATTTATTTCTTTGTTTAAAGATATATTGAAACAAAAGGATATATAAAATAAATTGATTTTTAAAGGATTCTTTATTTAATAATTCTAATAAAAAAAATTATCTTTAAAAATTTTATTAAAATCAAAGAAATAAAAGCTTCCCATTAAACCGAATCGATTAAGATCAAAGATTTGCTTTGATTGTTTTAAAGCCAAAGATTGATATAAATAGAATTAAGGATAGAATACCCTTATTAATCTTATTTTATTAATATATTTTCGATTTCTAATAATAATAATTAATCTGTTTTATAATTCTTTGGCCGAAATATACTTCGATTTTAAATCGAGGAGTTTTGTTAGAATATATAAATGGTATATATATAAAGTATTTATAATAATTTACTCTCCCAACGATATAATAACTTTCTATTTTATTTGATTGATAATATATTTATTATCCATTAAAGAATATTATCCTTTTTCAAATTAATAATTTAAATTATAAGAGCAGTTTTTCAATTTCTATAAAGAATTTAAGATTATTTTAAAATTGTTGGAAGTTGAATCGTTATTATCTAAAACAAATTCAATATTATAATCAGTCATATAATGATAAAATATAAATCTATTCAGAATGAATGAATAAGAAAGGGCTTTTTTTGAAAAATCAAAATGATAATCTTTCTTTTTTTATTTATTGATATTCATAATTACAAACTCCGAAATTGATATAATCATTTGGGAATAAAGAAGTTGGTATATATAAGAGGTATTTGATATAGCAATTACTTTTAATCGTTTTTTAAATAATCCGAATTAATTGTTTATTTCGATCTATATAATTATAATATTTGCTTAAATTGAAAATATTCTAGTATTAATAGTTTGTAGAAAAGTATTGATAGCGATTTCATTTTATATTTTAGTGATTTTGTATATAAAAGCTTTAATATAGATTATAATCTAATCCCTATATTATTTAATAGGATCGATTTTGTTGAATAAGATTTGTATTAGAATAGATCGATATTCTTATATTATTACAAACTTGGTAATAGTTATTATAGATATAAGCTTCTTTTTGAATACATTGATGATCATTTTGAATAAAAGAATTATAATACCCTGATTGAGAATGGATAATTTTATAAGATATATTTGATCAATTGATAATTCGATTCATTTATAAATATTATAAAAGGCTTTATAATTCTATATATATTCTTATTATCGATATCGATATTCCAATTAAAGAGAAACAAACTCGGAGGAGATTTCTTGGAAAATAATTGAGAATGGAATAATAGATTTACTAGAAATAGATCCCGATATATTATTATCAGAATCTTTTATCTTTGTATCTTCATTAATATCTTCCCTAAATTGAATTACCATAAGATATTCCGAGAATTCCTTTTGGTATTGAATTTGTTTCTTTTGATTGTATTTAATTTGAAGATCGATAATAGAAAGTAAAATAAATGATTTGATTGAAAATCAATCGATCTAAGTATAGATAAATTCATTCATCAGATCGGAGTTTGGAATGGATATCATTGATATAGAAACAAATAGATCGTTCTTTAAATTAATTGAATTCCAGATTCCTTAAACTTGATATTTATTTTTCAAATATAAATACTACTCTAATTATTGAATATAGATTATAAAAAGAAGATTATTTTGATCCTTTATTATATTAAATAAAAATAACTGAATTGATATAAATATTAAATTATAAATAAAATAGAAATGATATTTTAAAAATAATCCCTTAAATATTTAATAATCATTAGATAGAAAGTTATATAGATTTAAGGACTACCAGACTCATAATTATTACGGGATAATATAATTACAAAACACTTTCAGAGATCGTTAAATAAATAATATATATGATTGATAGAATGAAAGAATTGAATGATTTGCTCTTGATTATATAAATCAAGAGCTGTATATATAGAACAAATGAATGATTATTTAGTTGATATACATCTTAATTAAACTAGATCTTTGTTTATTAGGATATCAGGATCACCTTATCAATTGATAGATTAGTAAGAATTAATAGATCCTTCATTCCGATTGAAAAGTATACGCTTTGATCCTTCATAAGATACAGGGGATCACAAGGCTTTCCGTGACAAAAGCTTTTTATAAGATTTAATAATAAAAAAAAGAATTATCCTTTCAATATTGAACAAGAATTTATAATATCAAAAATCCCTATTCATCATTCAAATCATATTTAAGAATCATCAAAAAGTCTAATTACAAACACAAAATCCATTACAAAATATTCGATTAAATATCTAAGAAAGATTAAAGATAAAAAGAATAATAAAAATATTTCTTAGGAATTTGAAATTCTTATCGAATTTAATAAAAAAATAATAAAAGCAAATTTGAATTAATGAAAATCTAAAATATATTGTTTTTTTAAAACAATCTTAAAAATTATTCATCATCTTAATTTACTGATACTCTAATTAACTTTCCTTAACCTAATTATTTTTTGATCTCTTTAATTTTTTATTTTTTATAATTATTCTAAAGCTAAATAGAATATATATTCCAAAAAAAAATATAAAAAAATTAGGTTATCAAAATCTAATATATAACTAATTTGTAATCATATAATTATATAATTCTTTATAGTTAGATATAAAAGAAAGCTTTATTTTCTTTTCTTTGAAAGAAATTAATTGTTTTTCTATTAATCTTTTTGTATTCTATTTATATATAACCCAAATTATTATTTAAATCTATTAATTTTATTATTTGAAGCCTTTATAATATAATCTGATCAATTTCAATTCCCATTTCCCCTTGTAGTGTACTATCAGGACGCACGTATCTCGACCTACCTCTTTCACAATATTATAATTTAATAAATATAAAGATTTTGTAGAGTTTTTTTATTCAAAATTATGGTATATTGTTATTATTATATTTGTTTTAAGCAATAAGATTGTTTCCTTATAGAGTTTCCTAGCTTTACAGGTAATATCCTTCTAGCAATCGTAACAATTTGTAGTACTGGGCATTAAAGATTTTGAGGTTCCAGTTGTTGACTAGGTAGTTTTCGGAAAGCCTTGGCGCAATTAACCGAAGTTAAGTCAAAAGCAATTAAAGGCAGAGCTACCTCCTTTCAACGATATGATGAGACTATTTGAAGTTTGATTGATCACATTGTATTGAGGTTGAATGCTATAGTATGGATGTAATCTTACACTCTAATTATTGGCTTCTTTCATCATTCAAATGCTAATAATAAGTGGCCTACCGAGCCAATTCATGGGTATCATCCTGTACAGAATTTCCCCTATACCCAACCGTACCTAAAGCGCCCTTCACCTTCCCCCTCCATTTTATGATCTCTTTATACAATATTCTGATACATAGATACACCCAATATCCGTTGCGCCAATGCTAAACCACTACCGCCAAATGGGCTAATGACGCCTCTCAAGACCCAGATTTAAAACTCCGTACCCAGCCGTAAATATCATTCATGGATCAAGCTCCAATTGCTAGACATGAATCCAGCACCATATCCAACGCAGCTCGATCTTGGTATTCAGCCCCTTCCCATCCCCAATCTTCGATATCACTCATTGGTTCGTCTATCGCGTGTCCGTTAACACCATTAGTTAAACCATTAACCTCGAGACCACCCATCTCAATGTCGCCATCTTCATCCCCAGTGATGATTCTTCCTTGGGGCCCAAGTCGAGTAAATGCATTCCAATCTTCTAGTTCGCCCTCTTGGTATCCGAACATGATTTGCTGGACAACGACTGGCATTTGTCCTAAGCCACAATCGGCAATTTCAAGTGCAGTACGTACATCAGCCATGCCTAGAGGGCCTCGTTCACTTGCTGCACGGGCTTCAGTGGGTAATAAGCCATTTTTGTCTCGAAGGACTTCGTTGCGCATCGACGAATCTTCTTCCCTTTCTAGCTGTCTGCGATATTTGTGTGTTTGGACCCAGGAAGAACCTCCACCAGTTCCGGCGCTGCCCATAGATCCGGGCCCATTGCTTCTCGTTTTGCTAAATATCGATGATAGAACCTCTTTAATAAACGTTTCTGTAGCCACGGACATGAACTGAGCCGCATCTTGGACATGGCCATTGACCAATCCTGTTTCGTAGCATATGGGAAGCATTCGCGACTCGATGGTTGTCATATCAGGAAATTCCCCCGATTCTGAGGCTAAAGGTAAAGTATATCTCTTCCGAATTTCCAGATCCCAATCTGGAACAACATGTAAGTACTACTAAACTCCCCAGGCTCGGCAATTGTATTTGACTCACTTGTTTTGTTTAGACCACCGGCACTGGCAGGTACAGTCTCTGGCTGTCTTGCAGGCTTCGGACGGCGATGCTCTGTAAGCATTGTAGCAAATGCATCGAATGGGTCGAACTGCGAAGCAATTTAGCACAAGTCCAGTAAAATTTCGCATGCGCAACATATTGGAAAATTCTCACATCATTTTGAGAAAGATCCTTCAACCTTCTTCTATCACGACTCGGCAATTGCATAACTTCTGTTTTGAGTCTTTGTTCCGCTGCATCGCCGCTGACCGGCTTGCTCCCAGCTCCTGTTGTAGGTTTATCATTTGCACTGACCCAGCTCGCCACGCCCTGATCAGGCATTTCACGAGTGGTATTGGCATAAATGGCAGATATGAGTTGATTGTGAAGATGTTCGATTTCACCAGTATTTGTTATAAGAAAATGATCAATTCGGGACGAGAGTTCAGTTTGGTTCATTTGCCCTGAGAAACAAAGAATTAACATAAATTTGGACACGCGTATTTATCGCTCCTTTCAGGGGACAATGACTTTCATCACATACCCATAAGAAATAAACCAATTGATTCTTTGTATGTCCCCCAATTATCGCCAATGGCAGACTTGACTGCCGTGTACAACGGTTTCAGGTCGATGCGGGGCGGAACATGATTGAATTTTGCTGATTTTTGAACTGGAGTTGTCGCTGTAAGTGATTTTGTAGGTAAAACAGGAGTTGGACTCTTGTTCGTTACACTAGGGCGACTCAAGGCCGCTGGATCGATGTCGGGCATGATGATTGTAGGAGTTATTCAGGCTCGCGCGAGCACGCTCTCAAGGCGCGAGAACCTCGAATTTTCTATAGCCCATAAATAGAGCAATAGCAGAGGAATCCAGCGACACAAATATAGGATGCCAATTGTTAATTTGATGCCGTGGTTGATGAATGAATGATGGTCGTTTCGCGCATAAGATAGAGGTGACGTTGTGAGAGTCGGGTTGGCCTTGTAGCCTTATGTAAGAAATCTGGAGTTTTAGGGTAACCTACCTTGTACTGTCACTAATAAACTCCCCTCAAAATTGAAGTAAATAAATCATCGCGTATGATCATTCTCAACGCGTCCACTCATTTATTTAATTCTCATGAAAGCTAATGAACTTCTTATGTTTCTCTGAGAAAGAAGGAGGAGTCGCAGATATTCAATTATCGCAACGATGCAATTATGTCCTCACGAACTACTCGTATCTCTACTGCTGTTGATAGCTTAGTGCGCCGATTTCAAGTAGATATACCTGGAGAAGATCCTGCAGACGCGGAGGAAAGAGAAAGTAATGCTGCTGAATTTGTACGGGAAATTTTGGGAAGGTATTGGTTTCGGAAACTATGCGCGGTTTAATAGTATGCTGATTTGGCAATTTATGTAGCTCAAAAACTCCTGCTGTTGTAGCAGATGTAAACCAAGCTTCAGATTTAATAAAGAAACGATTAATACAAACAAACCCAAGTCCGAATGAAGCTCTACGATTTACAAACCTTTATAGCCGGCTCCTTTCTATACCGGTCATTACACAAAAATGGGCAGTGCTTTACTTTCTATATCAGCTGGGAGATCAAGAGCAACTTAGGCCTTCTGGATTGACGAGCCCGTTTATGAGTCCAATAAGGAAAAAGAAATCAAAGGGAGCACTCGAAGTTCAAGATACTGCGAGCGCCGCTCCTCTCAGAGACACCCGTCGAAATTTTCAAACAGATGGCACCTTTGATTCCCAAAGTCACACATCGCGAGAGGAAAGGGAATTCGACGATGCTTTTGCGCCTGCCGGGTTGAGGAAATTACCGGAACGAGAAGGGGGTCAAAGAGATAGAAAAGAGGAAGAGCAGGCATTTGTGAAGACGCCAGTCAGCCAACGTGAGGGTGTCGCATTGAAGACGGCTCTACTGGCGGAAAATTATGTTGAAATTGATCCACCGGAAACCGCATTGATTAGGGATTTGCCATTCACATTACAAGGTCTATCGTCATCGAATTTACCATTTGATTCCCAATCGAGCCTAAGACTACCAGATACTTTACCCGTACCAATAATCTCGATCCTCCATACTTTAGCTGAGCCATCGCTGCTGTACAGAAGTCTGTCCAGTTTTGTGCAGACGAGTGACGGTGGTCTTCTTGGCCAAAGTCTAAGAGCTGCTATTGCTGGCGAGCTTAGGTCATATCTTGGACTCGTAGCGACATTAGAAGGTCAAATTCGACGAGCACTTTCATCATTAGACGAGAACGAGCCGAGAGGAGGCATTGGAAAGGCAGGAGTCACTCTTAAGAGATGCGTAGTGTGGACCCGAGAAGCTACGATGGGCTTGAGATTGATGAGTTTAATCAGTGAAGAATCTAAAAGCAAAAAGGGTGGCCAGCTCATTACCTTGATCCATGGATTTTCGTCGTCGCATGGGGACCCAATGGTAGGAGCTTTTGCCGAGCGCTTGTTGATTCATGTTACTCGGCCATTTTATGATATGCTTCGACATTGGATATATGATGGAGAATTATCTGATCCATATCATGAATTTTTCGTCTCGGAACAAGATCCCAATGCGATTCAAGAGGCCCAAGATGGCAGAAGTCGAGGAGGTGCCAGTAGTGTATGGGAGGACAAATACAAACTTAATGATGATATGGTACCAAGTATCATTACACAGGATTTTGCTCAAAAGGTCTTTCTGATCGGAAAATCCTTGAACTTCATCCGTTATGGCTGTGGAGATTCTCAATGGGTCGAGGCATATTCAAAAGATGCTTCAAAAGAACTACGGTATGGTGATACCGCAACGTTAGAGACATGGATTGATGAAGCTTATAAGACAACTATGGCTCGACTAATCCACCTTATGTCGGAGAAGTTTCATCTTTTCGAGCATCTTAAGGCCCTCAAGAACTATATCCTTCTAGGGCAAGGAGATTTTATCGCTCTACTCATGGAATCCCTCGCGTCAAATCTCGATCGTCCCGCAGGTGCCCAATATCGACATACCCTGACAGCTCAACTTGAACACGCTATTCGTGGCTCTAATGCGCAATACGATTCACCCGAGGTTCTCCGACGTCTCGATGCTCGCATGTTGCAACTCTCTCATGGTGATATAGGTTGGGATTGTTTTACCCTTGAATACAAAATTGATGCCCCTGTCGATGTCGTAGTAACCGAATGGGGTAACCGACAATACCTCAAAGTTTTTAACTTCCTATGGCGTATTAAACGCGTTGAATTTGCCCTTTCTACCACCTGGCGCAAATGTATGACTGGCGCCCGCGGTGTCCTACTCGGATCTCCTGATCCCGCCTTCCATCAATCTTGGAAACAAACTCGTGGTGTCCTTGCAGAAATGATTCATTTCATCGCGCAACTCCAATACTATATTCTCTTTGAAGTCATCGAGTCGTCTTGGGATGAACTCCAATCCGCCATTCACAAAGATGGTTGCACACTTGACGATCTTATCAAAGCGCATACCAAGTACCTCAATGCCATCACACACAAAGGTCTTCTAGGCGCCAAGAAAAAGCATTCTAATGACCTTGATGATAATACTTTCATGGTTCAGTTAGGCGAGATCCTTAGATTAATGCTTTCATACCGCGATGCAGTCGATGGTCTCTATTCCTTCAGCGTAACCGAATACTCCAAACGTCAAAACGCCAATTCTCCCTCCGTTCCCCCGACAGGTACAACCACCTCCTCTCGACCCGGAACTCGCTTTGATGATTATCCTCCCCCTCGATCTCCTTTTGAGAATCCCAATCCTGCACTCCTGAATCTCAATCTTTCAAATATTCAGGGCGAAGAAGAAGAATTCCCTCTATTGGCAGACAGATTGAGTGGGTTGGGAACGCAATTCAAAACAAGGATTTCACTGTTACTAGGGGATTTGGCGTATCAACCGGATACGGATATGAGATTTTTAGGTGTGGTAATGAATTTTAATGACGTATATACAGGTGTTAGGCGGAAGAGTAACCGAGAAAGGGAAAGGGAAAGAGAAAAAGGGAAGGGAAAGGCTAGAGAGGGAAGATCTGGTGAACCGAGTGTTAGGGGGAGATAATTGTGATGATCGTTACGAGAATAGAGTCAAGATGGGTCGAGACAGAGCGGCGTATTGTATTTCCATGGACTTTGCTTGTGGCATAGTATGGCATAGTAGGACGGTTTGATAAGGATACCAATGATGGATGGATGGGTGGAAAGCAGATAGGCTGCTTGTGGCGTTGGTGTGTTGATATATGATGATGAATATACAATTTTTTAAAGTAATTTTGCTAGTGACAGTTTGTTACCTCCCGCTTCATCTCATCCCATTTACTCTCAACGTGAATTCAGATCACCGTACTTTCCCTGTAGTTATGACACCATCATCTTGTTATCTAATTTTACCCCATCTCCACATTTTACCTTGTCCCATCCCATTCCGTCTAATTCCACCCTATCTAAATCTCGCATCTCGCATTTCCCAAGGTTTAAAAAGACATTTATAGAATCAAATCACAACTATTTATGCTTTTTTCCCTTTTTTTAAAAAAATTTTATTATTGTATAATTACAAAAATAGAGTTTCTATATAATTAATAGTCATACTCGGGCTTCTTTTTGAAGAGGGCCGGGCCCGAGCTTTCTTGATTTTCTTCACTGAAAATCAACTATTTCGAAAAACCATATCAATTCGATTATATATTCTATAATTATGAAATTGATAACTTAGATTAAGAATCAATCAATAAATACTAGAATATGAAAAAAATTGTTTTTATTATAAATTATTCCTGACAAAAATGAGTTTAAATTTAAGAATAAATTTTAGACTTATTTTTTAACTTTGAGATTATGAATTTCGATATATTTAAATTCTAATTGAAATTTGAATTGAATAAAGTTATTTGAAAATAATCAAAAGTTAATATATTAAATCTTTGAAAGATATATCATATTATTTCATGATATATCTTTCAAACTGTAGAATATATATAATAATTAAATGATTTATTTTAGATTTTTGAAATAGGTGGCTTTTGGTGTAGAAATGTGCTTCGCTAAGCCCCCGGCCCCTCTTCAAAAACAAGCCCGAGTAGAAACACAGCAAAAGAAGACGCAGCATCCAAAAAAGTCAAAAGACATACAACAGTGGGGATTCGCTGGTGGTCACCCACCCAACTACTAATCCACCGATCTGAAGCTTGTGTATGGCAGAGCGGACGGGATGCCCAATTCTCTTCAGTCTATGGTCGTATGTAAGGATTGGGAGGTTTGTTAGAAAATTAAACCTTACTAGCTCAATCTCTATTAAACTAATATTCGTTAAGTTTATGAGTGATGAGTAATTTAGTTTGTTAATCGAGAAGCAATATATCTCAGATAGATATATAATAGAACTTTTGAGGGGGAAATGATTAGAAGATGAAGGGGGGAGAGTGAATGAAGAGAGTGAATGAAGAGAGTAAGAAACAGAGTGAATAAAGTTTCTCATTTCGTTATATTTCTAAAAGATTTATAATTGTTAATTTATTTATTATTATTAATTTAATTTCTATTAACTAGTATTCGTTAGTTTATAAACAATCTAGTCTGCTACCCTAAGCGAAAGTAAACAGTAGAACTAAGTTGAAGGAAAAAATGATTGGAGCGTGAAGAGGGGAGAAAGTGAATAGATAGCAATGAATTGAACATTCAGATATTCACTCTCCCCCCTCCTCTCCTCCTCTATAAATATCCCTAACAATCTTAGCCTAAATCGAAAATTCGTTGTATATCTATCACTGTTTGATTTTAGAATTGTAGATATTCCCATCAAACCGTGTGTATATACATCCATCTGATCAAAATCCTCACACCAAGAAGAATTTCCTCATAAATCTCAATAGGATGAACTATATAAAGTGGTATGAGATCAGGAGTAGAGATTAAATAATTGAATTGTATAGATTAAGTTGAGTTACGTTGGAATGATATTTTCCTTTCATATTCTCATTCTACATACGCTTAAACTCTCACTTTCACTTAAGTTCACCTCTCATCCTGCACACCTCCTTCCCTCTTACATACGAAAGATTTATTATATCTCTAACCTCTTTCTTTAAATTCCATCCCATCTCAATTACCCTCCCTCAACCCCTCGCTTAATCCCCCTCCCTCAACCTCCCTCAACCTCCCTCAACCTCCCTCAACCCTTCCTATCCCTTCCCTCTACACAACATCCAAACCCCACACTAAATCAAACAGAAAACAATTTAAGATTGAAATACTAAGTTACCGATCACCAATATACATCTAATAAATAGATAAATTGTTTTATTCATTTTATTTTCTTTGTTTTTTTTTGCTTTTACAAAAAAGGTATAGATAGAGTAGTAGATAATTTGTAATGATCATTTGTTTTTTCAGGCTTGGGAATTGTGTTTAGAGATCGGATATTGGAGAGGGAAGGAATAGGAAGGGATGGGGAGGATGGATGGATGTTTTATTCATGGAATTATAAATGTGAAGATGACGGAATATAAATGTGAAGATGACGGAATACAAATGTGAAGATGACGGAATATAAATACACAGAAGAAAGGAGACGCAATTTATTAAATCATAGATTTTATGATAAACTAATTAAGCATCGAATGTAATTTTAAAAAGTAAAAGTAAAATCAAAAGCCTAATGCAAATTATGCTGGTATCATGTTCGTAAATCCCATCCTTTATCCATCCATCCGTTAAAAACGCCACGCCATACCATGTTATGCCGAAACCATTGCTTTACTCATCATCATGTTCCATTTATCCCCTTGCAGCCTCTGGATCATCTCAAACGATATGCGCAGCATCACCATTATAATGACCCGCACCTGTCCCTACAGGTTTACGTCCAATACCTGCTGTTGTGGTACCAGCTCCATGCGAATATTCCTTATTTCTGATATCACCGCCTTGGACCATCCCCTCATTCATACCATTATGATGGCCATATCCATGATTATTCCCACCAAAACCACCAGCACCATAACCCTCACTTCCCCATCCCACCTGTCTCGTAAAAATCGCATTCTCAAGCTCCGCACCGGCACCGGCACCCGGGAATGGAGTCGCACGGTTCAATGGAATGTGGTTAGTCCTCCAGTCCCAAATCGATGCATATACCATTCTATAAGCGGAAAATGCCATGACGGTTCCGATAATAGCTCCAGCGAGACAATCATACCAATTGTGATATTCGTCAATGGTAAGTGCACCTGCGATAAGTGTAGCGCCGAGGATAGGTGCGTATGTTACGATGAGTTTCCACATGGCAGGATGATAGTTTGACCAGACCTTAAGCTTGGCATTAAGATACAAGGATAAGAAAACGAAGCCGGCAAATGCAGCGGTGGAGTGACCAGATGGGAAAGATTCAAGGGAATCGTCAATTTCATCTTCGTCACCTGTACAGATTGTTCGATCGTACATGATGTAGTTGAGACCATTTCCTGTTTCTTGTTGTGTGGTAACTGGGATATTTGGCTTGCAGACGGTTAGGAAATGAGGACGGAGTCCACCGATGAGCCATTTGAGGAAGACTTGGAAGACGGCGGCGGTGATGAGAGAATAGAGGAGACCGATCACGGCATTATTCATATCCCAGAAAGATCGGACACGGATTTGGACAATGAGGAAGGCGGCGATGGGGACGAGAGAGGCAAGAAGTGCGGCCTCCCAAATAGGAACAATTTCGTTGCGAAGAGGCTGGTGAATGTATGTTAGAACTCGTTCGCATTTTTTTGATCAAGAGGTAATTGAAATGAATGATATACTCACGTATGCGAATTGTGGATAAACAATCTCTCCATCTTGGAAATAGACTGGGAAAGATCTAGAAGGAGCTGGATGAGCTTCATAAACACCAAGTCCAACAGCACCCATAGCAGCCATAGTAAGGATATCGAGCCAAGTAACTTTAAGCCATTGACCGAAACTTGGACGTTTGCTCATGGGTAGAACTAGTGGTCCTTTACTATGGTGTCTTGTATCATGAGTAGCTACATTGGTTCCAGGTCCTGTAGCAGCAGGTGCCTGCTGTTTGCGTGAGAACATGCCCATCTTGAATTAGAAACCTCGTAAATAGGTATAGAATGGGGATTTTGATTTTGATCTGTGGCTGAAGCAATAAACGGAGAGATGAAGTTGAGAAAGTGGCTCAACAACTTGAAAAGCGACGAATGCTCTATTGAACGAAAAGAGAATTTGAATGAGGATATCACAATAACTCCAAGACTTTTTAGTAGAGGAAGGTCAAACTTTAATACCTTTTTCCTTGACTTACTTTGGTGAAACTGTTCGAGATTTTTCACACCTTGATTTTCCATGATATCAATGAAGGGATAGCCACGAATCCCACCGAATTCACGAATTCCCAGTGTTCACAAAAATGCAAGTTACACCTGCATTTACCAGAATGATCTCCTAGCTTCCCTAGCTTCCTTCCACTAGTGGAAATAAATATGGAGAGAAAGGTCCGCTTCACTCATTTGATTGGTTTATTTATTCACACGGATGATGACGTCACCCTGTAACTAGCCACACATCCCGCAACCAGGAAATGAATGGTAAGTCTTACATTTGAGCCACTTTCGCATAAAATAAATTCTGCCATATTACATACGCCAAGATGGTTTAAGGAGGATCCAATTTCCAATATGCATGTTTTTCTTGCCCTTTCATCATATTTTAGATTTTACCCGTCTTGTCTGTTTACCCTGCTACTAAAATTTGCGTACGACGATAAACTCAATTGATCTGTCTCTTGTTTGAGCCCTGCTTGTAGTTAATCTTAGCTTCTTGGCTGCGACGGGAGCTTGATTGTGTTGGCAAAAGCTTGTCGTTGTTTGCACGACCCGTTTGATCTTTACATAACCTCATGGCGTGAAAATGCTGTGATCAAATTCCACGTCACTGAAAACACTAAGTCCATCAAGATCTTTCAAAGTCTATCGCAGATTTTTATTTTCAATGCCGTTTGTTCATGGTTGAATATTTTTCCAGCCTTCAATTTCTCAATGGAATGAATCTATTTTTATTTAGCTCTCCGGAAATGCTTTAATTTGATATCTTACTGCGCTAAAGTTTGCAACATCGCGAGAGGGAAGAATATGCATAAGCACATCGCTATCACGCGTTCTAAAGACATGTCTTGCTTTAAGATAATCCGGCAACATCCCAAACCTTCAAAGAAGCATCTCCACCAACAGAAGCGACCTTCTTTCCACCATCAACCCAACAAACACCAGTAACGCCGTCCTTATGCGCATTGGGAGCTTTGACTCTCTTTCCTGGCGAGGCAAGACTCCAAACGAAGACGTTGGTATCGAGACTACCACTTACGGCGTGGGTTCCGGCTTGATTCCAATCTGCGGAGAAACATTAGTTATGCGGCGTGGGAAATCGGAAAGGGGTCAAGGGCCTTTTAGCTTTGGACAAGACATCCCAAAAGGAAAGAAACAAAACTTACCAATGCTGGTTATTCTTGCCGTATGGCCACCCCATCTATCCGTCTTAATTTCCCAACTTGTTGTATCATAAACATGAATCTTTCCTGACGAGTTTCCTGCTGCAAGAAGATCTCCACTGGGCGAGAATTCCAATGCGGAGATTTGGGCTAGAGATTTTGTAAGTTTTGTTTTGGGAGACAAATTGTTTCCATCAACCGTGTAGATGTGAACAACATTGCCATCATCTCCTACTGCTACACTGTTCCCGTTGGCTGTAATAGATGTTGGAGTAAAGTCCTTGGTTGCCACTGTATTTACGAGGCTGCCTTGAGAAAAGATATCGATACCGTTGGTGGTAGCAACATATAATCTATCATCACCCGCAGCTGCTACTCCTTTGGGTTGTCCGTTCAATTTAGCTGCCTCACCGATGAAAGTGTTTCCTGGGACATCGATAGTTCGTAAAGTGTCATCCCAGGCAACACTATAGGATTTATCTCCAGCGCTAGCCCAGCTGGATACTTGATTGGTATGCGAAGAGCCTTCGGTAGCAGAGCCGATACCAGTACCGACATCCCAAGAACAGACTCGACCATCAAAACTACCTGTCCATAATGTTTGACCCTTCTCCGTATGGCTTGAGCCAATAGCCGTAATAGCTTTACCGTGTCCTTGGACAATTTTTGTTGGTCTATCCGTTCCTTCAGCCAGATAGTTTAGATCTCCAGCTAAATTCAAACTGATAATCATTCCATCACTGCGAGAAGGCCATACGACACCAACCTGGTGATCTGGAATGCTAACATTTCCTTCTCCACCGAATCTCCAAGTTTGAACAGTCTTACCAGCTTCGACATCCCATAATTTGACTGTTTGATCAGCGCTCGCTGTGACTAATCTCTTTGAGTCTTTCGCCCACGAGACACTAAATATGCTCCCCTTATGTTCTCCCTCTCCAAAGTTTGCTTTGGCATCGCCAGTCTTTCCGTCATATAATTGAATTCTGCGATCTGCTCCAACACTTACGAGGTGGTTTCCGTCCGGCGAAAATCCTACTCCGTAAATGTAACCTTTATGAAGCTCTCCCAGCTTAGCATTGAATTTAAAAGGTGCCCCGTGAAGGAACACCATGCTACTATCATCAGAACCAGTAGCTGCTCTAAGGGGTCTTTGCTGACGAATTGCCACCGAATTAATGACCGCAGTATGCCCAACAATTTCTCCTACGGTGTTTCCACTATCTGCAGTTATGCAAGCCCCATATCGCTCTCGCCCATCTCCTACCGCAATTATACGTTGAGAATCCCCATCCCATGCAATATCATTAATTCTACCATTTATAATATGATAATCTCCCTTGGTGTTAACGCCTTCTATAGAGTCCCAGACTTTAACAGTTCCAGAGACATCACCACTGGCTATATAGTAACCGGAAGGAGAAAATCGAGCAACGGTAGTTTGGGTTGTGTGAGATGTGTACTGTTTACTTAACGAAGGATCATCGATATTACGGACAAAGACAGATTTGCCAGACTAGATTCAAAAAGTCAGCAGTTGCATATTGTGAATTCGAAGTATATACGCACGGCATAAGCAATACGCTCCCCCTTTGGATCACAACTGAGCTGTGAGGGATGACCACGTTGAGTGTCTGGGGAAGCAGCAAGGATCTTGTCAATAACGATAGACATATTTCTTGAGTCAAGTCAATACCAAGAATTGAAAAATTGGGAAGCTGTGAGAATTGCTTTAAGAATCAACGTAGTTCATAAAGGAGGTTCTGGTTTATTTACTACTAATGACTTCGAGAATCTTGGGGGGGAAGACCATGATGAAACGAGGCTGCGGGGCAGAAATTAGTGGGGTTGGCCTTGCCATTTTAGCTAAATTTCAGCCACAATTAAATCCGGCATGTGTCAGCCTTATAAGTCTTAGATTCTCACCTCTGGAGATCAATGACTTGTCAAATATCAGGCAACAGGGAAAGATATATCTATAAAATGATCATGCTTTTCAATATCTCATCACAGATGGATATTCATCTCACATTACTGAGCCTATTGCGAAATATCCGTCTTCGTAATTCGGTGTCATTTTCATTTCCGGTCTCAAGGTCCATTGGGAGCAACTCATGATCATCAAATTCAACATACAAGAACGGCAACTAAGACTTGTAATCAAAAAGGGAGTCAGCAAGATGGTTGTTACATATGATCCCGATGGAGATTTAGTCCTAGTCCTTACACAAGAAGCAGAGTTGGAAGACACAGACGAAGGAGAAAATTCGGGAGAATCAATAGAATCAGAACCACGAGACTACCTAGAGAAGAATATTCTAACGAATGAAGCTACCGCCATCAGGGAAGATATACATATGTTAGTCTCATCCAAACACATGAGCCTCGCTTCTCCTGTATTCAAAGCCATGCTTCAAGGCAACAATTTCAAAGAAGGTCGAGAACTAGCTTCTACTGGCAAGGTTGAAATTTCCCTTCCTGATGACGACCCTGATGCTTTTGCTATCTTGATGTGTATTATTCATGGTCGGACAAGGAGTGTTCCTCGTGAAATCGATTTGGATCTCCTATCGAGGATTTCTACTCTAGTTGATAAGTATCAATTACATGAGGTGGTTGAAATCATGTCTGATAGATGGGTATCCCAGCTTGAATCTGAAATGCCGGAGGAATTCACAGATGATTTGCTCCCATGGCTTAGCATTTCTTGGGTATTTGAGAAGCCAAGTATCTTCAAGGAGGTTACTCGGATTGCAGAACGAAAAAGTAATGGTAGGATTGGTGAAGACAGAGATGATATTCCGATTCCAAATCGAGTTCTTGGTAAGAAATTTCCCTGCCCCGAAGTCCAAAACACAAGACTGACATTAGTGAAGATGCAATACAAGAACGAAGATTAACCGCAATAACCGACGCCTACTCCATAGTCGAAAACATACTCCACACCGGCAAACACCACTGTACTGCACCCCGTAAATCCTCATTTGAATGCAGTGGCATGGTATTGGGAACCCTTCTCCAAAGTTCCACAAAATTAGGCATATTCCCCGTGCCAGATCTGACAAATACAGATCTCACATTCAATTATGTAGTCAACCAAATCCGAAAAGTCGTAGTTGTCGCTCTTTGTGACAGCTTATCGCCATTCAAGGGTTTTGAGTATCATCATTGGTCTACGCATGGTGTCAAACAGGCTATTGATACTGAACTGGCGAATCTTGAAAAGAGATTGTGCGGATTGGAGATGGAGGAATTTAAGAAGAGAAAGAGAGCACAGGCGGAACTTAAGCTACCGGCGAGGGTGAAAACGAAATCGAATAATTTGGATATGACACAGTTGTTGTCTCTTATGCCTTCTGGAGACAATGATTTTGATGATTTTCCCGAAGTAGGCTTCTAGGCACGAGATAAATTCCTCATACGACAATGATTCATCTATACTTTACTACTGTTACCCTTTCGCATTGACTCTCATTCTTTCATACTTATCCTAAGACCTCGAACACTTAGCTAGCAACCTCAAGTGAATCTCTTCTACCAAATAGGCTAACGACCTAGGGGCGACACTTGCGTTATTTCTCAACTTTAGACTCAATCTTTTCTTCTACTACTTACAACCGCACAACTATCGATACCACTCTTTATGTCAACTCCGATATTCTTCAAGCACTACAGTCCCTCCGCCGTTCCTTTCAATTATCTACCTACAACCTTCAATTCCATTGCAATGGTATCAAAGAATCCTGACGCTCCAGAGAGGCTCGTCTTCGATTCCAAGGGCGATGTTCTCCTCGTCTTTACCCGACAATCCAAAAGCGAAGGCGAAACAAAAATGTCGCCCGCTGAGTCTGGATTGAAGAGGAAAGCGTAAGTGCCTCCTCAAACACCTTTTAAATGATTCAAAGCTGACTTTGATTCTAGCCCTAATGATGCTCTTAAGACTGTCACTATACTGGTATCTTCGAAGCATATGACGCTTGCATCGCCTGTCTTTGAAACAATGCTTAGCGATGACAAATTTAAAGAAGGAGCCGAATTGCTCGCTAAGGGAAAAGTCGAAATCGAGCTGCCTGATGACAACGCCGATGCCTTTTCAATAATTGTCCAGATGATCCACGGACGGAACAAGACCGTGCCGCAGCAAGTCCCCTTCAAGCTACTTCTTAAATTGGCAATCCTTACAGAGAAGTACTAGGCACATGAAATTCTAGGTTGTATTTTAGACCACTGGGTCCGTAGTAGCCTATTTGGAGCCACTATTATTGGCCTCAAGAAGCCCGTCTCCAGAAATGAAATGCTATCATACCTTTTCATATCCCTGGTGTTCGGTCATGCTACAAATTTTAAACGACAAACAAGAGTGGCAATCTCATATAGCGACGAGACTTTCGGTAGTAGTCCGAACAATCGCTTTTATATTCCATCATTACTCATAGGTATGGTTAGCAAAATCATTAGACCTATCTTATATTAGTCGAATCCTAGATGCCATAAAACTCAAACGTACAGAAGCCTTTGCCAATGTATTCGCTGCACTCAGAAGCTTTTCACAGCGAGGAATCGAGCCTAAATCATACTGCAAAGATACTCTTGACATCTGAGGCCTCGTAACTACTGGATCTTTCATGAGGAGTGCTTCACTCAATGGTTGCTGGCCCATTCCCGAAACACCATACCCCGGCATGACACTAGAAGACCTCTTTCCCAAAGTCTCGAAAATTAAAGCTCGAGGTTGGTGCGGCGCAACCGTTGACGATCAGAGAGTCTACACCTCCGGACCTCCTGATCCTGATTGCATCAACCAAAAGATGTTCGTTAAGATGAACGAGGCTCAAATCAAAGCAACTAAAGCGAGCATTGTTGGTTTGGAAATCGAGCAGTTCCAGCATAAACTGAAGGAGAAGAAGATATCTTTACCGAGCTCTCAAGCACGCTCTGGTATTGGCCTTGAATGAGCACTTGATATCTGGGTCGGGTATCAGTTTGCATTACAGGATTTTACGGCGCCAGGTTACTACAATACATCCACATATCACATTTCATAGGGGCAGTAGAAGGGCGGGGAAAGGTCCAACTAATTGATTTGCATCCTACTTCAGAAAAATATAGGGTGGAAATCACGGGCTCAACTTCACTAAAATTATTACTCTGGAACAACATTTCTGAGAACTATCATTACGGATCATTCATTGACAAAATAGCTCAAGCATATCGCACATTTATCAAAAATTCATCATTTCTACATCCATAGGTTCCACTTCATTATTAAGTCGGATCCATAACCGAGGAATATCTCCTAGCACCTGGGCATAGCAGATAAAGATTCCATCAAAAAAATCTCATATGAACGTGAAACTCCATATTTTCACCATCTCTATATACAATATATCGATCCAATTACTTTACCTTGCCTTCTATTCCACGTATAGCGATGATAATTTACCATCTTTAATCCCATTATTTTATTTCCGTGTTCTTCCTCCATCTTGAATCTTGAACACTTCCCAACTCCATCCTATTCTCCCCTCTATCCTATCATTTCAACGATACAAAATCCATATAACCTTATTCTCATCTCCGAATTTGTAGTCCAAGATGCATACATACACTGTGATATCATCAACATAATACATTACCATCATCTAACTTAACTTCATACGCCCAGTACAACACAACATCCCCTCTCCCCGGAAATTCAAAATCACCAAAAAGCGACACTTCACAATAATTCATATCCATTCCAAAATCTACAACCGAGTAAATCCCCCCTCAGGAGGCTGTAACCAATTCCTCTCATCATACACTGCGTCTCCCTCAATAACATGAAACGTATAAATAATCCTCCCCTTCTTACTCGTATTCCTCTCACTCTTATGCAACAAATTCCCATGAATAAGCACCAAATCCCCCGCCTTAACTTCACCCAGTACATAATTTTCCTCCTGGTCCCCTTTCTCCCTCCTCTCCAACCCCTTCGGAAACCTGTTCCCCCCATTCCCCACAAACTCTGTTCCACCTCCCCCACTCTTCCTCACAAATCTCTTACCCACCCCCTCCCACCTATGACTCCCAGGCCAAAAACTCAAACATCCATTTTCCCTCGTGGCGTCTTCGAGCGCGTACCAGAAACCTACTGCGCTGGGTGGATCGGTGTATAAAAATGTGCTGTCTTGATGTGCTGGGACCGCACCCCCGATTTCAGGGTTCTTGCAGATTATCATTGATTGGAGACATTGGGGTTGTTGGAATCCGAGGGATTTGGCGATGAGAGAGGGCGAATGTCTTGATTGGGGGGAGAGGAGTGCAGCGAAGGGGGGTGAGAGCGTGTGTAGGGCGTGTCCGATTTTGTTTATGGAGAGGTGTTTGGGTTTTAGGAGGTCGCCTTTTGGGGAGAGGGCATCTGGTTGGAGTATTAGTAAAGAAGAATGAAAATACTTTCTTGAATAAGTGCAGATGCAGAGACTCGAAGCGGAATATTAAGACCACGGAAAACATACCCTCTTCAAAGAAAAACCGTATCTTATCACCACTCTCCAAAAAATAACTATCCCCTACATGTTCGGCTTCATCACCCTCTCCAGTACTAAATCTCGTCATAGGGTGATCTTCCAGGGAGAAATTGTTCAACATAGAATGGGTTTCGGAGAGGAGGGAGGAAACTGTTTCTGGGGATAGAGCGCCTGGGATTATTAAGTAGCCATCTTTGTTAAAAGTGTCGCGTTGTTCTTCCGTGAGACCCTTGGAAGCTGCAGCACCAAGGGGTGTGGGAGATGGTGACATTTTTGTTTATATTTGAGGGGATTGCTATTGTTGTGAGAAATGGAGATGTTAGTAGCAAGGGAAGACTTGAAGTTGAAATAGATGGATTTCCTTATCGGATGACCCCTCATTGATAAGCCTACCTAGTACTTAATAACTCTTCCTACTGACTACCTACCAATCGCAGTAAGCCTTCGGAACGTAAGTAAGGGATTTCTCAATTTTCCTCCCCATATCAACTACCGATTTAACCATACCAGACAGACAACTTCTGACATTGAGCGACACTAATCTATCCGAGTAAACATAAAAGCAGATCTTTAGGGCCTACCTCCTGTCTATTCAACTAACTACCTACAGAAAAAAGAACAATTCAACAACTTCATTCATTCAAGTAGAAAAAAATGGCAAAAAGGTTATTGGTCGCTGAGGGGTTCGAACCCTCGCATCTCTCGATAATGGTGAATTCTACTTCATATGAAGTGTCTTAAAACCATCGCCTTAGACTGGTATATGTGTTAGTGATGAACACTTGTGATGGGTGAAATTAAGTTGTGACTTACCCACTCGGCCAAACGACCAGTTTGTGCTTGTTGTTGAGGTGGCGGCTTTTGCTGTTTATATAATTTCTTGACAATTGTGTGGGGAATGTTTTGGCAAATTGTTTTCAAACTCCTGGCGGGGCGGAAAAACAAGGCCCCATCCTCATCTCTCAAATTAGAGGACTAATGATTAAGAACAGCATTTCTCCATCACATTAATATTCTTACCAATATATTCAACACTATTTTGCAAAAACGACCATGGAACCTACTTAAACTTTGAAGCCAAGTGCTCAGTCTCAATATATCACTTGAGACTACAACCAACACTACATAAATATCATCACAACCAACTCAACCCAGTAAACATAATTATAAAACAGTATTTTACCAATCTAACCAGAGATATTTTGCAAGCTCAAAAAATTTACAAGATCAATGATCGAGTTAGATATGCTGCAGCCTAGTCCTATATTCATCCAAGGAAATTGAAGGGTTATTATTATTTATCTTGTTTGCACTTCTAGAATGAATACATATATCTCCTATAGCTAGTCACTGCTCTACTCGGATATTCACACTCTGCTTTTACTCAGGAGTAATTATCGCATCGTTTTTCTCTTAGTTCTATTCGCTACAAGATATCGCTCTCGAAAGGTTAACGGTCAAATCGGATTCTGGGAGTGGTGCCTTGAACAATGGGGTTTGGATAGTATGGTTATACGATCGGATCTTAGTGCAGGTGCTTTTTTATTTCTTCTAATGATCTTTGTAATTGGGCTTGAGATATATCAGAGGGTTTTTCAATCGTAATTAGATGGGATGTATGTGTTGGGTATGTAAGAAAGGGATGAGAAGTAATGGAATTTTATGATTATATACATGTTTAGCTTTTGTTTGAGTGAGTGTAGGGAGGACAAACTAGGCTGCGAATTCATCCTTGAGGTTGCCGGTAGGGCTAGTAGGTGATTCTACCAGATCATGTTTGATTCATGATCAAACAGTTTTACAGCATGCGGAAGAACTTTTTGATATCTGAAACTCATCTATTGAAGAAGAGGCTGAACATCCGCAACAATACCACAACAGCTGTAGAAGGAAGGAGGTTAGAAGATGAATCAGCATATACTCATTATGACTACCTATAAACATAAAGCAAATGAACTTTCTCATCCTCCAAACCAACACACGTAGAATTACTTTCTCCAAGGAAATGTTCCCAACATAAAAATTCCCTTTTATCCATCTTCCTCTATCTAATCAAGAAGCCTAAGCCCGAGCCTGCCTAGAAATACTCTCCTCCGTATGATCCGCGTAGCTCAGTACAGACTAAGGGAACCCACATACGATAATAATAAAAATCGCATTTGAGGGGCGAAAGATACCCAGACTCTCCTACATTATTGAATACCTAGAACGCCTTCCAGCCCAATAAGATTTTATAAGGAAAATAGATTTCTTCAAATGGACAAGTAGGTAAATTGGAACGGTGCTGATGGATCAAGGAGACCGTAGTCGTGAAGGTTGCTGAGGATAAGATTGCTGCGTTAAGGACGAAGTCATTACCTAGTCCTCTCACTTAATGTGTGTAGATTGATGAATGCTAAGCAGCGTCCAGAAACTTGTTACTGTGCAATAAGGTATCAGTCTATGTCTCACAATCAGTGCAATAAAATAAGAAAAGAGTGATGAAACACCTACCATTAGTCACTAGCTAAACCCACCCTTCTCTAATAACTCTCGCTATTGATATCATATACGGGAACATCATAATTAATATTATAATCATGATAGAAATCATGATCCGGCTAATCATATTCATCATCGCTGAATGACTTATCGGAGTCCACGTCTTCCATCCATTTGTTCGTGTTGATTTCCCATCCATGATTCTTCATTTCCTCTCGTATGTAAAATGGGCCCTCCTCGTACACGTTGACAATGATATTTCGTATGGCGGGGATGGCTCTGAAGCGAGCATCGACCAGAGCTAACGCTTCTGCAACAATATTGAAATTTTCAAGCCTATCGAGCCTAAACTCCATAGCATCAGTAGTGCCTACGCCAGTTTCAAGCGTAGTCAAACCGGTGCAATAATCCTGGATTTTCGCTAACATGCGAGAGCTCTCATTTTTCAGGGTAATATTATGAAGCTCTAGATAATCGAAGTATGGGAAGGGGATATAGATGTGTAGGATGGAGCTTGCATTCCTACGGCCAATCTGGTTAAGAAAAGGCTCAGTGTTCCACGATAAAACGAAGACATTCTGTGCGTAAAGCACAGAGCTGGCTTCGTCATGGATAGTCTTGCGTGTGAGAAGGAGCCCCGGAGTAAGGCCTTTGGGTCGAAAAGGTCCATATGGGAATATTTTTTCAACCACCAAGAGCTGCTCATATATATTGTTGCGAAGTTCGCTAGGAAGGCTGAGGAAGCTAGTCGACATATCGATGGTGGGTTGTTTTTGATGGATTATCTGTTTTGCCGCGAGATACAAACGTCACCTCTTTCTTCACACGTTTTGCGCGGCGACAATGGATACAGAGGTCCGATAGATGTGAGATATGCTGTCGAGAAGTATGAATAGCGATAGAAATGATTCATTTGGCTTGTGATTCATCCAAGTCCTTTCTCCTGAGGTTCTTGATTTCTAAAATGATGTCGCAAACGCAGAACAACCACTGGTGCGGTGTAGCCGGGTGATGAATTAACCTGTGATGAGGGCGCAAACAAGTCTCGACAAAAATTCGAATGTTTTAGTTCAATCTACAACATCGAAGCGGCAACCTCCAACAAATGTGCGCCCAGGTTGCTGTCGGTCAAATTGCAAATAGCGGGGTTACCGCATCTATCAGAAGAAGTTAGTTTGCTTCAGCCTCAAACCTCAAGCCTCACTTCCACCCTCATCCCGTTACAAAATCAATCTACCTAGTACCAGCCGCACAAAATATCCAAGTAGCACAGCAACAAATACCAACCTCCATGCATAAACCCGTACACCTCGGGATATCCCCTCCCCTCCTTTCTCTATCTTCGCCATTATCGTGACCTAAAGCCATCAAGCGAACAAGCGAACAAGCCAGAAAATAGAAAATTATATTCCGTTCCGTAGCCGTATGTGCTACTTGTCGAATATTTCAGCCATATCTAAAGTTGAGCTCCGAGAAGGGTGTAATTCCGCTGTTTTGAAACAAGGTAAGGGAATGCAAGGACTGTATTCTAGGAAAAGGCCGAGGCTACCTGCTTCATCATGTTGGATTTACAGATGACACTTATTACATTCTCAGCATGGTAACGTTGTATAGTGATCGACGGGAAGCTGCATATATTAGTGAGATTTCAGATGAACCTCAGCGCTATCATAAATCTAATGCAAAACCCAGTGCAAGAGACTAAGTATAACTAAGATGAGAAGTATGCTTTCATTAGCCTGACTCCTAACTCCTAAGTTCTAACCATTAATTCAAATTAATTAAATCCAAACCGTATACGCGTAGATTCATACAGCCGCTCCAAAATGCAGCAGAATAACCACCCATATCAAAGCGTCTTGTAAAATCTTGCCAAAAGACCAATCAATGTGTTACCAGAAGTATAGATACCGCGGAGAAGTAGGGTCGAAACGTTGTGACCATATTAATTTGTTATGACTTCGTCGTAAATTTGGCCGAAGGAGAATTATCCGGGAAGCCCTCCGTAACGTTCACTTGGTATAAGTTCGTAGCCATCTTCAGGAGAGAAGGCAAATGCAGAGATGGCAATGCATCCAGCCGACACAATCGAGATACACCAACTAACAGTGCAGAAGATCCATCCCTTATCCAGTTTCCAGCCCGGAAAGAATTGTTCATCATGGTCATATAGATATGCCTATCAATTGTCAGTATCATCTCGCTCCTCGCCTCATTCATCTCCGATATAATCACAACATACCACAATACTCATGCTAGCCGCCTGAACTACACCCACTAGCACCAGCATGAAAACTAGTATCTTCCAGCCCGTTTCTCTCTTCTGTTTGCCACCAAGTAGCACAACCACATATGCAACCAACGTAACTAATTCTACCACAGCTGCGAAAGACATGAGGAATCCTACCGATCGCCACATAGAACAGAATCCCCTATCTGGCCCCGCACAATCTTCCGATGTAGGGAAATGAGAAGAGTGGCCTGTCAGCGAACTATAGCTGCGATGAAGTCCTATCGTTTTCGTTACATGATTCCCGTTCGGCGTCGTCATGTCCCATGTAATCCAATCGGGTATGAAGATTGATACGAAGGTCAATGTGGTCGCTTTATATAAGAATCAATCAGTTTCTATCCAGACTATTTTCGTAAAGAATACGGCTGAAGCTCAAGGGCAAGATTCTAGAGAATAACATACCAGCGACAAAAGCCGCGAGAGCGATGCTATAAACAAAAACTCTCGTCATTGTGCTGTGAATGTGCCGAAGATTACTTTCGTAACCTTCCTGAATTCCACCTCTCCTTCAACCCTAATGTATTTTCCAGTCTCGTCTTCAAGTATTTGGTATATCGTCTTGTCCTGAAGAGAAGAGGTATTGAAATAAGAGACAGCGAAACTCTCTAAAGAAACTTGGAATGAGGGGTTCGAGACGTTGAAATTGAATCAGATGGGTCTTAAAAGGAAGGTTATGCAGTATGTGCAATATACCTATCTATGCATGCCCAGATGCAATGCACAAATGGTGGTCTGCCTGCTTAATCGTGTGATTCATCAATATTAAAAGGTCTTCCAAATTATCGCTCACAAATGGCGGTGAAAGTTTATATCGGGTAAATATCTGATTCCTTCAATTATTTTAAGTCTCAAAATATTAAGAAGATGGTGTTGTGCATATTTAAAGTGATGGGATTCTTTGATTTCAGGGAAGGTGGTGTTGGTGGTTATGAGAGAAATGTCTGAAGTTGATACAATGATTGGTTGGTTTCAAAAGTGGAGGGTTCAGGATGACGTTGATGGTTAAAACGAGTGAACACCAAGGCTCCAGAATATATCATCACGAGGACCGATTTTGATATGATTGCATATACCTACCTAGGTATGCAAATGAGGCACGCAGAAAGCGGTACGGTATCACAAAGTTGATAAGAACTAGTTATTGCATGAGAAATGATATTTTATTGGTGAAAGAGCAAATGGTGTTTGATGCCATTGACTTTCATTTGGGTATCTCAGTTAATAATGTCGTGGATGATTTGGTTATCCGACGAAATCCAACCATTAATTAGCCACCACCATGTATTGATCCTTTCAGCCATACTTTTTCGGCCATCCAAAAGGAAAACATTATGTCCAGTAATAAATGTTGGTAGCATGGAAACATTGAAGCTTTTCGAACGTCGCCAATCACAACAGCCCTCAAACCGGTCCGTTGACCGATAGCAATGAGAGATAACACGTGACGCGTACCCCTCATTCACTGTCCTCACTTTCACTGCTGCTCGACCCCTCTTCACTGGATGAATCGTCATCATCACTACCCGAACCAGATGAACTGCTTGATGAACTACTTGATGATTCGCCTGCGTTGTCACCATTTGCCATCGACTCGTCTTCGGAGCTGCTGTCATCCGAGTCACTACTTGAGTCCGAGTCAGAAGAGCTCGAATCATCAGCGGCAAGTGTTCGTTGCTTCCTTTTTCTTCCGAGCTTTTGAGTGGTACCGTCGTTCAATCGCAACCGCTTTTCTCCGTCCGTGGCCACAGATTCTGTTTCTGTAGTTTGCGTATCTGCTGGTTCTTCCGAGGATGACCCCAATTCAGCAAGAATTTGCTCAGCTCTCATTCTTTTGGCCATTCTCGGAGCCATTGCTGCATCTGATAGCCCCATAAGTACCCCTTCTTCGTATCCCATTTGAGAAGATGCGCCAGCAGCAGTCATTGACGCAACATACTCGTTCATAGCAAGATCGTACTCTCTTTGTCTTTTGTTACTGTCTGCCATTGTCACTGGAAAACCGGAAGCGTCTGATTCTCGATCTTTCACTTTGATGGCTAATGCCTCGTCTCGAAGTCGTTTTCTGACTCCTCCCTGCAAGCATCTGACGTACTCGTAGAGGAGATAAGCGTGGTCGGAAGGAACGACCTCAACGTCGAAAGCGTGTTTCAGTAGATGATTTTGATGGTTCTTATTAAACTTCCACGTCTCCCTCGATTCGTGGTACTGTCTTAGATACGCTAAGAACGGACGTGGAGCAGCAGTAGGTTTCGAGACCTTCGACTTCTTTACTGACTTCTGAGGTTTCAAATCCTTCTCATTTGTACCATTTTGTGGTTTGTCTTCGGATTTTGGCTTCTTCACTCTTTTCACCCTTCGTTCCTTTTCTGGGAGTGTGGTATCAAACTGTTCTTCGACTATAGGTGGTGCGGGAGTTTCAAAAGCTTGGCTAGTGGAAGGACCGTAGAAAAAATCGTCTTGGGCCTTCTGATCGGCTACCCAACCTAAGTATAACTGTTTTATACTATCGCCATCTTGGGATTTCGTCTCTGGAGTGAATGTAACTGACTTCTTTATCGCCGACTTTTTGGGTGTAGTAATTGAATCGGGAGTGAATGGTCGTAATGGTTCAGAAGTAGGATGAGAGTTGAGATTTTTCGACTTTTTCGAAGACGTTTCGTGCTCGGACTCGGTGTCTCTAGGTCTTTTCCTATTTGCTATCTCGATTTCTCTAAGAGGTTCGGTAATTGAGGCTTGAGATTCTATATCTAAGGAATCTTGGGCAGACTTTAACTTTAAGCCTAATCGTTTCCATGAGGGGATTCGTGGCGCACCTCCACTCGCGGAAGAAGGTATCATGGCGAAGAATCTGAGAAATTGAAGAGACTGTCAGCCTGCAGATGCATGAACTGAGGTTTAGACTCCGCAATGTATAGCTTGTTATTAGATAAAAAAACTAAAAATTGATGCTCAGATTGATGTTAATGTGAAGGACCGCAAAGTAACTTTTTTTCTTGATAAGATTTCCCGCTGCTTTAAGTTTCGGCGCTAAACTGTTTTGAACTAACATCTTAGTCCAGGCTTCAAGCTTCCGCGTGTAAAGGTTGATAGCTACTTGTACATAACAACTTTGAAGCTTCATAATCCCCTCAACATCTTAATTCCTCATAAAAAAATTCACGATACCTGTTGATTCAGCTCTACCGTCGATCACAATTGCGAGGTGCCCCATCCTTCAAATTTAGATACGCAGTCAACTTCTTCAAAATGTCGGGTAAGTTTGTTCTCGCGCGCCCGCTTCCTGACAAGCTTCTGGAGAAGCTCAAGCAGATTAAGCTAACAGTTCTAAATAGGTAGCGCAGGTTACGATAGACATATCACAATCTTTTCTGATCAAGGAAGATTATATCAAGTCGGTACGTAGACGAAGACGCAAATAGAACCGTTAGAGCCATGGGATTCGTAGGATCTTCAGCTTTATGGATCTATCGAGACCCCAATCCAACACAACATGCCATGATATTCTACTGACTGTTCCTATGAGGGTAGAATATGCTTTCAAAGCCATCACCGCTGCGGGCATTATGTCCGTAGGCATTCGAGGAAAAGATTGTGCCGTTGTTTTGTCTCAAAAGAAGGTTCCCGTACGACACACTGTTCCAGATTCCATTACAAATTCAATACTAATATATTGGTGGTCCATGTAGGATAAGCTCATCGATCCATCATCCGTCTCCCACATCTTTCAATTGTCACCATCCGTAGGATGCGTCATGACAGGTTCTATCGCAGATGCAAGAGCCTCCGTCCAGAGAGCTATTGGCGAGGCTGCAGAATTTAGATATAAGTTTGGATACGAGATGCCGTGTGATGCCCTGGCAAAGAGGATCGCCAATATCAGCCAAGTCTATACCCAAAGAGTAAGCTTACTTAATGGAACCTCCGTCGGGATCTTGGATGGGATTGTATCCCTCTTCATCTTGCTGACCTAATGATTTTTTTAGGCATATATGAGACCATATGGTGTTGCAACCACGCTGATATCGTTGGATTCTGAGTTTGGTCCTCAACTGTACAAATGTGACCCAGCTGGTTACTACACTGGTTACAAAGGAACGGCTTCGGGCCCGAAACAACAGGAGGCGTTCAATCATCTGGAGAAGAAGCTCAAGAACAAGGATTGTGCAGAAGGTAGCTGGGAAGATGTAGTGGAACTAGGCATCACAACTTTGAGCACAGTTCTCAGCGTCGATTTCAAGAAAGGAGAATTGGAGATTGGTATTGTTGGGGGCCCAAGAAAGGACGGAAAGGAGGGTACAGATCCGGGATTCAGGGCTTTAACAGAAGAGGAGATTGACGAGAGGTTACAGGCAATTGCAGAGAAGGACTAGTTGTCGATCATGAGTACAGAGATGAGGCAAGATATCCAGAAGAGGCAACCACGAACCACGCTCGGTGACACCAGCGAATGATTGGTCAAGAAATACTATTGCTATGAAATTCCATTTATGATAAAAATTGCATTCGATACCGAGAAAACATAGACGAGAAAGCCACATCTTTTGTGTCATCTCATCAAATAGGCACAACAATTTGTACTTTTACTCGGAGGAAAAAGGAAACGAAACGGAAACATAGCCTCATTGTGGCTTGACCATTGATGTACTGAAAACATAGACGACCCATAATCTACGACAAGTGTGTGCTGTGATGATCTTAGATGATCTGAGTAAATTCAAGACAAGATTTCTTTACTACAGCATCAATGATCTAGCATTAGGCAGCCCTACCAGGAGACAAAGTTTGGGTAATCAATATCATTTAATCGAATCATCAATCAATCATCTCACATCTCAAACAAAATATAGGACAGGGAATAGGCAATATTGAGTATTGAGGATCCAAGAAGAGTAATAACCTTGATAGGGTGGGGTCCTAAATGGGATTATTGCATTTACCCAAGTTACGGATATGGAAATATTTGACGTGCGGTGATGAGAATAATCCCCGAAGAAACCATATCTTGGTAGTGGGAAAAAGATGGTATGTCCATAAATGATCTACCGTAATCTGTATCAGGACTCACGAGCTTTCTCCATATACAGGATAGTTATAGGATAGTATAGTATAGTCCGGAGTATAGTATATAGTGTGGTATGTAATGATACATATGCGTTAATACGGTTGGTACCTGGCGCAGTCACCGCTTGTCCAATGTGAGTGAGATGATATCTACAACTTCAGCTATAGTGATGTTATAGTCTGGATCCGAGGTTTCCTATTGGTCCCAAGATCAGATGGCAATACACCTCTGAGCCTTCAACTTACATGGTTTTCACTCTGATGGCTTTTTTACGAGATTATTATTGGATTAGATGAACTGACTGGTCACCAGGGGTCACTAGGTTTTGAAGGCTGAATATCTTTATCCTTGTTCCCACGCGAGCGAGCAGGTACCGAGGTGAACATCATTACTTTTTAGCTCTTTTTTACTCTACCTCATTGACCAAGAAAACTAAAAAGGAACCCAAACTATTATCCACATTTCACGCTCCACGCATACGGAAGACACATACATAGATTTGATTGTACATCATGCAGGGGACCCATATCCATAACCCACAATCTATCTTTCATCTAATCCTCTCATCATCCTCTACCACTCCTTCCCACGTTTCAATGCCTACATTCCGTTACTCTGTACTTCTCACCTTCCTCTCCCCAAACCTATCTCGGGCCATCTAATCTGAACCCTTGAACATATAGCAAATCATTGCCGTCATACATGTCCTGGAAAATACTACAATTGCTTAGTACCCTTGCATCCTTACATCCTTACAGCTCGGTAGGGTTTATATTAGCTTTGAGCTCGTCACTCCCGTATCATTAGCATCGTACTTCATTGTGGGGCACAAATGGCTTTCTATACCATGAGAGTCACTCAATGGTATCTAATAATTCCAATGGAATCAAAGAATTGGCTTTGCATCAGGCTGAAGTATCCTCCCGTTAGCCAGCCACGTCGAGGCTCAAAGTGGATGATCAATGTCCAGAGTCGATGTTTGCTCTAGTTAACCATGATTTGAAAAGCTTCATAAACGGTCGGGATGGCTTCATCTCTCCAAGACATCAATGGCACAGTCTTTCATTCAGTTCCTCATTGTCACGTCCCCACTTTCTTCCAATTAGCAAGTCGTTCTAGTGTTCATTTTCCCGTTATTTGAAGTTACAGATTCTCAAAAACACCAAACTACATACACAATGGCCGATGGATGTAAGTTGATTGATGTTCCCACTACACAAGACTATTATTTGTTCTCGTCCCTACAGTGCATTCAGGACGGATGACACTCAATTGACTTTATAAACTAACACAATGCCTAGTAAACGACCAAAGAACTGCTCGGGTAGCAGATCTTCTCTCCGATTTCCGCACTCTTCAATACTACATCGCTGCTGCTCCTACCGACCCGTTAAACATGGATGACTACTACACTGAAGGATATGCCGCTCTTCGTCAATGCTCCGTAGATGGCCAGCATATCCTTAACTGTGCTGCCGAAACTCGAGTCCCACGAGTTCGAGGTGGTGCAGATGAGCAAGCTAAAGCGGAATTGCAACAGTATGTCTCCCTTACCCACAAATTTCGCCGATTCCACGAGACTTGCAATTGGATCCTTCATTATTTTCTGTGCTAATAGTAAGAAGGGTACACCTTGACGCTTTTTCCCGCCGTCACGAAGCCCAAAAGATCTACCTCCGCCAAGGTGCGGCACAGCGCTGGATCAGTTACAGAGATCAAGTATTGCAGGGCCAGAGACCTCATACCGGGCATACGGATCAATTGAACGCATGCGATGTGCAACTCCGAGCTGTAAGTCAAAGGTCTTTTATTCTCCACTCCGAGCCTCCGAGCCGCTCCCGACTTCCGGATCTTGTGCGAGCGAGCAAGGATCTTGCTGACTATTGATCTTTCAATATTATTGGTTTTAAGCGTACTGATTTGGGGAAATAGGAATTGGTATCGATCACGGATGAGGCCATATACTCGGATCTGAGATCTTCTGATTATGGGATGGGGCGCTGGACGCAAGAAGATCCGAGCTTGAGACAGGTGCAAAGATGGGTTCGGGCTAGACGTTGAGCTGTCAGTGTCAGTGTTCGGAATCGAAGCACGTGGGCGGAAAGGAGATTTGACTACCGAGGTTGAGTCGGGTATGTAAGAGGGAGGTCGACGGGGCGGATAAAATGAAAGGAGGATTGTAATACTATTGGGATTGCTTGGGACGATTGGACTTGGCATGGCATGGCATGGAATTTCCTTGCACATAAAATGGGCTGGCGGTTGGCATGGGGTGGCGCACAATTATTGGTTTTTTCCCGGCCCTGGTGGTTAGGGATTCTTTGGTTAGGTACTTTCTTCCTTACTCATTACACGGGGTTAGACGAGCGATAGTTCGGTTAGAGCATAGAGCTGCGCTAATATGTCTAATGTTAATCTTTAAATCAAACTATTGGGACGTGTTACCGAGCTTCTATGTGATATTAATGGCATTGACCTCTCCAACTTCAAATACCCAATATGATGGATCCTGTTATGCTCTTTACATCAATTTGCAAGCGGAAAATATATACTACAGCCTCGTACGGCGGCTAACCAAAAAACATGTATACAATCTACCTGGACCCCCCACATGATCAATTCCTTTCAACCAATCCTTCTATGGAATATTGAATCCCCCACTCCCGAAAACGTGATCCAAAATAACTCACGAAAGACTCAGCCTGTCTTACTATGGACACAGAGCGCGATACCACATAATGACAAGATCATACCAATCCAGGTATCTATCGATGTATCAGCTCTCGTACTCTTACCCGGGACCAAAGCATCTCCGAATATCTGATCAACAGTGTTGATGTAAAGTGGAGTGAGAGGGAAGGAGAGGTGAAGCGATGACAGAACTTACCGCGACTGATCACTTTTCTCTCTACCCACCATTCCCCTAGTACGGTGAAGAGAAAAGCGAGGGAGTTTGTAATGGGGACTGTTAATGAGAGTTCTATATATATACTTAGCATCATCTACGTCATCAATTCCACGACTCCATCTTTCTTCAAAACATAATACCAAAAAATCACACTCACCAGCTTGACCGATCAACAGAAAAAACCAAATACTCCCCGTCAAATTCACCACCAAGGGAATCGCATATCTAGGATTTCTCAAAAGATCCACAACTCCGAAAAACGCGCCGTACAGCTTCGATTTGAGGAAAGATTTCGTGACTGAAGGAGATGAGAGAATGGGGTGAGAGGGCGGTTGATGGGTTCGTGCGGCGGCTCGGATAAAGGGGGTTGTGAAGCCCCAGGCAATACCGATGAGGAGGAAACCGATAATATAGCGGAGGATTGAAGGAGCTGATGTGTCGGGCGGGGTGGAGGTCACTGGGTCTGATAGGAGGGTGGGGGTGGGGGAGGGCGCAATGGAATACATAGTGTGGTGGGTTAATGTATAGATGGATAGGTGGATGGAGAGCTTGGTTAGGAGATGTTAGGTTGCAGGTTGGAGGTTGGAGGAAGGGAGTTGTGCATTTCTTGATGATAAGGCGCGGATAAGATAAGGTAAGCTTAGTTTCAATACGCCGGCCGATATTCGGGAATATCTGAAGAACAAAGCAAAAGCAGCGCATATAACTTTCTTCACTCAATAACAAACAACCTTGATACGATGAAAACTCTCGATCCCGGTCGACTTCATTATTTTTTGGTAGTTGGTAGTTAAAACGAAACAGCCACTGATCTTCATAGATCTCTGATAATGAAGCTAGAATCTTGGAACGTACCTGCATCAAATAGACTCCACCAATGGATATCAATGATTTTCCGATCGATAACGTTAACTTCGCCCATTTTCAAGTTCGGATAATTTTTTGATTGGGGCCCCGGCTTATTCATCATGTCAGGGAAGAATGAAGAATAAGTTACTTCAGCCAACTCCAGCCACTTAAATGATGGTTTCTATTTTTATTGCTTTTCTTCCTGGATAAGCTGTGTAAACAAGGATTATTTTATACTGTGATTCGAGACAGGGATTAAATTATATACATACATTTATCCGGACCCAAGCCCCGATTTTCGTCATCAGTTGCAAATCTACGATATCTGAATTTTGATGGGAGAAGTGATGAGGGAAATGCTACGAAAAGTTAAATCAATCGATGTAAACAAAAACAATGGAAATTCCATTTCCCTATAAATGAAAAGTTTCAATACGTGTAATTCAATATAATATTTAAATCAATCCTAAATGAATTGAATCCATTTCTTTGTTTCTCATTAACAATCGAAAAAAGGTAAAATAACGACAAGGATAACACCAGCCTTCGCCATTCTTTCTCCACGATTTCAGCCACTCCCTTTACGACTTTCTCACTACTTGCATACAGATGAGAGGGAACACTTTGAACAACCTTTGAGTCAATCCACTGCAGACCCGCTTCATCCCAAGTAAAACGGGCACCATTTCTCTTTTCTCAAATCAATTCTTCGAAATTTCTGGACCATCAGCCTTTTTTTGATTTATCCTGCATAGAACGGTCTGAGATGCAAGGGTTCTAACGCGAAGAAGTACCTACTCGGCGTCGACTTGGGGAATATCAGTCGACGAATTTCCAGATACAATGCTCAGCTAGAGCTGGTGAGGGAAGAAAGGAGAGAGAAAGAACCTACTTACTACACAACACTCGAGACCGAGATCAACTTTATGACTTGGAATACGATCTCGACCACGACCTCGACCTTGAGAATTATTTTTCACGACCATTGGATTATACATATTAATCTTCCTTTCTCTTAACCTACATACATACACATACATACTACCTTCCTTCCTTCTTTCATCATGGCGACGAAACCTAAAATGGCCGGCATGCATACTGCTGGAATCTTTTCAGATATGACGGTTGATGGTCCAGAAATTGGTACTCTGGTTGTTATCGTTGATCGAGCGAAGAATTTACCAAATAGGAAGAAAATTGGAAAGCAGGATCCCTATTGTGCAGCACGATTGGGCAAAGAAGCAAAGAAAACAGAGACGGACAAGAGGGGTGGACAAACTCCTCGATGGTGAGTACTCAATTGGAAATAATTGTTAGGTTTGTTACTGACGAGGCTATATAGGGATCAAGAGCTACGATTTACGGTTCACGATTCGCCGGATTATTATCAATTGAAGGTCTCAGTATTTAATGACGACAAGAGAACGGATCTGATAGGAGAGACTTGGATTAACTTGCAAGATGTTATCGTTGCAGGAGGTGGACAAAGTGATGTGTGGCATAATTTAAATTTCAAGGGAAAATATGCGGGAGAGATCAGGGTCGAGATCACATATTACGATAAAAGACCTAAACCGGAAAAATCAGAGAAGCCAGAGAAGAAGGAACCGAGACAGAACCCATCGACGATTACTCCATCCACATCTGCGCAATCGATAACGGATTTCGGAAGTGTGAGTGGAAGTGGAAGTATGAGAGAAGGAGTTGGTGGACCAAGACAATTGGGGGTGAAATCTGTGGTTAAGAGACGACCTCTACCATCTGATCCGATTACTGGAGCCCCAGCGCAACCGCCTGCCGAGCTTATTCATACTCCTTCGCGAGGGTATCAAGCACCGTCTGTAGTTGATCATGTGCAAATGACCCCTACACGTGGATATAGAGACACCCCTTCTGCGATACCTGATCATGTTCAGACGCCACCTCGCGGATATCAAAACCCACCCACAGCAATGCCAGATCACATCCAGACACCGCCGCAAGGGTATCAGATGTCTCCGAATGGTATGCCAGATCATGTTCCTCGAGGATATGCAAATCCGCCTGTAATTCAGGATCAACCTTCGGCCCGCGGGTATCCAGGTCCTGCCAATATTTTTGAGCCAATGCAATCGCAGCGTGTATTTCATAGCCCTATGGTTGCTCAAGAGCACGCACAAACGCCACCGCGTGGATACCAGAATGGATTCGCTCCGGATCAGTCGCCTCTCCAAAGAGCAGAATTCAATGCACCTCAAGCCCGATATAATCAACCTCAAGGATATGATGTAAGTCCAGGATCAACCCCATATGGAGCACCTGAAGATATGATAGCCGCACCACCACCAAGTTCACAACCAATGCGAAATAATGATAGATATGAAACTTACGACCCAATGCCCCGGAATGATTACGAACACGGTCACGATATGAATCAATACCCGAGCCAGGAAGAGGGTCCTCGCGATAGATACAATGGACCTCGCATGCTCAATTATGAGGCCCAACAGCCAGGCCCATATGAGCTTCCGACGAGCCCTGGTCCTCCACCACCTCCTCCACCAGCTCATGCAAGCAAGAACGTGAGCCCGGCACCACCCCTTGTACAACCTAGGGCAGTTCATGGCCGTCCAGTCAGCAGGGGAGATTCGAATCCTTACAATACTTCACTAGATGATATGCACCGTCATTCAATCCCTGCACATACACAACCTACTCCAGCTTATCAAGCATACAGCCCGTCAAAGAATGATGATCAGTCTCGAAGGTCGGGAAATGGAAATCCTCATCATCCTCGACACAACTCTTATGATTCGCGAGATTTAAGGTACAGTCCTGGTCATGAGGACATGCAGCCAACCGTTGAGGATGCTCCACCCACTCCAGCACCAGGTCCAGGGCCAAACAGTTATCAGCCAATTATTCCACATAGAGGCAGCGCACCAAGTGCCATGCAACAGCAAAGTAATGAGATGTATGACCAAGTACCAGCACCGTTGAATTTAAGGCATCGACCTAGTGGAAATAGTATCGCAACAACTGCTCCTAGTCATCAACATTCGAATAGCTCGGGCGGTTATCCGGCCTCTAGTTCTATGTCTTCTGTCAGCCATGGCGCTTCTGTAACCTCGAGAAATTCTTATGGACAACTTCCTTCATCTCGTCAAGATAGGAGCCATTCTTTGGGTATGCAAAATACTAATGGGGATTATGGTTTACCGGAGATGCCACCAACTCTGGTGCCAGGAATGGATCCAATCATTGCTAAGGAAATATCGGATCGAATTTATCATGAGAAGCGAGCAAGTTATAGCCAGAATGCTACAAGTTCGCAACGAGGAAGATATCAAGAAAGTCCAAGGCATCAACCACAGCAGATTCAACAACCTATACCTCTTCCCTATCATGATAATTCTGCTGTTGTACCATACTCGCCACAAGCAGCGTACGATGATCGCCAGGGTCGATATACTTCTACTGCTATGGTGCCTGTAAAGCCTAGGGGTGCCTCTCCTAACCCTGCGATGGATAGACGAGGTGTATCACCTAATCCCATGGATAGACGAGGCGTATCTCCTAATCCCATGGATAGAAGAGGGACTTCGCCCAATCCTATGAGTAGAAGAGGTACTTCTCCTAACCCATCAGTCATGCGAAAACCGGTCAGTCCTGCTCCCGAGCCCAGAAGGTTATCCGGCATTGCATTTGGACCGGATTCGTATGATGTTTTCAATCCAAGTCTAGCGGGATCGAAATCTGCAACATCTTTAAGCGCTGCTTATGATTCCAAAGACGACCCGGATGCCAAAATCATTACTTATGATGGTAGAGAAATTGATCCAAGTGATCATATTCCCGAATCCAATTACGCACCACTTCTGGAACAAAAAGGACCAAAATACGCATCCCAAATGCCAGATCGCAATTATCGAGCTCCACCAGCAGCACAGCCAATGCCATCGACTGGTCGCAAGCAATTACGTCAAGCAGGGAGACCTCAATCAATGGTCGTTTCTTCCCCAATTTATTTCAGCGGTGGTACTCCTGATCACCCTCAAGCTACAGGTCATAGAAAACTTCAAAAGAAATCTAACCGCATGTCTGCACAACCTGCATACCATTCATCTCCAAATGTACCAATCTACAAAGATCAAAATTACGCATCTAGTAGAACATCAATGCAGAGACCTGCCACGGCAGAATATGCTAATGAAAATTATCCGCCGAACGGTTATCAATATGGAATCAATCCTGGTGGTGGAGGGTATGGGAATGGATATAGAGGCTCGGTTTTACCGGTTGTACCGGCGAAAATTCCAATGGCGTTACCGGCTCCAGTTAGTAGTGGTACAGGAAGAGGTGGAGGAGGAGATGCGTGGGCGCTGTTGGAGGAAATGAAAAATATTGATTTGGGAGCCCCAAGTTCGAGAAGGAGAAGGTATTGAGGTGGAACTTGGGAGTGAGGGTTCAGGTTGATCATGGATGAGGGCAATGAATGGGCGATGATGTGTTATATTTTTGTAAGATTTGAGATGGTTATTTTTGGTCGGTTGCTTGGTTTCGTTATACCTTTTTGCGGGACTTTTGCATCCTCTTACTTCCATGTACGTTAGGTTAGATTGGGGACGGGGATGAGGAGGGTCTCGTTTCGTAAATTTTTATGGGGGAATGGCATGCATGTATGGCGTTTTTTTCTTTTGGGGCGTGGTTAGTGGTCACTGGGTAGCGGGTAGCGGGAAGAGGACGGTGGACTGAGGATGGGAGGGATAGGGATGGTCAGGATGGATATTGGAACGCGGAGACGAATGAAGTCTGTTGGGATATGGTGGGTTGGATTGGGATAGAAGGGAAGGGAAGGGATGGAAAGGAAGGGAAAATGGGAGGGAAGATCAAAAATGGGTAGGAAGCGAGGATTAGGGAGGGCATGTATGGAGGGATGAAGGGAAGGCGGGAAGGCGAGAAAAGAATAAAAGAATAAAAGAATAAAAGAATAAAATAAAGACAAATGAACATAACATCAAATACATAAATACAATACCTATTTATGAATACCTATATACTTGTATATATAAATAAGCAAGTGGGTGAGTGGGTAAATGAGTGAAATTACAGAATTAAATCAGATCGCTTCAACTCGTTCAATAGGGGGCTTTAATTGGATTTGATTTGATAGACTCACAGCGATTAATATAAAAACTCAAAAGTAATAATATTATAATAGATAGTTCTGTAAATATTATATGTGATTTTAATTGTTTGAAAGAATATATATGGATATAGATATGTGGGTATTGAGTAGATAGTGTGACGAACCCAACGAGCGTTTAGAGATCAACCTTAGAATTAAAAGTTATAGAGCTAAAGAGAGTGTATTACAAAGCTATATATATGATCAATTTGAAACTTAGTATTGTATTAGCCCGATCGGATGTGATTATATATATCTCGTAATATTACCCTTCTTTTCTGAAGAGTTCATCCCGAACTCGCTTTAAATAAATGATTTAAGTATAAAAATGATTATTAATTTTCTTTTGATAAAAATGCCTGATATATGGATTGTATTATAATCAACGAATATGTATTCATTATATTATATACCTTTTTCAAGTGATCTTCAAAATATCGGTTATTGATCATCTCTTCTAGATCCTCATCATCATTGATTTCGGGTTTAGTAGTCAATATAATAACCGGAATAGATTCTTATTGATCTCGGGCTTTTTGATATAGATCTAATGGATAGGTTTGTATTCAATAGGAAATACTTTTATATTATATATATTTATTTTATTTATACAAAAGAGTTCTTTCAAAAGAGAAAAACTCGGGTGTTTGTATACAGGGTAGAATCAAAATATGATTAGATTTGTTCGATTAAATATTAAAAGGGTTAAAAGTACTAATGATATTAAAATTATTAATGTTTATTAGATTGTAATTCCAAGAATAGGATGGATTCTGTAATATATATAGGGCTTTAGGTTTATTAGAATAGAATGATATAAGGAATCCATTCGTTGTGCGAGCAATTAGTTGTTGTATAACCTAAACAAAATCGAAATAGGAACAGGGAAGAGAAAGCTATTGAAAAAGATGATTTCTAAGAATAATATTGAATCCATTACAAAAGATTGAGATCTTATTTGAATCAAACTAATTCTGATCTTTGGCTTTATAAAAAGTCCTTTTGAATTTTGCAATATAGATATATAAAAAATCGATTCCTTGTTTAAAAATAAATAACTTATCTTCGATTTCTTGAACTTTATTTGGATTGTTGTAAATGTATATAAGTTGATTTAGAATCATTATATAATCTAAAGGAATGTTTTGATTAAAAGAAGAAAGTTGAAGTAGTATTATAATTTATATATAAGATTCGAGATTGAGATAAATATAGTAAAATTGAATTATAGAGTTGTTGATTGCAATATTATTTATTTGTAATTTCGTTTGAATCAAGGGAAGCTAGGTATCGAACTTTTGAAAGCTATTACTGAATTTTTCAGGATCAGGGAGAGAGGGTTTCGGATGAGAAGGAGTATAAACAATAGGAATGCATTCGAGAATCAGAAAGTATAGGAATGAGATTTCATTTTGCTAATAAATTATTTCGTTATAAAGTTCTGTAATTGTAAGATTTATCAAATTGTAATCTATAATTTAGAAATTAAGGATAAGAAAAAAGATAACATTTTTGAATAATATCAAAAAGATTTATATACAAACAAAAAAGCAAAAATGATATACTTAAACAAAAATAAATAAAATATACATATAAATTTTATTTGTAAATATATATAAATATTATTTTATTTCTTATTTGGAAAAGTTTTTAATAATATAATGAACTTAATGAGTATTTAGAGATCAATCTTAGAATTAAAAGTTATAGAGTTAAAGAGAGTGTATTACAAAGCTATATATATGATCGGCTCGAAGCTTAGTACTGTACTAGCCTGATCGGACGCGATCACGTGTATCTCGTAACAGATAGGATGGGATAAATGGGATAAATGAGATGGGATGAATATTTGGATATTGGATATTGGATATTGGATATTGGATATTGGATATTGGATATTGGATATTGGATATTGGATATTGGATATTGGATATTGGATATTGGATATTGGATATTGGATATTGGATATTGGATATTGGATATTGGATATTGGATATTGGATATTGGATATTGGATATTGGATATTGGATATTGGATATTGGATATTGGATATTGGATGAATAAGGAATAAGGAATAGGGAAATTGTATTATTACATTAATAAAGGGAGAGAAGGAGGAAGAGAGAGGGGATGGATGGGGGGGGGGGCGGGGGGTAATATAAGTACTTTTGTAGTAGTAACCGATTTCCCTACATCGTGCACGACCCCACATCTTACACGCCCCTTATATTCCTACTATGATCACTTCAAAATTCGATATTAATTATAAATTATAAGATATAAAACTACAATTCTTTTTGAGTAATAAAGAGATATAGTATTATCCTATAGAATTAAAAAACCTTTACATTTTCAATTTCGACGAAATCTTGATACATCATTCGATCTTTGAATATAATACCCTTCCTCTTTCTTTCATTATTGATTTATCAATCTTTACAATGTTGTAATCCTTTATAATTTCTTGGGATACTAAATTTATAATAGGAAAACGTTTTTGAATTATTTGTACTTTTTTAATAGAAAATATTAATGATTTCTAAGCTCTTTTGTCCGGCTCTGGTATCTCATTAATCTTTCGACAGCATTAGTGACGCTAGAGTCTATCACGCTGTAGTGGCTAATTATTTGCGTTAAGAACGTGTAGAACATAGACTTTAAATTGTTATACCGAGAGTCATGCTTCTTGAACTCGAAATAAAGTACAGAGGTTTCAGTTGGCATTTCTTTCCGAGAATCAATATACTGGAAGAGGAACTTCGTCGACCTAGAAACATTGGAAGTGCCATGAATATGGAGAATGTTCGTATTTCTGGCGGTCAGCCATTTTTGAAAACTCGCATCTTCACCAATCCAGGCTAAATCGGCCTCTGAGCTAAGAATGCCATCAGTTACTTCAAGGGGGTATATAGGGGACGCTTGTTATAGCATAATTTTCTGTTAACGAGAAAGAGGAGAGGTAATGTCCGAAGAATAGGAGATGAAATCAAGAACGCTCCCATTAATTGAGTTGTAGTCTTCCAAGCTACAAGGAAGCTCTTTTTGTTGGCGGTTAATTCCTATGCGTCTTTCGAAAGGAACGTTCATTGTTGACTTGAACTCATCAAATACCTTCCCAGTCAGCCAGCCGATCAACCTTTGTTCATTGAGTGAAGTCCTTCAAGAACAAAGATGTTATAAATCTCAACTTACTTGCAGTACATGGTCCTCCCATGTCGAAAAAATGTTTATCATTCGTACTTGAACAAGTATTTTTAGAATAAATAAACAAGCTGTTGATACCGACAATTGCCTGAGAGAGCCTATTCACAGCGGTCATGAAATTCAGGAGATCCGATCTGCCATTTGTAAAAAGCAGCTTAGCAACAGATTTTTCCATATCCTCAAATGTTCGATGTCGATGCGGTGAACTAAAAGAGACCTAACATCGATCAGCATTTCTACAACTGGTGGAAAGCTATAGCCTAATTCACATACCATGGCCACAGTCGATGTTCTAATACTTTCATCATTCGAGAGATCGCAGCCGGCAAGAAGTAGTGCCTGATAGTAATGTCAGAGCGGAATCAGAGAAGAACTCGTGTGCAATTAGTTTAACCGTAACACCCATTAGAAATCAAGCGGAGAAGAAAAACAATGAGCCTCACCTGTTTAATGATTATGAATCCTAAATCATGCCCGAGGAAAACAAGAGGACGTCTCTTGTCCCGTGATTCGAGGCCGTTGTCCGGTTCGGCTTCGGAAGCGGCCTAGATGTGTAAGCAACGGCTTTTGTGCACATCAACTTTGTAGACACAAACATTTTCCGATGAAAGTGGTTCTCTCAATTTCAAAAGATCCTTCAAAAGCTTTGATGCCTCATCACGAATTCCTTTTCTGGTGTAAATAGTTGCTGAAGTAGCTTCCAGGTCATAGTTATAGGTCATGATCCGCACGTTTGTGTTTGGAAACAATGCCTCTTTGAACCATGTGCCCTCCCCAAGGGGCTTTCCCCATGTATGTTTAGAATCGCCACCAAGGCCATGCACAGCGACAATACTTATGTGAGATATGCTTAGCAAATGGCGATGACCATTAGATATTTAAGAGAACGTACTCATATTCCGCAGGTGTACTAGAAGAGGCTTCATTGACCATCAAGCTAAACTTCTTTTGTAACGCGGCTACACCTATCTCAGCTCCATTTTCGCCTGAACCGTGGACCGAAAAATCTGGCTCTGACATGGCTAAAATTCGTAGTGACCTCTTCAACTATTCAATGTAAATTCGATGAAATCATATATAAATCGCAAGAGTTGTGGTCTCCTGCGAGAAAGTTTCTTCGCGAATGAGAGGTGCGGCTAGAGCTATTATCAGAGACTTGCCTATCTGGAAGACGTTTGAGGCATTAAAGGCTCGAGCAACTTAATGACATGGATCTGTAACAAAATTGAGGGGCATTGAAGGCCACTCGTGCAGCACAATTCACAAGAAGGAGTGAGGGCTAATTCGTTTCCTCTCGGCTTCGAGGAGTTCCAGCTTTTATCTTAAACAATTCAACACAACTGTCTCAAAGTGGCTATTTCTAATAAAAAATCTCGATCTCACAGAATGGCATCAGAAATTGAAAGTTCCAGTCTCGAAGAGCCCGAGCTGCCATTTTTTGACATTGAAATGTTTCCGATTGGCGACTAGGAAAGCGGATTTCACACCAGGAATGATCCTTCAGATCCATTGCAAAGACAGAACATCGTCAACCGGAAGGGGGCTATTGATGTCAAATGCACATTGGTTGACGTAGTACACGGGAAATTCGAGCAGAATAACAATACATATGGTACACTTCTCATTCCCCTCGTACGAATCGATCCTTGAAAACGTTCACGTCGCGTAGCTAGCGCCGATATATCATTTAAGTTCGCAAGTATGAAGTCAGATGGAGTTCGGCCAGAGGTGGTGCGAATATCTCTTGATGGACGATTCGGAATGGTGGAAACGACCCAAAATGAGGAAACCAGTGGAGGAGGTAATACGAGTGTGGGAGGGAGCGCGATAGGCTTGGAAGTAAATGCGGGGCTTATGTGGGAGAAGAAGACGATTGCTGATGTAATTGATTTTACAACTGTCGTCGGCTCTATTGATCTGATGGGCTTCGGTTATGGGCCCGATAATTGCGCTTCTTGGAGCTTGATAGAGAACAGCACCCGAAAAACATGTGTACCTTCGGCAATACGGGTAGGAATCCTACTGAAGCGGAAGAACAATGATCGTTTCAAATGTATTGTGGAAGTTAAGGCCAAGGCGGACTTTTGGGGTGGCTTAGAAACAGTCTTTGGCACAAAGGCAAAGGACGATCCTGTTTTATTCGACCCTAAATTGGGGCCCACGAATAAATTGATGAATTATGAGACTGCAGCAAAGAATCTTTGCGATTTTGACCTGGACTTGGTCACCGACATCACCTTTGTTACTAAAATGGGAAGTGTGGTCAAAGAGAAATGAATGAATGTCGGGTCGAATTGTAAGCATCCTGCAATGAAGATTCAAATTTGCAAAGACAAGTTAGTTATGGTCATGAAGTGTGGATTGTGTGCAGTGTCGAAGAGAACGGGTTCTCCATTCCTTCAATTTCAAAATAATTATTTCGTTGTGTTAAACATACTCTAATTAAACATCAAATATCAAACCTTTCCGCCAAGTCCATATATATTATATCACTATACGAGAATCACGCTTTTTTCTTCTTTATTTTTCTAACCTTCATTGCTCTATTCAAAGAAATCGAGAGTCATGCTATTTTCGACCTGTTTCTTCGCTGATGGGGAGACACATTTGTAAAGATACCTTCTTCAAGTAGCATGAAGTATCTTACTCCGTACATTTACCCGATCTCTTGATTCCATTTTTTTTTAATAACGGGCGTCAAGATTCGCATGACCAACAACCACCTTCATCCTCGATGGACATTATAATTATTCGGCACGTCCCCGCTCTTGATATCTTGCCTGCTTACAGTTTTATCATCCGGTGGTGCTTATGCTATGCTATGCCATGGTTGAGTGGCTCTTGATATGGTAAAAAAGAAGATTAACCCAGTAATTTTCTTCAGCTTTTATCTAGGATTTTCGCATTTTCGTCGAAAGATTGCATGAAGATTGTCGCTCGTGCTTACTTTTTAGCTCGGTATTGGATGACTCGGCATTTCTCATGCGGCCCAGAATGACCCTTGTATGGGAGCGGCGACAGATTGGGGGCGGCAGATCTGGGAGCGGAAACATGAGACTGCGTGATTTCAGTCTTACTGCACCTTCTCGAATTCTGAAAAATCTATCTGGAAATCAACAATATTTTGAACTCCACATGAACTCCACAGAATTTTCATCCCACCTTATGACTGCAGAACTATTTGAGCCGGCGGGAACAAATCGCCCATTGACGCGGACGTCGACCGGCGGTATTGGAATTAATGTAAATGCCAACCATTCAGACGACTCCGAGGATGAGGAGGAGGAGGAGGAGGAGGAGGGACGACGAAATTTCTGATGCGCGAGCTCCAAGTCCTGCTGAGACTGCCTTCAATGAGATATTAGAGCCTATCAAGAAAAAAGACCTCAAATTAGGCACGAATGCAGAGCGCACGAAGTTTTTTGATAAATACTCCAAGCACTTGGGGCAACGAGTTAACGGAGAGAAGAATCTCCTACATGTTTTAGCATATTGCAATGAACCTTCTAATTATTACATGAAATCGCTCATCTCGAAGCTGATGAAAAAATACCCTGAACAGTACTCAAAGCTTCTAGTAGATATGGATGAAACAGAGAACACAAGCAATCCATTGCACGCAGCAATCTCGAAAGGGAAAGCTAAACTCGTGTCATATTTGTGCGAAAACAAATACAACTCGAGCAAGTCGAGGATGCTCTTGTAACAGCCCTGGGTATGAAATGCAGCGATCGCTCAGAAAACTGTTTGCATGCGGCCATTCGACGCAATCTACCAGTGAAGATTATCTTGAACTTGATCGAGCGAGCCAGGGAAGGTTCCCTAGAAGCACAGGACTCCAAGGGATTTACACCCCTGCATTATGCGGTTGAGTATAAGCAATGCACACGATCCCGGTTCGAGGTCGTCACTAAGCTGATCGAATGCGGCGATTCTGCTTTAGATAAGTTGGGAAACAAGCCCGACTATTTCTCGGTTTTTGGGTATCATGAGAGTACCCGGAGAAATAACATCTCTTCCAAAAAGAGCGAGAATAGTAGTGGCAAGTGACAGGCGGAAAGAGCCCTACTAGTCAAAGAGATGGCCCTGCCGAAGATAACAAAGGCACATAGAGGCCCAAAACAGATGAGTGACCCAAAACAAATGGCCCAGATGCTAAAGGAGATGCAAACGAGAGAGAATATCGCTCCAAAATGGCGTAGCATGCATATACATGCCGATCCAGGTGGGCAATCACTTCTTATGCAGAATAAACTCTTGCAATCGGGTAGAATTCTAGCGCCCGATGCGCCCGAGTTTCTCATCATAATAGGAGGAGTTGAGGCGTTGAAGCCCCTTTCATTCGGTGTTGTGCTTGATAATTGATGGTAGAGGTGAGGTCGAGATGGGAATGGCGAGGAGATTTGGTACTGGTGGCATAAAAGGGGGTCGCAGAAATTCCATAAGCATTTTTTCAATCATTATTAGAATCATTAATAACCATCAACTTTATAACTTTTGAAATAATTTCGCAAAATATAAATTGAAAGTGGTATCGAAGGGGTAGAATGCTATATATCAATTATGGGATATTGCGAGGAAGGGTATTCAAGCTAAAAGAGTTCACTACTTGAAAGTATTAGACCTATTGCCTCAGGGATCCCGGCCCTCTGACACGAGAAATCTTGGAGAAAATAAGTATGTCAACATAGATGCATCTCCCAGTCCTCCCGAAAGGTACTGCTGAACGAGCGATGCTTGAGGTTGATATTCAGAAAACTCTCAATGGCAAATCTTAAAGTGTAACATAAGTCGTTAGCACTGTCGATCAAATTTCCATCATAAATCTGACGCATACCAGAGGCCTTCCAACAGAATGAATATTTGAACAATTGGAAATCATGTAACTTAATAAAATCCTATTAAGTGATAGGTTCGCCCATAGATTATCTTCTGGTTAAATACAAACATGAGATGCCAACTTTGGCTTAATTGTCGCTGATAGACAAGGAGATACACTCACTAGAACATTATAAGGCACGAATTATACTTATAGAGAACAACTGAGAGTAATCCTGGATGGAGAAAAGAAGTGAAGAGGATCACATGCATATACAGGTTAGGCATCATGTAGTAACTAATTTTCGTTCCCATTAAATTGATTTGCCTATTTTTAATATACAAGTACGTAAAGTTCATGTCGGAATACTAGTCCCACCTCAATTTTTTCAATGCTAATGGTTTTGCAAGTGAAATGATTACGGGAATCTGAAAACTCCATGGATCGTTTTGCATTTAACACCGCAGCTCCAATTGATAAATGAAAGGCCAAGATAGAAAGGTAAATGAGAGAGCAGTCGCCGAAAGTAGTACGATGGCTATGCGAGTGTGTGATTCTGAAAATATAGAAAGGATGTGACTGCATCGACGGATCCCAGCTCATCTGTGAAGATGACTTGAGTATAGGTTGGACACTCTTTCCCTGGAAACACCGCGGTCCAGCCACATTCAAAAGAACAAGTAAAAAAAACCATCGTTTATCCCCTAGCATAAGGATGGAAACCTCTGCTACCACCCCTTCCACCTCCCCTATAGTTCGCACCAGGCTTCCCGGCATTCTTTGGACCCGTTGGCGCACCAGCAGGCGCATTCGGTGCAACGGCTGGCGGAGCAGAACCTCTGTCACTTCCTCCACGCCCTCCTCTCCCACCACCAAATCCACCACGTCCGCCACCGCCGCCACCACTGCTAGTACCTGGCTGAGGAACATCATCGTACATACCCTCCCAAGAAGTCGGCCCACCTCCACCTCCGCCCATTCCATATCCGCCACCGCCAGCGCCGTATTGCGATTGCTCGCGCTGAGCTCGTCTCATCTGTTGTTGTTCATACTTTTGTTGCTCGAAAAGCCCTTGTTCATATGCATTGTAACCGGGTGTACCCATTCGACCACCAGGGTTACTACCACCACCAGCCGCGTAGTTACCTGCTTGTCCACCCATTGCTTGCTGCATTTGCATTTGTTGCATTTGCTGCATCTGTTGCATCATAGCTGGATTCATTCCGGCCATTGCTGCCATTCCAGCCGATGGACTTTGAGGGCTTTGACTGCGTGCACCGGCTCCCCCTCCACCTTGCATTTGCTGCTGCATTTGTTGCATTTGCTGCATCTGAGCCATTTGGGCCATCATAGCAGGATTCATACCACCGGGCATTCCGCCTGGCATTTGTCCTCGGCCTCCACCCATGGCCATTTGTTGTTGCATTAGTGCGAAATACTGTTGCATGCGCTGCCAGTATTGGGCCATTAATTGGGGAGTCATACCGCCTGGAGCATTCATTTGACCACCTTGTTGCTGTTGATTAGAATTTTGAAAGTCGTCACCGGCGTTTCCCCCTTTCTTAAATCGACTGCCTCGTGGACCTCTGACTTCTTCCTCCTCCCGTATGTTGCCTCGAGGTTGGGCTTTCTTGACTTCGATAGGCTTCCCATGAATTTCGAGCGGGCCCTCCAGGCATGCTTCAACAGCGGCTTCACTATCGAATGTGACGAATCCAAATCCTCGTGGCCTACCAGTATCTTTATCCATCATTAGAGTGGCGTCGACAACTCGTCCGAATTGCATGAAGTATTCTTTGAAATCTTGCTCGGAAGCATCTTGACTGACACCACCAACGAAAATCTTGCTTGTACGTTCTTGCTCGTCTCTTGGAATAGCGCGTTTGGGATCGATCTTGAAAGTTGAATGTGAGCTTGTGTTTATTGAGGCTAAAAAGTGAAATTTTGAAGGATAAGAGCGTAAAGAATTATTGAAAGTTTTGAGGTCGGGTCTTACTATTTTGCCGTCAAGGTAATGTTCCTTAACCATGACAATATTGACAGTCCGGGCATCTTTGAATGTCAAGAATCCAAATCCTCGAGATCGACCAGATGCACCATCTCTCATAACAGTGCATTCAAGTACTTCACCGAATTGTGAGAAATACTCTTTCAATGATTCTAAATTTTAAGAGTTAGTGGCCATACGGGGGTTAAGCCTAGCATTGGTTTTCGGCCATCTTACGATCTGTAGTCTCCCAATTCAATCCACCAATGAACATTTTACTGTGTAAAAAGAGTTAGCATGTTGCCCATTTTTATCAATTACTATCGTGACAAGAGAACAGGCAATGAAGTCGTCCCGTGCTGGAAATTCTCAAAGATTGCATCAATGCTTTTTCCCAGGGTCCGTTTTATGTCTTGAGTAGTGAGATGATATCCATTCCTCCATTTTGTTGAAGAACTTATCTAACTGGGCTGCGAGCGAAAGAGCAAAAGTGGGTTGGGATTCTAATGGGCCACATTTGGCATTTGATGGAGCTTTCGACACATCCAACGATATGTCAATGCCAGGCACACGCCCAAGCAAATTACCATCGAAGCAATTGCCTGCGAATCATGCAATAACGATAGAACAGATGGCACCATAAGATATCCAAAAACAATCGTGTCTTTTGCTATCGTGATGCTAGGTACTGGCGTCGAAGCTATGGGCTATGGCCTATCTGTGTCTGTGGCTCTATGAAGATTATCTCGACAATAGGCTATGTAGTAGTAGTAGCAGCAGGTTTGACTATTGCTGTTGTGGGTGGCGAATGCATGAGGTGTATACCCAATTATCTCAAATCAAATGACTCTGAGCATGTTCCATCGCCATTTCCTATCCATGTTCCCGTTGTCGGGAACCAAGTCCAAAGTAAATGCCCAATTCCAAAGCAGGACATAACATTGGATCGTGCGCTCAATACCCCATAACATAGCCATTTTAATCCCCCAAAAGCTCCCATTTTTAATCCGCCCATCTCAGCTCATTTGATCCCATTCCTGAACCCAACTCCAGAATTGTTGCCTTTACCTCCTGCCTCCATCCACAAAGGCCCAGCTTTATCATATCCATGGTCTCCATATCTTATGCCTTGATCTGAATTGAGCCCAAAGCTCAAGAGTAACTACAGTCATGTTGCAGGTTTGAAATACAGTAATGGTCCAGTGCTAAAGAAAAATTCTGCAATCTTACCCATCTTCCTTGATACCCGGTCCCTGTGCTTCATCTCTAGTTGAAGGAGCATCATAGCCAGTGCCATTCCCATTATCATTCCCGCTTCCCAGATTGAAATCTATTTCATCATCCATATCTTGTTCACCGTTATACATTTGTTGATCTCCATCTCCATCCCCATTTTGTGGATTTTGCTCAATATCTTGTTCGGCTTTCACCTCAGCTTTTACCTCTGTAGCAGGGGCTGAATGTTGGGCAGTAGGTTCGGGTGCTGCCTCTACTGGATTTGCGGCGTTATCGTCTTCGGTATACCTTAAAGCAATGTATCAGCTGGAGGTTTTGCGACGTGTTGATAAATGTGCGACCACCAAGTAATAATGGGAAGTAACGCAACTGTAAGATGGATGGTACATACAAATCTGCGAAGAGATCTTCCTCGAAGTTTTCGGCTTCAGCCATGATGTATCGATCTATGTTTTGTGAGATATCTTGATTAGATTCAGCCCAACGTCAATCTGTAGACGGATGAGCAGCTTCGTTCACTTCTCGTTAAAAGAAGCTTCGTGAAAAGGTTGCAGTTGTCTTTGATCGCAAGCACTGGAAGTATTCAGAAGAATTAAGACAAGTTGATGGAGTTTTTGTCTTGAGATTGAAATGGTAGTAGAAGTAGATTCAGAAAGAAATTGGTATAGGAAATCCAAGTGAGAGTGAATAGATTCAAGGTCTTTTGAAGAGCAAGTTCCTTTTCCCCAATGGCGCGTCCTGGTCCGTTCCGCCTTAGCATATTTTAGCGTACCGAATTCCAAGGCTAGCGGGGAGTTCCCCGCCTGAAGCCCGCGCAACACAACAACCCAACATTGTACAGTAATGCATTTTGGATGGCAGAAGAGAACTGCAATGCTGTAAGGAATGAAAACGAAATATTACAATCTAAATTATTCTATGAGGGGCTGTGAAGATGTTCTCTTCTTCGAATGGTAACAAAAAACCAGTTCAACAGGTATGCAATAACATTGTTCAAGTTCCCTTATTTATCTAGCTGACTCGAGCCACTATTGTAGGAGATGGTTCAGGTTGGTCAGTTTGACCCCCCCACACTTTTCTATTTCGAAACATGTGCAGAGTTCTGCATGTTCAATTATGCGTATTCTAGTTTTCTAACTTGGCTGATATCTATCTAACCCTGCATTATAGAGCGTGCTGAGTACGTTCCCAATCGAGATCTCTTTGCGCCCCGCCTAGCAGAAGCTTCGATCCGTGGTGTCGGATTATAGATACCAAGGACTGACATGAACAGATCATCATCCCCTTTCTGGCGTGCCCGAACAGCAAGTGGACGCGCTGATGCATCCCCAAAGAAACAAAGTAGCGAGTCGGGATCTGGACTTGTTGTGGGCGCTGGATACTCTCATGCCGACATACTGAAGTTTGATAACTTGCACGTCTCACAATGCCTTCGTCTTGGGAAACGCCAGCTAACATATGTTTAGATCATTATCCAACACTTCACGCCCCAGAACACCTCCATCCAATCCCTCGCACAAAAATCGAAGCAATACTCCTCCGCAACGAGGCCCGGCAACGTTGTCACCCCCACCTCGTAGATCCTATACAGATTTCATATCGCATACAAATAACGATTGGGCCGCAGATGACGAAGAAGAAGAAGAGGATGAATATGGCTACGAGGATGATGATGGAGACGATTTTGGCCTTCCAAGTATATCTAGCAAGAAGCGCAAAAACCAGAGCCGACTGAAAAGTGCGTCGGCTGGCACCACGCTTGATCAAGGCAATATTTCTCCGTGGCGCTCTAGCTTTGGCGCAAATGCAATGGGGTTAGGATCGCGAAGAATGTCAAACAGTGCAGATATCGCGATCGAAAGGCCTGCGCCAAGTTACCCAGTTGCGAAAAAAAAGGAAGGAAAGATACTCCGGCCTCAATACAAAGAAATACTTCGAGATCCCGCCAATTCTCTACACCTGATAGATCACCCTCCGGTACCACCCAATGCTACTTCAAAAGAAGTCGAAGCACACGGGGCTCGGATAACAAGAATAAATAAATTTAAGAAGATATTACAAGCTACCTCTATTCCTTTAACCGAACTTCGAGATGCCTCTTGGAATGGAATACCAGAAGAAGTTCGCGCAATGTCATGGCAATTGCTACTTGGGTATCTCCCCACTAGCAGTGAAAGACGTGTGGGCACATTAGAACGGAAACGAAAAGAATACCTCGATGGGGTACGACAAGCTTTCGAAAAAGGTGGCACTAGTTCTGCCTCGACTGGTAAAGCCAGGGGACTTGACGAAGCAATTTGGCACCAGATCAGTATTGATGTGCCAAGAACTAATCCACATTTAGAGCTGTACAGTTATGAAGCTACGCAACGATCCTTAGAACGAATACTATACGTATGGGCAATACGCCATCCTGCAAGTGGTTATGTGCAAGGCATCAATGATCTTGTGACTCCATTCTGGCAAGTTTTCCTAGCTACCTATATCGCAGATTCGGACGTAGAAAGTGGTATGGACCCAGGGCAACTTCCCAAACCAGTATTAGACGCAGTTGAAGCAGATTCGTTTTGGTGTTTGACAAAACTTTTGGATGGCATTCAGGATAATTATATTTTTGCGCAGCCAGGGATTCAACGTCAGGTGGCGTCACTCCGGGATTTAACCGCAAGGATCGATGAACCCTTAGCAAAGCATCTTCAAGCAGAAGGCGTTGAGTTTATACAATTTAGCTTTCGGTGGATGAATTGTCTTTTGATGCGAGAGATTAGTGTTCAGAATACTATTAGGATGTGGGACACTTATCTGGTTAGTAGCAAACACTCTCTTTCTCTCCACTACTAACGCGAATTTTTAGGCCGAAGAGCAAGGCTTTTCAGAGTTTCATTTATATGTGTGCCTCGCATTTCTCGTGAAATGGTCCTCTAAATTATTGAAAATGGACTTCCAAGAAATAATGATGTTTCTTCAGGCACTACCGACTCGCAACTGGACGGAAACTGATATAAACATGCTTCTGGGAGAAGCATTCGTATGGCAATCACTTTTCAAAGGCTCTTCATCACATTTACGTGGTAGCAGTAGTACTACACCATCGAGTGCTGCTTTTTGAAGAACCTTTATTACGAATATCTATACTATTCGATACCATGAACGGATGATTGGGATTCGGGCTATAGGATATGGCGTCATTGGCGAATGGGAAATTAAAGACTTAACAGTCGAGCGTATATAACGACAGGGACACACAGCTGTGTGGATTAGCGGAGGGATGAACATGCCTTTGATATTCGGGGGATCTAAGGCTGAGCTTAGTCAGTCATGCGGCCATCGTAGAACCTCGGGATCGCAAGTATGTGTCGCCTAGGCTACTTGTTATTATCTGTACGAAACTATTGAATTCGAAAGACAGAGGCTGGAAAATGAAAATATATGCATTCATGTGCATATCTCATATATATATCTTCCATTATGTGAATCAGATGACAATGCTAGGGAGGATAGTATGTAATTGTTGGCTATATCTGGCCGGTACAATATAGGGATGCACAATTACAATTTGAAAAGATTCAAAATAGTGATATCCTACGGAGAGCTGTATGCCGTACTAACATCTTTTTATATAACTATGATATTTGGTCATATAAATCTATCTTGAATGTTACACATGAGTCTAAAATGGTACTTACCGATCCCATTCTTTGCGCCTCTAACTCCTAACCCCAACTTCTGACGACGTAGGGATCGTCTATCTCACCCCTTAGTTCGCAAGACCCAAAGGCTTTTATGTAAGGTACTCCAAACTCAAGTCCCATTTGAGACCGAACCATTTATTTCCACAAAAAAAAACCTAAAACCCCACCTCTCTAACTTTTCCCATCCGTCCCCAAACATCATACTCCACCCACTTCGCCATGCCCCTCCTCCCCCTCGTCACCACACTCCCAGGATTCATAACATGACATGCTTCATACGTCAAGCAAAAGGCTGGACTATCTACATCACATAGGATAATGGCTGTAGGTAATGGATAGATACTCAACGCATTTGAGAAATCCCAATGTTGGGGTGCGATGTTGAGGGGAAAGGGCGAGAGATGTCCTTGATCGAGGAGGGTTTTGGTGAGACGACGCGCAGCATGGATATCGGGGTCCATTTCTGGAGGAGAGGTGGAGGGGGGAGAGGAGGAAGGGGGTGGTGACATGTCTATGTCTTCGTCTTCGTCTTCGTCGTTTTCGGTAGTGGGCTTTTTGGATGAATTGAGGGTGACGGCCGTGCGTCGGAGACGTCCGCTAATGTCGTCTCGGAATACTACTAATTCACAACTCATACCAAATAGACTGACTCTTGCTGGGTTACTCGTCCAGATGGCTTCTCCATCTCCTCTTCTCCCTTTTTCCTTCTCCATTTCGGTATTGGCGTTCGCGAACGCGCGTTTTATGCGGGAAGTGAACATTTCTGGCACGGGTTTTCTGGGTAGAGGGACGGAGGAGCCGGATGAGAAGGCCGAAACCCATGCGTCATTGGGGCCAGGTATGAATATGAATGTTGCGGTGCTAAGGAGGGTAGGATATTCGGAGAGAACGGCGGCAAGGGAGTCGAAATATTCTTTATATTCTATAGAACCTCCCGATCCGCCGCGCGAGAGTACGGCATGGGAGACAAAGGAGCCGAGTAGGATAAAAGTCATAGGTGTGCACCCTTCTGGTTCAGATGAGTAAAGGGAGAGGATTTTCTTTAGGGCTTGAAGAGTTTGGGGGATATCAAGGTGGACTTCGCTAAGAATGACTACACGGCCTCTGGATGGAAGCGGGGGGTCGTCTGTATCTGAAGAAGAGGGAGGAGGTCGAAGAAGCTTTTGTTCGAGTCGTTGCATTTTGGTGCCTAGGGCTCGAGAACTTCCTACACCGAGAAAATCTACCCAACCGAAACCGCCACCGGCAGTAGTATCTCCTTCACCGGCTGTGCCTAAAGTGACATGACGACGTTCGGGAGGAGGATGACCTATGGTGAAGCCGATAAATTTACCCGAAATAGTACCGCCTACCCCTCCATTTCCACCAAGACGAGACGATGATCCAGTTTCATCTTCCTCGTATGTACCGTCTACTAGTACAATCATCCCAGGTGCGAACCAGGCGCCATCTTCGGGGATCGCTTTCGCGTGTGTGAGATCAAGAGCAATAGTGCCTGTTAGGTCATTGATGGCAAGGGTACCAGTCGGAGAAATACTGAGGAGGCCGAGGAGCATGTGATTGCTGCGGTTGCGGCCGAGAAGGTTGGCTATCGGCGTTAATTTATATGACTGCTGTGGAGTGGTGATAGCGGAGGTGCTGCGTTGAAGGGAGGCTTTGCCACCTTGAAAAGCGGGCGTTTGGAAGGATTCGTTTCGGAGGAGACGTTGATGGATAACATTATAGCGGTTTTGGAAGAGGAGTGTTTTATGGGACGCAGGTGGGAATAAGGAGGGCTTGGAGGCATCTCTGTATTGCATTAGTGGGTTTTTCAGAGAGTCCATTATTGAACCATACCTATCAAAGTGCTTCTTAGCAACATTATAAACCAATCGAGGTTGCTCAAAAGCATCAATAACCTTCAGCCACTTCCTTGGATCCCTCAGACCATCTTCATCTTCCTTGTCATCCACCTCTAACATTGACATTCCCAGACTCGATTGACTATCCTCTCTTTGTATATTCCCCGGCCGTAATCCAAGTCTAGTATGATTAACCTCCCCATGCTGTGATGATCCCAAAACTAGACTGTTCTGCCGGCTTAATTCTCTTCCTACGACTATCCTCCCACCACTGATATTTCCTTCCAAGGCTTTCAGGATCTCTTTCAGTTCTATCCCTTCTCCATCGACAATAACACCACCACTCCTATTCTTCCAACTCTTTGCAACCTCCTCCAAGACTCTCTCTGCCAATCCTTCTTCTCTCCATCCTGTCCCACAATGCTTCCCAATGAAAGTAGCCAACACTTGCAAAGCCGACGACGTCAAAGTCAAACTATGCTTCTTTGTGAAAGTCCGAAAAGCCAAAGGTCTTAATGTTGCAGGTGGTAGGAGGATTGGGAGAATACTCGCTTTCGGTAAGGGAACTGCGGCGGCATTGAATGGTCGTATAGGGTGTACTGGAGTTGCAAATGCGGGTGACGAAGAGGGGATAGGATTTAAACTGGTAGTGGGGGTAGCAGGAGGTTTGAAGATTGAAGCAGCATTTGATCTCGGTATAGGATTTGGGCGACTCATATTTTTAATTCAAAATTCAAAATTTCCATTGGTATTAGTCGTGTAATCGTCCTCAATCATTTATTTCATGAATTCATAGATGCTTTCTACATATGTCGATATTTTGGTCAAGGCTTGTGAGACGCGTTATGGCGCGTAAAGTGGTTTCTATGTTCGCGTAAAGCTCTCGTAATCCCTGTAACTTTCACTGCTTCAATGTCTTACGACTTTTCGAAGCTTCAAAAACAAACTGTTAACCTATTTATCTGTCGCAAATTCAATTCCTAAATCTCATCCTAATTCCGCCTTTGACTGTCGAGGAATTGCAATTTCTATTCAATCAATACATCTTCCTTCTACACAGCTCTATCAATTCCTCCATCGCACCTTTCAAATACCTACTCAATTACCATAGACACAATGGCGGAACCAATTGAACCACCCGTCACCATATCTCAGCAAGCATCCGCGGACCTTGAAGCCTACAATTCTGCCAGAGTGTCACTTGCCGAATATTGCGCTAAAGGAACTGCCGAGTATGCACAAAAGCGCTACGAAGATGCCGTAGATCACTATGCGCAGGCCTCGGAATTGCAAGCTGAAATCAATGGAGAAATGGCGCCAGAGAATGCAGAAATTCTGTTCTTGTACGGCAGAGCACTTTTCAAGGTCGCGCAACAACAAAGTGATGTTTTAGGTGGTAGGGCTGGTGGTGAGAAACAAAAACCAAAGAAGAAGAATGGTGGAAAGAAAGTAGATACTATCGAGGAAGAAGATGAGACTGTGAAGATGGAAGTAGAGAAAAATGATGAGAGTGTAATGACAGAAGGGGAAGAAAAGGCTGGTGAAGTGGCAGAGGAAGCGGCAAATGGGGGCGCAGCCAAGAAAGAGGACAATGCTAGTACGGATCCAAAGAAGCCTTTATTTACGTTTACGGGAGATGAGAATTTTGAAGACTCAGATGAGGAGGAAGATGCAGAAGGAGAGGAGGATGAAGAGGAGGATGACCCTCTTAATCTTGCTTTCGACATTCTGGATTTGGCGCGTGTACTCTTTGAGAAGAGGTTGCACGCGGATGAGGGTGAGGGCAAAGGAAAGGGAACCGGTGATACTGCTATGACTACTCACATAAAAGAGAGACTTGCGGATACGCGCGATCTTTTAGGGGAGATCTCTCTCGAAAATGAAAGGTGCAGAAAGTCACTGCTACGGAATTCCGATCAATTGCTAATACTTTTACAGATTCCCAGCTGCAGTGGCAGACTTCAGAGAATCTCTCGCTCTAAAAGAAAGTCTATTCCCAGAAGAAGATGAACAAATCGCCGAAGCTCATTACAAACTATCCCTCGCGCTCGAGTTTGCATCCATTACACAAACAGAAACCGATGAGAAGAAGCCCAATGCAGGAGCGGAAAACGTCGATGAGGAAATGAGAGCGGAAGCCGTCAAAGAACTGGAGCTCGCAATCAAGAGTACAAAACTTAAGCTACATAACCAGGAAGTTGAATTAGCAGAAACGGCCGTCGCAGAAGACAACGATGTTACGAGACACAGAATTGCCGACGTTAAGAGTATTGTTGCGGATATGGAGCTTCGTGTACGCTGTCCCCTCCCCCTCGTACACTTTGCCTCCTTAACTTCTCTACCGCGTGATATCCGCTAATACTACTATTCCATAGCTTAAAGAGCTCCGCGCTCCACCCGTCGACATCAACCAAGCTGTTGCTGCAGCCCTCGCTCCAGCCGGTGCACCTCAATCCAATGCCATGAGTGGGATTCTAGGAAATATCCTCGGCGAATCTGCCTCCGACACCGCAGCACGCGTTGAAGAAGCCAAAAAGACAGCCACGGATCTAACAGGTTTGGTTAGACACAAGAAAAAGGAAACCAAGGATTTACCAATACCGGCAGGTTCAAAGAGAAAAGCAGAAGCAGCGCCAGAAGTGGAGAGTGAAACTAGCGATGGGGGAAAGGAGAAAAAGGCCAAGGTGGCTAGCGTAGAAGATACTGGTGAGGAAGCTGCTTAGTTTTTCTACTTCGTTACGAGAAAGTCGGGAGGAAAGTCACGATACCGGTCTTATGAAGTGGAAGCGGGTGATTTTTACAGCGGCTGGAGGCAAGGTGGATGGGTGTAATAAAAATGGGAAGTGGCAAATTGGCGTCCATATGATATTACATAGGATAGGTGCTATGGGTGATCTCCAGTGATAATTGATCATTCGATTCACTGTGTAGATGTATGTACGATGAATGAATAATTCAATATGCTTTTCATTACTCATTACTCGTTACACCGTATAAATACAAAATAAACGAACTTGGGAATTCAACTCGGATTTTTTCATTTTTTCATTACATACTTAGGTATGAAATATCTAGGTAATGGAAAATAAATGAGAGTTTACATATCGATACTGCTACTCTATAGATGATAATACTATGATACGGGATACCACATCCCGAGATTCACGGGTGATCATTAATAATATAATATAAATATAAATGTACTACCGGTGAGCTTTTACTATTATGGATGAAATCCCAAACCACAAGCCCCAGTCCTCAATCCTCAACATCCACATTTAATCTTCTGCGCTCAAGGAACCTGAAGATCAAATACTAAACTCACCGCCAGGTAACTTTAAGAACTTACGAAATATATTCTAAAGCCTTCTTTATATCATAAGAACATAACTCACACGCCTAAAAAAGGAAACAAGAAAGGAAGGATAAAAGTGGAAGGTCGTCTTGGCACTCACATAATGAATGTCATATACTTTATAATTATTTATATACGCAATAGAAGCCGTGTTATGATTCACGAATTCTCATCGTCGTAATATTATTATGCATATTCCATTCCTTATATTTTCATCCCGTTTCATCCGTGCATCGTCATTCCTTAGAAAATTAATCGCCAAACTCCACGCTAAACTAACTAATATTAGGTATTAGGAGGGAAACCTAGAACTCGATAAAAAACACCGCGTAATGCAAAAGCTCATCTGTTCGACTGTGTCCCGTTGAATGCTCATCCTCTCATCTTTTGTCGAATCTCATTTCCTTTCCCCGTCTTCTGATTCTAGAATTTTTTGCCAGAAGACATCTCATCTCAATCCATTCACCTCCATTCCCATCCCTTCCCCTTATCTCAACTCCAACACCCCCTCATCCAACACTCCAAACAACAACTCCACCTCTTTCTGCACCTTTCCAATTTCTTCCGCCAATTGTCTTGTCACCAAAATGAAAGCATATAAGATTTCATAATCTAAATCTTTCACCGTGATTCCCTGATTAAGCCTTCCCTGCACTCCATCCCCTTGCAATCCCAAACCAACAGACCCCGGCAATTCATCATCATCGACTTGTGTGGGTACATCATCCTCATGACTGCGACGATTACTAATCGACATTTGTCTTCTAAATTGGAAGATTTTTGCTAAGAGGCGATCGCGGGAGTGAGCCGTGCTGGGAAGATTATCCGCTAGGAGAGGGTATTCGAGCTTCATTGAGGAAGCCATAACTATCTATTATTAGCGTTCTGTTTATATGAGGCAATGAAAATTAAACGACATACCTTGAAACAAATGGCTAATTCTCGCACAAAGTTGTGCTCTCTCCTCTTCTGTGTACTTCAATAATAAAGCTTCACCTTCGCTAGCTTCAGCATTCTTTTGGATAACTACATTCATAGCATGAAATGAATCCAGCACTTTAGTCGTAGATTCGACTATTCGCCCATAGGTGGCGGATGGAAATGGGCCTCGAAGCTCAAATTCGCTTGTGGCTGCGCTTCGAAGTTTGTCGAGGACAAATACATATCTTTGGAATTCGAACTCTTCTCTCAAATTCATATACGAATATTGAGATTCGCCTTCTACAATTGTCGATAGAGGATCTCTCTTCCAAACAAGCCCCATCCGTAACCACAGAAGAGACAGACCTTCTTTGAACTTTTGTCTTGCTGAAATTGGCCATACCACCCTTGTGATGATCAAACCCCAGATACAACCTGCAAGAACCGCAACGACTCTGTGGAGTGCAATCTCGGTGATAATGGGCCTGACACCACCCTCGTCATCATCATGATCGGAGTCCTTGACTGATAAAGAATATGCGTATAAACAAGAAAGGTTGTAGGTCAGCATGATAAAGCGACCAAAGGGACCATTACCTTTTGCAATAATGATGTAGAAACACGGCAAACTGACTACCCATCCGCAAAAAGCTAGGGCATAAGGATTGCCGACACAAATGACCCATATGACACATGCGATTACAGCGCCAATAAAAGTACCAATGAAACGAGCCCAACCAGTTGTATTAGATGCTCCAATTGTCATACTGCACACCAACATGTAAGACAAAAGTCCCCACTCTCCTCGGTAATGCTGATATGTTGGTCTTGTTCCGGGAATGAAAGCAAAAAGAGCATAAAGAGCTGCTCCGAGGCCAACCTTCACAGCAAATCGAACTAGAAATTGGTAAGAGGGAGTTCACAAACTCATTTTGGACAATACTCACTGTCATCACGATCCAGGAACCGTACCATAAGCATTGCCTTTCGTCGTATAACACCTCCCTTGGATCCCGGGTTGATCTTAGCGGCGATTTCTACCTTATTGTATCCAAGTCCAGTACGTAAAGGATCAGGAATATCTTTAGGCAATTCAGTCCCTACATCCCTCGCGATAAGTTGTTCTTGCTCTTCATTGTCGATAGCATCTGATTTCGATTGACGCTTAGACTTTCGCCAAAACATCAACCATCTCCACGAACGATGTTTTGGCCGTTCTACTTCTTCCTTCAACTCTTCTAAAATTGCCAAATAGTTCTGCATCTCACTTGCAAAATCTTGTAGATTGAAACTAAAATGGCCGCAACTTGCAGCTACCTCTTCGAAATCAGCTTCTATGCTCTCCGGGCGAGTCTTATCAAGCTCTTTTGATTTATAAAGTTCTTGAAGTGCTTGAGCTCTTGCGTTGCTGTAAAGTTTTCTACGAAGAGCCTGTTAGTGTCCATACTAAAATAGAAATCTAAATATACTTACAATGCTTCAGTCAAACTCGATCGAAAATGTTCGTTTATAGTGATGTGGTAGTCAGGACCTTGAGCAAATGGTAGCTCTTCTAGTATCTGCGAGAGAGTATATGCGAGCGATTTCATCGACGGGCCAAGATGAAGGATAAATCTTCCAAAGATTTCCGAAGGTGTTCGAACTGTAGGCATAGCGATACTCGATAGTGTAGTCTCCGTACCTTGCCGAGTAAGAAACTTGGGTCTTTCTGAAACGGCATCAAGATCACTGCCTTCTTCCGATGCTTCCTCGATGGCCCCAAGAACTGCAAATCGATCTGATTTGCTACTAATAGGTCGACTAACGGGATATATTTGAGACGATGGGAACCCATGTGAGCCTGTAGGTGTTGCGCTACCTATTGGGGGTTCTTGAAGTAATGAAAATTGTGTCAAAGCAGCACTTCGTAGACCTCCAATGGATTGAGCAAGTGTTTGCATGCAACAAACAAGCCTCGCTTCAATTGCATATTGGTTTTCTGTTCCTAGAACATAATGTTCCAGCTTTGCCTCCTTTAAGTTGTTTGTGAGCTGGGTAGAAACTGATTTATATTGCTTCTGAGCCCGGTCGAAGGTAGTTGAGCTCAAGTCAGTTTCTGAACCACTGAGGAATCCTCGAGCAATCATAGTAAGCATATCTCCAAAGGAATCAGTAGTTTTGATCATGCTTTCTCGAAGCTCTGTTCGTGCGGATATCGGCCATACCTTTAATGAGTTAATAATTGGTTTTTAAAGACTGGTTGAGGGGTATCAACTTACCAATAAACTAACGATTGACGTCGAAACCATTCCCATGATAACCATTTTCATTACCTGAACAATTTTATCGTCCGAGAAAACACCTACTTGCACCGCATTCTCTTTCGTGAGAACCGTGATGATTGCCAAACTTGCCAGACTACAAGCAACACTAACCAATGGAGCATTGTAGGCCTGCTTGAACCAACCAATGAATCCTAGACCTCCCCCACAAAACACTATAAGTATGAGGGCATAACCAAGCTCTATTAGACCCAGTTGCGTTTCACAGTACACTGAAACCGCCATACTCGACACCGATATGAAGACTGCGTATAGGAATGCCGAGATACCTAGTATCGCCGCTTCAATCATAGATCCCGATGATCTCGCAGGATGGAAATAAACCGTGATTGTAGCCACCATATGTTTTCCATCTTGGTGCCCTAGAAAATTCGACAGGTGTGGTGAGAAAGTCGCCAAGCTTCCAAGTGTGTATGCCAACGAGCATTTCAAGATCCCCTTCCCAATGGGTGATTGTATCCATTTTGAAAATCCCTTCGAGGATTTAGCACAATAGGTCCAACCCCTTTGGAATATATTTGTATCTTCTTCCCTCAAGCCCAGGCCCAAACCCAACCCTTCATCGTATGAGTATTGTCGCGCCGGCCCGTCAAAGCTTGATGGACTTCGTAAAGTGATTTGCCTGCGAACCCGTTCTCCCGTACTAGGTAACACGAAAGTTCCGTTCCGTAACTTCTATTGTGATGCGACATGAATTAGTTCCTAAGCTAGTCTGTTGCGCAAGACCTGTAGCAACATACCCCTCGTTTTGCACCATGTTTTCCAAATCTTCTATCTCGTTGACCATCTCTATTCACAGGCGATGTGCTGGATCCCTCTGTAGCCGATGGCGAAGAATTCATTATAAATATTTCCGTTCTTTCATAGCTTGTTGTTGGTATCAATCCTCTGATTTTACTCCGTACTTAAAAGTTGGAGTCGGTGACTTGATATTCTTGGTGGCGCAGGTTTCAGCGCTAAATTGAAGCTACCCCAGATTCTTTGTTAGGCGGTAAGTGGGCCTGTCGAAGGATTAACCTTAAAAGACAACGCCCAGAGTCATCCTTTCAAATAATTTGGAACAGAATAAAGGAGAGGTAAAAAAGAAAGAAATAAACAATTCTATTATTCAATATCATATCAAGATAATGAATGTTTTCGCATCAATCAGGATACATATCTTGTGGTTTCTATAATTTTCGAAGTATAACTTCTGAGCTATCCCGAATAGCATATTTCGACATACATCCCACTTTAATCATATAGTCGCGTGGTTATCAACGGAAATTTGGTGTAATGAGATATCAAGATCCGAACAGCATCAGCGTTCAATCCTGCGCTGCACAAACAAGTGCACATGATCAATTTAGCAGCTTCAAGCTGTCAGGAGCTTCATTCTCACGTCAAGTAACCCCACAGGGTAGTAAACGTAGGATTTGTAGAAAGGATGAATTGGATGCTATTCACCAATGGATGCATATCTTTATAAAGCCATCAGGATTGGGCAATTGATTGTCTATTAAAAAGAGGTTATCATTTAATAGGATATTATATGCTTTATAAGTATATACAATCAATCAATATTTTTTATAATAAAACATAATAGTATATTAATTATAGGAAGGGGATTTATAATATTCAATGATTAATGTTTTATATTAAATTCTTTCTTATTTTGGGTATTAAAGGGAAATCAAAAGGGAAGTTATTTGAAATTATAAAATTAATTATTCTATTTTAATGATATTTAAAGTAAAATAGATAATAGTATTTACTATTGTAATCTTTTGATCTCCTTTAAAACTGCAATTATCTTGGTAGTCAGAAAATTATCTAAGTCACCCTGCTAATTAGGAAAGAACGTTCATATGCCGTGAACTAGACTACAGATTGGAAATATTAGTGCCAATTAGTGAACTGAGGGGTTATGACGCATCGTAAACTATGACACAGTATTTTTTTTCTATCGAGAGTATATATTATTACATATCCCTTCTTACAAATTCTTTCTTGTGTGTTCTCTCTTGCATATTCTTTCATTGAGTAACAACTGGAGATGTCATAATTGTTGAAATCATGGCTACCTCGTACCGAAATACAGTACCAGATCGAACAAAAGAAGCAGAAAACAAGAAAAAGAGAAAGGAGAGTAAATCAGACTCCGGCCCTGAATGGCCCAACGATGTGGAAATTTTGCGGATTGCTCTAAAAGAGATGAATGAGGAGGAAGAGAAGATAGCGTTGGATACTCCTCCAGATACGCCGATGTCCGAAATACATACTCGTAAACGAGCATGGCACAGAAGAATAACTCTATACCTGGATATGATTGCTGAAGCACTCTCGAAACACCATCGAAAAGCCAACCCTGCCAAACGCGAGAACGAAAGTGTGTTAGGGCTAGCGGGGAAAGCCGATGTTGAGCTGGTGTTACAGCTTTATATCAAGGAAAAGAGATCGAGCACAGAGCAATCGGCTTTTAGAGACAACTTGATGGATTTTTATGGTGTGTCACGTAACAGAGATGGTATTAAGGAGTGCTGGTGCGTTGTTAGCCACTCGTGGGGTGCCTCGAAGCAACGGATTGCCGCACACATAATGCCTGTCAGACTGAGACAATTGCCAACGGGCCCCATTTTTGGAGAAGAGGCGACCGAAGAGCTATTTTCCGTTAAAAACGGATTGATGTTAGAGAGTCAAATTGAAAAGTATTTCGACAGCTGCCAATTGGCAATTGTTCCGTGTCTGTCCGATGAAGATGCGTGGGAGTTAAGAGTGATGGATAAGCACTTGCTCAATGAACCACATTTTTACACGGTAACAGCTTAATTTGAATCGTCGAAACGAATCATAAATATTTCATTGGTCATGGGTTTAAATTGGTCATGGTATAGCCTCCCTCAACATCCTGCACATTACCGATAGATTTGGATCCCGAAAGTATCAATCGAATGTGTGGATATATCCACGACCGTGATTTTGTGCTTCGGTGCGATCAGGCCAGCACTCAGCCCACCACCAGCCATTGTGTTACCACATCTCAAACGGGTTGAATACACTCGCACTCCTTCAGAGTCTCCAAAGCTAGTAGCAATTAATCTAGCTTTGAAAGCTCGCTATATGCCTAAAAATGCCTTGCAACACTTGCTTTGACCTTGTCATCATGGGGCACGAAGTTCATGGAAGGCACTGGAATATCTACTTCGCTCCCAATCAAGTTCACGAATACCATCTAAGATTCACATCATCAGATATTGACACAACATCAAGTTCAGGCTGCCTTTATTGCTACATTATTCAGCGGGGCCTGAATTTGATGGACAGAAATAAATCGTTGATTGATCTATCAAGACCATTTACAGGTTCCTTCATCCCCCGAGAAGATTGTCCCCTAGAACTGGAGCTGGATCAGCAACCGCTTGGAATTGTTCGGTTTCAATTTTACGCTAGGAGAGGTTAGTGGCTAAAACATTTTGGATCTGCCTATGTGTGCTAATAACTCGCTCCGCAGGAATGAAATTACCTCAGCTATCTGCGTTTGGCATAGCTCACGACGTTGCACCACAAATCTCAGTAATTGACTGCGTCTCTACCATACATAGTTGGATCAGTCTTTGCAAAGAAAAACACGAATCATGCTTGGCGGCACGGGATGACCCAGCTTTCTTTCCCATAAGATTGATCGATGTTGGGTTTACATTCGCTAGTCATGTTACGCTCATAAATATGAATGAAGCTCCGGATGTGTTGGACACAGGAACACATTATGCAACCCTGAGTCATTGCTGGGGAAAGGTAGATGTTATCAAGACACTCAAATCAAACGTGACGCAAAACAAGAGTGGAATACACTTGAGGGAGTTACCTAAGGCCTTCCAGGACGCAATAATGATTGTGCGGGCACTCGAAATTAAATACCTGTGGATTGACACCCTCTGTATCATACAGGATGATGAAGATGGTTGGAATAGCGAATCAATATGTATGGCCGGGATATATTCGAACAGTTATGTGAACCTTGCTGCTACAGCGGCAGCAGATAGTCGGAGCGGTTGTCTCATTCCAAGAACTGTCAATATTTCTTTCAATAAAGCACTCGATACAGAATCAATCCTCGTGTATGAAAGCATCTATGGTAGCGGTGCACGTATATTTATTCGTCCGTCATTTGAATCTGTGCACCATCGCTATAGCACTAGAAATGCTTTAATTGAAGGGCTACCAGATGATCAAATAGCTCCATTGTTGACCAGAGCTTGGGTCTTCCAAGAACGTCAGCTGGCTCTCAGGACAATTCATTTTCATTCTTCGGAGATGATAATGGAGTGCAAATCCGGTCTATGGTGCGAGTGCACAGGTCTTGAAAGAAGATACGAAAGATCAGCAAAGAACTTTTCAACATCATCAAAGATTATCGATCAGAAGAAGCTTCTGATGCTTTGGTATGAAGTAGTCAAGGAATACTCCCAGTTGCGCCTCACAAAAGACACCGATAGACCCATAGCGTTGCTAGGAGTTGCGAAGGCATATCATGATCAATTAAAGAGCGGATATTTAGCAGGCTTATGGGCCTTCGATATCGCTCGAGGTATGTTGTGGAGTGCAGCAAGGTTGAGGTACAGAAAAAAGCGGACAACGAATTACCGACCACTGCCATCGTTCGCAGCCACTTGGTCCTGGCAATCTTTACTATTAGATTATAGTGATAGAGTTAACGCCATCATATTTCCCACAATCATCGGCAGAACTTTCAGAGAGCACGAACATTTTTTGTTTCTGGGCTCCGAGATCGAAAGAGCAGCGCTGAATGCTCTCAAAGTTTCAGGGATATGTGCTATCCATGTAAAAGGCATGGTAAAATCAGCAAGATTGTTGTACGATTGTTTTAAAGGCTTGGATAGGGAGACAACAATCGAATTCAATAAGAAGGAAACCAAACATACAATTTGCATTGGATTTGATCCAGATGTCTCACAAAAGACTCTTAGAAATCTGATAAATCATAATGGAATAGTCTACTATCTGCTAATTGGCACCATGAATAAGAGCAAATCTATCAATGAAACACCAATCTCCTTCCTATATATCCTTATCTACAAAAAAGTAGCCATTAACACATATAAGCAAATTGATATTATAAATACTAAATCAAACGCAAATACTTTATAAAGGAACAAAGATGCATATAAAACTGATATAAGATATTGCTGAAAAACATAAACCTACCTCTCTCCTAAGTCCTCGCTGCAGCCTTGGTCAAAGCGGTCATTCGGGTACGATGAATAAGATAGGAAGACGGGGAAGAAAATTAAGAAGATCCTAAAGAGAAGGAAAAGTGTTCAAGGATTATCAATTTTTTTCTAAATTGAAATCAAAAGCGAAGAAATAATAAGATGGGGGGGGATTAAAGTTTAATTTGAGGGCATGGATTTTGGATATGTAGTTATAGGTTATAATATATTGTATAATATAGCGGGGTTGATTTCTTCATCATATCTATGGGAAACTATATTGAAATCTGACAGTGGACTCCTTTAACTAGTCTAGCGGGTGCCTGACTCTCGAGGCATCAGTCATGTGATTTTTAATATCTAATCGGCTACATTTTAAATCACATTTGGTCGGTGTAAATTCTACCTACTTTTTGATTGTTTATTGTAATAAACAACCATTCAACCTTGTTTATACATAAACTAAATACTTCTTGATAAAATTACTAGTATTTTTCTATATATTGTAGTTTTAATTTTTTTCAAACTCTTCTTCGTTGTAACGTAATTAAATTTCGAAAATGTTGATTTCGTGGCACAAGTCACGTATTATACGCAGAGAATTCTATACCACGGGCAATTGAAGATCTAGGGGGGCTGGAAAATGGATCAAAAGATAGATCCGAATCTCCTCCATCAGCAGATTCCATATCACGTAACAAATTATCCATAAATGTCGTGGTTGAAAAGTTATCGCGTGAAGTATATTTTGATGGGGTTAGCTACGCGTTATTTCCCTCTGGAGAAGTTCGCTTATAATATCCAATCAAAAGAGCGTAAAAACTCTGGAAGAAGGTGGATGTGAAAACTAGACTACTCTTTAACTTGAGATATTGGTCTTTTTGACGGCCTTTTTACGCCTTCCAAGTCCCATCGAAAAGACTGAAAATGGCACATGCATGATTATGTCCTTAAAGGTGACTGTTTCTATGCATCTTATTCAAGTATTGAGTTTTCCTTCATTAGGATCAAACTAAGAATTTCATATATGAGGGGTATACATCTGCTATTGAACGAGCTGGAAACCATAAATACAAAACACCTCGAAATGATATAGCAGCGAGCTAATTGCAGCGTACTTACTCCTTGGAATATCCAGTCTCCTTAAACAGGTAGGTCATCTTCGAGAGAATTGCTTTATTCTTTTGTGGGTAGATCAATTCTGGTCATGAAGTAGGTCGGCTCAAAGCACCAAGAAAACAATTTTCAACTGAACAAACCCAAACATTTCAACCTAACCAAGCCAAATCCTTGAAATAAAAATGATACTTGAAAGTATTTTCATACTATGGAATGCTCAACACAAATCTTCCAACTCCAAATTCAAACTTAAAGCGCCACTCGAAAAACCTCCAAGAGATGCCCATCTCGATCAACTAACCCCATATACCCAACCATGACATCCCGTCCCAGCCCCTATACTAAGGCCTCCAAGCCCTTCCCCTCAGCCCACATCCCTCACCAAGGCGCACTTAGAACTCCAAATCTGCGGGATCAGAAACACAATACTTTCCCAGCAAATTATTTGATCACGATGGACCTCTTCTATAAACCTTCATTCGCAAAAAGCAAAACCACGCGCTTCCAAACCCATCACCGGATAGTAAAAGTAGTAACAACAACACAGATAATGAGCCTGGATTGCGTGATCATCAATTTTGGATTGGTGATTCGGAGAATTTGCGTTTGATGGGTCTGGTGGTGGTGAGGGAGACGGTTAATAAGATGACGGTGGAGGGGAAGAAAAAAACGAGCAAGACAGCTATAGAGGAGAAAGGAGTGATTGGTAGGAGGAAAAGAGGAAGGCACTTATGGGTCATTTTGCCAAGAAAAAGAAATGAGGGAAATCTGACAAGTCTTGAGAGATGATTAGATATTTTTAGAGAATTTATATGAGAGCATCAAAAATCCAAAGTTTGTTCAAACACCAAAAGTTGCAACCAAAGCCCTCACTGTAAAGTAATTCCATTTGGCCCAGAAAATACTGTTAGCGTCACTTCCAAAATCGCCATGGGAAATAGCGTGATAATGAAATTCGTTACAAGAATGACTCATCACTTAATATCGCTAAATCAAATGAACGGTCAAACCCATAAAAATATCTCATCTAAGTTTTCACAATAACCATGGGCACTACTTCCGTCTCCGTATATGCTCCGCCGGGTACATATTGAGTAGAAGAACGATGGATTGACTAGCCGAGGGTATTCTTTCTATGTTAAAGAAACATCCACGATTATGGGAGAATATGGACAACGAGACGAAAGGTAAAATTTATTAATGAACTCGGTGCTTATCCAAAATTCTGCGCACAAACACTTCAAGGTAAAGTACTTTTAGAGACTCACGCTCAGCGATTAAAGTCTCTGCCATGACCTTCTTTGCCATGCTCTTCGGTCCCTACCTGTCCTGAAGGTACTATGGTATCATACAATCACACAATATATCCAAATACTCCCAGAATCCAATTCAATTACTGCTATTCCAACTACTTTCATTCAACCATCCAACGTCGCTATCTATCATTGGCCTTATAATCCGGCCATGATCCTCCATTAAACTCGGTCTACAGGCACGACGATCCATTCCAAGAGATTCTCGCAGGCGTCTAAACGGTGCAAAATCACCAACGTTGTGATCTTTGTGGTATTTCTATTTTCCTACAAACTATTTAAAATCATTCAAAATTTGTGAAGTTTTAAAGAGGTTAACATAATTTATGCAAATTATATCATTCATTAGAAAATATTGAGCTTTCAGTTCTAATACCCAAGGGCGAACGTACTCCATCAATACTCCATACAATTTCCATACAATCTTAAGCGAAGACATTTTAATCCTCACTGCATTAACCTTTAACATTTTGAGCGATTAACACAACAAACACACTCACCAATCCCCAACAAAATATTCTCAAAATATACAAAAGACAAGCAAATTCCAGAGAAAAGAGAAGGAAAAGAAACACAAACAACACAAAAAAGAGAGAAAATAATCAATCTTTGTGTTGGATATCAACTAACTGCACTAGCCGTGACGTAATAGTGGGCGGTCACCTTACTTACGTAAGCATATCGGTGAGCTTCACCTTCATCCACCAAATTGAAGACCAGTGGGACCAAGTACGGTACCGGTTTGTTATGATGTTTGATGGCAATAGAGATCAAGGTCGTTAAGGTCGGAGATTATGTTGGAACCTTCGGTGTTGATTATGTATATTTGATTTCGGGGATAGCTCTCTCCCCTAAGGGAGCTAGAAATACTTCCCCTGTATACTTTTCATGGTTTTTCGTAAAAATGAAGATCATAATGAACTTATTAGAAGGATAAGTGGATCCAAAATGAACTTTATATTCTTCAATTAATGATCTTCAAAATTAATATATTTATAAAGAACATTATACTCTTTAATTCTTTAAAATTTGAGTTAATGATTTTAGTTTTAAATTAAAGTCATTAGTTTTAAATTAAAGTTATTAGTTTTAAACTAAAATCATTAGTTTGGGGTTAAATTTATATGTGTTTGGGGATGGATATATTCTTTATAAATATGATTTTTGTAGTTTAATGATAAAGTGAATGATCTGAATAAAAAAAATTCCAAAAATAAATAAGATTAATGATAGGTGAGTGGGTGGTCATCGGTTATATAAGTGATTAGTCATCGATTATGTAAGTTGTGATCGTGGTTCGAAGTAGCAATAGCTTCAGTTTTGTCGAATTCGGAATATATGATCTTCCTGTGTATATTGTTCTTCAAATATTGAGAGTCTGGTTTTTTGATTTTTGTTTAACAAATATATATACATAATGTTCTTCTTATATAAATTTATAGTCCTTTTAGAAAGTATTTTAAGGTCTCTTAGGGCTCTCTCTCTCTCTCCGCATGTGAGAAATCTAGACAATTCCAATATGTTCCAAACAGCACTTAATATTAAAGTCTCTAAATCCTAAGTAATAAATCCTCAAATTCATCAAGTACCTATATCTATCTCAAGAAAAAATCTTCTCCCGAGATAAATCGGCATATCGAGATGATACCTTTGGCAAGCCAGCCTCTGTATTCGCCAATCATGGCCAAGAAAATAATTGAATACATACATGTTCTACGGTCAAAAAGTACACAATAAACGGTCAGGGCCCGAATCACCACTATAGATATGTCCTCTGATGATATCACGAATTACTGTCTTTAAATGAAGGTAAAAATGATGAATAACATGAAACCTTACCTCGTTATTTTATCTTGGAGGTTGACATAAGGGGACCGGGTCAGCCAGGTCACGTAATTGGTATTGTAACTACCCACTACTCGAATATATCTTGATCATAATCGCACGAACTTTGTATGTTATGCTCATCATTTAATAAAAAAACCACTTTATTGATCAGCACTGGGCTTAAAACTCGTTGGACCTTACAAATGCCATCCTTAGCACAAATTCCCCAACATTGTTGAATCTTCTCTACTATAGTATCATGGCCCCCACACCACCAAGTGGAAAAGAAAAATTCTCGCTAGGAGGAATCCTCAATCTAAAGCCCCCTCTGGATCCCGCAAGAAAAAAACGCGAAGCACAAGCCGAGCTCGAACGGGAGAAAAAAGCCACCGAACTCAAAGCCCAAACGTAGTACGAAAAACTGAGAAATTTTCTACGGGAGGAATCCTTCTGGGTCTAAAATCGCTTTCTCATCCCGAAGAAAAAAAACGTGAAGCGTTAAAAGTGGAACAAAAAGCTAATGAAGAAAAACAACGCGGTAAACAGACCGAGGCAAATGCAAAAGCTAAAGATAAAGATAAATCGAAAGTTAAACCGGTGAATATACGTGAATTGCAGCATCCTGAAAGCTAAATATCGGATCGGTTTAAACAGTGATATTGGGATCCTGATCGAGAAGAAGTATGGGCGCAGATATATGATGCGGAAGTCCCGGGTGGAGAGAGACCTATCTATTTATCTTCGTGGGAAAGATGGTTACGAGTCAGAGGGGGGAATCGGGATGGAGAGGGAGGAGTAGACACACGCCTTCTCCTGATGAGCGAACGAGGTGTTCGAGTAGAAAACCGAGGGAACGTTCGGTGGATCTGAATATGTCGAAGTCGGAGAAAAAGACTGTATGGCGATCAAGGGATAAGAAAGACTTTCACGATTTTGCAAGGTCACGGGGTTATGGAGATCAGACAGATAGCCGAGGGGGTCGTGAAAAATCTCGAGTAAGAGCTAGAAGTACCAAACCGCGATCAAATAGTAAAGCAAGAACTACGCATGACTCGTCTGACCCGAGCCGCGATGCTGAAATTCTTTATTGTTCTCGACGACGCGGTGATGACAGAACATCGAGAGAGGACGTCGAAGTGGATAGAAAGAGAGATCCAGAACGTAGACAACGAAAAGAAGATCCTGAGGAAAGACGCCGCAAAGAAGAGCGCAGAAGACGCGAAGAAAATGATAGAGAAGAAAAGCGTCTCAAACAGGAATATTTGAAAAAGAAAAGTAGGTAAAGAGAAAGAGAATCAGAGGATAAAGAACGACTGGGGATCCAGGAAGAACGGGATTATATTAGATATAGGGAAAAGAAGAAGGTTGAGCATGAACGTATTCGAGCACAGGAGAAATATACGAAAGGAGCTAGGAAGTCGGATCGGGGGATTAGAGATGTGGATAGAGATAGGGATAGAAGAGAAAGAAGCCGGATTAGCGAACGCCAAATTAGATACGAACAAAATCCTTTTACGCCAGTACCTAATTACGGTTCGGGAAATAATGCTGATCAGTATCGTCGGTCTAGATCGAATACTCTTAATCCTAATACGTATCCCTCGAGTGCAGATCCGCGTTTGACTCCGGGTGGTTATTATGATCCCAGACGACGGGATTAAGGACTCAGGAGTATAATTACGGGTATCGTGACCCATTAGCGTTACTTAGGCATAAATACAAGATTGCCGAGTTTTCTGTCTTTATAAGCTGGAACAGACCATTTTAAAATATGCGTCTCATTTGTAGGTCTGTTAGCTTGGCAATATAACTATATTTCACACATAGATCGAGTTCCACCCTACCCAAATTTGCATCAAACATATAAAACTAATTCTCACCCAAGAGCCACCAACATTCTTCTCACCTCCATCCTGCTCCAAACTTCCTCTGGTATCTCCGCATTATTAACTCTATACATTATCCCATCCTTCCTCTCAACCTGCAATACAATCTTTGACGGCTTAGACTCTGGATCCGGGGGATCATTATTGGCAAGTAGAATAAAATCGAAGATACCGCCACCTGCTTCAGGCTCCTTTCGTTCTGGACTTTGATCCTCCTGACTATTTTCATTTCCCTCATAATAGCATACCATCTGCGCAACCACATTGCCATTCATGTCACTAATGTTACGGACATGATAGGTATATTCAGGCTCCCGTGGTGTGTTTTTGAAACGCTCATATTTTGTCATGATAAGTTCCGATGAGACCTCGAACTGAACGACCTCCGTCCAAAAGACTATGAGTTGATCATCTGGAGTATCGTTGAGCCTGTCAATGATCAGTTCTGGACAGTGTTTCGGAATGTCCTGCAACGCAATAAAATTTGGGCTCATTTGTTGTGCTTGTGATTGATGAAAATGAGTTTGTGCTCCCGGAACATCTAAGGAAAGTCTTGGGACTCGAACTAATCGAAGTGGTGAATTTCGGAGTACATAACATACAATTTCAGGGTTCATCCTACACGCATCAAGATGTGAACGGCGTTATTCTCTCTCCCAACAACGTCGTTCGGGTGAAGACAGGGGAACTTACCCTAAGTCTCGATATCTTGCCTCCACTCGTATATCAATTGCATCATGCCAACCCAACCAAGACCAAGACGGAAACGGCACCTTTCTCTTTAAGGATGTCGTTTTCAAAGTCGTCAAACTTTTTCTTCTTCTAACACCGCGTAGTGAACCAGGTTCCCAACAAAGTCCCAACTCAAAGTGTCTCGTGGGTATCCCCCATAAGAAGTTATCGCCAGTCAATTGCTTCACTTGTTCTAGCATTGCATGAAAAGCATCATGCGCATCCCCTGACTTGGTGAGCTGACGTTTAGTATAATCCGAAACTAGATGTCTGAATTTATACAAAGTCTGGTCGATAATATCATTCGGGACGAAGAAATTTCGGAAGGAGGTATCAAGGAAGTACTCTGTTTCCTGGAGTCTGAACAAGCTTGCATGTGCTAATGAAGTTTCGCAATATGTTTCTTCAAGTCTGTGACACTTTCTACAGGCCCACAGAAGCTGTTGATCCGTGAAAATAATACTGCGTCTTGATAATGCCCGTTCTTGTAAGGTCCACCCTCTCCGACTCCATTCACTATCCTCAAGCTGGTGGGAGAATGAGTAGCCATTATTGTGAGGGTGTAGAGTTCTTATTAACTTCATGGAAACTTGATTACCGGCCGTTGAAATGTCGATTTGTGTCTGTTTGCCCGTTCGAGGATTTTGAATTCCTGGTAAGCCAGCTTCCGCATTTTTCCCGGAAGCAGCGATCAGAGTAACTTTTGAATGAGCATATATAGTTCCCATCGTGCCAATCTGTAAGGCTTTATCAGAATCGCTGTCTTGGATTATACATAGAGCATCGACCCATAAATATTGGATTCCCAATTGCTGTGAAAACCTCATTGCGTCCTGGATAGTTTTTGGAACAGATCCTTTGAGAGATCCCGCCTCCTGGAGCGCTTGCTGGTTAATATTTAAGAGCAGTGTCCTTTGAGTACCACCCCATATATAACTCAATGCCGCATACTCAAAAGAAGAAATATTGGCATTATGAAATTCCACAATCTTACTCTCCCGCACGTCAATTAGACGAAAAGTTGGAGTTACACTGTTCAAAAAGGTCAGTACAGCGATTTATGACCGGCATGTAATAGACTTTCCTTGAAAGCCCTCGATCTGCGAGTTTTGCTTGGTAACACTCCTTATGATTATCGAGGCATTCTTTAAGCCATTGAGCTGGTCGTTTGATATCAATAATCTCCGGCCTTATCCTCCCAGAGAAGACAGTTGAATTTTGGTTGATAGGCTCATTACTAGTACTGTCCTGGCATACTTCTCCGTTGTAAGTTTGGAAAGCATCATCGATATAGTACCAAGCTGCAGCGTCAGTAGTCGTGTGAATTCCCGGCTCATCAGTCTTCTCCCCCTCCACTATTGGATACCATGATAGATTAATCCTATACAGATACATAAGATCGCGATCGGAATCCCAAGCCTCAGCCTCTATAGGCACTATACGAGCATACGATACGATCGACGCTACACATTTGAAAGAGTCCAAATCACGGAAAGGATTTTCTTTTTGGTCAGGGATAACATCGCAAATCGCTGAACAAAGAGTACAAGTAGATGAAGATTGCCGTATACGAGTATGAGGGCCAAGACTAAACTTAGGCGCCTGTCGATTGTGAATAAATGACTTGAAGGGATAACAATCTGGAACTTCAGATTTGGTGTTGAGAGATCGTAACTCCTCGGTAGTTGGACAGCGAAGCATCTCAAATTCGATAGCGCTGCAGTATTCACAGAGTGTCATTTTGATTCGGAATATTGTTGTAATTGGAGTTGACGAGTAGTCGAGTTTAAGCTCTTACTTTTCTGAAATGATTGAAGAGATGATCGCAAGCCATGTCTTAGCTGACCTAGTGGCTCCCCACCGCGGGATGTAACGATGTTCGACGTGACCAATTGGACCGCAAAATATCCAGAGCCCGCTTGTCAAAGCTGAAGCAGTGGAGCCTTTTCGTCTTAGAATACGAGGATATAAAAAAGAATTGCAGACTTGCTTGTATTAGCTTAAGAGGACAGAGGTTTCCGATCTGGCCTATATTCAATGTGCTGACTCAGCATAATCTATAAAACACTCATACCAATGCAGCGCACATACGAAATTCTAGTAGTACTAGTGAATAGATAATATCCACGACTCAGAGCCCTATGAATTCAGAAGGCATAAATACCTTTAGAGACAACATGGTATCGGACAGAAACAAAGATTTTTAAACAAGTATAACGTACAGTTCGCTAATGCTAAAATGAAATAGAGTTGTGCAGGATTATCGTTCCTCCCCTGCAATAATGATGCTAACGCTAATTAATGATGGGCATCAACTGTGTGTAATCTATCGAGTGTTTATGGAACTTTTCCTCTTATTTGGAAAATAAGATAAATCATCAGAAATAATTCAACATCAATTTAAGCAGAATGTCACAAAGACAGAGCTCCCGCCTGTGTTCCCAATACTTCGTCGTTCTGATAATTTGAAATTTCCCATTATATTCCAAACCGCAACAATCTGCTACGCTACATCTCATAATAACTCCCCGCAAACCAACAAACTCACTCCACAACAATAACCCGACCACCCTCAAAATGCCTCGAAACTCCTCTCTCCTAAATCTCCACCTTGCTCTCCATCTTCCCCTCCATCATCAAACTCAGTGGCCCTTTCTTAACCATCAGACTAAGTACTTCATAGAGTGCATCCGCGGCCGCCATGGTAGTATGTTCAGCATTCGTATCATACGCAGGGGCTACCTCCACAATATCCGCCGCTATCAAATTAATACCTTCCAATCCCCTTAAAATAGTTCTAAGCTCTCTTGTAGACCACCCGCCTGTTTCAGGGGTACCGGTTGCGGGGGCGACTTTTTGGGAATTAGTGCTTTGTGGGATGAGAGACAAGGGTGCAAAATAGACTTACAGGCTGGATCTAAAGTATCGATATCGATTGATAAGTAAACGGGTTTCTCGAGTCCGACACGATCTCGGATTTTCTTAATGATACCATCCATACCAATTGTATCGATTTCTCTTGCTTCTACAATCTCAAATCCGCAGTAGCCATCATTTTCATAATCGCTAGGACCACTCAAAGTAGTCCTAATACCAGCATGGATATTTGTATCGTTCGCGAGCAAACCCTCTTGAGCAGCATGATAGAAATAAGTTCCATGATTAATGGAAGCAACTTTCGATGGACTTCCACCAAATACTTTTGGTTTCCAAGTATCGAGATGGGAGTCGAAGTGGACGACAGAGATGGGACCATATGCACGGTTGATGGAGCGGAGGAGAGGAAGAGTAATTGTGTGATCTCCACCTAGTGTGATGACCCTAGGAAGGGTTTTACCATTTTTGGCGGGTCCGAGCTTCTTAGAGTCGGTCGCAGGCGCGCGGGAGAGGATTGAGTTGTGACCTTCTTCAATTTGATGGAGGGCCCAGGAGTTGTCATAGCTGAGATGAAAGTTGTTTTAGCACCATATATATGGTTGATGTGAACAAGTGAACATACGATGTGACCGGGATATCCCCACAGTCGATTACTGTTGCCCAACTATCGAAAGGGTTTGTGGCTAGTGGAACATTGTATCCTCCGCTAATTTCAGACAACGTGTGAGTGAATGTATATGGAGCGATGGTGAGCTGGTAGTTGTAGGGAAAAAAAAACGTACTAGAGATTGAGACGTCTTGAGCCCTGTCGAATTCCAGAAGGCCCAAATCGAGCTCCTGGTCTATACGAAGTTCCAGTGTCAAATGGAGCCCCTGAAAAAAGATCAATTCACATTTTATTCACCAGAAACTGAAGGATCACAAGTGGCAAGACGACATACCGATGAATGCAATGTCATATTTCACATCATCTGTTGCTAAGCATGGAGAATATGGTAATCTACCAAACGTTGAGATGCCCGAGAACACCGAGTTGGCCTGATTATTTTCAGTTGGTTTTCTAGACTACTCTCCGATGAACATACTTGAGTTCCACCATCTCCTGGTAAAGTGTTATACCACAATGATTTGTGTGGTCCAGCAATTGGAATTTGATCTTCGTGCTCGCCGTGCGCGAGTGCACTTGCATAAAGTGCGGCGAGGGTAATGATATGGGCAAACATCATGAAAGATAGAAGTGAACAATTGAAAATGAGGAAGCAGAAAATGGGCATTTCAAAGATGCTGCCATCACCTTTTATGGTTGCCCTGTGCTGGCACGGCTTCAATGCATTGTAGATCGAGACATTCAATATAATAGGCCAATTGGCCTGACTTCTGGGTATGGTCTTATCCTGTCAAGAAATGATAGGGGAATGTTGACATAATGGTTATCTGGCCGGCAACATACATGATAGCAATTGTGAATAATAACACTATTGCTGATTCGTAATTCTTTTTAGGTAAACTGGCACTTCATCGAGATGCAATGATGGTTGGATGAAAAATATGGGAATCAGAAGAGTTGGACTTGCTACCATGGCAGACTGCATGATGCAAAGATAACCAGCTTGGTGTAACTGTGATAGGAAGTCCGTAAGAATTTACGATGCGGAAAATAATAGAAGAAAGTGCTGTCCCATTGGATAAAGAGTCTTCGATTTTGAGGGTTGCACGCAATCATGAAGATCAGATTATTTGAGATCAATGGTAAATAAATGCATGCATTCTATGCGATGGTTGTGGTGAGGTAATCGATACTGATATCATGGATTTTTTGATAAGAAACTTGGAGCGTTATCAAAAGGAGGGGTAAGGAGGTGCGGAAAAGCAGCAACTAAGCTGGGGTAAAGGAGTGACCAATAAGAATGATTGAGTGTGATACAACAGATATTGAGAGAATCGATGAATCAGCCTGGGGAAATCAATCCTGAGGAGTCCGTTTCCTTGAAACATGAAACATCGATTAGAGTTTGAAAAAGCACATGTATGCTCCGATTGATTTTATGTGTAGGATTGATATTAAATATATTCAATCATAGAAACATGTAGGAAACTGCCCGCACTTATTAAAAATACCAGATATACTAGATATACCAGATATACTAGTACTAGATATACTAGATATACTAGATATACTAGATATACCAGATACACCAGATATATATACAGCAGCACTGATAATTCATCAAAAGCGGCGCCGAAAGAAAAGCAGAGCCCCAAGTGACGTATGAGCTGGGCTAAAACACGTGGATACACTCGGGTACGCTTGTGGGGCTGAGTCTCTGTCTTCTGGGCCGGTCTCTGGCCTTGGCTAGCATTGCATTTTGGAAAAGTCCAAAACCATTTCGGGAGCTTTTTTTTTGCAGGGTTTCCTGTCCCTCAATGGCACCCGTCAAACTGTCAAGTCCAGCTCGACAATGGAACACCCTGACCAATCAGATACGAAAACGACGGTTTCTTCATCCGGAATTGTAGTAGGTATATTAAATGCCTTATAAACAAGAAAAAGAAGAAGAAGAAGATATAATTTATGGTCTTGGCGATTTATGGTGAACCCGGCTTAAGTGTGTGTGGTGGTTCATCTGAAGAAAATGATGAAACCTTCTTAGAAAGCGGGCTTGGAAGGATTCAACGAATGGACTACGAGCAGTTACTGTTGGGTTTACAATTGGTTCAAGGAAAATACCAAGTACTAAGTAATTTCAGATCTCAATGAAACTCAATTTTGGTACCAGCCATCTTAATTTCCTTTTTCTCCTGCTCCGAATATGATGGAGCGTGACGCTTTTATGCAGAAAGACATGATGAATGAATGCAATGCAATATTAACCCAGTCGGTCCAGTAGGAAATTAAGAAAAAGGGCATTGCAAGCAAAAGCTTGTTCCGCCATGAAATTTCCTTCCTATCACATAATCTGAAATCCTTTGCATTGATATGCGAGATGGATCTTTGAAGATTTTATTCGTCAATTTATGATTGTCCGTTGGTTACACCTTACGAGTGAATGACACGAGATGCATTTGTCTAGAATAAATAAAAATGGTGTTCAAAACTCGATTCGATGATTGAAATGAATGATGTAAAAATAAGAGGTAAAAAGGCAAGGCAAGGCAAGGTTTATATTATACTGTTAATGTACACCTGTACTGAATTTATTAGTCACTTCTTTTCCCGTTCGCCTTGATATCAAGAACCTATTAGGAACTCGGCACTTAGAATCCATCACCTTGTCAACCAATGAAAGTGCTAGCACTTGTTATTATATTATATGAGGATTCGCGACATAAATTATAACGAAAACGAATAATAATTCCCCATTCCATTTCACAAACTTCAAAATGTCCACTCAGAACTGAACAACGTTGACCTCCCTCCTTCTTTTAATTCTTCTTAGGCACATCGCATTAGCCATCTGTCATTGACCGAAGGCTTACCACTCTGATTCCCTCTCAGCTAATCCGATATTCCGCTCCATTTCTTTTTCGCTACGTCCTGTCGATTCTTAGTCCTGTCCCATCAGAAAGGGCTTCGTGGAGCACGACCTGCAACACATAACCAGCGACCTGCGACCTGTAACCTGCAATTTATACTGATTCAAAACTCCTCAGACTGTTATATGAATGTCCAATAAAAATCTACACATCTCGATCATCTTCAGTCGAGACCGAATCAACACGAATTTTACGAATTTCCTTTCATCTCTATTTTCGCCTTTTCGCATACCCAAGCTGTACCACAATTATTCAACCACCAACATTAACAACCCTCGTTACCCAGCCTATTTCTGCCTTCTGCCTTCTACCTTCTGCCAACTTGCGATACTGCACGAAGCCGATACCACGAGGACTACCTGCTTCATGCAAATTACCCACCTTTTTCGCTGTGAGAATAATGATCTGCTGAAATTCAAAACACTCGAAAACTTTAAAGGATTTCCCCGGATTTATCTCATTTTCAAAGAGCCCCATTTTTATTCTACTTTATGCTCATAACACAGACGACGAACTGGCTCAGGATGCCATCCCGTGAGCTGGGGAGCTCTTTTGAAGCTCCTAATGGTGCTCAGAGTGTTGGATCAACATTATTGAAAAGGCATAAGATACTACCTCATCCCAGGGAAGGTCGCCTTACCGATACATATTCTCAATCTCAAACTTTCAAATCTCGCGATACAGATGCAGAAGCAGGAGCAACGTCAGGACCTAATTCCGATAGCTCGAATCCACGCATGTTAAAGCATACCTCAAAGAGGATTCGCGCTCCTCTACTTCCTCCAACTCCACCAGCACACTCGGGACAATCATCTGGCACCAGCAGTGTCTTCGTAGTTCCCGCGCCAAATGTTGAAATCGCGTCTGAAAAGGATTCCGTTGTAGAATCAAAACCAAGTACACCAACAGTTCAGCAAAGTCCACCTACTCCTGATGTTACACCTCCACGCGCAATGCCACCACCATTGGCATTTCGTCCAGCAAACTCTCGATATCCTTCTTCGCGAACGGATTCTTTCCGGACAGCTCGAGAAACTTTATATTCCTCATCCGAGGCATCTGAGGATGAAACTTCAACAGTTAGACCACGAATACCATCTGCGAAACCATCTGGGGCAGAAATGGGTCAAATTCCGCGCAAAGATATCGGGTTGGGCTTGGGTCTAGAATCTGATAATGAGGGCTCTGCCACACCAAAGGCAAAAAAGGAATTGTCACAACAGGAATTTGGCGCTTTTGATGGAGAATGGGGAATCTCTACGGGAGATGTAAGCGAGGTGGAACGGGAATGGGATGATAATCTCATGAGGAATGTAACAGTTCGAAAACGCCGTGATATGGACATGGGCTTTGACGAGGAAAGGACAAACGTCGAAGCGGTGGAAGACAACGCAATTTCACCGACAGAAGTGACAAATGTGGTTCGAGGATTGCCTTTGCAAGAGAACTTTGAACATCATCGATTGCACAAAGACAGCGTAGAACCGACCTTGAAGAGTGGTACATGGCCTAGAGTACGGAAAGACACTATCGATTCTCCAACAATGTCAGACACAAGACGATTTTCTACGATGTCCGGTCGTTCAACAACTTCTACAGTCGTTGAAGCTTTTGTCGTCGACGCACCGCCCTCGCGAATAAGAACCCTTCGCCATACCAAAAAGCAAATTGGTCTGAGAGATTTCAACTCAAACGAGTCTACTGTAAGCTCCGCACCACCATCAGAGAAGTCAAGTGAACAACATCATCGTTTAGTGCATAGAGCCGAACGAATCCCTGAAAAACATAACGAAAGCTTGGCATCAAATACTACCCCGAGCATCGCTTCAAGTCATAAATCGCGCCGGAAGATTATACGCGAGGGTGGAGTGCCTGTAGTGGTAATTCCAGATCGTGTGTCATCTGCAAAGTCTTCTGGACCTCCATCTCTGCGTTCAACAAGTAGCCGAAAGACTAAGAGGAGTAATTCCTTCCAATCAGCTCCATTATCACAATCCTCAAAAACGAATGAGCCTGGTTACTTCGATATCATTCCTCCTACCAAGAAACGCACAATGTCAGATTCGGCAGGGTCAAGCAATTCTGTACATACTATCGATTATCCTCCAAGTATTCCAACCCGAAGATCTTCACTTTCCGCTCCAACGAGTCGTAATACTTCAAGAGCAGGTTCACTAGCCGCGGAGAGTCTCAAAGCTCATAATATGCTTCAGGAAAAGCAGTCCTTGAAGTCAGAGCCAGTCGAAACGTCAAGACCAGTCACTTCCGAATACGAGATTGAGCCACAAAATACTCGTTCAAGCATAGATCATAATCGATTGAGTATTGACCATCAAGACGAACGACATTCTCATGTCAGACGGTCTGCGCAAGCTACACCATTTTCACAAGCATCATGTGAAACAGCAGGAACCACAGCAACAACCGCTGAAATTTCCCAGGCTATGGCAGTATCAATGGTTCCACATCAAAATAAGTCATGGACAGTCATACATCGAGAAAGCGAGCCATCGCCTCCTACATTGAGACGATTGATTACACAACCAACTATTGAGGTCAATGGTGAGACTGCTGATGGTCCTGTAACTCCTCCTCAGAATCCACATACCATGGATGGAGTCGATTCGCCGTTGCGAAATCCTCGTGCTCCACCTGGACCTCCTGCGATCAAGTTCATCCCTCCAACTCCATCTGATATGTCACCAGGAGCAGAAGAAGAACGTCAACTAGGCTTTGACTTTGATACCCGATTGGACGAAGATTATGATGATCGACCTTCATCGTCAGACAGACTCAAACGCAACTTCTCTCTTCGCCGTGCTTTCGGCAATCATCGTTATTCGGAAGCTATAATAGCAGATGCAGGTTTGTTAAAACGTAAATTTTCACTAAGCGGTCGTCGCAAAGATAGTTCAACTCAAACATCGAAGCCAGAGGCAAATCCTTCTACACACTATCCATCAGTCCTTGATCAACCTGCTGATGATAGTAAGTTGCACCCATTCTGGAGGCCAGCAAACTTCTGGGATGATCTAGAAGACAACGATAACGACTCAGATAATGACGAGGAAGACTACTTTCCCGAGTATCATCGCCCTGGAAATAGGCGTTTAATTCCAAAGCGTGGCCTAAGTGGGAAATTAAAGCGCACATTTGCGATTCTTCCATTATCTTACGGTAACGATGAGTATGATCAAGCTCCGCTGGATCGAAAGACCATGCGAAGGTCTCCTAGTGGCAATGCTTTGAGAGTTGTGAAACAGAGAAGCAATAATACATTGAGGCGAGAGGCAGATCAAAGAATTCTTCGTGAGGCAAGACCTGGAGAATTTGGACATGGGTTCAAAGAGGGAAATGGAGGTCGCATTCACACAATTCCTGGACTAGGTTTGAGAATTGAATATGTGGGTTTGAGAGGACTAGGGAAAAAACTCAGTGAAAGGAGAAGAGAGCAAAGAAATGCAAAGTTGCGAGCCACTATCAGTGGACCCAGAGAATTGAGAAATGGAGTTGATGAAGTTTTAGAGTCAAGGAGTGCAGACTCTAAAAATGTTATTTGAAGGAAGAGGGAACGATTACGATTTGAGGATGGATATACCCGGGATGAATGAATGATTTTAAGAATTTCCGCCAACGAAAAACACCGGCACATCGGGACGATTTCTGGACATGGTGGGATCACCACCACCATCTGAATGAAAAAGCAACAAAAATTACGGCCGATACATGTATTATGAAGGAAAGAAATAATGTTTTTTCTGCTTTTCCGTTTGGTTTGCTTTTCTGCATGTACTTTTCTGTATTTGATGCTTTCTCTTTATTTTTGCACTGCTTTTTTCTCACGTGTTTCCTTTCGACGGGGTTGCATCAAGCAGGCTTGGATGTTTCGTTAATCATTCCATTCATCATGACTCACGTGGCTATAGAATGGATAAATGTATGGATGATGGATAATGGATGTTTCAGGATTGAATGGGTCATTGATTGGACGACTGATGATGAGTGAATTTCAGATTCTTTTCGACTTAGTTTCCTCAACAGTCAAGGTTTCCTGGATTGAATTACGCTTATGCTTATGCTTATGGCTTGGTTATGTCTTATTTCCATTTTAATTATGATGATATAGTTTCTTGGGTTGAGGCCTGTAAGTTGCAGGGCAGGTGCAACGTGGTTGAAGTAATGGTGTTGCGTTTGGGTCCACTGGCTGCAATCGGTATGAGCTGGCGGGCATCGTTGCAGTAGCTTAGGCGTGGTGGTAAAAACTTTTGACAGAGCTCAAAAGCATACGAGTGGCACATTTGAGTGAGTATCCAGGCTGATAGGTTGGAGGAGATTCGGCAGAGAAGTATGATGAGAGATGCAAGAGAGCTTATGCAAAAATGTTTCGAAAATTAAAATTCTTAGATTATGAAATGAAATGAATATATGATATGATATTAAAACTAAATGAAAATGAGCCTTGAAATGATGGACACAAAGTGTTAATGTGATAAAAATCCAAAAAAATAGGAGGCTTAAAAACACTCCAACGAAATGCCAAGAAAAGAACAAACACTAGCGGCCGCACTCCGCAAAATTGTTTCTCCACCTCTTTCGACCAAAAAAATATTTGAAAAAGCCTTACTTGAGTTGACGAACAACAAGGCATTACAAAACAATATATTTGGAGGAGAAACTCCACGCACGAATACGATTCCAATACGTTGCCGCGCATATTCTATCGGACGTATTATCAATTGTCCATTATCGATTGTTTCCAAACTTATTCCCTTGAAGAATGAATTGAAATACTTGGTTCCGGAACGAAATATCCTCCATCACTTCCACATCGAAGCGCACACAGCCCAAGGCATAACATTACAATAATAATATCCCAAGAACCACTCAAATCAGCAGCAAAGGAAGAGCGGCACGGCAAAATGGTACAAGGCGCGCTCAAATCAAGTAAAAGTGCGTTGGCGGGTGGGAATAGAGCGAATGGGGTGGGGAAAAAAGCGGCGTTGGGACCGAAGAAGGGGCAGAGGGTTATCAAGGCGAAGAGGGAGGGGTTGAGGAGGAGTGAGGGGTTGAGGAAGGTTAGTGGGGTGTTTTGTTTTTGCGTAAGGTGGAAAATTGGAAAATTGGGAGAGCACAGAGGGAGAAAGGGGAAGAAATATGATGACGCACTTACATATGCATGGCTTTCCTAGTGGCTTCCTCGAAAGAGTTGAGGCTTCTTTGACGAGTTTAAGTACCTGTCTGATTTCGAATTAATTATTTACTACTTGAGGAAGGGGATGAAGCGCGAGTTTTCTTTAAAAAAAAAAGAAAAAGTCTTTGCTAATAAACTCTGCAAATAGAAACACTCGGCAGGTTTAACAGCCATGACGGAAAAAACTCTCGGTGCGAAAGCGGGCCATTTGGAGTTATTGGGGGTAGGGAAGAAGAGTAAGGCGAAGGATGGAAAGGGTGCAGAAAGTAAAGGGAAGGGAAATGCTGGGGCCACGGTTCATGGTGGGGAGAAAGGTGGAACGAGGAAATTTGGTTAGGGTGGTGTTGTTATTTTGGGGGGCGTGGCAGAGGAAGACAAAGTACGATGACTTCTTTTAATCAATACTAGACTGGATGGAGTTTGGTGGCGTTCACTTATGATATGGTTGGTGTTGAAGGATAGGGATAGGGATAGGGATATGAGGGATGGGATTGATGAGTTAGATCATAAGGTTTACATATATATTGAAGACGAGAGGGAGATCAAACATATTTCATGAACGTATACAATAACCAGACGGTATTTCTCGTTATTCTCTCAAGGAATAAGCAATATCAATCGATGTAGAATCTCATCATGAACTCTTGTCTTATAAAATATTCTTTTATTTATACTTATTCTATATAACATTAACTAAAACTAGAAGAAAGTCTTATTTTTTTTTAATGACTCTTTTATAAGACTTATTGTGACGAACCCAACGAGCGTTTAGAGATCAATCTTAGAATTAAAAGCTATAGAGCTAAAGAGAGTGTACTACAAAGCTATATATATAATCGATTCGAAATTTAGTACTGTATTAGTTTGATCAGATACGATCATGTGTATTTTGTAATATTACTTCTTCCTTTTGAAAAATTCGTTCCGAATTCACTTTAAACGAATGATTTAAGTATAAAAATGATCACTAATCTTCTTTTGATAAAAATGTCTGATGTATGGATTGCATTACAGTTAACGAATATGCATCTACTGTATTATATATCTCCTTCAAGCGATCTTCAAAATATCGATTATTGATTATTTCTTCTAAATCTTTATTATTATCGATCTCGGATTCAATAGTCAGTGTAATAATTAGAATAGACTTTTATCAATCTCGGGCTCCTTGATGTGGATCTAGTGGATAGACTTGTATTCAATAGGAAATACTTCTATATTGTATATATTTATTTTGCTTACACAAAAGAGTTCTTTCAGAAGGGGAAAACTCGGGTACTTGTATACAGAGTAGAATCAGGGTATAATCGGGCTTGTTCGATTGAATATCAAAAGGGTTAAAGATACCAATGATATTAAGATTGCTAATGTTTATTAAATTGTAGTTCCGAGAATGGAATGGATTTTGTAATATATGTGGGATTCTAGATTCATTAAAATAAAATGATGTAGGGAATCCATTCGTTGTGCGAGTAGCTAATTGTTGTATAACTTGAACAAAATCGGGATAAAAACAGAAAAGAGAAAATTATTGAGAAAGATGATTTTTAAGAATAGTATTGAGTTTATTGCGAAAGATTGAAATCTTATTCGAATCGGGTCAATTCTGATTTTTAGTTTTATAAAGAATTTTTTCGAATTTTACAATATAGGTATATAGAAAATCGGTTTCTTGTTTGAGAATGAATAACTTGTTTTTAGTTTCTTGAATTTTATTTGGATTGTTGTAAATGTGTATAAATTGATTTAGGATTGTTGTATGATTTAAAGGAATGTTTTGATTAAAAAAAGAAAGCTAAAGTAGTATTATAATTTGTATATGAGATTCGAGATTAAGATAAATATAGTAAAATTGAGTTGTAGAGTTATCAATCGCAATACTATTTATTTATAGTTTCGTTCGAATCAAGGGAAACCAAATATCGAACTTTTGAGAATTATTATTGAACTTTTCAGGATTAGGGAGAGAGGGTTTTGGATGAAAAGGAGTATAAACAGTAGGAATGTATTCGAGAATTAGGGAATATAGGAATAAGATTTCATTCTATTAATGAATCATTTTGTTACAAAATTCTGTAATCACAAGATTTATCGAATTGTAATTTATAGCTTAGAAATTAAAGGTAAGAAAAAAGATAACATTTTCGAATAGTATTAAAAAGATCTATATACAGGCGAGAAAGTAGAAGCGATATGTTTAAACAGGAGCAAATAAAGTGTGTATAAGTATATATAAATGTTATTTCATTTTTTATCTGGAAAAGCTTTTAATAATATAACGAACCCAATGAATATTTAGAGATCAATCTTAGAATTAAAAGTTATAAAACTAAAGAGAGTGTATTATAAAGCTATATATATGATCGACTCGAAGCTTAGTACCGTACTAGCCCGATCGGACGCGATCATGTGTATCTCGTAACACTTATTATATAAATTCAAGACGATGTTCATTCAATGTTTTATTAGATTTGAGAATGAATTTCTAAATATATATTTAAGCACTTGAGAATTATAATTGGATTATATTTGGATAAGTTTAAGAATGTGAGTATTCTTGGAATTGGAGGAAGATAATGTTATATGGGTAGGAATGGAATAGAATTTAGAGATTGGAGGTTGGAGGTTGGAGGTTGGAGATGTAATTTTACGAATAATATGAACATAATAAAGATTTTAGATATCAAGAGAGCGGTGAAGAGATTCTAGGTACAAGGTCTCATTGTATATATAAAGTGTATGCCTTATAAGTTAGGCTCCTAATAGTCTAACAGCGGATATTTAGATTCAAGGGGGAATATTCGCTTAAATAGTAATAACTAATTGTTGAATTAATTTTCATTTTTCAATTGTTTATTTTTCCTCTTTTATACATGTGGAGAGCAAAATTAGTCTCTCGTTTAAATTAAGGGGTGAATATTGATATCTCTTTTTTTTTCTCGATGAATTGAGTTTCCGATTGCTTTTATCTTTTGTTCATTATTACGTTTTTGAAATTCTAGTATTTCTTTTCTTTTCATTACAGGAAAGTTATTGGGGATTTGTTGCGTGGTATTGAATGTTAATTATGAATACGAAATTTCTGCGGGGGCATTGAGGAGATGTGTACTGGAGTTGTTTCTCGCGTCGGTTTCACGAATCACTATATGAGCTACTTAAGAAAACTATAGTATGGTAGTATGGTAGTATGGTATATGGTATATGGTTTGATAGCACCAGTCGCATAGTTAAAGATATGTTATGTTGTTGTATTAGACCGCGTGAATAGAGTTTTTCATGCCTGTTAGTTTTGGGTTCATTCACCTGCTCAGGCGACGGGTGCTGCTCAGGGGAGCGCCGCGGGATTCCCTCAAACTTCTAACTCTAATGGAGGATATGTACCTAATCAGGTAGGATTAAAAAGTGTTGCTAATAATGGAAATGATTATATTCCTTCATGACTTGCTACTCGAATTATTACTCGGAATTTAACCCGGCAAATTGGGTATGGTAGTGGTGGTGGAGGTGGAGTTTCTCAGCATATAAACACGGGGTTTGGAGGGGCTTTTCAGGCTCCGCTTCTCAGAATTTCCCCTTCAAAATGCATACGGCAACAGCGGTGGAAACTCCAAATCCATATATCCAAGCCGCTAGGCTGCATATAAATTATCCGTCATCCATGGATATCCGCGGATAATCTGTTCTGTGGATTATCTATCAAAGCTATTATCCGTCCTGCGGGTAACCGTTGCGCAGCCTACAAGCTGCAAATAGCAGAATGGCAAATAACCCGAATTATATACAAGAACAACGACAAAAATTACAACAACAACGAATGGAGATATCTAATCTACTTCGTCAAGGAGCATTTAGAAATCCTGGTTATGTGCCGCCGGACTGGCTTATTAGTGAGTGTGATTTTTTTATCTCTTTTTTGTGTGTTATATATATATGGGTAAGTAGGTACGTGGTTTTAGGACTTGGGATCGCAAGGTCTTAGCCTAAGACTTTGTGGATTGGGTATTTGAGATTAGGATATTGAAGATGTCATTGTAGTAGTCCGAATGAATATCATCCAATCGCAAATCTCATGGGTTTGAAGTGCAAACTAGCCATATCCAGATTAATAAAACTAACACAAACACTCCCATAGATCATCCAATTAACGCTATGAGATTGCAACATAAGGGACGAGGTCTTACAAGACCACCCTCTGTAGTGGGTAATAAAGATATCCGGGGATTGGGATGGATCGAAAAGTTAAACATCATGTTCCTGTGGATATGAGAGGGCGGTCGCGTAGTGGTGGACAGGGAGGATTTGCTGGGGGAGTTGCTGGAGGAATGGATGGTGTGGGATGTGGTAGAGGTCCTGGGGCGGGATTTGGAGGAGTGGGGGTGCGCCGGGTTTGGGTTTGGGTTGGCAGGGTAGAAGAAGAGGTTAGGGCAAACATGGTAGAATGAGACTTAGGGTGCGACGTTCAAGGAAGGAAATTTGATACTTTCGCTTCGCTTTGCTGAATTTATGGCTCTGGTTGGGGCTTGGGATAATCGGTTGGGTTTTGGAGGTTATGAAACTTGAGGAGTTACTGTTAGGGGTATTGACTCTGGCCTTTGAGATAGTTAAGTATTTACTGATTAGTAGAGGAGCCCGGGTGCAAGTGTGCTTTGTTGTCTTTTCTGAAAGTATTCTGTCCAGTTTGATGTTAGTGATTTCAGCATAATGTCGTACCACTGGCAGAACTTCTACTTGAGGTGCTCGTAATGTTGTGCAAGAGGCAAATGCGTTTAGTGCGTGAAATTAGCATCGAAGAGGCTCCGCCATCATAACCTGACCTAACATGCGTGATGCATATGGGATGATTTCATATCAGATCTAATTACAGTGTCAGAAGCACTGGGTCGTTTTATATTAGATGCTAGTTTAGAATTAATCAATGGTAGCATACAGGTTTTTTTGGAGATAATTTTGTCAGTTTCTATCCAGCAATCAGCTACTTTTTTTTTGGCCTGGTTTTGATGCGTGACAGAAATGCAGCCATCCATGAAATAGGTGTTATTTTATACTCTGTAGAGAATCTAATTGATCTTATTGAAACCGTAGTGCGAGAATGGCTTTCGTCCACTTAAGTTTTCGAAAGCTTCTTGTCTGCTGATTTGGTTGATGGAATAAGTCAGAATAGCTCCGAAAAGTCATTTGATTTACCAAAAATCCTGACAATGTTACCCTTTAATTTGCACTGACCAGATTGGGTGGATAATTCTGTGGTGCTACCTTCTAAATCGGTAGTTTTCAGCTACGCTGTCGTCGAGGTTTCAGCTACACCGCCGTCCGTCTATTCGCCGATTTCAAAAGCCTTAGATTCATCAGCTCCGCATGTTCCAAACACAATAAATACGAGTACTTTGATTTTTGCGGAAGTAATACACTTCTTTACGACATCTGTTTCTCGCATCAATAAGTCATGAATACCTGCGACGACGCTGACTTGGAGATGGGCAGTGTTGGTGATTCCTCTGGGGAAAAATCACCACACTCAACAGCAATTGAAAAGCACACCAGTCATGATGGCGAAAATTTGACCGGAAAAAAAAAGAGTTCTTTGAGGAAGTTCAGCGTGGAAATACGGCCATGGTGGGGCGTATATTGGCAAATGAAGGACACCCCTACGTGATGGGACTCGAGAACGGCAACACCCCACTCCATTTCGCTGTTGCAAATAGAGACGAGCCTATGGCACTGACCCTTCTTGAAAATGGAGCTGATATGGAAGTTATTGACTCCGAAGGTTGCAAGACCTTATATATCGCAGTGAACTCCGGTTTTCAAAACATGCCGAAGCAGCTGTTGGATTATGGTGCGGATCCTGACTCATACAACTCAAAGACGAAATACACAGCACTTATCTGGAACAGACGCAGATCCTCGAAGCTGCGTACGCACTTAATCATTATCCACCTCCAGGACAAAGAATGATATTAATGTGGCAGACGGGTTTGAGCTACAGGAAGATCAAGAGTCCTAAGATAAGTAGAAGCCTTGAAATGGTCGAAGATCTCCTTGAAAATGGGGCAGATGTTGATGCGAGGAACCCGCAAGGGTTGACCTCGTTATGGAAAGCGGTTGCAACCAAAGATGTTGCTCTTATCAAATTGCTCTTGCAGTATGGACCCAACATCAAGCTAGAACTTGGTGATACTGTACGCCTCTTAATTCCGACTGCCAAAGAGTCAGTTATGACAGGTCCCAAAAGAATTAGTCCACCTGTTAAAGTCTCATTTAAATTTTACGCTTGCAATTCCTTCAAGGCTACGATTATAGACCTCTTCGAATTTGGAGAGCAAGAGACATTTACTTCGCCAATATACGAACTCATCTACGGATCAGGCATCAGTAATATGATGAACACAGCGGATGAAGCTCAAATGAAGAATGGTAAAACGAAAGCGCAATCCAAAGATCCCAAATTCCGCTGGTATCACCTTTCAGCAAATAATGTCAGAGCTCCTTCCTTACATCGTTCGATAATGTTCCATTTTGCTAAGTAGGTGACAGATGGAATGGGTTGAGGTATTATCCCAGTTAGCCGTGAATTATTTTCGACGAGATCGTCAAGTGCTAATGCGCCATGACATCGATTCGGTCAATCTACATTGAAAGACTTCAACTGATGGTAAAAGCACTTAGTAAGTCGATTAATCGAGGAAGGCAGTATTGACCCCAATCTTTTGAGTACGAGCCTAAGAGACAAACTTGGCTTAAGAAATGTTGGTCGTCAACAATACTGCTCCGCCTCAGCAGCCGAATCGGGTTTCCCATCCATGAGAAACATGTGCCAAGAATTTGAAGTTGAGGTAATGAAAGCCGTTTAATTTGAAGACATTAATACCTGGTCTCAATTTGCACGAGCTGACAACAATGTATTATCAGATGGCAGATCCGAATTCTTCTACAAAAAATGAACCTAAAGTTTCAAGAAATGTTGTGGCTTTCGTAAGTGGAGTGGCAATATGAATTAAACATCGACGCTAACGATTATACATATCCCTTTTCTCGATTTTGAGATTTGTAGTCAATTTGAGAGAATGAAAAGAGTGGTGAGTGACACGATCGAAGATGGAGAGCGCGAGATGGCTGTGATGAAAGGTGTTCTGCGTCGTTACTCATTTGAGAAGTTACCCTCAGCACCACCGTCGCCAGCTTTTTCAGATACAACAACAGATGTTCCAAAATCTAGTTTGGATGCTACAAAGTCGATCTCGGCCGAGGAACATCCTAAAGATTCTCCAGACCTCACTTGCCTTATTTGGTGGACTAACAAAACCAAAGGGTAATGACGAAACACGGTGCTTGAAGAAGTTCTATAGATCACTAGGCACAAGAATTTCCAGCTCTAGTAATCTCGATTTTGGAATCAAACCTGAGATCGAAGTTTTACTTTCAATCAAGAATATTCGCAATGAGCTTGGGATATTAGAAGCCTTGACAATGGATCAACAAGCAGTTCTTGGGGACTTGGACCAAATTATTGCTAGAACAGTTGAAGCGCATCCTGAGCACCTTGGCGCCGTGCCTTCCACGGGAAATGCTGTCATAGATGGTTACAAACAGAGGATTGAACCAATGAGCAAGTTAGCACATAGGATATATCGAGAGGTAAGGGATTTCCAGACAACATGTGAAGTCACAGAATATCTCACAACTTAACCAGGTTACCGATCTCCTTGAACTCAAGCAGAAGCAACAGGCAGTTGTGGCAGATTTGCGAGCCGTACAGGCAGCAAAACAAGGGAAAACTGTGATGATTTTCACGGTTGTCACAATCGTTTTTGTATGTCTTCGCCCTATGCACAAATACTTCCTTGGCTAATTAATTCAGCTTCCTTTGTCATTTATGGCCGCCTTCTTTGCAATCAATATGGACAGATTTCCCCTGGATAAAAATGGGAAGCTACCGATGAATTATGTGCTCAAATACATGTGTAAGTACTTTGTTTAGGAATTCAAGAACCCAGAGGAGGGGAAGATATAGTACTAAATTGTTATAGTGACTACTTCGCTAGCCATTTCTTTACCTCTGAAGTTTTTGCCTTTAATCAAGATAAGATATCTAGACTGTTTAAGAAATGGACGAGATCTTGATCTGGGAAATGGTCATTGGAGTAGCTCAGAAAGAGATCATGTATGTGGGAAGAAGTCGTTGATGGCGCGGCACTTGCATGCAGGATTAAAAATGATATAAACGCCACGCACAACCTAGGGTGCGTTCGGCTCGTTTTTTTATTGAAATAGTAGACCACAATTGCTCAATATATTGGGTCTTGTATAATCAAACTGAACGTGATATTTTGGTCAACATATATTGAGCCAAATAATTAAATTTATTGAATACGACATTGAATTTGATAAAATATTAGAGGTCTAACATATATTTATATAAATATCCGAGCTTTTTTCTATATAGTGATCAGTGGCAATTTTTTAGCATTGATAAGTATATTTGGGGGATCTTTATTTCGAAATCGATCCTCAACTCCCCGATTATTTTCCCAACTATATTAGTTTTGTACCCAGATATATATTAGCCCTAATAATTTTATTAGAGTCAATATTCCCAATATTTCAGAAAATCGATCGGAATGTACCCTTAATATTATACTGAAAATGTATCTATTACTATTCGTCTCCACTCTCTATTTTTGACTTACTGCCTATATATAGGGAGCCATGAGTCCCAAATACCACACACAAATATAACTACAAACACGCTCATCAAATAAATCTCGGATACAACTTGATATCTGCCCTTTAAGTCGGAACATATCTCTAATTTCTGACTTCTTCCAAATCCAAAAAACACATCGCTATGGATCCCCAAGTCACTGACGTAATCTTAGGCCTAAGTGGCCTAGAAATAGATCTTTGAGGTTCCCGGCTGGTTATAACGTTCCAAGGGACACTTGCGTAGAGATATCGTGACTTACTGGAGATGGTTGATGTAATGGGTTGCCAGGTTGTTCAAGAGAGCCTCCTAACTTCGCTGCTCCTCGACTCGTTTGTTGCAGCAAGTTTCGCAATAAGTATAGACAGTTTCGCTGCAAATGAGAATGAGAAACTGTCTGAATTTTGTTCTCAAATATACTAATAAGAGTACTTTCGTAGCGTATTCAGAAACGAAGTACATACAGCGGTATGTATGATCGAGCTACCAACCTACAAGCGAGGGATCCACCCGTCTCCCCGGCGCCATTGTTTGTGTGGCCCAGGACCTGGGAATTTCGATTGGCAAGCTAGGCTGAGGATAAACCAAGGACAGACCACTAGTGAAAATGAAAATGTGAAAAATTGCAGAAAGAATTATAGCAAAAGATATGCAAGAATTACGAATACATATTGGAATGCTAGTTTTATTGATAGCTAGCTTCTAGTCATTCCATCCACCATTTTAAAACTTTGTGAAATTCTCACAGAAGTGAAGCAATGCTGGTGTTTTTTTTATCAAATCCAGAGTTATGAGATTGCAGGTTCTAGTTCTGTAGTTAGGCTGCGCAGAAATAACCAGCAATCCACGGGTACCTGCAGATAATCCGTCCTGTGGGTTATTTATTAAAGATATTATCTGTCTTATAAATTATTCATTAAGATTTTAAAATAATCTGTTTTATATAGATTATCTATAGATTATTTACAGATTATCTATCTATTCATAAATTGATAAATTATCTGTTAAGTTTTGGTGCAGGAAGTAGTAGTATTGTTGACTATGTAGGTTGAACTAAGGATCTATAATTCTAGTAGGAGTAGAATTGAGGTTATCCCCAAATATGGTCTGTGCACCATTGTGATCACGTGACCTCAATTCTAATTCTATGATGGCCTCATTTCCAACATTATCTATAAATAATTTATAGATTAATAGATTATTTATAAATAATCTATAAATTAATGAATAATTTATATAATTCATAAAGATTAATATAAAAATTAATATAATAATATAGGAATAGCTTCAAAAATAAATGAATATTTATCAATCTATATAGATTATTTATCAATCTATAAATAATGAATATCTATAAATATTTGTGAATAATCCATCAATTATTTATGAATACTCATTCAGATTCTTCAATTATCCATCCCGTTAGTGGATTATCCACAGATTATCCACCAGAACCATTATCCGCCCTGCGGGTAACCGTTGCGCAGCCCATCCGTAGTAGACGGTCCAGTCGAAGCCAACTCCAAATCCTTACCAGTCGACTTGGCTTTTGATCCACACTCAACTCCACTAAACAGATTTAATTTAGCCAAAAAAATATCAAGTACGAAAGGAAATAATGATGACTTACGGTCTTCCCTGCGGTAGTGAGGCTCCGCTTGAGATTGACTTGGGGTGTTTTCTGAAGGATCGTACATGCTGTGATGGCTTACTAGTGGAGGAAGGAGGCTTGAATAGTTCAAATCGTTTTATCTAGCTGGTCTAACTGTTCGGAGATACTCCATGTCGGACGTATCGTTACCAGAACTAAGGCTTAGTCTATCCATCAGTCTGTAATAAGAAGGTTTATCCAAGCTGTAGTCCATTGCTCTGGAATTGCAGCCCCCAAAAGCTTCGAACTTAGACAACGGCTGTGTAAATACATGTGGTAGACGCAGAAAGGAGTGCTTTTGAAGTTCGACGGTTCGCTCGTACCCTCTTTTACTACGAGCTTCATCGAGGGTGGTTTTCGAAAAGTTTTCCCCTCGAAGCCAGTAACGAGAGCGGTATTTTTCGGGATGGGGTATTTCTGCGTTTTTTTGTGTAGGAAAATAGTGTCCGATAGGGGAGTATTGAGTATCGCGTTGGTCATTCCTGATTGGTGTACTGGTCATCTGTTCAAAATGTCAGTTGAGAGCCTGCACTTGGATCTACCAATGTACATACTTGTACATAGGAAATATCATCTCCTTTAATTTGGATGACAATAATGGGATGCTTTTGGCCCTTTGTCGTTAATTTACAGCCATCGGGACAGCTCAGGTTTGGATTAATTTTCCGTCTTCGGTCCAACAGCGAGCTCCATTGACAGGGTATACCGGTGCGAACGACACCAAGAATATGGGGTCCTCTTCCAGGGCGTGAGGCGACGAACTCACGACGCGGTCGAAGAACACAGCCTACCTCAATATCGCGAGGTTGTAATTCCATAGTGAAGTGGGAATCGCGAGACTTTGATCGAAGTTAAGAAAGTTTGGTAGTAAGATAAAAGCTATGCGATTGAAATGAAATTAACATGCTGAAGCGCTGCTTTCGAGCTTCTCTTATACTTCACCATCATCCATCTATGTCTATCGCGGTGAATCAATAGTAAGATAGTTTCAGAAGAGATATGTTAGTTTAACATGTATGTATTGTGCTAGAATCACTTTCCATATACTCGAACACATATTGAAACGCTCAATCTTGAAAGGGTTTCTTTTGCTTGAGGTTACTGGCCTAAAACAATGGCACCAAGTCTTAATGTACGAAAGAACATAGGTAGAATTGTGTCAGGTAACCGATAGTGAAGACAGCATTCCAATGCAATGTCCAACTTGTAAGATACTTGCTTGGCCGGCCGCAATTGGCAGTCATGGTCGTCATTTTATAAGACGAATACATCAAATAACATGCGCAATTTAATGAATTTGATAAGCAAGTCGCATCACACTTGTGTCTTTGCTCTATCCCAAATAATCACTTCGTTGTGCTGAACCAGGTATTAAAAACAGGTTTCCTTGAACATCACTCAGCATCTCAAGAGATGAAATGTATCCAGCTCAGAAGGTCTCACCAATCACTAATCGAGAACTTTCGGCAATTGTCTCGTAGTATTTAGTATTTTTCATCGATGTCTTGAGCTTCGGCTCCTTCCGAAAGACAGAACAATTTCGAAAGTCGAAAGAAAAGTTTCCAGCCATGGAAGCCGCGAAAGAAAGTCTGAAACTTCAGCATGGCAAGAGCAATTTAGCCAATTACGAACCATGACCTCAGCCAACCAGCAGAACCACCCATTCTGTGGATTTAACTCCAATCATCAAAACAAACGCTAAGATCATTAACTTCATCAGGACAATATTACACTTTTAAATCCAGCCAGCAACTCAAAACAATAAACTCCTTAGGTTGGTATGCTTCAACAAAAATACTAGCTTTTCACACGACCAACAGCTCCAAAGCACACAAGTCAAACTGCCGGCATGACAGACCACCAGAACTCCGCATTTCAAACCCTGCATGAAGTCTACGAACTTCCTCTTCGACCAGTCACATTTCCTTTTATGCAGCCTGCTCATGCATCTCATTTTTCCGATCAAGGATGGTCAACCTTAACTTTTGCGTCCACGGACCCCATCCACGTCTCATCTCAAAAGCTTCTTCAAGCCAGTAGATCCTTCTTTGATCTTCCACCTGAGTATAAATCTCAGTTTCATACCGGAAAGGGTACCGAAGAAGGATGGAAACGTGTGGAGGGCGAGAAAGAATTTATCACTCTGCGCGAAATTAGTACAACACCTCCCGAATTACTGGATGCAGCGAAAGAGTTCTGGGAAATTACTGGAGATGTCTTGAACAAGATATTGGGAGAAATCGCTAGTAGTTTGGGGATGAAAAAAGAGTTATTGACCAAGTATTCTGAGCCATGTAGTAAACTTCATGACAAGAGAACGGCGACTATGATTAGATTATTCAGGTATGAGGGTGATGTAGTGGAGGGGAAAGTGGTTTCTGAGCGTATGTTATCATTGGCCTGTTTCAACAAGAATTTACATAGATACTAATTTTACCAGCACACCGAGATCTTGGTCTTTTAAGTCTGTCAATTAGCGACGCTCCAGGTCTCGAAGTTTTTGATATGCACAGCAAAACATCGTTTCCTATTGAACGATCGTATGAGGGAATACCTGCCGGAACTCTACTCGTGGGGAGGGAGTTAGAGTTCTTGAGTAATGGCAGATATCATGCTGGTGGACACTCGGTACGTATGTATCCAAAAACTGCCACGAGGAACGAGCCAGATGGGAAGGAGAACGGAAATGAACGAGAGACGGCGGCGAAAAAACACTACAGATACTCGATAGTTTTTGTATTGCGAGGTCATGGGGAGTTGGGGATTGATACGGATGAATTGAGAACACCGATTACAGGAAGATGGAAGAAACCGATGAAGGGGTTGAAGTTGGAGAATCTATATCGGCGCTTCATGAGTAAACATGTCAATATCAATGCGGAGATGGGGGAGAGGCAAGAGCAGAGAAGAAAGTTACGTGAGAAATTAAACGGCACGAACGGAGAGCAAAATAATGGTCACGACACGAGGAACGAAGACATGGCTGGATCTAAATCAATGGGCTAATGATTGTCGAAGGATAGTTGCAATGATGAGGCTTGCTAACACAGCGCCGAAGTTATTGGAACATTGGACGTTGCACTTGAGATGACCTATTGTTTGTTCAACATACCATACATAGCAAGTCTACAACTCAACTTTTCAACCGTATTTTTTCAGTGTCTAAATTGTGAACACTACCGCCAAAAAACGAGATTTGACATACAATGATGTCTTGGCAGCGAGTCTTTTGTATCGTATCACAGTCTGGCTGAACAGTCGCACCAATTTGACCCGCATTTTCTAGCAGCCAAGTAAAATAAACCGGAGAGGTACAAAAGTCTATGCAACAGTCATGTTTCTTAGAACCAAGGATGAGCGAGAATGGCGGACAAGTCTCTGTGTGTCTCATTGAGCGAATTACATTCGATTCGAGGAGAGCTTCGGCAGGTGTCGGTGTTACTTGTCACAACTAGCATATTATTGAGAGTGGAAGTGGAAAAGATGTAGAATTGAAGCTATTGCTATGTGGCATCAATGATATTAACGTAGTTGAACTAATAGACAAAGTAAATTCCTCATCATAATTCACCATTTCTGACATCGCTGTCGTTCTATTAAAGGTTCGGAGTTAAGTTCACAGTAACAAGGTGATACAAGATGACTAAGCAACCCCTCATTTCACCCGGTGAAAGGGTTATTATTGTAAGTGTGAAGAGGGTTGTCTTGTTATTGGAGTCATGATTCCTGATTATATAGATCTACAATTGTATTTGTTATATTATATTGAGTCTAATATGATCTCCTTTCCCTTTTATACAATTCGACCAAAACTAGCAAATGTGAAGCTATTCCCAGACCTTTCTAGCCTGTAAAACCCTAAAGTTAGTAATCTCCAAATCATCTAGAATCAGTGTATTATATCTGTATCCGGTAATCAATATATTATAGCTTTACCAGGCTTTCGATTCGTCGGAAATCCATCGATTTTATCGGAAATTAATGTATGATAGTTTCATCAGGTCTTCGATTTGTTGGAAATTATCGATTTTATTGGAGACTTGCTTCAATGCGAGGATTCAAAACTGTGAAAGCATGTGTACTGTAAATCGATGAATTTATGAGAAATAACGAAAGGGAATCGAATCTAACAGTGAAGCTTAAAGTATATCGTTAGTTCGAGGTATATCTTCAGTTTTCGAAATACTGATAGATCGAATTTGAAGAGTTTAATATAAAATTCGAGAATATTGAACTTCGAATTAGAATCTTGAAGTTAGGAACCCCCCTAAGAATTTATCTTTGTGTATGATTATTATGAAAGGGTTATTATTGTCTTATTATTGGAGCTACGATTCTCGATTATATAGATCTACAATTGTACTTGCCATATTGAGCCTAACACCGGCTTGTACAGCAGTTTTCTATCTAAATGGGCTCACAAGACTAGTAAGCTGGCCGAGGCTGTACTCTTCATACACATACTGTACCCGCCATTGTCAATTTACTTCTTTCGTTACCTCATTACACTGCAAGCTAAATCAAAGCACATTTCACGAGTATCGGAGAATTAAGGATCACAATGGTGAGCAATTCTAATGAGATGCCTCAACCTCTGCCAGTTGTTGTTAACGTGAATGTCATCCACGTTTAGTCTGACAAGAATCAACCAATAGTTGAATTCCCTGCAGGAGTTAGTGATCGCATTCAACTCGGACAAGGGACAACTTTTTTGCCCGGAAAGAAGGATCCATCAGTACAACATCTCATCGACCACGTCCTCGAACATGGCTATGTCATTCTCCCCAACATATTCACGCCCGAACAAGTAGAGTTAGCAAACTCCGAAGTGGCACGACTTGAAACAATTGAAGCTGGACCGGCTGCACTTGCTGGTCGAAATAGCTTCGAGGGGTTCAAGACCGGGAGAGTATATGCTCTCGCGGACAAATCTCGAGCTTTTGACCAGTTTCCGATACATCCCACTATTTTGGCGTTGAACGACTACTTCCTTCAACCAAATTATTTAATTACCAGTTTTCATACTGTGGTGATATATCCTGGCCAAACTGCACAATCTATACATTGCGATGATGGACTGATCGCACTGCCAAGACCAAGGCCACTTATAGGTATTGTACGTTGTACTTAGGCTTTGTGCCGTATGGTCATGAATCGGGAGAGAAAGGCTCACAACCTAAATAGGGTACCATGGTCTCGTTCGATGATTTTACTGCCGAGAACGGTGCGACTACTGTCATTCCCGGATCGCATTTATGGTCGGACGATCGCATACCAACACGAGAAGAAACGATTCCGGTAATAATGCCAGCAGGCAGCATGGTTTACTTTCTTAATACTCTTTGGCATTCGGGCGGCGCAAATACCTCGGATAAGCCTCGACGCAGTATTACCGTCCAGTATTGTCAACCTTGGATAAGGACATTTGAAAATATGACAATTGCAATGGGTTGGGATGATTTAGACAAGGTTCCAGAGAGACTTTTGAGACTGATGGGATTCTCTACTCATAATTTCATGGGCTATGTAGATGGCCGTTCACCGCGAGTTGGTGTGGAAATGCGGAAGAAGAGAATGATCGAGCGGGCTTTGAAAGAAAGGCGTAGCTCGAAACTCTAGTGGGTCATTGAATTACAGTTTGGACGTTGTGACATGAGGTATTAATTTTTACGCGTATTGCTTTGTTCTCTTATCCTCATTTAGTCGTGCGTGCGATTTAGCCTTCATAGATATACATCTAATTTTCCACTGATATAATTCTCTTCAATTCAATCGTTCAATCGTTTGATGTTCAGTCTGTTTCTACAGTTTACTCTCTTTTCTTTCCATACAATCCTATTTGTAGCTTCTATAGGTAGGCAGCGTACGAAACAATGCAAGGCACAATTTTGCCAAGGAAACTAGAAAACAAATACATACTATTTCAAGACCGATTTATTTTTGGCCACTGCATACAATGCATTCAATTCAACATTGAACTACCAATAGAAATACTGCCTCATCATTCTACACCTCTGACTTTGTGGTGCAATCATTGTTGGATCTAAGAGTGCTGTTCTTCCAGAAAAAGATATCAAGTGATATTATTTTGCTTCACCAACATCACCCAGCCGCTCTTTTTGTCACGACGTTTTTACTTTTTTCCGTTTTTACTTTTTTCTGTACTCCTGTATCCGTTTCGATAGTATACATCAATCTATGTCAGTGATAGGTTCGACATGTTATGAAAAAAAAAAGATTACTCTTCCAATAATGGTGATTCTATTCTTGTTTTGTTTTCAGGGTTTAATAGTGTTAAGGTGTGGTATACTTCTCCTTGTTGAATTTTTAAACCATAAGATTTGCCTTCGAAATATATAAGTCCGGGTTCGGTCTTTACATTTATGTATGTACTATTAAAGTTTGTTGACATTCTGTGGACTGGTTACCAATGCTGCAATGAAATTCCTTCGTTTTGATGCATATCGTCACGCAGCCTTTGTGACGAACTGTGATTGAAATATCGTTGATGTTTTGAAGATGCGCACCCTGCTGAGCTAGTTGTTTTTCACTGAGTTTGTATTGATGTAGTCAAAAGATTACCTCGACCAAGCCAAAGACAGATCTTCGTATCACTACCTAAGAATTCCAGATCCAGGAACACAACTTACGCTTTGTGAATACGATGATATTATTTTTGAATAAGAAAATATGGATCACGATTCTTTTATTGATCTGAAATATTTATACAACATCTGAATCTCGAGCCTGAAGGTTTGCAGATCTGGTGGGCCCCAGCTCAATGCGAGAAGTTTGCAACTTCTCCATTGTTTGTTTTCATAGTTTGGAGCTAGGATATAGATTCCAAGATGCACATAGAGTTAGCCATTATTCATTTTCTCGTACCCAGCAACAGACAACGAACTATAGCGACGGTAGTGATGCAACTGTCATTTACGTTAAATCAAAGGATGTCAAAGGAATTTGTACAAACATTATGATCAGTGAGTAAGGTTAGAAAACTAAACCAGTGTAGCTGGGGACAAATACCGAAGAAACCTAAGCATTAACAAAAGTAAAGTTCAGCATGGCGGAGGAAATACAAGAAGATAATCCTCATGTTGAAATATCTAGGATAATAGTTCAAGAGATCATCGAATAATTGATAGATTTTGGGATGTCAGTACCGAACCAACTAGTTCGTTCTGGTTTTGAGGTATCATTTTGAATGAGTTGGATGAAATGGGATGTTTAAATGGGTGGATGTTGAATATTGTGTTTGTGTGATATGTTTGGGAGATTCTAATGAGTTAAATCTGTGAATGGATATGGATAGAATGATTGAAATTTTTTTACCCATTGTAAGATCCTAACACATGAAGACATTTTTTAATCATTCTGCCGGATGGAATTTGTAATTGACTATATTCTGACAACCAAGATAATCTGGAATTGACGTCCTATCAGTTATTCATCGAGACAGGGCCCTTTAGCCGCAAATTAGATAGTACGGAAACAGCCTGTACTAGCTAAGTCTTATTTTCTGTGAACTTTAATTGAAATGGATTCAAAATAGCAACGAAACTATTTCCATCTGTGTAAATTAAGGAATATAGTGCACCTGAAACTTTGCCAAATGCAGCAGGTGCGAAGTACGGGGATTTCCTGACCCCTCATTTAGAACTACCCCGCATTTAGCTCTTCGGACATCCGATCCTGAACATAATATGATGATGAACTCATCTGGCACAAATCTTTCAGGAGACCTTCATTAGAATAAAAGCCTTCAAAAACTCATAGTTATTTAACATTGTCTAAAAAGAGGTTTAACAAATCAATTGGGCTTTATTAAACTCTACAACCACCAAAGAACAAACAAAATGGCAACTCCACAACGAGAAACCCTTCCAAATGGCCTTCCAAATATCCAACGTCTCATCACAACCACAGACCCAAATGGCAAAGCCATCCTTGAGCCCAGCATCTCCCCAAACTCCATCTGGCAACCCATCCAAAACAACGATATGAACTTTTTCCTCGCCTACACAACCCACCAATTTCCTGCCTCTCTTTCCCACGCCCCATCATCCCAAAACTCCACCTCCACCACCCCCATCGACCTAGCCTCCTACAAATCCGATCTCTCTTCACCACCCGGCCTCTCCATCTCCACGGGAACCGTCGTCCGCTTCGTAGATTTCGCACCGGGAATATCGTGTCCGATGCATAAGACTGTGAGTTTGGATTATGGCGTTGTGTTGGAGGGAACGATAGAGTTGGAGTTGGATTCGGGGGAGAAGAAAATTATGCGGAGGGGTGATCTTTGTGTGCAGAGGGCTACGAATCATTTATGGAGGAATGTTACGGAGGGGGAGGGTTGGGCGAGGATGATGTTTGTTTTGACGGCGGTGGAGAGGGGGGTGGGGATTGAGGAGGTGGGGGTGGAGGGGATGGATGGGGTGAGTAGGAGTGAGTAGGTGGATTTTTGATGTTGGGGCTTGGGTTGAAGAATAAGGGCTGTTAGTCGAGCCCTAGTTAAGGAGAATTGTTATATTTCATCGGTCGTTGGCGACAAACTTTATTCATGGGTACAGGCTAGACTGTCTAGCTTACAGTAGACGAAAGATCTGATTGCACAATGTAATCTCAGATGTCGCAAAATTCAATTAGAGCAATTGATAAAGAAAAAAACATCATTAAGAAGACTTCATGTCTCATGTAAACCGAAAGCCGAAACCGCCTACAAGTATGATCCTAAGATCTCATCCCATCGCTCCATCGCCTCCAGAGCCTAAGCAGCAGCTCTCCTCTCCTTTCCACTAATCAAATAAGCACCCGCCCTAACATCCAACAACGGATCATCACTAGCATCTATACCCTCGACCCTAGGAATCGGATCAAAAATAATATGTTTCTGCTCCTTCTCATTATCCGCCAACAAACCCTCCACTTTAATCGTCCCCAACTCCACAATCTTTCTCTCCTCGGGCCAATGCTCCGTCGCATCATTCGTCACATCTCCCTCCTCCGCAATCTGCACCACCAATTTAAACTCCGCGGCTCCCTTTTCCAATCTCGCTCCTACCTCTTCCGTAAGATAATTCTCCCCGAAACTTTTCTTCTGCTCTTCACTCGCGATCTCTACCCCCTCAACAGGAATAATCCTATACCTCACAAACGTTTCCTTCCCATCTTTCGCTATAAATTTAAAAGCATTAACACTCCAATAACTCTCCCGTACCCAACTCGTAGGTGCAGGTTTGGGCGCGGCAACAAATGCTAAGGCTTTAGGATGGGAACCCAGAAACTTTTCAATGGGCTTGGGACTCTCAACGCCTTCTCCGCTACTAGCTGCCGCTTTTAAGAATTCGAGAAATTCATCCCCGGTTCGTGTGGGGAAAAAGGGCGTAGAGTGCGCGACGATATCGGTGTGTTTGTGTTTTTCGGCGTCGAGAATAAATCGGATGGCGATACCGCGGGGATCGGCGTGGGAGTCGAAATCGGGGATGGAGGGGATACCTGTGGAGTTGGAGAAGCGGATCCAGATGGGTGTGGAGGGGGCGTTGAAGTGAGGGGCTGATGAGAGCGTGCTGGCGACGGGGGTGGGGATGAAGGTTCCGGTTACGAGGAGTCCTTTTGCGTGGGCTGGAGGGGTGTTAGATGTTGAGTGGGGTTTTGAGATGGGGATTTGGTGGAGGACGGAAACAAATGAGAAGGATACATACCAGGACGTTTTCCGCCATGTTTGCCAAACATAGATTGTAGTTGATGGACTAAACCTTCACTAGTTTTGAAAACTGCAGGATCGGTTGGGAGAGGCATGATTGCGAATTGCTACTCTGTAGATTGTATTTGAATGTATTTAAATGTACTTATCGGTATTAAAATTCTCAAAAATGAAGATACCAAATGAAGATTAAAGTTCCCGTTCGAAATAAAGGATACCTGACGAACTTTATACGTTTGCATTCAAAGATGACATCACGCACCCAAAAGGTAAATCCCTTTGAGCATCTAAATCTCGACCCAATGATTCACTCCCAAAGATCACGCTATCAGAATTTGTAAAACTACCCCTCATATTTGGGACGTCTTTCTCACTTCTCATTGGATAACGTGGTATGATTGAGGATGATTGTTTATCAATTCGCTATCAATGGTCCATTTCTTGTTCAACAGTTGCGTAATCAACCAATCAGGAACCATTGGTCAGTTGGTGTGCGATTAGTTATTATTAATGTGGCTGCTTACTGCATTGCATGCATATGCATATACCAAATGTTGTACCGCAACCAATTCGTACACAGGTCCGGTCACGCTAAAGCTCGCAAGGGATGGAAAATATCAAACGCTCGAATTATCATGGATGGATAATGGATTACTCATTATACAAGATGCAATTTGATATTCAATACAATAATCTTACCAGGTTCCGAACTTCCGAGCCCAGTATCCTGGTAGTGCAATTCCAGGATCATTCGGAATCGTAAAGGTGTATGTACTTCCACTTGCCGTTACAGGCGTTAATGCGATTCGCCTTTGATCTGTATTTACAGTATGGGTCGCTGATCCATATCGAGTAATTAAGAAACTGGTTACAGCGGTATCGGTTGTGATTGTGACTGTTCCTCCCACAGCAACAGTAGATATAGCTGAGAAGATAACGGGACGGATGGCAGCAGTTCCATTGGAGGTGAAAAGGTAGGCTGGACGGTAGATTTGTTCATCGGCGTGGTTTGTGGCGCAGCTTGATCCACATAATCCTCCGCCGCCGGTGAAGACTCTTCCATCGAGCATGAGAAGGGCTATACTGTGATATGTTCTTGGTATGGTATGAGGGGGTAAAATTGTGAAGGTCTGCGTCGTGGGATCCCACAACCCTGGCGTCAACACAGCATCAGTGTCAATGAAAGGAACGGCATATGGTTGGCCTTCGGTCACAAGTACCTTTCCATCAGGTAACACGACACAATTTGCGAATGCTCGTTTGTAAGTCATTGATTTTAGGATTTGTACTGTAGGTGCCTCGTTAGGACTTCCAATGGTGATGAGGTGAACATTATTACTTAGTTGCATCCGAATTCTGATAGCTTGGAGATCCTCCTGCTGTGAAGATCTTTCCGTTGACTGCATCATACATAACTGCATTTCCACACATGGAGTCGATATCAGAAGCGCGAAGACCTGCAGCCTTTTGAGAGCCAGTAGCAGTTGTTCCATACCAGTTCATTGCTTTACTAGGACCAGCCTGGAATACAGCGCCATTTTTCCATGCAAACAACCAAGCATGATTATCAGTACGGAAAGCACCTTGTGCGTCGGCTGTGAGCATAGGTGCGACTGGACAACCTGGAAGTAGAGACCGTGTATTAGTGCTAGGGTCGTAAATCTCTCCATTTTTCCGCCATACCCACCGCTCCAGGATCCCCCAATATTGAAGACCTTTCCTGTTGATGTTGTAGTCGTTGACTGGTAACCGCGAGGAATCTTCATAACCGGCCCTGCAACCCATTGATCGGTGGAAGAGTCATAGATGCTCGTCTTATTTGCAGTGTCCCCACCGGTGACAATTGCTTTTCCGTCAAAAATTAAAGACATCTCAGGACAGAACATATCATGCTGAGTATTAGAGACATTGACCGATGATGTAGCGCCAGTTGTAAAGTTATACACGGCTGAAATATGCTGCGAAAGTCCAAATATTTCCTGTAGAGTACTCAATAAAACCAGCAACAGGTACAAGCGGCATGTTAATGACAGGGCCCCACACCCATAGGCCTCCGACAACAGTAGGCGCGAGTAAGAAACCGAATTATGCTGCGCTTGTCCATTGGCCACAGTTTCCAGCTTCGGAAGTAGCATTCAAACGGAAGTATCGAGCTTGTGTACTATCAAACCCTACAGTCTTTTTCGTAACATCATCTTAGAAGGTGGAGATCGCAACCGTGGTTCACATGTCTTATTGTCTGTACTTACAGCCAATTAATATGCTCCAATGTTCCAATTATGATTTCCATCCTGACGTGGAAGATAGGTGAACCCATTGAGAAGCTGCAAGGAGCCTGTGTCAAGGTATATGGTGTGTGGTAGTGGGGCACAGGGCTATATTCGCTATGCCAAAATGTGCTGGATTTTCCATCAACGGCGTTAGAAGCCGGGTTTGTAGCTTGAGAACTGGATACTACGATGCTCAAAGCTGCTTGCACAGTCTGAGTCACTGGCAGCAAGAGAAAGAACCACAACGTGAGCATCTTGCCGCTCGAATGGTACCGCACAAGATTTCAGAGAATAAGTCCCCTATCAGTTGCCAATGATCTGCATTGGTACCATTAGAATTGGGTAATTGACTTACAATGCAGTGCTCAAGTAAACAGCCTGATCTGGAACTACATGATCGTGGTTCCCATCCTTTAATAGTAGCACGAATGAGCGGGGTAGAGAAATAAGGTTACCTTTGCATCTCAATGTCAATGAAATCGATTTCTAGGGCCCATGTGTAGCGCGCCGTTGCGTACAAAAGCCCATCGATGTTAAGTTCCAAGGCCCCATCTTTATCCCGCTGAAAGAAATCAATAAATTCAAACTATCATGTCTGATGGTATGTAGATACACGAGTGATTAACCTATATATGATTTCGGGGCCACGGAAAGTTTTAACGCGGCTCTCACATAACCATCATCATGCAGCCCTTGGCCGAAAAGGGAATTCCGAGGTGGAGAAACTTGTTTTCTGAAATAGCCAAAATATCATATTCTCATAGGGAGCAAGCCATTTGTTGCTTACCCGAGCCGCTTACAGCTGTACAACTTCTGGTTGCCAATAAGATTAAATATCACATGCTGTTGGTTTGTATCAAAATAGGTGGCTGCTTCTTCAACGCACATTTGATGCATGAATTCTGGCTATTCCATGTGCAATGGTACATCCAATCACCGAGTGCTATCATACAAGCCGATTGGTTAGCGGTGAATGCTATATCCTAATCTTGGTAGGTACCAAGAAGCAATAATCGTTAGCAAGACCATCAGAGATGCGCCATTCCAATTTATCAACGCCATAATAAACATATTTCTTTCTGAATACTACACTAACGTATGCATAACATGGGCATTTTTCTCAATATGTCCTCCCTCATTGGGACATTAGTTCGTTTTCCCCAAGAATGCTGGAGATGTCAGCTGAAGTTTGACTGCAAAACGCTCACAACCACAGCAAGTTTGGCAACCTATAGGCTGACATCATGCAAATTGTAACCACAAGAACTCCATTACAGAAACGATCGACGCTGATATCCAGGAAGTCTGATTACTGCTTTCAAACTATTGATATCTCGATTGAATTATGCAGAAAGCGCGAGAAAGTGTTGCCCATCTTCTTCAATTGTGGCGCAGGAGTTCCGGGGTAACCACATCAAAGGATTGTCTCACAGCAGCCCATAATTTGAGAAACTGTTCCATTTATTGAATCAACAAGAATGCAGATAACGAAAAGAACTGTTCCAATGCCATCATAGAACATGACAACATGAAGATACAATAACTAAGCGAACACATTCAGAACGGGTTCGGCAGTGGGCAACTGGCTGGCCAGAGATTCCTTCGGCTGTCCAAAAGAAGAGGTTCGCACATTGCCCAATTGCTGATAGACTTTGACCTGCTGCATTAAGACTCGACCACATGTTTGAAACTCCTACAGTATCCACAATGACTTCCCAGTCTGCAGCACCAAGATCGCAAATTCCATTCTGGACGTAACGATTCGCATGGGTTCCAAAAGCATAATGTTTGAGAGCATCACATGTGATTGAAGTACCTTGTCCGAATTTTAATAGGGCATTTTGCAAACAGAGCATTGCACCCGTCATCCCTTCTGATGTCAGCAATTGTTTACCATGGAACCTTCATCTGAAGAGGCAATTATTGCGGGCTGGAGACTGGACGTTTAAATGCTGTGCCTTACTTTTTTTTCCCCGCGTCGTCCATGTTTCCCATAGCAGTCAAGAATTTATTACAGTAATTTAAACCATAGGATGCAGGGTATCCGTTTGGTCCACATCCCATAACGCCATCCAGATATGAGTAAAATGAGCACGAAGTGGGCGTTGGAGCAGCGCAAGGCCCGTTCAAACATCCATGAGTTGATGTGGCTGTGGTAGTACTTGAAAGTTCAGTTGCTGCATTAGTAGTAGTCAGAACTAGAGAGCAGATTGAAGGCAGAGCAGTCCTCTTCCTAGGTATATTGGTATATGTGAGCGGGTCTAAAAGTGCAGTGAAGCCTAGAATGGAAGGCAAGGGTGCAGAAGTACACATAATTGAAACTGGTGGAGTCGAAGATGTAGGTGGAGTCGTAGATGTAGATGGAGAAGATGTGGATGTACTTTTAAGTGAAGTTGTTGATGAGGTAGAAGTAAAGAAAGTGGTGCTGGTCGTTGGGGGATTTTAGCTGCTCCTGCTGGTTGTTGTAGAAATAGTTGTGATGGTTGACTGTGTCAAGGATGATGAACTCGTTGTAGAATTCTTGATAGAGTTGATAATATGCGTAAAGACTGATGCTGATGAAGCTGCGGATATAGAAGTGCTAGGACTGCTAACAGGGACCACAGATGAGGCCATGGTAAACCGCTTCATATTTCGTGGGCAATAATCAATTCAAATTCCTGGTCCAAAAAGTGTGAAGTCTTAGTATATATAGTCTCCTACAAGTTCATAATACGAATGGAAAATATGCCGATACAAAAATGAGACTTCGCCTTTTCATCCTACTGCTAAGCTGAAGCAAGCGGTAATCTGGGCTGAAATCCCACAGACGGGCTTGAAAATATTTCAAAAAACCGTGATGGTACGGTAAGGCAGTGGTACGATAACAGACCGCATATAGCATTCTTCAGACAAATGTGGAAGAGAGGTGGAACGAAATTCTTCTGGTCCAGAGAAGAACTTTTCTTTTTAAGTCATTTCCACCGTGAACCAGAATTGTACCGTTTGCCAACGGATATTAAAAATGCATACTTCTTAGCCTTGAGCTATTTGCATGTTCTCCACAGCAGATACGCAATATATTGAGAGATCAATGCCACTTAACAAGATTGTTCATGAGACTCCCTTGAATTATAGGAGTTTGTTCTTGGGATAGGGCCGGAAAAGTAATGATAAAGGCTTGAAGTGTATTTGAAAGGAACATTTCCTCCTCGATCGTTATGGTAAAAGAAAAAGAAACGCGCATGAAGTCTGCAGTAAAAGGAAAGTTTGGTGTCAATCAATGCAAACTCGGCCAGCTGACACTCCCCATATTGAGACGGAACCCACCACAAAATACGAAATATGGTTCGGACCATAGAGGTCTGGAACAAAATGGTGGGATTTTGGCATATCGCACATTTCCTACGCGATTCTTGCTCCCATATCACATTCATAATCATCGCTTCGAAAATTGGCGACGTTACTTGAGGCCTTTCAAACTTTGAGATGTTTCTGTTGTGGAGCTTAAATTTCAGCTGGTGCCAGATTGAGGAAAGGGTTTATACTTCCAAAGGTTATTTCATCGGAGCCGCAATATTGGTAAGTTGTTGCCTATGATTTGCGCAGGGTCTCGACGGATTATGGCCCCGTGCGATGACTTCTTGTGATACCGCAATGCAGTGTATATCAAGGAGCTGAAATTGCGTCGGGAAGAGTAACACAATGGTATGTTAGCCTTTCTTGCAATGGAATATATAGCCTCCGCATTAGAAACTCTACATGATTATTCTGGAAGTGAACCTGAGTAAGAAGAAACCACGACCATATTTTCAAAGCGTAGTTTCGTATATCCATGGCTACTGACAGTACAAGACAACATTTGTCCTTTGGCCATGTATAATAGCAGAACAAAATGTGAGAACCATTTCTCCGAATGGAATAATTGCTTGCAACCGAAGAGGGACAACGATGAAGTTGTCTATGTAGTACTTCTGTAGTGGTCAGCTCCCCGAAATATGCAAGGCCTTTTATACCTGTTACTTTGTTCTCGGGTCATGTTTCCCAAGTAAGATTTTCAAGAGATCAATCATGGTGAATAAATTACAGATTGACAGAACCTTTCCGGGCATATTTTCATCATCATGAGATATTTGAGTGGTAACAATGGGAAAATTGAAGATTTCATGTTGTTTGATATTTGTTTTGTTGATAGTCAGTGATGGAGATGTTTCATTTGCGGGGTGAAGTCCGCCACGATAACACGCTAGCGCGTTTTTGACCACAGCATCTACTATCAACATCTATTTTGTAACTTTATCACTTCAAAGTCTTCCTTTTCACCCAAATGCCTAACTACACGTAAGGAATCATTCGTCAAAGATTGGCTTCATTGTACTTAAGTAATACCTTCTATCACGAAGGAAATATGATTAAGTCTAATTCCCACCGTCTATCAATACTATACACATTTCCGCAGAGCCAATGAGTCTCATATGTATCAGCTCAAAATAGAATCCCCTCAACACGGCATAAATTCGTTCGAGCGTTTTATTATGCAGTCACACTCGATGCGAATTGCTGTACGCTACGAATGCAATCTTCGTGGTCATTAGAGATGCACAAGGTGCATCAATTCAATCTTTGATGGCAAAGAAGAAAGGGCAGAGGGCGGAACCTTCTCTATTTAGAATTAGAAGAAATTTTCTACTCAAAATAGAAGTATGCACCTACCACCCTAGGTATGCTGTACAACTACTTCGTCTCTCGACTTCCTTCTCAATTTTATCTCTTTTTCATATAGCAGACATTAGCTCTTCGTATAACGAACCTAAGTTTTCAATCATAGCACTCACATTCTTCTTCACACTTTCTATCTAACCCCAATCTCGGACTCAAAATAAAAAACTGCCATGATTGCAGATTATTTTCACAGCGCAGCTGTGACATTTCTTGTGAGTTTGACTTCTTCATTTGCCTTGACTTTACTAACTCATATTAGCTTGCAGCTTTCGTTGCTGCCTCTGATCATGTTCTCCAGGAGGGACTCGCCATTTCTCAAAGTCTACCAGGAACTTGGACATCTCAAGGTTGTTACGTAGACATTGGTCGGACATTGTTCGAGGGAGAATACATTGACAATGCAAATATGACTGATGAGTCATGCATCTCATATTGTACTTCCAAGAATCTCAACTATGCCGGAACGGAGTATTCTTCAGAATGTTGTATGTTATTTTCAAGCTTTCAGAACAAATGACATATCAATACTAAAAGTTCATTTAGATTGTGGTAATAGCCTTGCAGCTGGAGCTGGACCTGCGCCAGCTTCAGATTGTAGCATGAAATGCTCTGGAAATGCTACTGAATTTTGCGGTAAGCTTGACCGGTTCACTGGATCCTTTGTTCTTACTACCTCATTCTGTTCCCTGATCTCAAATCCCATTTTTATCTTTCCTCATGTGCACTTATCTTGTCACCCACGACATTAACCTCATTTCCCTCGTCCCCTTAATCTTTCCTTGATAGGCATACTGACTTCCCGATCTTGCAGGTGGTCCAAATAGGTTGAATCTTTTCTGGAACGGAAATACCCCACCTCAAACTAACCCTGGATCCGGACTTTGGAACTTTTCTGGATGTTACACGTGAGTTCTTTGCCTAATTCATGACCAAATTGCACTCTAACAATCGGCAGAGAAGGTCAAGGAGGCCGGCTTTTAATATACCAAGCTATAGCTTCACCCATGACGGTCGATGTATGTACAGCAGCATGTCAAAAAGGAGGCTACTCATTAGCGGGGGTCGAATATGCGGATGAATGCTGTACGTGTATTCTGGAAATTACTAAGTTGACAACTTAAATAAAAGCTTACTCTATCTTAGGGTGTGGAAACCAATTGTCTAATGGAGGGACTCTTGCACTGGAGGGCGTCAGTGGTTGTTCTGCATTATGTTCCGGCAACTCATCTGAATTTTGTGGCGGCACCAACAGACTTGACGTATATGACTTCAATAGTACTGCCATTGTAACAGCACCATTCACTACGACCACCGCTGGAACAACGCCTTCTGCCACGAGTTCTCCATCAATTCAACAAACAATTGGTGTATATAACTATTTCGGATGTCAGACTGAAGCTACGAGTGCTCGAGCACTTGCGTCCAAAACTTCTGATGCTAGCAACATGACACTAGAGTCATGTGAAGCAAGCTGTATTGGGTACACATATTTCGGAACCGAATATGGACGAGAATGTTAGTCAATCTCCTGATTCTATGAATGGTATGAACTGACTAGAGATATTGCCAGGTTATTGTGGAAACTTCTTCTCCGCCGGCTCTGTGTCAACCCCGAATACAGATTGCAATTTCCCCTGTGCAGGAAATAGTTCCGAATTCTGCGGGGCTAGTGGGAGACTTACTGTCTACCAGATTAATACCACGCTAAGCTCCACAGCTCCACCTTCTACCCCATCCTCATCTGTGACAGATCTTCCGGCCGGATGGGTTTACAGTGGCTGCTGGATCGATGGAGCACAGGGTCGCGTCCTAACATATCAGCAACCAGACAATCAGAATCTCACCGTTGAGTCTTGCGTTGCGACTTGTTCCGGTCTCAATTATAAGGTCGCGGGTATGGAGTATAGCTCGGAATGCTTTTGTGATAATTTTATCGAGAATGGAGGAGTTCTTGCCACGTCACCAGCTGATTGTAACATGCCATGCAGTGGTAATTCGAGCGAAATTTGTGGCGCTGGAAATAGATTGTCTGTCTACTCTTTTGGAACAGTACAAACTTCTCAACCAGCATCTGTCCAGAACAGAGATTTGCCCGGTGATTGGAACTATCAAGGATGCCTAGAGTCAGTTGCCTCGTAAGAATTGTTAGATTTCATGCAGGCTGATGGAGTAAAATTTTAGAGACAATATAGGAGGTATTAGGACTTTTCCGTATCAAATAATCAGTTCAAATAATACCGCGACAAATTGTCTTTCGCAGTGCCAAACATTCGGGTATAATGCAGCTGGCCTTGAGTATGGCTCTCAGTGCTGTAAGTCATGATCATTCTTTTCAAACATGTCGTACATTGAAATTGACAAATATATTTAGTTTGCGGGGATGTAGAAAATATCATAACAGCTGGTGCATCAATGATTAGTGAATCCAACTGCCAAGTCGTCTGCTCTGGTAATTCCTCAGCCATATGCGGTGGGGATAGTCTTTTATCCTATTACTCCTGGGATGGTCCAGCACTTTACAACTGGTCATTTCCAGTAGGCACCAGCGCTGGCGAACACTCGCTATTAATAGGTGGTGTGTGTATACCATTGATGACATCCCAAATGATTACTGGCAAAGTGACCTTCGTCGAGAAATTTGGAACGGGTGAGCCAAATTCGACAGGAGCATACGAATTAGATCTTTCAGCCATCAATAATTTTACCCTGGCATGGAGACCCATGCATGTCAAAACTGATGTATTTTGCTCTGCTGGACTTATTCTTCCAGATATTGCGGGGAGACAGATAGATGTGGGAGGGGTAAGAACATATATTCTTTTTTAATGGTTCGCAAATCGTGGTACAAACATGTATAGCTTGTGTCTCTGTGTCATCCCAATATCTCAGTTCAGCTTGTCACACATTCATTTTCTTCCGTCATTTCCATAGCTCAAATATATGATACTAATATCTGTGAGTCTTAGTGGTCCGCCCAATCAACCTACGGTGTTCGATTTTATTGGCCAAATGGATCTCCCGGAATCTGGGGGACAAATGATTGGCAAGAAAACGTAAACGAGGTACACCTTCTCGTCGCTCGGTGGTACCCTACGGCAATGATTATGGTTTGTATAACCACCTTGAGTTGCAGAATAATATGTACTAAACTAGTCCAAGGCAAATGGTTCTATCTTAATAATGGGCGGGGAAACTGGCAGTAATGCCCCTGCTTCACCAAGCTTAGAGCTACTCCCTCCAACAGGTGCACCAGTCCTCAATTTAGATTTCCTTGCTCGTACAGACCCCAATAATCTATACCCATTCCTCGCCGTCATCCCTTCCGGGATCTTCGTCGCGTACTATAATGAAGCACGAATTCTAGATGAAGTCACATTCGAGACTATCAAGACATTAGCCAATATTCCGGGAGCTGTAAACGATCCGAATGGTGGGCGAAACTATCCTCTTGAAGGAGCTATGGTTTTACTACCTCAGTATTATCCATATACGGATCCCCTCGGAGTACTTATTTGTGGTGGTTCCACACCTGGGGGCGGGTTTGCGATAGATAATTGTGTTTCCATGCAACCCGAAGCTGAGAATGCTGCTTGGGTAATTGAGAGAATGGTGAGGATCTTTTTTTTGTTTTACCCCAAAATGAATTGTGCTATTCTGTCTGAGACATTCATTGGAGTCCCCCCCAAAGACGGTTGATTTCAATGAGCACAGAAAGTTCAGCCAGTAATTCCAATAGTCTTGGATTCGAGATGTTTGGTTGTGTTGATATTGCAGTCACTGACTAACGTATTCCAGCCCTCACGCCGTGTAATGCCATGTTTGGCGTCTCTTCCAGATGGTACAACACTTATTCTGAATGGTGCACATCATGGATTCGCAGGATTTGGACTCGGCTCAGACCCCAATTTTAACGCCGTCCTGTACGATCCCCGCCTGCCTATAAACTCACGCATGAGCATAATGGCCAATACGTCAGTTGCGCGTCTTTACCACTCCGAAGCAATTCTCCTTCTCGATGGACGAGTAATGGTATCCGGATCTGATCCACAGGACAATGTGCATCCGGAAGAATACCGCGTCGAAGTCTTCACCCCTCCATATCTCCTCTCCGGACTTCCTCGTCCAACTTTCTCCCTCAATAATACAGACTGGTCATACTCGCAAACGGTAGCTTTCACCATCACCTCAAACTTTACCTCGACTTCAAACCTCAAAGTCTCCATCCTGGGATCGGTCGTAAGTACACATGGTAATTCCATGGGTCAACGAACACTCTTCCCTCAGATGTCCTGCGGTTTTAATATTACTTGTACGATCACCACACCGCCAAATGCACATATATGTCCGCCGGGCTGGTATATGGTATTTGTCCTTGATGGGCCCACTCCAGCTCTTGGGGTGTGGGCACGTATTGGTGGGGATCCAGCACATTTGGGGAATTGGCCCCAGGCTCCTGGTTTTGATACTCCAGGAATGTGATCCTCTGATCTCTTTGAGTCAAATGTAGGGTTCTGAGATTTGGTGGAAAATTTTGTTGCAAAAGCTGTTTATTTGCATCTTGATGTGGTTGTATGGTATTTTTTGGCTGCATTTCCTTGCATTTTCTTGCATTTGCTTTAGCTCTTTGTTGATATTTCGCATGTTGCTCCTTATGAGTTCCTTACAGATAGGTTGATGGTAATATATACTTGTACAAAACATATCGCATACCAAGCCTTGACTTCGATTGAAATATACTTCATGGTATCATCTAATACACAAACTCATATTAAACATTACACCACTCTCCAAGGTGAGACTGCTTGACGCTTTTCCGTGTTCGACTTCGGACTTGTGGTCTGTGGGGGAAGAGACGATGGATTATTTATGGCGGCTATTATGCAAAGTGGAAACGATCAGTAGCTTAGGCGGGAGACTTGCAACAACATGCACCCCGGTGACTTATGATATTATCATAGGCGAAATATAACGTGGGCAGTTATTCGTATCACTTCAACGTATTGTTGGATGGGATTAGTCCGTCGCTCGGCGCGACCCATTTCCAAGAGGTAGCTTTTGTTTTTAACAATACCGGTGGTCTGGGATACGAGACTGTAGTTTCGAGGAATCTGTTCGAGGGGGAACCGGAGACATTTCACGAGTTGGCGGTAATGATGAGTGGGATGTGGGTAAGTTTTATTGTTGGCGGGGATCCAAATACAGCACAAATGAGCAATGTATCGTGGCCAAAATACACACTTGACGATCCGAAGAATGTTGTCTTCGATGTTAATGTGACGTATTTGGCATATGTGGAACCGGATTTTCATAGAGCGGCTGAGATTCAATAAATCTCGGCTCGTCTGGTTACGGCTTATGGACACTAGATTCAGAAGATGATAACTTGGATGTGTATATTTGGAGTAGAAGTATTAGCTGGAGCTTGGATATACTGTAGTAATTAGTTAATGACGTGATGATGTAGGTCAAAATCTATGATTTCATAACGCTGAACTATATAATGTAGAAGAACTAAACTAACTCTGGCACCTTACATCCAAGGACTTGAATTGGATCATGATAGAGGCCAGTACTCGTAGTAGTACTGCTAAAAATCCCAACTCCATATCAGAAATAACAGGAGAACAGTGTCATCACGATGGACAGGGAATATCAAATTAAAAAATGACTTGCGCTTTCAACCAGGGATCCAGGATCGGCATTTAGGCCAACAAGATCGAGTGACCATTTTGCCATATCGAAATGTCCAAATGGAGGAGCGCATGAAGCTGTTTCCACGATGTGAAAATTCCGCTCCATGCCGATCCTGTAGACTGCTTTGAAACGGAACGTTGTATAAGTGACCAGTAAGTTGTGGCGTCGCTATTGTCCTGTATTCTCCGGTGTAAATACCAGGATCTTCGCGTCGTTGTCGAACTCGCTGAAAAGGGAAACTGTTGGTATCACTTCGGTGGTACCAAATTGCATAGTACTATTATTGGCATTGTATGTTATTTATTCTTCATTGCTACACTATAAAAAGAGGGTACTATTTATATTGAAGGGGAATGGGCTAGAGAGTCGCTAGTGGTACGGTTCCCTTTGAGGTTGGTCACATGACGTTCCGACAGAAACAAACCAGTTCAGAGAGAGAAAGTGATGAGTATCAGTCCAGACACTAGATGGCAGTGGGTTCGGTAAGCAGGATGCTTGGGATGCTAGAATAGGCCGCAGGAAATACACTTTGAATAGCTGTGGATCGAGAGACGGAGTTAATGCAACTTCCACTTATAATTTCTATGTAATGTAGTTGAGGTACACCCGAGAAGAAAGTCGAGCCCGTCCAATACACCGTTGTCATAGAAGATTAAAGCTGCACCGGAAACAGTACTAGCCCCAGCCAAGGTGACGGGGAGTTGGTATATCCTCACGTCCCAGTTGCAGCCCTCAATGCCATGATTACACGGCCAAAAACTAACTTCACCAAAAAGAAAGAATGGCTCCTGGTTTCACAATATATGAGAGTTGTTGTTGTCCTTGCATGTGAACCTCACTTGATACTTCACACATAGGTCCTGCAATAGTAATAGTGTTGTTAGACGAACACCGGAACATTCAGACATGCAACTCCAATTTATCAAGGCTTGCTTGGTTCTTGAGATTTGTTGGGAGCTTGAGATGCAATTCTTATTATTCCATTCCATTCAAGATGGGTTATGTCCCGATGCTCAAAATTTCAGCTCAACGCTTTAGGCTAAGCTACAATGAAGTTAACTTTTGGAACTCATACCGGTGTTGAGCCGGTAAATGCCTTCAATATGAGGCAGACAATTTATATTCAGAATTATGTCTAACCTTAGATGGAGTTTGCATTTACAGAGGTTGATGGAGGAAGTATTGTAAAACACGCCAAAAAATGGCCGTGCTTGCCCCATATACAAGGGTTTTGACCAATAATATCATCACACTGATTGAAAATTTGTATGATGAAAACCAACCGGTTAAAGTATTGTAAATTTCGAGATTTACTAATAAAATCATTCAAAACTTATTTAATAGTTATTCAAAACCTATTAGAAGTTTCAAAATCTTCAGAATCACAAGATTGTTGAAATTTCATTAAAATCTTCAAAATTCGATCGAGATCTTCTTTAAAGCAGCACCAAAAGATAGGAAAAACAGCAATATGTGTCTCAAAAATGTCTTACATTACTTACTCTTTCAAGCTCCTTTTTTCACCGGTGACTCCTAGCAAGCTACCTAGTAGTTGCTGCTTGTTGTTATTGCATAGTTGTAATACTAACTACCTAGTAACACCAAACAGATCCGCCAGCATTGGGTTGAAGAAATGATATGTTTCTACAAGCCTCCAATTAGACCCTGTCGATCATACAGAATGTGAACCTCTCTCGTAGGGAAGGTTTAAGGTCAATTCATTACAGCCTGCCTTCATTGGTGAACTCACTCCGTATACACACATGCCCACATCCGGTATGCAAGGCTTGGTGGGCGAATAGGGCTTGAGCAGAAAAGTTGATTACTGATCTATGGACTATATAGTGATGCTATGATTCCGAATGATTACCTCTAATCCCACATCACCTTTAGTTTTCTTTCCTCAATCTCTCAACACATATCACGGATAACGCAAACAGTCCTAAGCATGGCTACTCTTGAACAACAATTCGAAGTCGCAACATCAGCTCGAGACATCCCTGGTGTTGTTCTTGTTGCCAGCGATTCCACTGGTAGAAATTCCTCTTCTTGATTTACTTACCTCGTCTGAGACACTCAAATACTAACAAAGAATAGGATCATTCAAATATGAAAAAGCCTTCGGACCAGCAACACCTGACTCGCAAATGGAGCTCGACTCTACTTTCATTATGGCATCATGCACGAAGGTAATAACTTCTATCGCTGGTTTGCGATGCGTAGAGCAGGGACAAATTGGTCTTGATGATGATCTCTCCCCCATTTTAACGGAGTTCAAAGATATTCAAATTCTTGAAGACTTTGAAACCGGGACCGATGGAAAGGAAGTTCCTATTCTCAAGCCAGCTAAGAACAAGATCACTCTGAGGTAAGGTGCCTCGTGTTATTGGAAAGCCGAATATTCGGAGTCGTTAACGAGGAAATACTAGACATTTGATCACCCATACTTCCGGATTCGGCTATGACACTTTCACCCCAGAACTTATCAAATTCCGCGCCGTTCAAGGTATCGACTCCACGAGTACCCATGAAACCGAGATGCTCAAGTCCATTACTCTCCCTCTTTTGTTTGAACCCGGTACATCTTGGGCCTATGGCTACGGTCTCGATTGGGTATCCGTCCTAATTAGCCGTCTCAACAATGGTCAATCACTAGAAGACTACTTCCAGGCCCATATTTTTGGCCCACTAAATATCAAAGATATAACATTCCATCGCGATCGCAACCCACACGTTCAAGAAAAACTCGTCAAAATTTCCCAGAGAAGCGGCTTGAAGATTGCTAATCCTCTCCTTGGTTCCGATGACTGTGAAGATGGTGGGAAAGTAGAATGGAGCGACGCGATTCCCTATGACATTGAGCAAAAAGATTGTTTTGGAGGTCATGGGCTTGCCGGCTCGGCAAGTTCATATCTCAAAATCCTCACTTCGATTCTTCGCGACGATGAAGTGATACTCAAGAAATCTACCACGGCGGAAATGTTCAAGCCACAGCTTTCCGCCAAAGCTGTACATGTTATGTGTACCAGCCTCGTGTGCGCATTTCACTCCCAGGGACTCTTTTCGAGTCATCCTCCGGGGAGAAAATTGAATTGGGGATTAGGGGGGTTACTAATCGAGGAGGATATCGAGGGGGGCAAGAAAAAGGGTACTCTCTGTTGGAGCGGATTACCGAATTTGTTGTGGAGTATTGATAGGGAAGAAGGATTGGCTTGCTTTTATGCTGGTAATATCTTGCCGTTTGGCGATCCGAAGAGTTATAAGATGCAGCAGATATTTGAGGCGGAGATGTATAAGAGGTTTGGAGAGTTTAAGAGATCGTGAATTAGTCTAGTGATAGATGTCGATGTTGCGCCTTGTGTTGTGCTTATCCGATTGTCATTTCATGCATGGGAGATTAATTCAAAGTTTTGAATGAGTAAGCTATAAGAAGAACCTGAGGATAAATACCTACCACCCTATCTATCTCCCATAACTCGGATTCTAATGACCCACATCCAGCTCTAGTTTTTCTCGCTTCCATCCAAATTCCGGAAATATCAATGGATATGAACCAAAAGTAGATAATAAAACTCTGCAAAATTATCTACTTTACTGATTCTTCCAATAATATATTCTGCTTAGCTTCCCCAACTTTAGCTGGATGCGGGTAATTAGAATCCGAGTTATGTGAGATAGGACGGTAGGCAGTTTGAGATAATTACTTACCTTTGCGATGGGTAGCTCAGATGTGTAACTTTGGGTGAATAACTTAAGTGATTAACACAAATGATCTCAACTTCAAAGAAAATTATATATATATATATATATAAACGAAACCTAGCTTTGAATCAATGAATAATCTCAGCCATTAAAAAACATTACCAAAGTCACGAAGCTACCTTCGCTTATCACTTCACAATTCAACCCATCCAACCTCTCAGCCATTCATCATATAATAAAACCAGACCGAGACCTTCACATACGACCATAGACTGAAGAGAATTGGGCAATCTCTATGTCCTATTGAAACCTCCGCCATCCCTAAAACAATTTCCCAAACTTGGTATAATGATATTTATCGGTTTTTCGATTCTCGAACCGGTTTTTCGATTTTGGAACAGAATTTCGGATTCTAGTAATGTGACCTTATGTTTATTTAACTATATTGTAAACCTAAACAAATTACACTTTTTAATAGATTGCCCCTTCATAAACCCCTTTTCTGTTAGTTAATCTATAAATTATGCTGTACATTTTCCCTTTACCAACCCTTTTCTTTCTGTAAGTCTTTTTGTAAGTCCTCCTGTAAGCCCTTCTATAAGCCCTTTTGTAAACCCTCCTGTAAGCCTACTAGTAAACCCTCTTGCAAGAAGATTTGTAATTCTCCTATTCTTACAACCTGTAAGCCCTCCTTTACACCCTCGTTCTGCAAACCCTCCTTCGTCTCTAGGATCTTAGTATCTGGGCGTTAATTTATTTTTGAAGTATTCAATACACCCATTCATTACGTACAATCGAACCAGATACGAAACGTAGTATTGCTCTAAATGGAGCTTGAAATAAAGTTCTATCCAGGTGTATCTCTAAGATATTCCGGATATATAAAAGGCCGAGGGTAATATATATAGTGATAGGTAGAACTGATTGATATTGAACTGCAGATGTTATCTATGTAATATCTAATATTGGAGGGGTATATATGCTTTAAGTAGAGTTTTATATGGGGATATTTGTAAAATGTTCCAAATATATAAAAACCAAGGGTAATACATACAGTGATAGGTAGAACTGATTGATACTGAACTGCAGATGTATTTTGGCGGCTCCTCGTATTCCTAACAGATTGATGCTTTATCAAATGATGATAAGGAGTATATGAGGCCAAGGTATAGGTCTAACTGCGGACGTTATCCCAGTATCATTCAAGGGTAAATCCCGAATGGTTGATATTCCACCAATCGATTATCAGAGGAAGTATCGATTCGAGGTATATAAACTGCACAAGTATGTGTTCCTTCACATTTTGCCTTACCAACAGAACCATAAAGCAGATTAGAACCATAAAGCAGATTCGAGCAATATGGTCCTGTTTTGGTCCAATTCCTTTTACTTATATAGCTGGGATTCCTTCTCAGGCTTCTGTTTGTCAAAGTTCATTACTACAAATCTGTTTCGCATCTTCACTGCTTACTATTTGATTATACAACCCTCAAATTCCGTATCAATATGGTTAAAACACATTCAAAAGCTGTACCGACAGATAGAATACGCTTTTAATCAACCAACAAGCTCAAAGAACAATATAGCCAAAATGTTTATCATTTTTGTAAGGTAAAGAACTCCGTTATTTTCATTTATTAATATAATGAACTAATATATTGGTTTATAAGTTTAATACATGAAATTCCAATGCACAAACTATCTCGACCAAACTGAACCTTCCAAACTTGCAAACTATGGAAACCTCACCACCCCGGACAAAGGAAAATGCAGTTATCAAGAATCAGACCCTGGAAGTTACAGAATATATTATACACGAGACTCATGATTCCACTGAAAATGGGGAGTACAAACAACATCGAATCCATAAGATTGTGGGACAGAATATACAAGATATTGCGTATAGCAAAGTTCGGAACGCTGCAGAGGATACAACTGTACAGCAATATATCTAGAATACTCCCGAGTACACAGATACAGAAGGATGTACTCAAAATACGGAAGTTGCGGAGTATAATACTATAGAACAGCATACTCCGGTATCTGCAGAGATGACAGCCACAGAGCAGTATACTCAGGAGGGTGCGGTGCTTGAGATTACAAAACAGAATACCGAGAATACTGCAGAGAATACGGCTGCAGAGCAGTATATCAAGAATCCGGAAGGGGCAGAGTATGGTATTGCAGAACAGGATATTCAGAGGTTTGCAGAAATGAAAGGTGTAGAGCAGTATGCTCAGGATATTACGGAGCTTGACACCATAGAGTATGGCGTTACGGAGTATGGTATGACAAAGCAGAACACTACGAAACTGATTGTTCGAGATGGGGTGGAGGATATAGTTGTTAAATAATATGGTCAAGATAAGGAGGATACAGAATGGAATGCTATGGAGTAACAATTTGAGAAGATGGTGAATTACCCTAATACAAACAAAAACCAAGAAGTGCGGGAGGCAGAGAAACCTTGGAATACAGAGTTATATGAGGGAGATAGGGCAGAGCATGAAGATCTTTAGCTATGTAAAGCTCGAGAGTTAGTAGAACTGAAAAAGAATGGATATGTTGAGGTTGCCAAAAGTTTATTTGATAAGGTTCAGAAAGGGTGAAAGAAGCGAACATCAATAAAATCATTCTTTGGTGCAGATATTCCATCCAAGCATTCTCGAGCCGGACTTTCCATTCCGCGGTACCAAAAATTCATCATACCTTTTACAATCCCAGGCGCCTCTACTAGACGAATTGAAGAAATCAAGAAGCTTGAAATAAAGCGAAATCTCAATTATATTGGGCATAGTATGAGTACAGTCTTTGAAACTGATGGGAGAATGCTAAATAACGTTAATATCGAAGCACATCTTGTTCAGGAAAGGGGAGAGATCTCAAGTTCTCGTTGCAATGTCTGTGCGAACAGAACCTATTCTTTGAGAACATGGAAAGAATGTGTAGTACTTGATGGGTTTTCGCAAGGTTCCTGTGCAAACTGTCACCTTAAAGGAAAAGGTGCTAGCTGCTCTCTAAGATGTAAGTTCTATCCTAGTTACTTGTATTGATTTCAATTAATTAACTTTTCCAATAATTAGAAGATTTCCCCTTTTCGATCATGATTCCAGAAGCGCACTTAAATTTCTGGAACTTGCTGCCGAGGAGAGAACCGAAAGCCTCGAACCTTTTATTGAAGCGTTGATGCCAACGAGTCCTCAGAAACAGTACCAAATTTCAAACACTGTTAGTGATATCTTGGATGCTCTTTACGAAGTTCGAATTCGTAACGTAGAGACCAGAAGCAGGAACTAAAAGATATGTTGAGAGGATATTAAGCTTGGCAATAGGATTTCAGAAGCTAGATATACAGATATGAATACTTTGGTAGAAGTGAAAGGAAATGTTGGGCGAGATTTCTCGATCATTTTGTTTTATTTTCTGACTTGTTCTCCATTCGATCTCATTCGGATTATCCACAAGTTGATTTGTAAGATCTCACGAGTTGGCAAGTTCAATTCCCACTTCATTCGCACACCTTACAAGTCCAACTTGTTCTCATTAGATTTTCTTTCATTGCTACTCTGACTCCTGAAACACCTAGAACAGACATCCTTATTTCTCAACGTACCCACTGAATAAGTATTTGGTGATCCATTATGAAGCTGATCCCTATCATACATCTAATCTTCCACCAGTTCGTGTATATATTCAACACGAAACTCTAGCCCCTCGTGGTAATAGTAACCTGACTTTGGCTCTGATGCTGTTCTACTTATCGTCTTCACACTCGAAGATCCCAATGCTTATCGCATGACACAGATCGCCGATAGTAAGATATGCATCGCTTGTGGACAAGAAAATGTCATCGAGGTTCTCCTCCATTATACGCTTGCCTAAGCAAAATCGATCATTAGTTACATCCCCCAAAAAGAGTCTAAATAGGCTATAGCATACCTTTTTGTCCTGGTCCCGTTGCAATTGGGATCATTTTCAAATTAAATAAGTATGTGCAATTGAACCTGAAACTCAAAAAAGAAGGGCATTTCCGCCGTTCCCATGAAACTTTCTCGTTATAGAGAACGTTCCATTTGTACAGAACGTTCCCTGGATCGAAATGTTCCAATGAGACAAGGCCCTTGCGATATCGTCTATGAAGTCCCCGAGCGATACCGTACCACGAGTAGCCGCGCCCCGCCATTATATCTCTTAACTCCTCCAACACTTCCCGGTCGGATAAACTATTGATCCTCGTCTTTTGGAGGGTTTCCCAACCGAGGTAGTAATCCGTCAGGTCAACGATGTGGAAGTACATTCTGAGGTCGAATCGATTTTTGAATATTTTTCAGTAATCTAATTGATAATTGTTTCAATTTTCGAGTTAATCGCAAGCATATATGACTTTTTTTTCATTACGATTTGTTATACCCTTCGGTGTTGCGTTTTGGAAAAATCATAAACGTATTTCCGTTTTTCTCTTTCGGTTTCCTACTGGAAAAATGAAACTCCATTCGAATTCTAAGTTAACATTCTAAAGCAATACATGTAGTAACCTCATTTTGTCCTATGCAGTCTTATCGTTTATAGGGTGTTCTCCTTGCTGCCCAAACGTAGTCTAATTGAGGCTTTCTAACAATTGTTTTAATCCTGCCTTCAATTTTATGACATCTTCCTTTAAAATATCAATGTCATCCACTTTAGCTCCCAGGCTTATGCCTATCGGACGTTCGGAACTGGTATTAATGTTAATTGTATATTTAATCGACGTTGTAGTATAATTACTCACTTGTTTTCTTCCTCTTTTTCAGTCCTTTCTTTCTCCTCGTTCCTCCTTTTCTTGCTCACTCTTGTGCTCTTGCATCCAGGAGTCTTTGTCACACGTTTTGAACCAGCCTTGTTGAGGTAGTCAGCCTCTGCCTTGGTTATCTGTTCTCCAAACACTGCGATCAGATTCGATCTGCTGAACCACTTGTCTACCCCTTGATGACTAATAGAGATATAAGTTGTGGGTGCCCTAGAGATGTCTTTTGTGGTATCAATTCGGCGAACTTGAGCAACACCGCCGAGAGTGCAGTTAGATAGAGAATAATTCTTTTCAAGCTCTTCTTTGGTACCCATCTTCATATCGCCACCGTGGTACTCTTTGAGCTTGCCTTTATACACACTCGATGCCACCAGCTCGAATGATGGAAGAGAAGCACCTTCATTGACCCACTGCAGTAACATTTGAGCTCCCCTTCCAATCGGGCGAGAACCAACAATCTTTTTGGTGATACCATTGTCGATAATAGCGCCATAAGGGGATTTCCAACACTCTGGTGTGATGAAGCGGGATCCGAGTGTCTCACAGTTATTGGTACCAGGACCGGTTTGTGCGGCTTGTGCCCTCTTTGCCGCTAACTCCTCCCTGAATCCTTCACCTCCTACAATGATCTGGGCTAGCATTGCGGATTTAGGAATCAAATTTCGCATACTCTCTTCCATCTTGTTTAAGTTTTCCAGCATGCTTTCGTTGCCGGGATCTTCCAGAAGCTCAGCTCTTAGTTCATCAAGATCTTGGGTTTTTTTAATCGATCTCTTCGAGAGTTTGTCGAGATATAATATCTTCTTTTAGTAAAAACTACTACATTTTGAGATTTACCTACTATGACGACCTCCTTCAGCCATCCTATTTTCAGGTCCGGCCAAGTCGGACAGGTAGGCAGTTCCAAGTAATACGGGTATGAGAGTCAGGGAGGTAAAGTCTGGTCTGGTGGGAAAGACAAAGTATGACAGAGTCAAGACTTTAAGACTCCAGATTTCCTAGGGACACGAACATCTATATATAATCATAATTTCTTTAGCAAATAGGAGTATAGTTACCCATCTCAATGCCCTAGTTCTCTACTTCGAAGTCAAACAAAAGTCCCACAATGATGAACTGTCCACAGTGAACAGGTAGGGAGACAAGGCAAATTTTGTGAAATGGTACAAGGCCAGGGTGTAGGCACAAATGACTCCATAAAGGATATTTACATAGTAGAAGTTCTTTTCCTTTCTTGGCTGCTATTTAGATATTTACCGACAGCAAATCGGGGCAGAACCTCAGGCGAAGCAAACGAGACCCTAGTAGCCTGACCAGAGTATATCACAGGGCATACATGCTCCTGCAAGGTTGAGAAGTAGCATTTCTTGGAACCTCAGATGAGGCAAACGAGACCCTGGCAGCCTGACCAGAGTACATCACAGGGCATCTTCGTATTCTGTATCCTCCTGCAAGGTTAAGAAGTATCATACATACGATAGGTAATCAGGAGATATCGGCAGGGTAACAAAATTAGAAGAAGTAATCTAGGCTGTGATCTATGGAGAGACGGCAACAGCGTCAAAAAGAAAAAACGTATTGTAACATAATCCTCATCTCCTGCCAACACAACCGGAACAGAGGCGTCGAAGCCACTTAAAATTAGTACCTCCAATAGGCTGTCCATTCTACCCATACTTCCTCTTCGTCATCAGCGTACCAACCGCTCGTATATCCTCAAAGTTCTGTTGCCCAGAATACATTTTTGGTATCAATCCTGTGTCCAGCGAGGAAACAAATGAGTAAGATACCCTCGAAGATCATTCCAGAGATGCTTAAATAGGATAAGATGCCGCCGCCTACATCCCGCAATATACAACCTTCCAGACCATTTCTTTTCTAAGACAGACTCGTGAATTTTGATGAAAGCAGAACCTCCAACCATCCAAAACTCTCTTCCTGGCTGAATTAGATCTGGAACATTGACCTCCGCTCGAAATGTGTTGGAAGTATGGCTGCGTAATCCATACTGCCATAACCAAGTCAATATTCTCCTACGACGACCGTCATATTCAGCAAGGAGTAGGGTTCCTGCTAGGGTGGTTTCTAGAGATTCCACGGCGACTTCAGTAGCTTGTTTGCCTCCCGATACTCTGTAAATACCAGGAGAAATCTCCGACAAGATAGTAAATCCGTACTGGGGAGGGTGTGATCAGTTACTTTTCAGGGGGGTTTGGCAAGCAAGATTTGGAGTAACATACAGTTACTTTCTCGTCACTAACTGTGACTGTAATCTCCTGGGTTATAGTGGTCTCCGAAGGATTTGAGCCGCCGGCCGCGATTATGGTGGTGGTAGGGGAGTTCATTGTGTGTATGGCAGCTGAAGAATGCAGGCAAACTTTAGCCAACAGGAAAGACGAGAGAAGAATTTGGTGAGAGATAGAGTAAGGCGAACTAAGTTGTAGTACTACAAGATGAGAAGAGCACACACTGGTTGCCTCGTTCCACAAGCTTGCTCTTATAGTAATATAGCATCCATCACCACGGTCTGGAAACGCCACCTTAAATTTCCGTCGTTATCATTTCGATATTTAGAAAACGGCAGATAGAAGAAAATAAGACTTAATCTTGTGAAATATCACGATCGATTTGCGAACAGATACATGCATCTTTTCCAGACGCACTTTGATAGCCTGCACTAGCGTGAAAGGGAAACATCTTTGATATTAACCGAAAAATATGCAGCAGGGATCGGAGTTTGGCTGCGCCCCCCAGCTTGGATATTCGGTCCAAAAGCCTCCGGTCAACAGCCTCCGAGGCCAGATCCACTTTCTGGCCTCGGAGCTCCTCTTTAATAGATCAGCTCCCAACGGCAAACCTAACGTGAGGGAAGTTTAGCATAACACTTGTAATACAATACAATGTTAAATGAAGTATGAGCGCCATCGAGATTCATGACATAGACGAGGTATTTTCCTACACCATTGACAAGGCTGATTTCCTATTAACTTAATAATCCCCAGGCAAAACAGAAATTGAGCGAGGCTATCAACATTCTCGATGCATTATCTGTATATTCAATAAGCTATCAGGTCCCTTGTGACCAGTTTTTGGGTTCAGATATATTCATATGACTCCAAGAGCTATTCTCAATGCCTTCATCTTTCTCCTTTCAGACAGTAGAATTGCGTAAAGGCAAGAACAGATCGGCATCATTTGAATCACCAATTATATATCCTTTGTTGCAGCAAACGAAAGGATTCAGCCAATACGAGATCAGAAAGTTGTCACTCTATTGTTACAGGATCGAAGCCTCGACTGATTTCGAGGATGTGCTGAATGGGTTAAAAGTTTATTGCAAAATGACGAATGCTCAAAGTTTAGTCAATAAAGGAGAACTGCTTGACAGCATTTTATATAGCGGTCTGTTTGAGATTGTCAGATCCTCTGCTGCGAAAGTTCTCGATGTGATCGGTAGCCTAGCCATCTGGCATATTCGGGATATAGAAGCAAGAACTTTGGCTATCAAGTGAGGGCATACTGGTATTACTAAGGAAGACAAGAGTAACACTGTTACAAAGATATGGGAATATTTGTATAATTACAATAGTAATATAAATAGGGCGAATTTGGATCAGTGTATCTTCGTAGGGATACAATGGAGTAGATTCCTAGAGAACAAGAAGTTTGGTATTATCATTACAGTATATAACCTTCCTTTTAATCTGTAGGTGGAAAACCTTCATTGCAATCATTATATCTTTCTAATTATCCCGCTTCTGTAGGAAATCCCATTTCATCAAACTAGCGAATATCCTGAACGAGATACCAGGTATACTTGATCGAGCGGAAAGGGCGACGTTTTACGTTGAAACGCTGTTGGAACTAAGTCTTTCACCATGGAGTAAATCCAAGAAAAGGAAACTATCAATTCATAACGAAGGAGAACCAAATCCAAAGCGACAGCTGTCGGTCAACATTAATACATAGCCAAGACTCGTTGCTGCGATCATGATCCAGCCGCAACAACCTTTAATTATCCAGGGCGAGCATAGCCAAATGTTATCACAAATAGCGAGCCATCGATGTAAGCTCAATAATCAAACCCTCCCTTATATACTTTGCATGATGAAAAACTCATTGACCGTGTTGCACAGATAATCCTCCACATCCCATCGGTAATGGCAGCGCATGTACGATGCAGAATTCTGTAAATGAATCCAGAGAAGAAGACCTAATGAATCCACCGCAGGAACCAGAGACAGTTCAGCAAGGCATAGATCAAATAAGTAAGCTAAAACATCATTTCTCTACTCACGTAACTAAAAATGTTCAAAGCCACAACTTTCCTATCTCCAGAATTTGATGACCTTTGGACATCTTCATTCCCCATGAATGATTTCGCAATGTTTGATGATATGTGGAACGCCTCCCAGATTTTCACTATTCCAGATGTCAACATCAATTCAACTACAACAAGGTAACCCTATTGAGCCAAGACTACTAGACAATAACATTCCGGCTCCACGATCTCATTCTTTGTCAAATGCAAGGACCATCCCAATATTAAAGCCTTGTTCGCAACTGTCGGGCTGCTGGATATGATGATAGGAATTAAGTCCACGGAGGCCCCATCCTTCACTGGTAACATCGCCCGTTTTGTGAATCGTAGAGCTGTGAGCCGGATTTCGCAGGTACTCCGTTTCTAAATAGCAAATTAGCCAAATCCCAATCCATGTTTCAAATCCGTACCTTGACAAGTGGTGCAAACTCTGTATAAAAAGCGCCAGAAATTTCTTTAAGACGGCTATCGTCGCAGATCTCATAATCTCCTTGAGGCCGGTATCGTGCTTGAAGGAGGAATTCTAGGCATGCTTGGGCTGCTCTCTGAGCATCGTCCGTCAACTTTTCCTCATCCAAGTGTCCTCTATCAACCGCAGCCATGGCTTCCTCGTTTTTTTTTGGACAGATTTGAGTGTAGGTGCGATGTGGGGGACGAAAAAGTATTGTTTATGTCGAGGCTCTTTCTAACAGAGTTCATTTTCGTCGGTTGATTTTTGTAGAATAGATATTAGACATTATTGAATAGGCTGACGAGGGAGGGTTTTCCGTTTGATTCTTTTAATAGGCACTAACTTATACTTCACAGAATTTACGCTGTTATAGCCTGAGGCATTACGTTGAGGATGTTACGCCCAATGCCAAGCAAGTATGCATAGCGGCCTTCTCAATTCTGCCACCTGATCCTTTGCAGCTCTTCCTTTAGAAGTGTCCTCCGAACTCATCAGAATCCACAACACAAATTATATGAGGCTGATAGGAAATGTTAGGGGCTCGAGGTAGGGCTGAATTGATTATTGCTACTGTTGCTGAACGAATTGATTCACTTCGAATTGTTTATCGAGTCAAGATCAAAAAACCATCGATCCTCGATTATATTCCGATTTTATTTATTCGTTCGATATTTGAAAGATTTTTCAATTTCTTTTTATATATCAAACCTTTCTATCCCGAATGGTTCCTACCACCTACAATTATCCTCAAAAAACGTAAACCTAATTGGGATGATGAGTTTGAGGTCGAAAAATGTATATACCGTTGCCTTCAGTCTCTTCAAGGAAGATTCATACTTTATTTCTATGGAGAGGTAATATACAATAGATCGCCTACTTTGGTTTTCTTGAAAATTGTTGGTCAAAGATTATATGATATTATGATGAAATATGGAGAAGATAAAGACTTTAAGAGAAAGCTAGGGGAAGTTTATAAGGCATTAATTTGTTATGGAGTAATTCATGGAGATACTAAGTTGGATAATGTTATGGATGTTGATGATCGAATGATGCTTATCAATTTAGAATAAGTTTATATCGATGAGACAGAATAGGAAAGTAGTATTAATAAAGGGAATGCGGAAGGCTTACTACATGATCTTCAACGAAATCGTCAATTAGAGGGGGGTAAGGGAAAGGGAAAAGAAGAGATTGAAAGAAAGAGCGGAGGAGAAGGCAGAAAGAAGGAGGTATTATGGATAAAGCTCGATTTATCATTTATCTAATATATTGTTAGGCTTTGGCATCTAAGATATTCAAGTCAGGAAGAATAAAATGGCTTCAGAATGGAACGGGAAAGGGTTTGGATGTTCTCTCTGTTGGCTGGGAAGAGAATAAGGCAAGCTTGGGTATCTGAGCACTTACAGGCCGGTCGCACTTGCATGTTGAGCACCGGTCGACTGTCCGCTCAGCCCAGGGCACCTGCTCCCGCTTGATACACCGGCTGCATTTTGTATCCTCGAACGTAGCCGGCACCCTTGTACGGCAGATGGTGTAGCGTCCCGGGCGTGGCATAATGAAGTGATTTTAAATGAAGATATAAAGAGGTAACCCTAAAGCATAAGGCACAGAATCGAGCTAAAGTGGCTGCACGGACCCCCGCACAGGCCAGCCCTCATTCTACGCAGGCATTATATTGTACAGACCGGGTCACATGACGGTGACAGTGTTTTCTACGGAACACCGGATCATATAGAGAGAGATAGAAAAACATGCTGAAGGTCCCATATATTTAGATGTACTTTTTTCTTTTTGAACTTGCATTCGCCCGTGGTCTTGCGTGCGCCCACTAAAGCGCATGCTGAAACCAGCTTAAGTGGGACCACCTACAATTACTTTTTCTTTTCCAATTACATTTATTCATTGGTTACGGTAACCTCTACGTCCTCTAATTGCTACACTCTTGGTGAACATAGGTGAACGTAGCCCACAATACATACAAGCGAATCCAACCACTTATTGTTAATATCAATTTTTCTGCTTGGTATCTCGTTTATCTTCATCTCTATTCTATCATTTCTATCTTCACTTCTATCACCTACATCTACATCGACCATCGCAGTATTATCTACATTATTCTCGTGCAATATTTCCTCTAACGTCTTTATATACTTCGTACAAAGGTCGGTGGTTACGGTTCCTCGGTATTTGCTGCTTGGGGACACCCTGACACGGTTTGCATCGAGTCGGTGGTTACGGTTCCTCAGTATCTGCCGCTTGGGGACACCCTGATAGTACATACCAAGTCGGTGGTTACGGTTCCTCGGTATTTACTGCTTGGGGACACCCTGACACGGTTTGCATCGAGTCGATGGTTATGGTTCCTCAGTATCTGCCGCTTGGGGACACCCTGACAATACGTACCAAATCGGTGGTTACAGTTCCTCGGTATTTATTGCTTGGGGACCCCCTGACACGGTTTGCATCGAGTCGGTGGTTACGGTTCCTCAGTATCTGCCGCTTGGGGACGCCCTGATACTTCCGGTGCCAAAGAGTCAAGGCTGCTCTCTTAGCCTGGGCGGGTGGGATACACACATAGTGTGGGGTCATTCTTGCTAATACAATTGTCCTTCATCACGTTCATAGCTGATCACAATTATAGCGCACGACATGGCGACTCCGATCGAAATACTTGGGCTGGAGAATCTCCTTACGGAGAGAGTATATATAAAGTGGGTTGATAAGGACAGCTGTTGGACACTAGGTTCTTGCATGCCTGGTAACAAAAAAAATGTTGACATTATTATGAAAGTGGTCTGCGATTCTAAACGACATGTTCATATACAGTTCTCACTTAAGGTGGCTATCAAGATTTCTGGCAAGCGTCATCACATGTATATGTTATTGGCTGTTCCACCACATGGTGACTTTGAATATGCCTCGAAGGATCTTCCGATACAGGAGCTTAATGATTTGTCCCACCTTGACGCATCCGCCCTTCACGAAGCCAGTATAAGCAATTTAGAACGTGTTATTGTTCTAAAATTTGATATTCGATTTACGGGATTTGTTGTTCAAGGGAGAAGGAATCTACAACTATCTGCCCCTTCAACGAAACCTCCAGCAAATTGATCCGTGCGATCAAGTCTTTATCTCTCATGAAGAAATTTAAGGTATATATTAGACCTAGCGATTATGCGCGGCAACATTTGAAAGAGATTCGCGAGCGCTTCTGTGATACAAGTGCAGAGATCTGCGAATCTGATATGAGGAAGATATACTCTCAACAAGGCATTATGCTAGTGAACTGGACGCATTTTAAACATAAGGAACCTCAGGATCAACCACCGCCACTATACACCGCAAACGATACACAAAGGCCGACGGAAGTGCAGGTTCCCCGTTCACCATTGATCGCATATGTAGATACAAAGTCATCACCCAACATAAACGAAGCTATTGTTCCAGTAACAGCGAGTCCTGTGCAGGTGTGCCACGGTATTTTCTCGCCTGACCGTGAAGAACTGTCAGATGTTGGAGAAGACTCGCACTTTGACGATGATTACAAGGGTTCAGGACATGTTGAAACATACCTTGAGGTGGAGGTGAACTCGGATGAGGAATACCTCGCCGAGTCCAATGCTAGACAACTGGATAGCGAATACCAATTCGAGTCGAATGCTCGAGAACTGGATGAAGAATACCTCGCCGATATTCGAGAAGTAAGCCAACAACTCGCTACCTGGGAGGCTCTGGGGTCAGAATTTAAGGAGTGGTTGGATGCAGCAGCGAAACTAAATCCAAATGTTCTAGGACATAGAGGATTGACTTCCAAGTTACTTAGTCTTGGTGAAAGTGTCCGTGAGTCTGATGTTGCAAAGTTCGACGCTATTAGACCCTGGTGCTCTGCACTGTTGTTCTACGACCCGACAGATTCAAGCAGCACCTCCGAGTTGCAAGATTCGACGCGTCGATTGCTTGTCTCAGATATAGCTGGACTCATCAAGTCAATCAACACATTTCAACGTGGTGCTGAGATGACTTTTCTGATGGACGATTTTCTAAAATTAGGTAGTGCTGCTCGCGCAGGTAATAAGGAGCAGTATACGTGTTATAAAGTTGAATGTCAATTTCGGATATTGGTCGACGAGAAGAGCAGCAAGGGCTTGTCCAGGAAAAGGAATATCTCGGAAATTGGTAGCAATGTGTATAAACGAACCAGAACAGCGGCGTAAATATCAAATGAATGTTTATCTATCTTCAAAACCGCTATATATATGTGTGTTTTTATAATCTCCTCCTGAAGTTATAATTCTTCCAGTATCATTCGCTGCAATAGCTGCATTCAGTTTCGTCTTCGTCATCCCAGATATATATCTTCCAGTCACCAAATAATACAATTGGGCCGATAAGTAATTAAAATGCTTTTTGTATTCTACATCCATTATGTATATGATATCATTGAGCAGCTTATATTACACCGATATTAGATGCTGTTTCAATGCAATCTGATTTTTGAAAGTTCTTTAGCATTTGTTGTACTTTATTTGCTGATCGCCTTTATCGGTCTTTTTCCGTAGTTCATGTACCTAACTATAACGAAGGTGATCTGTAAATACCTTTTCATTTTTGAAATCTTGTTCGCAGTCGCAACACCGGAATTGTATTGCTGAGGATAGTATTATCATTTGGATAGGGGAATACGATTGTATATGTAATGTGTATAGTAATCTTGTAGGAGAGATAATGTCACAATTGTAGCAATGGGCATGCAGGCTCTCGCGCTGGTGAGCTTCAAGGGATGGTTTCTATGGGATGACGAGTTTGAGGTTGAAAAACAGATGTATCATCGCCTCCGGCCTGAGTCTGGGTAAGTAACCACGAATCAATAAAAGGATATAGTCATAAAACCAATGGACTGCAAGAGATACGAGAAACAGTGATACGCAGCGGGTTGGGAGAGAGAAGAAGGAGAATCTCTGTGATAAATACAAATGATAAGTGAAGAAGTAAAATATACCCCTGCTAACAAATTGGTATAATAACACCTGAGAATCTCAGTTATGGCCCTGCCAAAAACTATTTCTACAAGCTTGCAGGCATTCTTTCCAGAGCTTTCATCAAACTCTGCTTGTAATAATGTGCCTCATTTGGGTCTTCCATCAAGCTCCCGATGTACATGATGTACGGCCCTATGCAATCATGATTGATAGCGATACAAGCACATCCATCTCGTACACATTGTTGATAGTGCTGCCCCTCGCGATCGAGACATTTTGTATCAATCCCAATTTCCAAGAATCGTTTCAAGCAATTGATGCAATGTGCTTGAGTAGCCCACCAAGGGACTGTTGCTAGATAAGTCTATTAGCTGAGATATATGAGACTGTACTTCATTTAGATTGCTACTAACCTCTATCTGTGGCACCTTCCATGATTGCATTGTTCGAAGCTGAATTCGTATCTCCACCTGATGTTTGGCTGTTGGACTGATTCTAGAGGATGATTCAATTAATGGGCCTGAGCAGAAATGATACGATCGTACATACCGTAGAAGACATCTCGTGTTGAGGTGGGGAATTGCTGGTTGAGGTAATCGAAGGTCCTTCGTGTGGTGTAATTGCGGCGAGCTTTGGGCGAGAGGGTTGTTTGCTTGTGGCTAATATGTATGAACAGGATCTGTGTCTCAAAGCTTTTTAAAAATAAGCATTTAAGGTTCTAGGGTGCGAGGTAAGGTACCTAGTTACCCCGCTCCGACATCAAGGTGAATCAACAATCATGATGGCCTAATTTGACTAGCAGCAGGGTGACGATATAGCGACAGTGAGGTAAGGCCATTCAATCTTTAATTTTGCCTTTCCGGTTGGTACACCTTGATCCATCATACTATACGTCTCCAGCCACTGTCCAAGCATATAATTCACTTTCTGCCCATCAATTCGTCCCACAATTAATTCTTGTAAGACGTTATGTTTCACCCTTTACAGTAGGTGATCAACAAGCTGAGTCTGTTCCGGTACTGTTAGAGTATATTGCTCTAGAGTATTGTATATCACAATCTTGTGATTCTCATGCTCAGCGGCTTCACAGTCTTTACTGTCTTCATTGTCTTCACTGTCTTCACAGTCTTTACAGCCGTCACAGCTTACACAGCTGCCTCTACAGCCTTTACAGCCTTCATAGCCTTCACAGCCTTCACAGTCTTCGCAGGTTTCCCGGCCTTCACGCTCTGTATGCTCTATAAATACAGATACTTGATCTGTACGAGCGGCTCTTGTCTTCATATTTGACAGTGGATCGATTCGGATTTTGAACTTGTGAAATCTTGTCAGCTCGATGAAAATACAAGTAAAGCTAAATAGCTCGGTTACCTTTCGGAGCCTAGGTCCAATTGGACAGTGTTGAGCTTTAAGATAGTTGACTGTTTGTGAACGTGTCCTCGGCACAGAGATAGCCCTTTGTGAACGTGTTTTAACCGTGATGCTGAACGAACAGAAGAGTTCTATAAATCACTGGCGTAGAGTACGAAAATCAAAGGGAATGGTGTTGATGAACTTCGAAGTGAAAAAGTGCAGGAAGGAACCGCAATGATATAAGTAGAAAGAAGCAGATAAGGGAGAAATATTTTGGTGTCTCTAATCTGCCTTGTGTACCATGCACATGCATACAAGGTCTTAAGTGATACATTCTTGCGGGCCACATGTACCTCGAATCCATTGTCACCTTGAGATCAATTGGAGGAGATTCAATCTTGTAGTATGGGACTCTGTATGCTGCTAGGATGTTATTTATGGTTGAGTACATGGGCTGAGTGTAGGTGACGGCGGGCAGAAGGGTCTAGTCCAGCTGACAAGATGGTTGTTCTAGGAGAAAGAGTTACCGAGTTTCATGAGTGACGAAGCCTCACAGTTGTCTTGATGCGGCAAGGAAGGTCTACCAGTACGAATGATTGCTCGAGGGCTGAGACCTGCAGCTGTGTTAGATCTAGTAGTGTGTTGGGAGGCAATGCATCGTGATGATAGGAGGCATAGGAGAAAGATTTACCGAATTTCATGAGTGACGAAGCCTCACAAGTTGTCTTGACGCGGCAAGGAACGTTTACCAGTACGAATGATTGCTCGAGAGCTGAGACCTGCAGCTGTGTTAGATCTAGTAGTCTGTTGCGAGGCAATGCATCGTTGTGATAGGAGGCATAAGAACAACCTTAAGGACCCGAAATAGCGCGGGATAGCGCGATCTGCCTAAGCAGAATGCCTTCAAGCTCGTCATACAGGGGAAGGTCCTGTATGTACACTGTCTCTTTACGCGCCCAAGCTAGAGACTGCGGACCACCTCTCGTCATCCTAGATAACGGTGTTTCGAGAGAAGGGCCTTGCATATTGCTTCCGCCAGGGGTAAAGAGGTCATAAGACGAGCTTCAATGGTCAAGGATCCTGAGAAGAGAGCCAGTATAAGAAGATGAGCTGTGTCCAGTTCTGAGCTTCTCCATCGATCTTTCTTTTCAATCAAAACTTCTTCCATCTCAATCCAGCTATCCATCACGATGACTTCAACATCTCCCGTCACTACGATCTCGATAACTCATACCTTAGAACCCTACGACAGCATCAGTGACAGCATCAGCGACAGCATCAGCGACAGTAGTATAGGTACGTGCTTCCTCGCAATCTGACAGCTACATATGAGACGTCACTGATTTGCAGCGTACTCTACGGATACAGATTGGATAGATGAAAATATGAATATGCCGTTGGAGAAATTTTGTCCTGAAATCGACTCCTTTGACAACGATGTCCGATCAGCAAAAGCAGCATCACCAGTCACTGCCAGCTCCTCAAAATCATATGTACCGGATTCGACTACAAAACTAGCTTCGGATTTATCTGCAGCAGCCTCTTCGCCGTTGGTTCCAGTTTGTGCAGTCGACAACAATAATATCAATCTTCTTCCCAACTGTTTGCAGGCTCCAGTCTCAGGAATGGTTGCTGAGACAGTCTACGGCTCCGAGCCCTACCCAAACCACTCAGAAGCCTCAGCAGTGGTTGCTGTCACAGTCTGCGAGTCCGGGCCCTCCCCGAACCACTCAGAAGCCTCAGGGGTGACTGATGATAAGCTTATCAAATCCGAACCTGGCGAAGCAGATCAGCCCACTATAGCTATAGTTGCGCAGCATTCGTTGAGCTCTTTTGTCATCGACTTGACTGAGGAGAATGAGGGGCAATCAACACCAGATAGACCCGAACCCCGCGAAGCAGATCAGCCCACTGTGGTTATACCTGCACAGCATTCATTAGGCTCCGTGGTTATTGACTTGACCTAAGAGAGCAACAAGCAATCGAAGACTCTTCAAGAAACGCAACAGGTTGAACCCAGGTACTCATCAAGTAAGTTTCGAAATCAATCATCTTAGCCACACTTGATTTGACACAAAGCAGAAAGCTCTGGCAGCTCGACTGCACCACAGAGCAAGAAGTGGAAGTATTCTGGAACAAAGTCTCGTAAGCTCTATCTAGTTCCTCTTGGAATCCTTGCTGACCTATGACAGCACCCAAACACCAGAATGATAGTTCACCGGCTGGTCGACGCAAAAGATCAAGAACATCATTTCAAGAACATATCCGCAATGAGAAGACGTTTATGACTTCGTCTTTAAGGGAAATTGAGTTGATGCTTGAGGAAAACGAGAAAGAAATGGAATTGGTCCGATGCAAGAGGCGACGGTTGATTGAGCTAAAGGATCAGTTTCTAGCTTGGGGTGCCCATGAGGAGAAGGTGACAAGAGAGTGGGAAGAAATTGTCTAGTTGACAGTTCAATCAAATAGTTCTAAGTCTCATGTTTTACTAGAGCAAGACGATTTCTCAATAGGTGGCTTCCATTCTTCTCCTTTGGGCTGTGCGATCCGTCGGTACCGGCAAATTTGCTCCTTGTAGACTTCCACATCCCGGCAGAGAGCCTCATTCTCTGTCAGGAGCATCCTGTTCTCCATCTTTAATGCTGAAACCAATGTTGATTCTGGCGCAAGTGGCAGAGGTTTACCTTTGCCGGCGTTGGCTAAGACCAAGGGTACGAATGATTTTGTTCGCTCATATTAGTGACGGAGAAATCAATTGGGGTACGGCGAAGCTAGAAGTTCTAAGTGCAGCGGGGCAGTACAGTCAAATGCAGGGATCGAGAAACCGTACCCCGCATTCTCATTCTCATGCCCTTCGCGTTTCGGTACAAAGTATAGCTGTACCATTAGAAATATTATAGTAGAAATCTTACCAGTAGAAATATATTATTACAAACCGTCTTACTGGAAACCGGATTATTGGGGCAACCTTACTACTAGTAGAAATCTCTTAGTGCAAATTAATTACGGAATTCTATGTTAGAGATTTCCTTATTTGGCCTACAGAATCGAAAAACAGGTTGGTCCTGTTTTGAATCCTTTATTTTGAATAATAAGCTTTTCTTATGATTTCCAATATATAAACAATGAAGATCCGCTGACTCTTATAATGTTTCAAATATATCATCCGCAAAAGCAAATCCGAGAAAATGTGTGATTGGGCATCGACCACAACATGAACGATCTTTGTGGAAAGGGAAAGTAATCCATTTGAATTCCCTTTTTCCATATAAATTTTATCGCATTGTTCGATTTCCTTTCTCAAACCGAAAGCAGATTTTCAAAACAAGTTCGATTTCTCCATCAGCTGTTGACAAGTCGATAAGCTGGAAATCCTGTAGATGCTGAATTAGTATTTGGGAAACAAGAAGAGTGGTATTCTGTACTTGATAACATAATCCTTTGTTACTCCCTCGATATGCTGATGATTCAATAAGTGTTCCAGGTTTTGCCCCTGTATAGATAAGCAATAAGAGTAGGAAACTGAGTTGAAGTCGGCATCGTGGATGTTTGAAGATATAATCGTTGTACGACCAGAGGAAGCTTAGAAGTAATTCGATATCTAGTATATCTACTAAGAACTTTTCTTGCCTAGTTGTTAGGGATTCTGAGTTTCGGAAGGTTAGATCTGTCTCGATGAACTGAATAAGTCAGTAAATGTAGAGGAGCAAATGTATCAGAATCTTACTGTTAGAATTTCGTTGTTTATTTCATCGGGAATTTCGTTTCCTGTTTTTCTTCGATACATTGCACAAAACGACCTCTATGAATTTTTCACACTTCGATTCGTTATATATATATTTAATATACCAATTGAAATATTGTAAATCCATTCCATAAAGTGCTTCAATTTTCCTTTCGAAGGTATAATCTCTTTTGGCTGCAGATAGCTTCCGGAATCCATACTATAGATATAAAATCTAAGGTTATTAATATAATTACTTTTAGAAAAGTATAAGTACTTTACTCCCTCCAATGACGCTCTAACCTTATATAGTTCTTCGATATCGGTTTCACGATTTTTGGGAGATATTGAATATCCTCCAGTGCTTGTTTTCAGGCCTTAGCCTCGGTATGGTTCATTAACTGTACGATTCGGTATCTAGCGTTTAAAAGCATCTTAAAGGAATATTGGTTCGAAAAGAAAGGAAAAAAGCTCATATATATTGAGGAAAAAAGATTGAGGTAGATTTTATTTAAAGATGTATAAGAGTTGAATAAGAGATATCGCACTTCCCTAGATGTCTAGTACATACTATACTCATAAGTTTAGGGGGGGTTCGGTAAGAGAGCATTTGAAGTTAATAATAGCTGTTTCTGAAAATCGTATTCCAAGAATGTATTGGGCCTTCAAAATACAAAATACACGAATCGGTGTTCTGTAATTATGCTATTGATACCATAAGGGTGACAGGATTACTATTATCCATGTTACTATTATATCCGTGTTACTATTATCCATGTTCGGGAATAATTTCATTGTACGTACTGTACGGTAATAAGAAATACCTAAATCGGAAATGGTGCTTTCGACTGGTGTTGCGCTGGGACATAGAAAATTGGGCATCCCGTCCGTTTTGCCATACACAAACTTCAGATCGGTGGATTAGTAGTTGGGTGCGTGATCACCAGCGAATCCCCATTGTTGTATGTATTAAACTCTTTTTGCCTTTTTTGAACTCTCGTTGGCAACATCTAAGCACCCCTATTCAGCTTTTGCTTATCTTTCCTTCTTCACACTCCTCGATTTCTAAGCCCAGTCCTCATTTTCATCTGCTTGTGAAATATTGATGTCCAGATTCATTTGCAACTATGGAGTCTTGAAACGTTATCCACTCTGAATGATAAAGTATCAATGACCGAAATCATCCTGCACATAGGACTCCTAGTATCCCTATTCATCTCGAGCATTAGAAGCAGCCATGTACAATATCTGTATTCATTTTGAGGACTAAACTTCTAAGATTCCACTTCACATCAACATTTCAATACCATCTACAGTGATCCAATTTCAAAATGCACATTTGCTTCAAAGGCATGGTACGTAACAAAGCAACTGGAATAGGCGGGCATACACCGGGCATTAAGTGAAGAGCTTGATTGTGTGATAACTTCCATGAAGGAATGTAGATAGATATAGCAGTTTCAGCCTTCACATCATCCCAAAATCTCAAGCCAGCATTTGTGTCTCATAGAGGAATCTCACCCTGAACTGAGATGTGCGAGCAACGTAGCATGCTTTGCATCATCGCAGGCATTGTGCGTTTTAGGTAGGATAGCTTTGATTCTGAGATGAGACAGTACCAATCTCAACATCAATAGCATTGTGTACTTCCATGTTGTGATAATATAATCTAAGGTAGTTGCCTCTATTGCAAGTACGCGTTAAGTAAATGTGAATCTTGTTAATAGAAAAGTAAACTTGAGACTTGTCGAGTATATACGACGCAGAAGAGATGGAAAAACAATGACTGTAAGGGATCAATTGACTGATTCAAGAATGTATTCGACCAACTCATTTGTCCTCCGTTGCGCAAATTGTATCAAAAATTAACACTTGCATGGCATGAAGAAAGGGTCAGAATTGATATCAGCAGAGTCTAAACTCGGAATTCACAAAGTAACCTCTTTTTCTACAAATCATTTCCCATTTCATGTTATATGAGGGCGGAAACTTTCCGTCACTCCCCTTTTCCCAAAGGACTGAGTAGCCAGCTCAATTCCACCGCTTTCTCAACGCCCACAAGTTGTTTTAACCCTCCAGGAGACAAAAAATCATGATCACAATACTCAAAACCAGGTACTACCGTCTCACTGATCAAAAGCCCTTGGCTATCCTTTCCACCTTCTTCATCCGGCAACAAGTAGGATGCCTTATATTTCCCTCCACCTACAATCCACTGTAACTTTTCGCCAGCAGCAAGATTTTGGCCGACAATGAAGGTTTCAATTCTCTTTTCCGAACCCTCCTCATCAGCGTGTATCAAAACATATCTTCCTCGCCCTCTGTGTAATGTATGGACCGTTCTCCCCTTATTCCGATGGAACCCGCCTTGTGGGCCATTCGGCGTAAGCAGATAGAAAATGGTAGTTGAAGAATTTCGCACAGTGGGGTCAAAACCAGGTCTTTGAGGTGCAAGGTCTGAAGTAGAGGATTTGTCGGAGCCAAATGGGGAGGGAACAACGTCTGGGGCTCGGTCTGTCTCTGCAAAGAAACCTCCCTCAATATGTGGGAGAAGGTTGAGTGCTTTGACGACTTCTTGGATTTGTGGGGATGAGTCGGACTCTGGTGAAGGATTAAAGCTAGGCTTTAGAGTTTGATAATTCGAGCCCATCTTGAAGAGCTTTGGTTGCTTGAAGGAGAGTTGATCTGATCTGTTGGATGTTAAGAATTCTCTATAAACGATGAAGGATTGAGGAACTGAGGGGTATCGTTCCCTCCTTCCGCGTAGCACACTCGATTAGCTCCATCACAAACGGCCATAAGTAAGCAATATGCGGTCAGAGATTGGCGCACTTGATGAGCGCATAACTGAAAACCAACAACAATTGTTACCTGGCACCCAATTCTTAAGCGCCAACCAACACGACCTATCTAATGGAAATAAATTTTGAAGCAAAGGAGTATAGATTCTTCACCATGATGACATGAACGCAGCACGCCGTTAGATAATTCTCATTCGGTCACGGATAGTTGACGGATGAATCTAACTGGAATTGTATGGATGATCAACAAATAAATCATGATGATGCTGGTAAACTTTCTCCAGATGGAAATCATAATCTCGGATCTAGAAGTATTGGTTCCTGAAATAAAGGAATAACATTTCGATATTGGTAGAATAAGGAAGTTAACCAATATTAAGCTGATGTAAAATTAATAAAAGGAAGAAGGATTTATCAGTGAGACATTTACCAAAATTGATTTGGCAGTAAATGAATTTCAATTTTAATTAATCCATAACTACAAGGTAAACCATTTAGGTGATTATATAATTTATTTGCAAGGCAATAAGGTTTTATGCTTCACGCCGACCTTGGAACTTCACCCGAAGCTCTCGGTTTCATCTCCTTTCTCCAATCTTTCTCTCTCTTCTGAAGCTTTTCATACCTTCGGACTTCTTCATTCTTCATTCTCATCTCATCATCTCTACCCTTATTTCCCAACTCTCCACTTATTGTTCCTTTGTCCACTTTGGTGACATTGCCTTTGAAATCTAAAGACACGGGCATACCGACCATAACCTGATCCGCCTTTTTCTCTCTTCAACGATTTTACGACTGGAAACGATACTTACGAGTTCTTGTACATTCACCCGTATGTCTTTGTATAAAGCTGTAATTATACCGAAATAAATGCACTCTCAACTTTTCGAGATAACTTCCTTGATCAACCAACTACTTCAATTTGTTTCCTACACATCTCGAACTTATCCCAATACAACTTTTAATACTTACTTTCATTACCAACCATGTCGGGAATGTTGAGCAAGCGACAGCTTGCGCGGAATGAAATGGCTCTTCAAGAACTTGTAAAATCCCCAGGGAATAATGTTTGTGCCGACTGCCAGGCAAGGAATCCAGGTAAGACTTAGAGGCTCCATATTCAACAAACATGAACTGATTCACGGATATAGGATGGGCAAGTTGGAGTGTAAGTTCATATCGATCGCCGGCGCACCATCCATTGAGCGAGGAGGACTTGTGTTCTGACACTTACTGACAACGGAATAGTTGGGGATTTTCTTGTGCATGCGTTGCGCGGCCTTACACCGAAAGCTGGGAACACATATCACAAAGGTTAAATCGCTGAGTATGGATTCATGGTCGAAGGATCAAGTAGAAGTGGGTTCATAAAGAATACATTCCAGTATTATTTCTAATGGTTTGACAGCATATGACAAAGGTTGGAAATGTTGCATCGAATCGAATTTACAATCCACAAAATACCCGACCTCCAATCCCTATCGACGCTGATGAGGCTGATTCGGCCATGGAACGGTTTATACGGCAGAAATATAGTAATGGACCTCAAGCCCAAAGGCGGAATCACACAGGTAGTACGAGTTCAGACGATCACCCTCCACCGCTCCCTCCTAAGAATGGGACGAAATTTGGCTTTAGATCGGCTTCTTCAATATTCCCCCTTTCTTCGAAAGCGAAAAAAGACAATGAAGATGCGCGCGCAGAATTTAACGATTATAGCCAACCGCCTTCACCACCGAGAAAAAATAAACATTCAAGGATATTTGGAACTTCTCTAGACGCAACGGATGACCTCGAGTCGAAGATGGCGAAATTACGAGAATTAGGCTTTAAGGATGAGAAGAGGAATACAACAGTGCTCAAGGGCTTAAATGGAAATTTGGAGAAGTCCATTGAAACTCTAGTCCGGCTGGGCGAAGGCGGATCCAATGCAAGAACAGCATCCTCTATAAATTCTTCCGGGCCGCGGACACCAGCTAGTCCACCTGGTCTATCATTTGAGCGGCCTCAAGCAACCAGTCCCGCAACAACATCAGCCTCCAACAACCCATTCGACAGACTTGATAGTCCAGTATTTCCTCAAGTGCAGTCTACACAATCTACAGGTTCAATGGCACAAGCACAACGTCAGATGATGGGAAGAAACCCATATCAGAACACTACGAGCACAAATCCGTTCGGATTAATGCCATCTCAATCACAACTCAATCTGAATCAGGCATTTCAAAATATGTCGGTTTCTTCGCCACAGCCCCTTTTCCCTCACCACACAGGTGGAGTCCCTGGTCCTCAACCACCGCCAGTACAACAACTATATCAACAATCTATGGCACCTCCTGTTCCTTCCATACCACAGCACCACTATCAGCCTGTCATATACGAAAATCCGGGCCAACAATCTCAGTCACAGCAAATCGACCGAAATAACATGAATACCAATCCATTCATGCAACAAGCAGTGCCGCCAGTCATCAACACTAACCTCCAATTAAATCCTTTTATGCAACAATCGGCAACGAATCAAACTTTGTTTGCAAGTCCAGTCGCTCAAATGCCACAACAACAATATCCACCTGGGAACTACAATATGGTAGGACAAAATCCTCCACAAATGAATCCATTCCTCAACCAAGCAAATATGCAACAGCAAGAGCAACAACAGCAAGGATTGCAACCACAATATGGATATCAACAACAGCCGCAATCTCAATACCAACAACCTCAGGCGCAACCCCAAAACTCTCAGTACGACCAATATCGGCAGCAAACCTACCCTATGATGCCACAGCCGACTGGAAGATTAGTAGATAAGCGTAGTATATTGGATCTCTACAATTATCCTCAATTAGCGCCCACTCAAATTCAGCAACAACAACAACAACAACCAGATCCCATCCAACAGCAGGCACCTCAAGCCGTGGAAATGGCTCAGCCTAATGAACAAATGTCAGGCGGTAGTAACAATCCCTTCATGTCGAATGGAACGACAGCACCGAGCGGGGGAACGAACACAAGCAATGGATCTGGGAGACAAATCAGTCGCGAGAGTATGATGATAGATGGTGGGGGTTGGCAAAATGGAAGACATAGTCCGGATGCATGGGGGCAAATTAGTGGGAGGCGGTGAATAAGGACAAAATATCGTAAAAGAGAAATCAATAATTCTTGGCTTAGAAACAAGTTCACAAATGATGATCAAAGTTTGAACACTGTAGTAACGTCGTCCCAACTTTTTTCCGAGACATCATATCATGCGGACTCTACCGCTGTGATACTCCTGCATGTCAGCAAATACGGTGAAAGCTTTTTTGGTAATGAATGAATCCTTCTGATATAACGTAAAGAGGCTAGGTGCAGAAAACAGGTGGATGTAGGAAAGAAAGGATGTGGTTTGATTGGGGGTAGATATGACACAAGCCACCTTTTCCGTACTAAAACCTCAAACTACGTAAGCTAGGGTCCATGTGACTTGATAAAAAATTAACCGCTTCTTCTACTTGTACTCCCTGCAATTCTTTTTACCCCGCCTTCCCAACCCCGCAAAATGCACCCTGCTGTTTCTAGAAACTTGGTTCTTGGTGACTGCCAAGTGATAATTACAAATTACAAGGACGCCAACACACCAAAAAGGTTAATATTGCCAGTTTTCTATTTTCTTTCTCTTGTTCTCCATATTGTCCCATACAGGAGAAATAACCCAGAAAAAGCCAAGCAGGAAGTAGGAAGCAAGAAGCACGTCATCACCTATGATTGATTATCGTTGCTTTCACTAATTATATCCAGACCTTCATTCTACTTCTCTGCTATGGATTTAGAATTGTCTCCCTTAATCTAAAGTTTATGACCTACGGATCTTGAATTTCAACATGGTAACTTCCATTCTTTGTCTCCTAGGAAGCATATGGCTATTCTCTTTAGCTGTAGTTGCTGCCACCGACTTCTCTATCAGTGCCGGACTATCAACTTGGAATCAAGATGATTGGTCCTTGACTACCACTACATTCATTCCAGGTCATTATCAATCGCGATTGTCACTTGCCAATGGGTACACTGGAGCTTCTCTTGCAGCAGCAGGTACGGCTGACCATTTGGAAACTTGGAATATATCATCATAATATTAGTGCTAATTCATAAATATTGAGCAGGCCCATTCTTTGAGAAAGATGTCAATCAAACAGATCCAAATGGTACATCACCTTCCAATGGATGGCCATTGTTCAGTGATAGAATTTCATTTGCCACTATATCTGGATTTTACAATGTAGAACGTCCGGAGATACCTCCTCAAGGTACAAATTATCCTTGGTTAAATCAGTATGGCTGGGAATCTTTCATTAGTGGAATCCCACATCCCACCAGTATAATATTCTCCTTTGGGTCTAATTTTCTGGATGCTACGGTTAGCAATACATCAATTACGAATTTTTCTTCCAAGATTTCATTTCAGACTGGTTTGGCAGAATGGAACTATACATGGTCGCCGATTCAGAATTCTACTTTCAATGTCTCATATGCTGCATTTTTCAGTAGAGAAAGACCGAACGTTGTGGCCGTGAAGGCTACTATTGTTTCCTCGGCCGATGTCGATGGGCAGGTCACGGATTTGTTGGATGGTCAGAGTGCCGTTCGATCTACTCCATCATCCAAAGGATTAGATGATAATGGGACTACCATTTATTCGGCAGTGAACCCTAGTAATCTTCCAGATATCACGGGATTTGTTATCTCCGGTGTCAACTTCTCCAACAGCTACACAAATACTTCGTCGAGAACTAATGCCAGTGGAGCCTACGTAAGCTCTGCAAACGATAAAACAATTGGTCAATCTTTCGACATCAGTTTAAAAGCTGGAGAAACTGCGACCTTTTATAAATATGTTGGAATTGCCTCAACAGACAAATTTGTCAATGCTGAAAGTGTAGCTCGAGAAGCTCAAAGGTCAGCACAAGAGTCTGGATGGGACAACCTTTTAGCGGAACATATTGCAGCTTGGGCCGGAATTTTGACACCAGATTCCGTGGATGACTTTACGGATCCAGTCACCGGGGAGTTACCAGATGATCCCGATGTTCAAGCACTTCATATTGCTTCAGTTGCAAATACCTACTATCTCCTCCAAAATTTACAACCCGAAGGTAGCGGGTTGAATGACAACAGTATTTCAGTTGGAGGACTATATTCCGATTCATATGCCGGGTTAGTTTTTTGGGATGCTGATTATTGGATGGCACCTGGTCTCAATTTGGCGTTTCCAGAATGGAGCAAGCAAATCAGCAATTTCCGCGTCAAGCAGCATAATCAATCCTTAGCAAATGCAGCATTCAACAATTATCCAAATGGAAGCTCACTTTACTCCTGGACTACTGGAAGGTATGGAAACTGTACCGGCACGGGTCCTTGTGTAGATTACCAATATCATCTCAACTATGACATTTCATTCAACTTAATACAGGAATACAACATCACAAATAACAAGACGTGGTTCAATAATGGACCTAGACAGATTATAGAGAGTACAGCCATTATGACAGGGCATTTACTTGAATACAATGAAACAACACAAACATACTGGGTTCACAATATGACGGATCCAGATGAGTATGCCAACAACATAGACAATGGAGCATTCACGATGGCCTCCGCGGCAAGTTTATTGGAATTAGCAAACAGTTTGAGAATTTCTGAGGGTTTGGAAGTCAATTCAACGTGGCTACAGCTGCAACAGAATATCGAATTTCCATCTGCAGCTTCCAATATCACGTTGGAATATCAAACAATGAACAATAGTGCTGCGGTTAAGCAAGCTGATGTCGTTTTGTTGAATTACCCCTTGGATTTCAATCAAAATTATACGGAGGCGGATAAACTTCTGGATTTAGATTATGTAGGTGTCCCTCATTTTATGAATATTCACTGAACTAACTTAAACCAAAGTATGCAAATAGACAATCACCTGATGGACCTGCCATGACTTATTCTATCTTCGCTGTTGGTGCAAACGCTTTATCTCCATCCGGATGTTCCGCATATACTTACACTCTAAATGGTTTCCTTCCATACCTCCGAGCACCATGGTATCAGTTTTCTGAGCAAGTCATCGATGATGTTACACTGAACGGAGGCACAAACCCAGCATTCCCATTCTTGACTGGTCATGGAGGAGCTGACCAAGTTGTACCATTCGGCTATCTGGGTATTCGAACAGATCAACCAACTCTATTTCTCAACCCTTCACTTCCGCCTCAAATCTCCCACATCAGAGTTCGCACTTTCCACTACGCAGGAGCAACTCTTTCAGCAACCATGAACACCACACACACAAACATTACTCGTTTCCCTACCACAACCCTGAGCGATCTCTACCAAAACACCACTCTCCCTTTCGTAGTCGGAATTCCAGGTTCCGATGCCTCAAACACAACATCCTACAATATCGCCATAAACCAAACCCTCACCATCCCCAACCGTCTCTACTTCCAAAAATTAACGACCCCCAACAATCTCCTTCAATGTTTGCCCGTCACATCCAATGATACATTTTCAGCCGGTCAATTCCCCGTCGCAGCCATCGACGGCGCAACATCTACCTCCTGGCAACCCTCTACAAACGAATCCTCCTCCCTCCTCATAGACACTACTTCTATCCCTCCCTCTCCCATCCGAACCATCTATTTCAACTGGGGACTCCGACCACCTCTCCGCGCCTCCGTCATCTTCGGCAACGAAACCACGGGCGAAGGACAAATATATGGTAATGAATGGACCATTGATATTGAAGATATTTCCCCCAGTTTACCGTATACGATGAGTGAGAGTAATGGTAATGGTAATGCGACGCAAACCCAAAGTGCAAATTCGGAAAATGTAGTACCCGTTGTGGGGAATGAAACGAGGGTGCTGGTTGAGGGGGGGGCGTGGAGTGGGAAGTTTGTTAGGTTGGTTGTGGAGGGGTGTTGGGAGGAGGATGGGGTGGGGGCCACGGTGGGGGAGTTTGTTGTTGTTGGGGGGTAGGGGGTGTAAGTTTGTGGGTGGTGGGTAGGTAAGTTGGAGAGTAGATAGGATGATATGAGGCCAGATGGTTCTTTGATATATATAATTATACTTACGAATGAAATATAATGATACCTAATCACCTTATTCGCAATATTCTCAATGTTCTCTGTAATTTCAATCTATCGAAAATCAGAGATGCATATATGTACGTCTATCTAATAGTATCTAGATAAAATTAACAAAACTCCCAGTCTAGCTCGAGATATTCCTCCCTCCTCGCTGGCAGGCAGACACAATTATCATAATATTTGATAAGATTTTAAAACGGTAAATCTATATATGTTAAATACATATACGATATCTCAATTCTATTTATGTAATTTTATAAAACCTAGCCCAGGGCCCAGAAATTTCTTTTTCGCTCCAAGAGAACTTTACAGAATTTTCTTGTTTTTGTATAAGTGGGGATGAGGATTATTTCGTATTATTTATTTTGGGAGAAAGGGGGAGAAGAGGAGAAGAGGAAAGAAAAAAAAAGGGGGTTTTTTTAATTTAATTTATTATATTTTATTTGGGTATTGGGTATTGGATATTATATATAAAATATTCAATGCTTTATACTTGAATCTCTCATTAAATAGCCACTGACCTAACTACAATAAATCTACGAGCCTTGAGACTGCACCGCTCAAAACGGGATGGTATCACATTTTGATTTCCAATACGGAGTTCGGTCATGATTTATACAATCATGCAATCATGCGTGAGTTTGTTAGCAGTGATATGCTGCATCTACTTCACATATGATATATCGGTAAGTTAGAACGATTGTTTGATGCGATTTTGTGTTTGGGAAGAGGGGGTGTGATGGTAGTGTGAAGGAAACGGAGGATATGGTCTCTATGGGCTTGAGAAGAGGTGGTTTCTGTTTTTTTTTCTTGATATTATGAACCTCAAATTCCAGAATTCAAAGTTTGACTGTGAGCGCAATTCTCGCAATTCTCGAATTTCCACATCATGGTTTCGAGACAATAGGCAGTAAACATTACAGATCAACAAGACTTGTGGTTAAATTCTACTTCAGAGCACAAATTTCGTTATGTATGTAGCTAGTACCTTTTTAGTGCCGGGTCGTTGGATCGATCTCTTGGTTTCGTGATTCTGGGTTCTGTCGAGGGAGGATAGATAGAGATGGACTGGTGGAAGCGAGAGTTCAAAACATAGGGGAATCGGTCAAAGGGGGGGGGTTAGATACTGGGATATATGGGGAGTTTGTGGGTAATGTCTTGAGTATCACAGTGATTAGGATTGTCCAGAAGATGGTGCTAGAGTTGAGGTCATGCCGATAGTCTACAAACTAATAATCAACTCTCACAAATAGCCGACTAATTCCTAATCGAGGAAAGCGAATAGTCCCTCTACCAATTTTGATATAAAATACATCAAAACCCAAAATTACTACCGAAAAATCTTATTTTTGATATACAATTACGAATTGTCAAGCTAATATAATGGATTTTTCACTGTTGGATTTGTATTATCAAATTGAACTCAATAAAATAAAAATCATTATATTAATTCCAAAATTGATCAAATTATTCATATATTTAGTTGGCGGAATATTCGGTTTCCCCGACTAGGAACTAGTCAGATGTTTGTTAGGGTCGACTATTAGTGAATAAGTGAAGATGGGTAAGTACCGAACTTTCAACCTCATTCAAACATTGGAGATCAACCATATCAAATTCCTAAGCATAAATAGGATTTATCAAATCAGACAAGATCAGCCCAATACTTAGAAGGAGAAAGATCAAATATCTACTTCACACCCGCTAAACATATAAAACAAACACTCCTTATTTTAGACAGATAGGCCAGCTTACTCTTTTTGAGGTATACTTTGTCTATGTATCATTTTCGTGCTAAGGAATTGGATTTGTTCCTGTACCTTTTATTAAATCAACGCAAGGAGCTCCTGTAAGCCCATCTCAGATATACTCAGCTTTTACTTTGTTTGAGGGTGATAAATACTCAGCAGGTAAAAGCGGGGAGGTGAATCTGGTGAATCCCATCGAGATGATGAGAGCAACACTGCGTTCAAAAGACACACACTCGAGAAAAATCAGACGAAATAATGAAAAGAGTATAGAGGGGCTGGAATGGATTGAGAAGGAATTGAGGAGGTACTAGGTGGAGAAATATAAAATAGGAAATTTTGCATACGTCGAAGTTGGATGGAGATAAAATGCGCATCGAGGCCAGAAAATCACTATGGCTGCTACAATACAAATTTCATAGAAATTGTTTTAAGTGTGAGGTTGTTAGAGATTGTTATGTGCAGGATGTAGGAAAGCCCTAATAGATAGGGGATAGTTGGTGTTAGGAAAGATGTGAGAATATGGCTCATATAAAACTGCATGCACCTCTGTGCTTTTATTGAGTTGCTTGGTCTTGCTGGCGCACATTCGACCGCATTTGGAAATACTCGCGCAGTTCATCTTAACTATAAGATGAAACCTTGCATCCCCATATTTTTTATTTGGAGGATCATCTGATTCATACCTAGCATCTAATCTTATCTCTAGATTATTATGAGTGAAAAAATTGAATCAACTCATCAGAAGAGAGAAAAGAGGAGAGCTTAAAGTTGGTAATATAAGGGATGAATTAGAGAATAGAAGGGCTATGTTGAGGAAGAAATGTGTATGGATGAATCCACACTGAAAACAAAGCTCCTCGTGGGGTTGGGAAAATTTCTAAGCACTGAAGATATAATATTGAGATAGATTTTGATAGATTTTGACGCTGAGGAAATTTTGGCAGTAGTGCAAGTACATGTGGAAGAAAAAAAAAGTGCAAGTCAATGCCCGGTCAAACAAATAATCCAAACTCACTCTATATGATGAATGTGCTTAGACGTAAGGTCATTGTGGGTAGGGGTATTTCTCGATGTAATACATACATACAAACTTGTGTCTTACTCGTGTAAACAAAGGAAGCAAGTTTCGTCTGTGAAGTTGGATCGAAGACATGTTGATCTCTCTTTACCATGACTAAATTAACCTATATTTATATGCCAGTTGGGCGGCCAGCGTATAGTGTCTCCAGCTTTCACAAACCATTGTAGTTATCTGGTCGAACAACCGCGAACCTCTTGAGTGTTACCTTTCTCAGGCTCCGGCTCAACCGGATTAATTTCGGAAGATGTATGTTCAGAAGTACTGCTAGGCGACGTTTTCTCCTTCTCTTCAGGTTTTCTCCCCCATACAACATATATCTTATGATATGCGTGAACACTTCGATTCGGAATGGATTTTCGAACATTCACTAAATAGACCTGTTGATTATCTTCATCAGCTAACTAAACTGTGGAGACGTTGAATTTCGGAGAAACCAACCTCAATCTGTTCTTGTTTCCAAGCTAGGATTCGAGAAAATAAAGCCATACTGAAGCTTGACAAACATGCAAGCCAGTTCTCTTCAGACATCTGCCCAAGCTTCTGCAGGTGCTTGTCTTCAGACCAAGGGTTAACTGGCAACTTGTAGATCTTTTCCTGTACGTCCACAAATCCTGCTGCTTCGTACCAAGTCTTGAGGCTACTGGCAATATTCATTGATCTGCCAGCTTTTGTTGCCGCTTTGTCGACGTATCCAATCCATTCAAAGAACGGCCAGCTGCCGGTCATTGATTCATCGTCACAATACGGAGTGAACATGATTTCTTGACTCTCCATATAACCTCCCGGCTTAGTATAATGAAACGCTCTCTTGATGATGGTATCGAAGTCCTTAAAGCATCCTAGCAACACCCGAGTATGAATATAGTCAAAGTGATTAGGTGGCAAAATCCAATCGTCATCGCTAGCGTCGTCAATATAGAAATGGACGTTTTCTGGGACGGATACTGGTTGGATTGGAGAGAGGTCAGTCGCCTGCACTTCTGCTTTTGGAAAGGTATCGCCCATTTGAATCGCCCATTGACCTGTCCCAGTACCGATATCAAGGATATAACGAGGATTGGACAAAGGTGCAAAGTAATTGCGACCTGAGAAAGCAGATTTTAGCATGTCGAATTGTGCTTCAAGTCTGTCTTGTTCATTGGCGTCATTTGGAAAATGATACGCTAGAAGGCTGATCAGTTACTGAAAAAGAAAGTCAAATTGGATATCAGTACTTCCTGGACGGTAGCCATGGTATGTTCTACCATTTTCTTCCGGAAAATCCACAACACTGCTTGTCAAAGATTTTGACGATGATCTGGATACAAAGTAAGTTTTCTCGGAGTTATTTCAGCAAAACAGTTGGCACTAACCTATCATTTGACTCAGGAGTTACCGGTGATTGTGCCTCGGGCTCATGGCGGAAATCTGCATCTAGACTTGCACCTGGGGACTCGCAACCCAGTTGTGCCTCAATATCCTCTTCATGTTGTGGATGAAGAGCTGTTGAGGAGCCAGTACATTCTCCAGATTCCTGACACTTAGACATATTCTTGCGTGACGAAAAATTTAAATCGTGAAAGATGCAAAAGGGAAGGACCCAAACCTTCGGGTTCGTAAATATATTTGGTACGTTCATTTTTACGGAAAGGAAAATTGTGGATATTTTGTATGGCTGGCGGGTGCTCGATTCTCATGCAGGTAGGCATGACTACCGTAGCCGATCGTGAGTTCGCATTGTTGCTGTTGTTTGTAATTTCCCACACTTGATGTTCACAGCTTTTCAGAATGATAGGCCAAAGCCAAGCCAATACAAAGACAGCACTTCAAATCATCCACTCAGTCGAGAGAATCATGTTACACATGTTTGTAGTGTCGTAGGTCGATTGCATATATCTCATTCGCGAATCTAAATTCCGCCATAGTGGTCTGACATCAATGCCGGGGCAGTCAATCCAACCTTCGGAATCCGTATGTTGGGACGCGTTAGCCAGATTCATGGGAGCCCAGGCTACTGGTTGGTATTTTGTTTGTAGTGCATGCAGCTTGGCGTACGGGACTCGTGCCAGCTGCGGATAAATGCATTCAGCCTGGACCAACAAATTGTTGGAGCTGCAACATTTATGTAATGGGCCACAACACTAGTAGGGAAGTTGTCTGCACACTTAACCCCTTGAAATTTGCAATAATGACAGAAGTAAATGCGTGATATCAAATGAGGAAGCCATCTCCAACAACGAGCATCCATTCTGTTTGATGATCATGCAAGTATCCGCCTGAGTTCAACTGAGTGGCCAGAGTGGGAAGGTCCATCACCCGATGACATGGCAATGGGAACCGAGACCGACATGCTTTCTGTCTTGCTAGTCATACAGAAAGATTGTATAACCACTCGTGTCTGATTCCGACTCAGTCTAGGTCCCGACAAGACGTTAGTCGCGGGAGGGGATATCCTTTGTGCATAGTGAGGGAGGGTTTACCTCCGATTCATCGGGCTCTTTTCATCTACCGATGCATAACGGTAGTTTTTTCTTGTAATTCATTGTTGCTGAGGAGACTTGAGAATCGATGCAGGAGGATGGCACGCGCCTGAGTTGTAGTCGTAGCACACAGAAAGCGACTTTCAACACTTCTCAGTTGAATTAAAATCAATGGTACCAATTTTTGGATTCCTATCACATTTCATTGGCTTAGTAAAGAATGTTGTGTGCAAATACAATATGAATGTTCCAAGTATATTCGTCGAATGGAAACATTAGTTCAGGTTTTGTTGATGTACTTGCAATTGGGACAGGTAGAAGTTTCGTGCTTCTGTGGCGCCAAATGTGGCAGTGCAACTCGGTGTGGTTGTCGAAATTAACTCCATCACATCACCAGGGGTCTAACTTAAGACAGAAATCAACACACATCAAGGAAGGAGTTCGCGATCAATTGAACCAGTATCAAAAGAATGACAAAGTCGTAAGATTACGCTTAAGTTTAATGTCTATATAAACTTCATGGCGTGGCTTCGACACTTTAGTTGTGTAATGTGACACAGCTTTCAGCGCGAGATCCCACTTTTATCCCACTTTTGTCCCCTACTACCTTCCATTGTTTGTGAGTTTTACTATGGCATTCTCGGTTGCCTCATCCTACAAAAAGCTACGGATACTTCTTGATTCTACCACGAATGATGCTTTGCCCGCATCCAATGCCATCACAAAAGCCACTGAGTCCCTCACCACAAATCTCCCAGCGATAGGGCTTAGGGAAGAAGCCACGGCAGCACATATTCTCTCTGATATAACCCCCGGCTTCAATGGTCCCAAAACTTCATCTAACTATTATGGATTTGTCACTGGTGGTGTCTTCCCAATCGCAGAAGTTGCTGACAATATTGTCACTGCTTTCGATCAAAATGTACAAGTGCATTTACCAGATCAAAGCATCAGCACAATTATCGAAGACAAGGCCCTGGGAATGCTTGCAGAGCTGTTGAATCTGGGTGAGGGCTGGGAAGGCAGAACTTTTACTACCGGAGCTACTGGTTCAAATACTCTTGGATTAGCCTGTGGACGTGAAGCTGTGATTGGTCGGCGGCTCGAAAAGAAGGGAGAAAGTAGGGGAGTTGGGGAAATGGGATTGCTTATGGCCTGTCATAAAGCTGGAATTTTGGAGATTCAGGTTCTGGCTTCCATGGCTCATAGCTCTTCATATAAAGCTGCTAGTATTGTTGGTCTTGGTCGAGCTTGTGTTAAAGATATTGGAATCAGCCCATCCGAGCCATGGAAGATTGATCTGAATGTTTTGGAACACGAGTTGGCTAGAGAAAAAGATGGAGTGGTTAGTATCGTTTCATTAAGTGCTGGGGAGGTCAATACTGGAAGGTTTGCAACGGATGGAAGGCACGAGATGGAAAAGGTTCGTGAACTTTGCGACCGGTATGGCGCCTGGCTACATGTCGATGGAGGTAAGTTAAAAAATGGTTATTGTTTTTCGTGGCTAATACTTTCACGTTACCAGCTTTCGGACTTTTTGCTCAAAGCCTTCCAGACACTTCTGAATTTGCCGCTCTGAGGAGTGTATCGGCGGGTATTGAGCTAGCTGATTCAATCACGGGGGATTGTCATAAAATGCTCAATGTGGTATGCTATACAACTCTCATTAATTGCCTTGAGCCGTACTTACAATATATTTTTAGCCTTATGATTGTGGTTTCTTCTTCAGTAGATCAACAACAACTTTGTCATCCGTATTTCAGAACCCAAATGCAGCATACCTCTCATCTGAGCCATCAAGCATTCCATCACCTCTCAATATTGGCCTCGAGAACTCACGCCGATTCAGAGCTCTTCCAGTCTATGCTGTGCTATTGGCGTATGGACGTGAAGGTCTGAGTGAGATGTTTGCTCGTCAAGTCAGATTAGCGAGGGGCATTTGTAAATTTTTGGATGCACATGCGGCATACGAACTCCTTGCGAAAGGCAAGTTTCAGAATGAAAATTTGATTGAGAACACACACATCATTGTCATATTCCGAGCAAAGGATGACAGTATTAACAATGAATTGGTTAAGAAAATCAATGCTACCAGAAAGATATATCTGTCGGGGACAAAATGGGAAGGGAAACCGGCGTGCAGAATTGCAGTCAGCACGTGGAAAGTCGATGTGGACCGGGATATAAAACTCACCCAAAATGTCTTAGATGATGTTCTCCGGGATTAATATTAAAATCTATTAATAAACCTTCCTTGTGTACTCAATCAAGCTCGTTCTGATGTATTAAGCAAGGCAACGGAGCACCAATCACACTAACGTGGCTGTATATGATCCAAATATCTGTAGGTAATAATCTCGGTCATTCGAGGAAGCACCCTTAAACAAATAGGTTACGCCCTTGGGTGCTGGACGAAATATTTCGAGCTAATATTGTGAACTATCTCCAATAATGCAGCTAGATCATCTCGGATCTATAGATCCTATTGAAACCAATGTTCCGCGTCTTCTTAAATAGTCGAGCTATACTCTTTCAGTGCTGTAGATGGGAAAAGATCAAAACTTTGTTTCTACTCAAGTAACCGCACTAAATTATCTTGGTCATCAAGACGACTAGATATAATTACAGAGTTCCATGTAGACAATAAAAAATGTCTCCTCTCCAGACAAGATACGGCCAATTGTTGAAGTTCTCTTCAACAAAAAGATTCACCAAAAACAGTCCAATTTTCTTTACTCCTATCACACCCATACTTCTCCACATATTCATCCTTCAACGCCGCAAAGTCACTCGCAAAAACCAGAGTAAACAAATCTTTAAATCAGTCTCTTCGATGACTTTTCAGCCCTAAATCCTATCGTGTCTTTGTCAATACATACAATTTCAGCACATTAAATGCGAACATTTCTGCAGTGATATCGAAGGAATCGACTTGGTTTAGCAGGCCACCCGTGCACTTTTTGCCAAAATATCCTGTGCATAATTTGGCAAGCTGCTTACCTAAATTTCGGCCCATGATTTTTACGGAGAATGGATCTAATTTGTCAAATCCTTAAAAAAATTTTCTTCCTTTAAAATCGACATCTTTCCTGTGTCCTCATCAACGGTACCCCAAGAGGCATTCATAATCTTGACGCCATACTTCGTCGAATGCAAAACCACGTCCGCCACGAGTTGCCATTCAAGAATGAAGGTACATAACTAGCAGCTATACGCATCATTCTGACCCCGAAAGCATCTTTGTGAGGCACATTGCTTTGAGGCAAGGGGAAAATTCGGGAGCAGTCGTATTAGTAGTCTTTACGATCCAGTATGCAGTCTTACGGTGGAGTACACCACAACTGCGGATGACTTTCCCGCCCCGAGGACGGTAATTTTTATTGGACATCTAGTGAGGTTGAGTTTCCGGAAGAACCAGAGTTTTCTTGGTGAATGATAAAGACCTGGAGTAAGTCCTGACCGGGAAGCAAAGGCATGTTGGGGATAGAACTGAGTCCACTAGCAACCATCAGATTGCCAGTTTGCCAAGTACCTTTCGACCCTGAAACCATATCTGTGGTTTCAATGATCCATTCACTATCTTCCCAAAAGCGATCAAATTTCAGTCACGAGCTTGATTCTATCTCGAAGTGTTCTACCACAGTGATTATGTGTATCAGCATAATACTCGAGATAGTAGTATATTCGGCTTTGAAGAATTCATAATAAACGTCTTTTTCCGGTAGACGGGGCATAGGTATATCAGAGAATTCCGCCATACCGACTGCCCATTGTGTCCAGAATAATTCGTATCCTCTTTCTGATGAAGGTTAGTATTGAAATGTTCTTCCAGAGGGAGGTGATATGTGGTAGACATACTAGAATTCCAAACACCTCCGACACAAGTAGCGCGATCAAGATTTACGAGACGACATGGTAGATGTATATCTGGATAAAATTTGGCATCTTATATACCAGAAAATCCTGTTTCAAACAGATCCACAGATGAAATGATTGTGGCGTTTGGAGGTAGGATATTACTTGCTCCAACCACAATAAGTCAAATCTTCAGTCTGACTTCATGATTGAACTGAAAAATTTCAAAGAAGCAATAAAGCGACTTGGGGATGAAGTTGTTGGATGTGATGCCAGTGGCATCAAGCATCGAGCTGTTTGGTCGGCGGCTTCCACGATCTTCCTCTCCAAAGTACTAGATGCAGCAAAACTCGCCGAGGCAGCAGTGAAGTAAAAGCTCTTATAAATAGATATCTTCCATCACTGCGTCCATCGTCTGCTATCCTGTAGCTTTACAATGGGGTGGTGCTATTGAACAATCGAGTAAATCTGTTGTTGGTACGCTTGTTGGGTTTGCAGTTTTCTCGTTGTGCCCGCCATCATCGAATGGTACCCAGGAGAGAAAGCTCTCTTTCTACGGAGTATTTCCAGAGATCTGACCATCGCAAAAGACTGTGCTTTCTGCTTCCTGACAGTATTATCCATTTCTTGTAGAACTTCATGACAATTTTTGTTGATTCTATCTCGCAGAATTGCTGGATGCTTCTAGATTCTTTTAAATCTTTTTCCAAGTTATTTCGAGGCCATTCGTAGAGCAGATGCCACTGATTCTAGAAAACCAACTCTGCCTTTTATCTTGGATTTCAGTAAGTCTTAAGGATTTATAGGAAGTCTGCTTGCTAAAGAGTTATTCTGGATTTAGTACTTATCATGGATGGTGTTAGTGTCGGCAGAATAGGCGTCATAAACCCATTCTTGATTGTCGGCGGAGTACTAACAGCCATTTCGTGCGGATTTTTGATGACTTCGCTGTGAGACTCCTCTAGCATGTGAATCGGGTATCAAGCCCTTGCTGGTATTGGATTCGGACGTCGATTCGATATGTATATTGTTGTAATCCAAAATACTGTAAAAGCAGATGAGAGATCAACTGCCACATCACTGCTTTTGTGTGAGTGTCCTCTCTTCTTTCTAGGATACAGCACCAATGCTGCAAAGTAACTCCCTTTGAAAGAGACATGGTTTATTGACTGTTTCCATTTGGACATTTAATGAGCATTTATCGGCAGATTTGTTGAAATTCATAAGGATCCTGGCTATGGATTAAACGCTAAGTAGCCCATGAGGAAGCACGGGATTTATCAAAAGCAATGCAAATGGCATTTCAGGGTGACCAACTTTGATACAACCTCAGTTGATAGGCGATGCCCTTATTGTATAGGCAGCTCAATCACTCTTCCAAGATGAGCTTCTCAACATCCTTTTCGCATCAGCCAGTCAATTAACCCTTCAAGTATGTTCAGAAGAGGGGAGGTCTCTGGTACAAACCAGTTCGCCGACCAATGAACTACCAGGATTCACGGCTGCTTATATGAAAGGTATCCATATGGCAATCGTGCTATCAATCGCGATGACTGGAACAGCAACACTAGTCGCGTTAAGTCAAGGCTGGTTTCGAATGCAGGAAGCAGATTAAGGCGACGGCGCTCAGTCCGAGATTGGGTTGGAGGAACAAGCGGAGAGTAATCCGCAGAAGCTAAAGCCCGTATTAAATTCATTCTTCTTTATCCATATGAGATAACAACGATCTAATAGCGTTGGGTTGATGTTGGAAACCGCTTCCAACCGTTTTCTATCGTTTGAGTTCAATTGGAACATTTGGCGCCTAGCTGTGGTTCAAGCTCTTGACAGATATTGAGTACCAAATGTAGAATAATTACCAAGCAAACAAAAAGAAGTTTCTGGTGGTTCGTTCGTGAAGTTCTGTGGGTTTTAAATGCCGTTAAAATCTCGTGGGTAACGTGTAGTTGATGAAAATGGGTGTTCAATCTTTCACGTTAGGGGGCCCATGCAGCTTTGCGGCCGCAACTACCGCCCATCTTTTGCTTTTGTGGGGTACTTAACATTAACCTTAGTCACTAAAGTTCAGGCTTCACGGCGCAAAACGCGTCACAGAATTTCAAATCTTTCATGGCTTCTTAACCCAGAGTGAATCTATGATTCCATCTGGTTCATCTGGTTCACCTGGTTCACTTGAAATAAATCTTCTCGACCTCACTTCAATGGCCCATAATGACAGGCATGCGAGCTTCCGAACATTAACGGCAGGTTTTGACGCCAAACGCAGGCCGAAGATACTGGCCTCAACTACAACATCGCCGTATCAGATGAAATATCAACGCGAAGTATTGATATGCACAACTATAACGTTCACCTTATGCCTCAATTCTATCTCTCATTAGGACATCTAGAACAACTCGTCCTTTGTTATTGTCTTTCCACCGATACTTGTTGACAAAGGCTTGGAATGTCTCACGAAGTGTCTATCGTATACTTCGGTGCTAAAGAATACATGAGAATATTCTTTGATCAATCCCAATATTCCATTTATTAGCTTTGGCTAGTTCATAAGTCAGTGAAGAGAAGTGATGCTATTCCTGACTGTGTGTTTCTGCGGGCAGTCCACATGTATATAAGAACTAAAGTTCGTCACTTGGGAAATCCATATCCAATGCCTTTTGATCGATCATCTCTGGCAGATCTTCACCTTTTTGTTGTTCCATTTTCTACTTGAAATTTCTCACAAAGTATCTTCATTACCTTGTTTTTCATCGTCCTTATTGTACTTTCGCTAAAATGACTATAACTGGTCAACGTGTGCAGCCACAGGACATCGAAGTTGGATGTATACTGTTTCTTCCAAAAACAAGCCATAGGGAAGATTTGAAATGCATGTGGCTGGATGTCTCCGGCCATCCATGTCATGAACATGGAGATTGTGTTTTGAAGCCAGGGGGGCACGAACATCCTGTAGTATGGGCTCAATGAACTTAATCCAGGCGGGCTTATGCTATCGTTTGTTCAGGTAAGGGACTTGAGAGTATTGATTGATGATAAACGTCTGCTGATATGGCATCGATTGAGTGACTCATGGTTCTCCGCAATTACCTACCGCCGGAGATTCGGTTTATTCCCCGTATGGACATTACGAGTGCGCCGGAAATACTGAACTCTTAACCTTTCCCGAAAGTCTTCGCTCACGTTACTGGTTCCGGGGCCTTGAGTTTCTCCAACGCCGTCCAGGCAATTTTCGGATCCCTCATGTTTTTTATACCTGGCTAGTGATCTTACTACTATGACCCGGGGTCTTGAGGCAAAAGCTTACGATTCACGTTTGGATGAAGGATCTTATTTGAGGCTTATGCAACGATTGAATCTTGAACTGAAACCCTATGTCCCTGATAACTACTGGAACAATCCTGGGCCTGCATCTCCAAGCGACGGCTCAGCCAATCAGGAACAAATAACTCCTAAATGCGATCTTGATAGAGCTCCTAGAGGGCAGTCATCCAACCAACCGCGCGGCCATCATATGGCGAATGATAAAAACATGAGAGGCCCCATGCAATCTGACCCAGCCGTTCCCACCCTCGATCCTGCCCCTCCTAGTAGGAATTCCTTGTCTTTTCAATTCTTCAGCATGCGTGTACTAACTTGAATACTTGATAGGTCGGCACCGGGGTACCAGTAACCTATCATTGACTCCATTCAGCCTACGAGGTGATAATCACGATCAATTATGAAGCGACAGGTTTAATGTCGATCTCTGACTTCTGTTGTTAGTGAACGTTACAAGCGCCCAGACGAATCTTGGAATGAAATCGCTTTGAGAGGGGTGAAATAAGTGTATACTAGGCTTGTATGTTTGCACGATGTTGGCGGAAATTCGGGTAGCGTTACTCTAGATTGCGTTGTTTTTTGTTTGTTTTTGGTTGAACATTTTCGGTCCTTACTGCCTTCATAGTCTCATTGAGTTTTAATACTGTCGTTTCAAACTTCTCTTTTTGCGTGACTTTTAAGAATTTTACTCCTTCAAAATGACACTATGGTCATAATTAACCTCGTATGAACAGATTTGAGGCTCAGCATCGCAAAGGCAAATAATGGTTTGGCGATCACGTGTGCGAACCATGATAGTCCTTCGAGGCAAACCTCCTCCATCTTACATTCTCTTACTCTTTTCCCAACGCATCCCGAATCTCAATGAATGCTTATTACGGCCCAACTCCATATTCAGGATGGCGTGCGGCCTAAAGTCATACCGAAGCTGCAAATGATTATATGGTTGATTGGGTGGTGTGTTGCACACGATGTTTTAGAGCCTCAGAATTCAAACCACCCTCACTTTCTTCTCCATTGTCCCATTTCCTTTCCTTTTCTTTACTTCTTTCATAACTTTCTTTCTCAATTGAAAAGGGGGGATTGCAATCGTCTTTTCTCCTCTCAGACCTTCTTCCTTGGATTTGGAATATCATATGATTATGTGATATTTTTTTATTAAATTGTTATAGTATAACCCCCCCCCCCCCCAAAAAAATATACGACAGTTTAATGGTATACAAAATCGAAATACTCAGTAGGAGAATTTTACGCGCAGCCTCTAAAACAATGCGCATGGAGGGATGAATGAACGGATGGATGCAGAGCAGGCTTTCAGCTATATACCACAACTTTCACTCAAACTATCAGGTCATTGATATGAATTAAAGTTTTTGGTGGTAACTCAGCGTATTTGACCGTGTTATCCTAAACTGGGCAATTTTCCACATCGTTTGTGAACTTAGCGACGTGCTGTTGAAGAGATTATCCCATGGAAAGAACATAGCCTTGCTTTTTTGGGGGGGGGGGACTGTGGCTTGTTGAACAGCCATCTACACGATTACGACACACCTGGACTATCTCAATATTTTCTCACGGATTGAGGAGGCTCCCAATGTCCCGGTTTTCTCCATACATTGTTCTCAAAATTATCCATTGGTCGTAACAGGTAAAGTGACCGAAATCTTATGTGCCTAGTCATAGGGGTATTCTCAACTACCTATAAAGCCCCTGTTTTGACTTTAAATTACCATCCAATGATTGGAAATCTCTCGACCCCGCACTTTTACTACAGCTCATAATGAATGACAAGGTGAAGCTATTCACATATATCACGTCAACGAAAAGAGACAAATGTATCATTGCTATTGATACGACGTTATTTTTGTCATAAAATAAAACTAATTGAAAGATGCCGCCTCTAATCACGAGACGACTGAAGATTGAGGTTAAAATTGGACCGAAGCACCTTCCAAAAGCAGATGTAAAGCAGTCAGCGGCAAAATGTGGGGGTGAAAATGAAGTATTTTGTAACAATCCTTTCAAGTAATTGAAATCAGATCACGATACTGGCGTATAATTGATATTCTCTATCCATCAAATTATCCCCGATGGATATAATCTGAACACAGCTGTTTATTCCTTCATGAAAGCCATCATGCGCGTTTGTCTTGGGGGAAAGTCCTGCAGCAGAATCATAGTCCTGTATGATGCACCCGTTCCTTGATTACTCTTTGCCAATCAATAGTTCTCGATGATCGTGAAGACGAATCCCCTTGTCGGAATTACTGGATGCAGGTGGTATTTTGGTACGTACTCCGAACGGACCCCATACCACCCAATATCAAACCCTAGAAATCTACTTTCAGCCCCCATAATCGGCGCCAAAGTGCTGAGTAGCTTTCTGAATATAACACACAACCTACGGATTGAGAATCTTTGGGGTCTGGAGGATTCGCGACAGTTTCAGAAAGATGGGGGCTGGTTATAAAGCTTGAGAGTATATCTGTTTGAATCTGCTCCGGACTGTGAATGCAAAAGCTTTTGGTGCTTTCTCGACTTCTTGCTGTTCTTTTGAGCGCACGAGCAGTCTCTTGGCCATAACCTTCCGGACCTTTCTCTATTGTAGAGATGGACTCTCCACAATGGAAAATACTTTCTATTCCTTTCTTGAGAACAACCCTTGCAGGTTGAATATGGCTGAAGGCTGTTAAGCTCTTCGCATCATCTGCTCTTCTTCTTCATTACACAAGCTCAACACTGCTCGCTGACGGGCCATGACGCATTTATCCGACACACACCGAGTATCGGCCACGATGTTCTTTGCAGTATTCCTTCAGTACTTTCGTTGCCTAGGGTCTGCTCTGAGCTCCCATCATCCACTCAATTTAGATTAGGCGATAAAGGCAAACGTTGATTGTGCGTAAAATCAATATTCATTCCATCAAGAACAATAACTAATTACCCTCAAAGTACTTTTCTTCCTGCCTATTGGGTCAGTCCTGCGAATTAATACGTCCTTCAACGAATGTCACTGCCACCAAAGAGTATAAATCGAGGTTCATGTCGAAGGACTATGCAAGTAGCCATGAACTATTGAATCACTGCGCCAATTTCTTGTCCAGTGAAGCTACTGCAGGCTGTAGATATGGATTGCAGTTTATTCCTTGCAGTGCAACAAGTGGTTATCTTTCCTTCGTCAAGCATGCTGTTGTTGGTACATAAAATGGTAATGCGCGTAGGATGGAATTGTATAATAGTACACAGTTGTTGGAATACAAAAGACCCAAACAATCTTACAGGATGAGATTGCATTGAGCTTTGCTCTTGATTCAAACCATCGGAAGTTTTCCATCTTAGCTTGAACGATAAAAGATTGTTCTTCCCCTTCGCTACGAGATTGACAATCTCTCATCTCATACTTTCAAGAGATACCGCCGCCGTTTTACCCGAACCTGAACATTGATGCCAGTTCTTCCAAGATACCAAGAACATTTGCAAGTTTCTGCTTCCCATTTCAAACAACATTATGGTTTTTCTTGACCTAGTCACAAACGTTGTTACTAACACTACTCCAGCATCTTCGAACTCATTGAAAATATTCTTAGTCTCTTACTTCATACCTAAGAACAATAAAGTCTTCGCTACCGAGCAAGGCTTTGGACATTGAGACTGAAAGGCTCATGCACCTTCACGTCTTTCATCACCGTCTTTGCTTTCACTGGGTCAAGATAGAAAGTATCGAAAAGCCTGATCATTCGTCACTGTGCTGTCAATTTTCCAAACAGAAAACTAAACTAAATAAAAAGAAGAAATCCACTGTTTTTGGAATACCTTATAAACCATTCTGTTTCTCTCGAAGTTCCAATAGCAGTGAGGTGGAATCTATTGAATCACCGCATCCTTTTGAAGATTCTCTTAAGAGTGTTAGTGCAATGGAATACATCAAATCAACAAATACTTTTCGAGATTCCATCAAGAATGGCAGCGAGATGGAACACTTCCATTCACAACATCGCCTTCGGGATTCAATCAAGAATGGCAGTACGAAAGAATTTGTTGTAGCACAGCAAAGCCTATTGTCATTTAAAGATGGACAAACACCTACCAGTTCTACCAGCTTTCCGGAGAAAACAAAAGACGTCCTTTTGCCGGAACCTTCAGTGAATGCTCCCTTTCAAGAGCTTCCAGGTAGCAATACCGATCAATTGTACCCAATTGCAGACCGTTTGTTCTTCAATGTTTGGAATACACCATCGCCTACTCTAGGAGCCACACTTTCTCCGAGCTCTGCATTGAAACAAACTTTCGCCCTTCTTGACATATCAGAAGGTGTAGTAGAAGCTGACTCTACCTCCATAAAAGAGCTTCCATGCTCTAACGGCGGAGGGATCGGCTCTAGAATATCACAGTATTCCGGAACGCAAGAGGCCACTTCTAATACTGACCATCATTCATCCAAGATCTTCAACTTGGACACTGCTATGGACTTTAGATTTGCTGACACAAGAACTGATGGACAGGATCAGATGGAACAGGTGTTCCTTTTGCCTATCCCATCCAAGCCTTCCTCTAGTCAATCTCCCAATTTACGTCAGTCATTGTGTCCTGCAATCCATACGGATGTGCAGCAATTCGGAGGTCATTCTAATTGCATTAAACACCAAGAGCTTCTATTCACAAAGACCCCTCAGCTTTCATCGCCAGATACTGCCACTACAAATTCTAGTGGTGACACCTTCCCATCCGATTCGGGTTACGATTCTGCAGCTCCTGACTCCTATTATACTTCTACGACCAGCCCAGGAAGTTTCTATCTACAAGATGAAGAGTCAGAATTTGATGATACCTATTTCTGCAGAGCCAGGAACTTAGTGGGCGTTTCAGAATTTCCCCATGGCAGGTACTTAGACGAAAGTTACTGTCCACAGCCAATACCAATAAATGATCCAATCCAGAAGGAGCTGTTGGATATTTCGACTGCTCGCCATGCGATTTATTGCTCGTGCCAGATCCAGGGCACACAAGCTTTATGTTTCTTTGAGCATGGAGAGAGTGGTTTTGAGCCCAATGACGCTCGGGTTGGTGGTAGCTACGCGGACGCACGTATGGCTCAATCTATGACAGATGTGGATATTGAACCTCTGTGTAACGATTTTTTTACCGGAGAGGAACCCCAACGTTTTCGACCAGCATTATTGAGAGGAGGCAAATGTTTGGACGTTATCATACCCAAAGCCGATACATTTGCAAAAGGCGGCGCTGCTGCATTTATTCCGGGTCAGGACACTGAGTTTCAATACGACTTAGATTTTTTCCTATATTGCGAGGAAAATTTTGCATCTGCGCCTCCTTGGTCCGCGGAAAGTATACGGTGAGCATTTCATAGCTTTTTCTTTTCTGAGAACTTAAATACTGACTTGTTTTGCAGTGGATTCGATTTGAATATTGATTTTAGCTCCTTACCTAATTCTCAATTGCCAATAGGAGAAAGAGCAACAACGCCTATTCACGATACTCCGTCCCCAAAATCCGAAAGCAAATCATTTAAATGTGACTACGAAGGCTGTACTTATGAGCCCAGCGGAGAATACCAGTGGAGAAAGGGCAACTTAGCACGCCATAAAAGAGAAACGCACGAGATGAAATCAGAAAATCGACTCATCTGCAATATAAAGGACTGCAAAGAAACATTCACAAGAATATCAAATCTGAATGCGCACCAAGAGAACAAGCATAACATCCTATTCTTTAAGAAAAGACGGAATAGAAGGAGTTCAGCGGCGGGAAATATTAACAAGCCGAAGGCTGGTAGGAGAATTACAAAAGCTCCAAAAATGATCGCCTTGAAAAATCGCCCTAAACACAATCGATCACAATCAGTCCCTGGACCTGTGGAATTTTGGACCACTTTGAAGCTTGATTCTTGAGGGAATTTATTAGCGGGCTATTTGAAATTTCCACTTGTCTTGAATAGGAATCGTAAAAAGTTTCTTTCGAGTTATCACGAAGGTTTTTACGTGTGGTTAAGTTGCAGAAGAGCTGGTTCTCCTATTATCTCAACCAAAGAGTCAGTCTTCAAAGGCAAGTTCGTGTAGTTAAGGAGGATTTTTCCTGATATCGGCTGATGAGGTGCTGGGCTCAATATTTCTTTCATTCTTATTTGAGGGCTGTTGATCGGTGAAGACTTTTTTCCCTTCTACTTAGTCATTCAATACCAATGATTGTTCTCTTCTACTTCATCATCTAGTAGGGCTGGTTTTCAATCGGTGCATCAGTTAATCAATGAAACACTTTTCCAAATGACTTGGCAATGCCTTGAATATTGTCCAATATTTGAATTTACGCCTCGCTCGAATAATGTATCACAAGTGATTGAAAGTTCAGACTAAACTATCTTCATCCTCAAACTCCACAAGTAATTCCGGCCTCATGTTGGAAGTCACATCTAAGGTCAAGGATTTTCGCATGTTATATGTACATTCACCGCAAACCCTAAAATATACCGCATCGTCGCTCCCCTCGCATGGAAAACCAAGCATTAATACCCAACGGCTGGAATTAAACAAGTCCGATTTTGCTCAAACCCGCTTCTATAGAGTTCAAATTATTATCTTATCTCAATTTCTTTCATAAAAGGGATAACCAGAAGCTGATGACATCAGTAGCTCGAAACTTCTTTGGTATCTTAACAGTATGCGGATCCAAGACACAGCGCTCTCCACGTCCACATCCAAGGACAATTTGAGCACCTTGATTCCACACATTACGTTGTAATATGGAAGGAATAGTTTAGATTTGAAAGATGGAATTAGAAAGATCAGAATGTTTCTCGAGGGGTTATGTGCAGCGTTGCAAGGCTCGAGAGTGAACGACACTAAGGTCGGGTGGTGCAGTAATTTTGCCCCTCGTTTAAAACATGGGGTTCGTATCACCTATAGCTACTCCCAACACAGCATAACAGGACTCGATACTCACACTTCTAGTTGCCTTGAGAAGAGTTCAATTTAGTCCTTGGAAAGTCCTGAGTGTTCAAGTTCTGTATATTCCTCCCGGTAGTCGTTTGTCCTGCATGATCTATGTTTAGCTTGAAGATACTTCAAGCGGTGCTGCAGTAAGGAAAATTTTTCCAGATAGCCCCAGCGTCGTATGAAGTACAAATTTATCCAAGAGATTGCTTGACTTCTCGGTAGGACCATTGTTGTAGCCCCCAAACTATACCCCAAATCATCACTTCACTAAGACGGCATATTTAAGCCCAAATATCAAGAATTGGGGGCTTGTATAACCACGATGGATTCAGGAATTTGGGGGCAATTATTCTTTGAACACGCATGAATTAAGCTATATTGTTCACCCTTTCCCCAGGGCCGCACATAAACAAAAGAAATATTTCAATCAAAGTTATGGCCCTCTTTTCTTCCATCCAGCGAGCTTAGATACCAAAATCAACCTCCAATAAATCAAGTCATAAACCATCATTCCAATTATCTCATCTCAAGTCATCTCCACAACCCACCCAACACCCAAGAACAAACTAAACAGTACCCACCACTCACACCAAGCTATCTCCTCCCAGCAGCATCCCACCCTCTCTCCCATTCCGCAAGCCCCACATCACGTCTCGTCTCCAAATCTTGCGGTACCCTCTCAAAATTCTGATCATCTCTCAAATACACATTCACATTATTTCTCCCAGGTGTGGGCAGACTTTGGAGCGATTGTTGTGTCAGCTGCGTCGGCTGCACGTACTGGTGTTGTGTTTGGAACCCTTGCTGCTGGTATTGCGGAGCCCATGTAGTTGCAGTGTTTTGATAGGTGGTTTGCTGATGTTGACCAGTATGGTAGGAGGGATTCTGATAGGTGACCGGTTGGTTTTCGGGCTGGGTGGAATGAGATTGGGTGTATGGGTCTTGTTGGTATGTTTGTCCTTGGTAGGTGGAGTTTTGATACTGAGATTGTTGTTGGTAGCCTTGTGATTGCTGATATTGATGGTATTGAGGTTGTTGATCAGCACTATAATGGTTGGGTGTAGAATGGTTGGGCCTAGAATGGTTGGTGAGTTATATTCATTTATGTACGAGGACCTTTTGCTTACTGGTATGCAGAATTATTTCTCGACATTTTGGGTTTGGTATCGCGGAAACCGATCTTTATCAGCTCAAGAGTGAGCTTTTTATCCTAAATCTTTCGAGTTGATTGCAAAAGAAGTGACAGTTTGCTGAATGAGGGTATATTGCTGGCGTAGACTATCTTTATACCTTATATGTCGTTACATTTTACTTTGATTCAATTCTTCCTTTCGTAACATGCTGCACCTTGCTTCTCAGTTGAAAAGTCTACAAGCAGAACAATATCCCAGGATTCTCGCCTTGCCATCGTGCCATGCTGATTCCTGTGCGATGTCATGAGCGCTATCTAGTTGGCTCGCTTATTTCAGGAGACTGGTAACAATGCGTTTTACCACCTCTAATTTCAAGCTCATCCAACAATATTTCTATTGGCAAAATGCTGCCGCATATCACCTGAACAAAATTTCATGCACCATATGCATTTTCAATAAAAGTCCTTTCCGCACATATTGTCAATTTCATTACCGAAACCCAAATTTTAAAAATAAGAACTTGTATCAACGCAAGAGAAATGTATTGATTGGCATCTATCCTCGATTTCCTTCAAGAAAAGTCCTTTAATGACTTATAGCAGGACTAGAAGGACTTGACCCAGTCTCCTGGCTATCGTTTCGGTCATGCAAAGGACTTATCTACGCTATGCTAATGTGAGCCTGATGGCAGGAACTATTGCCAAGAGACCCACGGGATCATGTGCAAACTGGTGCTATGAGCAGATAGTGAGACGGAATTGCACTGATGAGAATGAAGCAGACCAGGAATAAAATGTGAAATATTGAGGAATCGGGAAGAGAAAAGTAACGGCGATGATGATAGACTAGGCCCTTAGTCTGTATCGGTCAACTCCAGTGTGTCCAATAATCCATCTGTATTAATTACAGGATGTCCTGAAAGTCCCGACTTAAACAGCTAACCTTCACTTCAACGAATATGCAGATCAGTTAATCCATTATACATATAAAATAAACCAGTTCACTACTATCTAGCCGTCCGGATTTTGGATTAGACAATATCCCATTTTTCTTTGAAAAACAATATCTCTTCAATTCTGAATTCTCCAATTTGGCTATATTACTGAACCTCAAGAACATTATCCAAATGTGGTATGATATTTATCATTCATTGAATAATCCAGCAGCCTGGACTGCAGTCCAGACTAACAGATATTAAACTAGATAGTCTAGTCTGCCAAATTCGATTTTTCCTCGATAGTCTATACAGTCCTTCACGGTGATGGGAGTAGTATACGGCGTAATTCCTACACCCCCCACTATACTGAGGCGTATCGCATTTCTCATATGTATTGGAGCATATAATATCGAATTCTATATTACTGGTATTATTGAGTTTTATATCAAGTGTCATGCATGTGTCGCTGGCGATATACAGAAGTGCTGGAATTCAATAATTCCTTTCCAAAATAGACAATATTGAAGCGATATCCATTTGAGTTCGATAAATTTCAACGGAATATACAGAATTCTAATGATTCCGTATATGGATAATGATATATATTAAAATATATACATACTACAGTATGTAATACCACAATTTAAACATATTGATATAATATCGTACACTCCAATTAATTGCAGGCCACAACTAACACATTTCCAACTACCAATCGCTATTTTTTTTTCTGTTCCCTCATCAAAAAATAAATCCCAACCCAAAGACAACCCTCCCTCGCCACCAAAAGTAGAATCTTCATCTTCCCCTCCAATTCTTACAATGCCACAGATAAATCCGATATGAAGCATACTAAGTAAGCTAGAGTTATAGAGCAAACAATCAATCAAAGAGATGAATATGAAACGCGCTGCACAAGTGAAGTAAGTCTGAGAGAAGACGAGATACGTACAGATTACATGAATTTCCGAGGACCGATATAATCTTAAATACAACGAAAAATAGTTTAAGCGAGATTACTGCGATGGAGGTTCCCGCGTATGATGGTAGGATTGCACTTGTCGGAGGAAAATTGAAAAGGGGAAAAGAGATTTAATTGGGATACTATTAGGTTAATTATAGAACTAGGATGTCCAATAGCCCGGACCAGATGTGAACCTAAAAGCTATGAATGATGATCGAGTTCAATTCAGTATTATAAAATTGATTCAATATTCCAAACAATTTCAAGAATAAAAACCTCTCATTATATATCAGATTGTAGTTCGGACCATTCGAGACCCTGCATGGAACATCTAGCTAGTGTATAAAGCTCTATCTTAATCTTTTTTAACTATCATGTACCTGCTACGAGTATCCGCAATGTCACCTCCAAAGCCAATCCCCATGGCTCAACAAAGCAGTAGATATCCCGCAAGTCTTTGTCAACCAAAACGCCAAGCTCACAAGATGAGGTATAGTTATACAGATCTGTACCACGAATTATATGCAACTATACCATCTTGTCTCAATATAATAAACGCTTTGTGTCTCCAAAAATCTTTGATACCTCAATAGGGAGGCATACCAGCATTCCCCTTCTCGTCCCCACCAATTTCAATACCACTAAGCAAATCCTGAAGATCTACCACCTTTCCATTCTCCTCGTCCCATGGCATACTTTGATATCCACCTGCTCTACTCTTTGTACTTCTTTTCGTACTTCGACCTGTTCGATATCCTTCTGGAGAATGATTATGCGCTTGATCGTGAATGGAGATGTTTTCACCCACAAGCGAAGATGGAAGTGGTGGAACAGGGGGCACCGTGGTACCATCCTGTGCTACATCTGTGGGATGGGAAGAAAAAGGTCGTTCCAGATAACTAGGAACTCTGTCTCGTGACTTCGATCTCGATCGACCGGCTGAACGCATAGAAGCGGATCGTTCTACGCCGGAAGCATTCTGCTGATTGTATGTGTTGATAGATATCTCTGAAGCTGAGAAGTCATAACTAACCATGCTCTCACTACTCGCATCACTCTGCGGTGCACCCGCCCTAGTACCTGGTGAAGTCATTGTCTGACCAGAGAGAACTCGCTTCAATTGATCAACCCTCGTTACAGATCCACGGCTTGATTCACTAGCAGGAGCATTTGAATGTCCGTTACCTTTTCGTACTTTATGCATTGCGCCGATACCACCGGTTGTTCCGTATGTTGAATTTGGTCCAATTTTGTAATTAGGAGCGCCAATAGGAGATGCCGTTCCGCTATTGCTACCGTTACCGAGCCCATTGATGGTAAGGAAATTGCGATGGCCAGTGGTCATCGTACCTGCACGTGATCCATTGATTGAGGCAGTCTTGCTAATTTCCTGCGCAACGGCAATCACTGACTCCTTGTTCCATTCTGCCATCATTTCTTCCTTAATTCTTTCCGGTATGATGGTATCTCGTGTCGAGGAAGGGATATCTGCACTAAGTATTGGATGGGTAAAGCTTCGCCCAGGAGAAGTTGGAGGGCTACTTGGAGGAGAGTTCAGAGATGCAGCATACGATAACGAGATGAGTTTGACCATTTGGAAGCGATCATCGAATGTTGATAAGGCGTCCGCTCCGGCGTAGTTGGGAGCTTGTCTTTGTTGGGGTGTGGTACTACCTGGCGTACCAATATCATGAAGCTGAATGGGAGGGAATCGAATGCTATCAGGCCAAAACATGGCTTTTTGGCGTTGACGAATCTCGTCTTGGATTGATTTGCCCACAGGAGACATTTCGATTTCGAATTTTTCACACAACGTCCAGAAATACCCATGACATAGACTCCCAACACGGACTTTGTGAACTGGTAGCTCAAACGATTGTATGTCCTCTTGTAATCGGAACATCATTGGTAATCCGCTTCTGACTGCATTTACTCCCAAATTCTTGACAAGGTTTGTAAGAAGAAGATGTAGAAGAACTATATCGTTCTCATAATCTACGTATTGCAAGACATTTTCGTAGATGGCAAGATGTAGAAGCTGTAGAAATGTTGTCCGTGATGGTCTATAAGGTTTCTCTGATTTTGACGCATTTGACACTGCCCTCTTAGTGAGATCTGTAGATGATTCGTCACGTGCACTCTTCGTCAGTCCCTTTAGCTTCTCATCGGAAACTTGTTGATCAGCCTTGATGACTTCTCTATCGAGCCATGTTAATAGAGCATCAGCGTATGCTTTCCTTACGCGCCCGTCCACGTCACGCAATAACCATTGTGTGCCCTCCCAAGTCTTGATTGGAACTTTGTTTCTTCCCAGATTCCCCGCAGTCATCGTTTTGTGACTTGCCACAAGCAAGATTGACTTTATTGATTGAAGGGCCGTGATCTTGGCGGTATCAAACGAGAAAAATCCATCAGTATTTGGGTCCTCGGTCATATTAGTACCAGATAAGAGAGCCTCTGTTGCAGATTTTGGGTCCTCGATAGCTGCAGCAGTGCTTGGAACAGGTGATAATGGCGAAGGCTTCAAGCGTGACAGGATCGCCGAAACCATGTCGGATATTTGATCCGCATAGTAAACGTGAGTGGCCAGATCTCCTAGACAATGTTGCAGCCGAGCCAAAAGGTCTCTTCTAGTGTCTGTTGGAACTAAGGCACTTTCAGACGCGATTGGGGCATTCAAAGTACCAACATCGTTCTTTTCATCCGCTCCATTATCTGGCTGAAGATGAGGTCCACCAACGTTTCCAAGTTGAAGAACTATCAATATGTGCTGTATCAACCCCAGTAAGACATCCATTACGCTTAATCCTATCAAATTGATATCCGATTTCAGTAAAGAGTCTACCATTGTTGCAAGGACAAGCTGTTGCATGAGAGTGGCCTCAACTTGGTCAGCTCGTACCAAACTATCCATGGCCGTCACCAAAATGACATATCGGTCTTGGACAGGGGTCCATCTGGCAATCATTTCGAAGATACGGGGTGCCCATCCCTTGCAATTCTCGTTCGGACCAGTCTCAATAACAGCTTCTTGTTGAGCAACTCGATCCGCAACAAACTTCAATACTGCAGTTGCAGCTCCATGAATTTGAGCTCGGTTATTGACGACAAATATCTGTTTCAAACATTGGGTAGCCAAAACACCAATGTTCTCCTCTGCCAACTTATCCGCATCCGCAGTGGTTCCAGACAAAGCGGTAGCATTCTCCCCTGCCGTGTCAGATGTTCCTGCCGTTGCGTTGCTTGCCCTTCTCTTCAACAATGATTTCTCCGTCCCCATATGCTCTTCTATTTCGGCTCGTTGTTGTAGTACATCAATGAAGTCCTCATTGTCTGTCCAAATATTCTCCAGCAGTATCGGTACAATCACGTCCAACTGTCTTCCTGCCACTGTAGCTAAAGCTTCAGAAGATGCCACGCTCTTGACTGCTTGTAACCCAAGGCTCCTCCATCTTATAGCGACTGGTGCACTTTGAGGTTTGCTGCTCGTTTGTGTCCTCGTAGAGGCGAACGACGCGTATATTCGCACAATCTCCTCGTATTGATGTAGGTATTCTTGGTCCGCGGAAAGACTTGCCATATCATGATTTTCGCAAAAGACCTGGAAAGTAGGTATTGAGGATTCCACCATAGTAACATCTCGCGCACGAAGTATGATACTGAAGATCTTCAGAACGTAAGGCGCATACAGAGGTAAGTCTCGGGGGGCTTTTTCGATCAAAGCTGACAGTATTTGGAGGGTAACTTGGACATCTCTATTTCTCCAATCAGCATATTTCACAGCGGTGCATTTAACTCGTCAACGAACCCTATTTTAGCTCTCCAAACATCACTTGCAGTCTTCTTCTCCAGAAACTCCCCAACTTTCTGCACCTTACTTCTTCGCGTTGTCGCATAGAACAAAAGATAGCTCAGTTCACTTGAATTCGGCTTTACATCAACTGCCCCTTTTGTCGTCTTGGGGTAGCATTTCAGTATGAGAACCTGATGCTTGGGACGGCATTTCTGCCGTATGGCATGCATTGGATTCACAGCACAAGAACTCAAATTAGAATCTCGGAGATCTGTTCAACTTCGCACAATCGTAGTGTTTTGATAAGTGGTTAATTGAGTATTTCGTCCGAGTGAAGTGTGTCCAGAAACCAAGTCTCAAAGATGTATGACCAACTGTTATCATGAACACGTCGTCAGCTGAAATAGATTAATATTGAAATTGTTTGGGCCCTGCTGACCGGGAACCTCCAGATGTTGTGAGTTATGAGTTTGAAATTGCCAGGCATCAAAATAAGGTTAAACAAGATTCTGGAGAACGGAGCTCAAAACCTCCGAGGTGATGTAAACAAGGCTGAAATGAATAGCTGGATTAGCAAGGCTATGATCTGGCTACGAGTGGTAGATAATGAGAGACTATTGAAGAAGAGGTATTCTTTGAAAGTAAAAAAGACTTACATTGGTGAGGATATAAAAGCATCTGTCGTGTTGTTTTGCTAAACTTACTAAGATGCATGAAACTTTGTTGTCAAAGAATCGGTCAGCTAGATGATCCACAGTCACATGTCAATGCACTGCCATTGCAGAGAGCTCTATCAGTTGTGCATTTGAAGTTCGGTAAGCTTTTTTTGTTATATTTAGTCATTCAAAAGCTTCTATATAAATAAGTAAGAAATGTTATACCAGTATCGAACACAAAATCCAGAATGTCTAACACTTCCTCATAATATCTATTAGTTTGCCCTAGGTTTGCCTCAAGAACCAAACCCTCCGACCAATACGAAGATGGTATCGTAAATGAAATCTAAATGTCTAATAAAATACAACTTGCCAAATCCTCCTGCCTCACCCCTTGCCTCACCTTATTCCAGCTGTTTTATCTTACAGCCAGGATTCGAACGAAGTATACCTCCACTGTACCCGACATCCTATTATAACTTGGCTTTCTCCGATTCATCCTGCTTGAGTCTCATAACGCCCTACACAATTCATTAGCAACAAGCCAACCGCAAGTCCAAAAAAGATAATATACCTCTTGAAAACAAGTAGCAACCAACGTCCCATCCTTAGCAAACATATGCTGTGTGACCACCCCCCTCCCATCCCCAGTCCACGGACTCGACATCTCGGCGAACATCCACTCGTCCGCTCTAAACCTCCTAGGCTCATGAAAATATATTGTGTGGTCTAAACTAACCATCATCCCAACCTCTGGTCTTTTCTTCTCGTTGGTCAAATCATCTCCGAATCCTTCTGCTTCTTTCAGTTTCTTCACATATTTATCCTTCTCCGTCTCTTCCGTGTTGTCCCCCTCCTCTTTGATTCCTTCTCTGCCATATCTCCAGAGCTTGTGTACTCTAGCCGCAGCGCCAATGAAATAGCTGTCGCTCATGTAAGCCAAGGCATTCAAATGCGCCTGATGTCCACCTTCCTCACTAATCCTTCCCCTCGCCTTGATCCACTGCCTCGTTCTCTGCTCATGCGGCATCCCAGACTCGGCATTCAAAATCTCAAGCCTCTGACTGATAAACGGACTATCAGTCTTCATCTCCATTTTGAACAATTCGTCATCCTCATCGGGTTGTCTAATATCCTTGGGAATTGGAACCGCATGTTTGACGTTCTTTCTGCCTCCACTACCCTCTCTCACGAAGGACATTGTGGTCGTGAATATACATTTCCCCTTTTGACGTGCTTGTACTGTGCGGGTAGCGAACGAACGACCTTCGCGAACATGTTCGACGTAGTACATAACTGGTAAATCAGAGTTGCCAGCTAGGACAAAATAACAGTGCATGCTGTGTACGGTAAAGTTACGCGGGACGGTGCATTGCGCAGCTGCAAGACATTGTGCGATGATTGCTCCTCCATATATACCTCGTGCATTAGGAGGAAGCCATAAGGGGTGAGTGTTTGTGAAGATGTCCTGGTGAGGGAGAGAGTTTGTTAGTCAATGGCGAACCATCAATTTCTGTGAGAAGATATAGGAAACCAAACGCTTACCGGCCCAATTTGACTCAATTCTCGAAGTTCCAATACATTCTCAATGGCAGATTTCGAAGGGTTAATAGGAGGAGGTGGGACAAGCGTTGGACGATTCGTCATTTTTCTGTTGTAGAAGTGTGGGATTTGGGCAAGACGTGTCTGGGCGAAAGGTCTATTCTAATGGATGAGGTGCAATCTTGAATGGAAGAAGATTGAATTGAAGCACATCCGAGACCTAAAATATGAGACATAATTTGGAAGCAACTTAACAAACTTCACATCACGGATCAAATATGTCTTTGATAAGGAATCCGATTTGACCGAGGTTCATTCGTTAAAAGCGGGCCACACGGCCACCCATACTCATATTTGCCGAAGTGACCCCTGAGGTAACCCGGAAAGAGACTTTGGGGGGTTTTGGACCCTCATTGAAATGGCAAGTTGGATTCGCAGTCCAATTCGAGCATTGGTCTTTGATGAACAGTTAGGTTTACCAAACATTCGAAGGATCCTCCTTGGCACCACTAATGCCGAGGTTCATGTTGGCGATATCGACCTCTGGACATCAAACACTGAACTTCTTGAATACAAGGCATTTGATGCTTAAAGCTTGCCACGATGTTAGAAGAGTATGGTATGAAAGTTCGTACATAAAAGGTTTATATCCATATTGTTATTGTACATTCTGAGCATAATGGGCATTGATGATTAAGGCACTGAAGCTCAGATATCCAATGGACTGCCTTCTCAACCAAATATATCATCCAATGAGCCTACATTGTAATGTAAGGTCTGCGAGTCTGGTTCCGATCTTTCCTTGCGTTTTATTTGTGAACAATGCTCCATGTGTAAATAGAATATTTCAGTAAAAATCAAACCATTAAGGTAGATTGTATAAAACTCAAATGCATACGATAGAGATTGCTAGAATGTGAATGGTAAATTGCAATGTCTAGTAATCACGCATGCCCCATTTTGGCAGATTCTCAGGATCACCGGTGTCCATAAACTGCAATTTAGGGGCCTTGTCCTTTTCCATATTACTCTTCTAAACATTTTTCGTGAGCCTTCTTGGAAATGTCCTCAAGAGCTGGGTCGTCGTACAAAATGGTGTTATTGCCGGAATTGCCAAGCCACGCATCATTGACTTCGCTAATATCTCCGGATACCGCGGATAGTTGTGAAGGATACGCGGTGTGTGGCTGTAGCCAATATATGGCTCGCCATAAGGTGGCTCACCATAGATTCCCCTGTGATCAGTGTTAACTCCCCGAGAGCGGGGAATAATCCAGAGAAATATCCACACTATCCGGAATATCACCGTTGAAGAGCAGGCTGTCCCTCCGGAGCGGAGACTTTCCAGTAATTTTCCGAAACTCCCCAGATATTCCAGGTCAAATGATAAGCATAGCTAGAGAACGTATTGCACGTGTTCCTAGCTCTGACTTGGTCCTTTCAAATAAATTATATTGTCTCCAGCGCCAGTCTCCAAAGGCCGTTGTATCTAGCTAGACTATATCATGCTCAGGTCGAAACCAAACCGCTGGACACTCAATCACGCTGTAATTTTCCGATACAGCTACCACACGCGGGTTAGATGTACAGGGCTTATGAGTATCGAGGGCAAGTATGCGATACTCTTGGCAGATATTTCTCTTATATTCGGATACTGCTGTAACATAAAGTTCCAAACGATATCGAGGTCCAATAATAGAGTACATCATGTAAGTTGGAATGGAACAATGGGAGCAGAGTTTATAGATCGGACTCAAGCCACGAGGATACAATATGCGCTGGACCCGGAGATTCTGGTCCAGTGACCAAATGCAACTCGTTCCAATACTGCAGAGATATTCGGACATCTGGATGATGATCAACCTGCCAAACCAAACTAATGTTCACATAACTCACAAGGAACAATCACCGAACATTTTTGTCTTCCGAAGAATGTCAATAATAATACTTAGAAAGTAATACAATGATTATTGCTAGATTCAAATCACACTTCCACCTTCCTCCATACCCCCTCGACTACACATAGTCGATTCTCAAAGAAATCAACCACCATGAATTTTTGAAGTACTATTCATCTGACACTTCATCGAGATCTACGGGTCGCGCAAGCTGACCTAGATGATTAAGGAATGGATGTCAGAAGAGGAAGACGACGAGGTGCCATTGTTTTAAAGTGCAGATCGCAACATTTAGTTCCTTCACAAGTCACACGCCAAAATATACTATGACGTCGAAGACAATGCTGCGACGCTCTCGACCAAATAAGCTTCCATTTCGGCTCAAAGGTATGATCGAAAAATCAATATCGAGGGGGTATGTGATGGCGATTTCTTCCAAGCTCTTGAATATTCTAGTAAGTTGTTGCAAAAAACCAAAATCAAGAGCGTCTAACGTTCTTTCAAATTGCAGTGACACTGTTCCAATGGTTTTATCAACACTGATCTATTTTGCATTTCATTCCATAAGTTTTATCGTTTGACGGGAGCCCTGGCCAGATATCTTCGGAGCTCAACAACAGAGACCCTGTACGTATCTGCCCGCCCACTCTGAGGATAGCGCGTATTTTCTACACACATGAGCATGATACGTGAAAATTTATCCCAACCGCCAAGTTGATTTTCAAATGTTTGACGATTCGCGCCGGGCAATTCTGGTTCCATATATCTCGATTGACTCAAAAGCAGTTGATCTTTGGAACGAAGAAACTTTCTCGTTCATAAGGATACCTGGGCCGAAGTATAAAGAATTCATCATCTCAAGTTTGGTTCGTTCATGTGAGTACACTGAGGCATTCTACTTGAATCTTGGCCTCGAATCTAGGCGTTGAAATTCTAGTTTCGGAGTCAAATCCAGAGATATAGGATTCTTTGTTCGAAATTGACCTGAGCATTGAATCCGCATCCGGCACATACACGCCGCAGATATCAAGAAATAGTCGTTCAGTCGCCATAAGTTACATTTCCATTGGCCAACTTTCGTAGGGCGGAAAGCTTCATGCGCAAACATATTAATCGAGGGGGTACATCAAATCCATTCTCGTCAATGTCTTGATCCTGGCATACAAAAGGACGAGTTTTTCCATGCCTTGAACGACGATCAAGGAAATCACATGCTCTCCCGACGATGCTGTCTTTATTCCCTTCCTTTCTCATCACTACAGCAGTACTTGTAGCTCGAAACTGAACAACCATATCGCCGATCTGTGCATTATCCGATACGTATCCTATCATCCCATTCTCTTCCAAGAACAGCCTAACCGGCGTATAGTTGTGAGATTGTTCTACCTTCCACTTTGCTTCATGAACGGTCTGATTAAACGAGGACAAGAGCTGCGATACTATGCGGTCTCTCTTTCCTGGTGGCAGCGACTTATGACGCGGGCCTAGAAGACCAGAAGCTTGGTGTTCCGTATTCTCATCTTTCGAGGAAGCTTGGTCGGTCAAATAGAACGCTGAGAATGAGCATTTTTCCCGGCTCCCGTAATTGCAGATGTCGTCGATATTGTGTAATTGGGCGTCATGAAAGTATCCTTTGACGCCGCGTTGATGAAGAAAGTAACGTAGTTGATCCTCAATGCGTGGAGTTGCATTCAAATCCAAAAAATCCAAATCTTGGAGATAATCTGTTAAGCACAGATCTTTCAGCGGGGGGCTGAGATAAACAATAGATCCACGAACATTTCCAACTGCTTTCATAACCTCGTGTCCCTCCAAAGCGTCTGGGTTATCATTGAGGAAGCCTTGCACGATATGAATCGATTCGGGCATTGTTCTCGCAAGGGTTTGCCTGAAATGTTCATATTTCTCAAGGACGTCAATTTTATCAACATGGCGACGGAAATGGTGAAGAGTAACCATAGATATTGTTTCGAAGAATGATTTCCTGTAATCCGCGGGGGTGGCCTTAGTGCAGCAATCCTTCGCAAGGCTGTATAAGCCAAAGAACCTATCTCTTTGATCAGTGCATAATGCTTCGCTATGCGTCAGAAACAGATCTAGTAATGGGACCCGTTCTTTGATCTCCTGTCTCCTCTGAGACAATCGAGAGGGTATACTATTCCGAATAGCTTCCAGTGTTTGTAGTAAGCTAAAGTAACCTTTATCACCACCCCCAGCTAACGACGTCCCAACGTATAAATTCATGGCTGTCTCTTGGATAGTATTCATTCGTCGAAACACCCAATCTAGGCGCTCCCAATCAAAAATCAAGGATGAGCAGTGAGCTTTGATTTTTGAAGCGAGGACTACCTCCTGTATAATCCACAATCTTTGCCAATATGGCCTGTGGCATAAAAGAGATAATTCCGTCCAAAACTTGACATGCGCAACGGCTGCATGCTCTGATACTAATCTTGAAAGCTCTTTCGCGGACGTTTCGGAATTTCCTAGACTGTCGAGCAAGACCATTGCGCCCCAGTAGTCTCTTCCAGCTTTGCCCAACCACACGATTACTTCGTCGGCTTTCGCAAAAATTTGACTCATAAGAGCAACTTGCCCATTACGCTCGTCAAAATCCCCTTGATTGATGCAAACAGCATCCACCCATAGATGACGACGGCGACTCCGTAGTCGAAGAGCTTCTAGTGCAGCAAATAGATTGTCTCGTATGTAGTAATCTGTTTGATCAATCGTAATTGTTTTGTTCGCTGGTAGATCGCCCCATGCATAAGACAATGCCTCATATTTGACATTGGTGAGTAGGGAAACATGAATGAATTCATACATTTGGCTATCAGAGCCAGCGCATGGAAGGACAAGAAGGCGAATTTCTTCCCTATCAATATCCAATGGTTTATACGATGGTTTGGGGCCTCTGGTAGGCGTATAGTGATGCAAATCTGTAGCAAACGGGGAATTTGAGGTCTCAATAGGAGGGAGAGTAGGAAGTAGAGGCGATGTGTAACCATTCATTGGCATCATTGACACTATTGCTTTTTTCGACGGCCCATCAGTATTTGAAAGAGGGTTGGTCTGATGCATGAGTGTTCAACGCCTCATATTCGGACGAGCCGGATTAGTTTAGATTCACTGATTGCTAGTGGTAAGTTTGAGCAATGAGTGTCTAAATATGATTGTCCGACCATTTAGTTGAAGATTCAGAAAAATATAGCTAAAATTGTTGGATATAATATCCTCGACATCACTAGTTGGATTCTAGACGTTAATAGCTTGATTCATCACGGTATGGATATGTAATACTTGTTGATGTTATCGATAACGTCGTCGTATGCAATTGTAAGATTCTAGAAAAGTCGGTGTTTGAAAGACAACCTTGCATATGCATCACTAGCGCGAATTCTCCTAGGTCACATGTTCACCTCGAGATGAGTGGCTTTGATGATCATATCAATGTCAAGAAGAACATGGAGCCCAAAATCTCGAAGGCTGGCCCCAGAGTATTTTGCTCGGACGAAACTTATATAAATGTCAAGATCATGACCGCGGTGGAATGTTTGGTAATTTGAGTAGGTCCCGAAATCCCCAAAAGCCCGTTGTGCAGACCCCTTTGAGTGTACAATACAGAGACCGCAAACTTAGGAGTGATTCACATGGGGAACAGCCAGACCAATTGGCTAAGAGGACTGCAGAACAAGGAGAGTCACAGTCTCACAGAAGGGGCGACATGAGATGAAGCTCTCAAACTGAGAGTATGTGTTCTCCGCAGTGCTGGCATATATTCGTTCACACTGACATAACATAGGATATTGAATACCAGCCTAGAAACATCTTAGACGTGGATTTTCTGACAGCCTGTTTATAAATCTTTTATTCTCCGAAACGCCCGATCAGGATGTCGACTTCCCACACCGCTGATCCCAAAATATGCTACTATCAACATTGTATGCTCCGAAACCCAGCTCCAAGCTTAATCGAACTGGAGGCACAACATTAGCTGATGTTAGAAATATCCAACGAATACTTACAGGTGTTAAAAACGATTCCGCAACGAATCTTGCACGAGCATTCAACTATTCCCCACGTTAGCGATAGACCCCATCGAGAGGGAAGTACAGAGCCCACAAATAGCTTCATCTCCGAGATCTCCTTATCAACTTCCTCCATGAATTGTATGATGAAATCCACCAGCTTATGCTTTAACATCTCCTCTGTATGGAAGTTCGTAATCAAAAACGAAATATCGTAGCCCTAGTATAATATCAGCCTCCTCTCCTCCTTACATATCCAAGTCTGCCACCCACCTTAACCGGCTTTCTCCTAAGAATAAAGAACGCCTCCGCTCTCTGGGTCAAGAATCTGGTAAATTTGTGTACAAGAATGTGCTCAATTTCGTCCGCTTGTTTGATCTTAATGCTAATTCGGACACTGTTGATACTTGGTTCAATGAGGACTCTTTCGTTTTCATTTCGTGCGACTGTCAAGGGATTTAAAAGGACTTCTGGTGAAGTTTTAGCTTCAATCTCCGGCACATTGTGCCTTTCGGAGGTCTGCGATGCGAAGTTCGAGAGACATAGAGCTGCGGTTAAGGAAGACCGTACGCATTGAAGGTAAGGTCGCAATGATTGAGACTATGAGGATTAAATTAAGATTATGTCAGTTAATTCTCGAAGGTACTTAAGCTATAATAAGAATCAGAATTGTCACATACCATCTCGTTGAGGTTTCTTGTCTCGAGTTTCTCCTTAAGATGTCATCAACTGTACCGACCGGTATGGAGTTAACAATCGTGTTGTCGATGCTTTGGTGGGGCTGGGGCTATCTCTAGTGGTTCAGGCATCCCACGCGCTACGTAAGGCGCGCTAAGATTATCTATCATTTTCCCAATTCTGTTTGTAAAATATTACAACTTCATAGAGAACTTTTCTCAAAGCCCATATAAAATCGAACAGGGACAAGAAATTCTAATTCTAGTCTCTGGTTTATCAAATTCTACAAGCCAACAAACACTACCCAGAAACAATAGCCTTCAAGAAACTCACCCCACCACCATCATGGCAACCATACCTGGTAACTATTCTCTGTTCGCAAACGTTTGCATAATCTAATAATTATTGCAGTGATTATCAAGCATCAGGGCAAGAAATACGATGTTGAGCTCGATCCTACATCCAACGGCGAAACGTTGAAATACCAGCTCTATTCCCTCACAGGTGTTGAACCAGAACGTCAAAAGATTTTGGTCAAAGGTGGCCAACTTAAAGATGACACCGACCTCTCGAAGATTGGCGCCAAGCCAGGCCAGACATTTATGATGATGGGAACACCTGCAGAAGGAGGAACATTCTCTAGACCGAAGGAAGCAATTAAATTTGTTGAGGATATGACCGAAGCAGAAGCTGCACAACAAGTAGGCGCAACGCCGGCTGGATTGCAGAACCTGGGAAATACCTGTTATCTTAACTCATCTTTGCAAACTCTCAGAGTAATTCCAGAATTGCAAGATTCGCTGCAGAAATACAGACCGGATGGACAAAGTGGCTCTAATCTGCTCGGTGGATTTGGTCTCGGACCTCTGGATTTGACAGCTTCGATGCGAGATTTATACAAGCAGATGTCAGAAACACAAGAAGGGTTCCCACCACTTATGTTTCTCAACGCTCTACGACAAGCGTTCCCACAGTTCAATGAGAAAGCGAAGAATGGTCATGGCTTCGCGCAACAAGATGCCGAAGAAGCTTGGACGCAAATCCTCCAGGTACTACGATCAAAATTGAAGATTAAAAATGAAGGTGGCATCCTCGGAGGATCTTCATCTGCGGAAGTCTCTTTTGTCGACAAATATATGGCTGGAGCATTCAAATCTATCACAGAGTGTGATGAGCAAGCGGCAAATGATGGAGGCGAACAACCAGTCCATGGAGAAGATGTTTTCTTGAAGCTTGATTGTCATATCAGCGGCGCAACCAATCATCTCCGAGATGGAATTGTCGCAGGATTGGAGGAGAAGATTGAAAAGAGATCCGAAGTCCTTGGTCGCGATGCTATCTACACCAAGAAATCGAAAATTTCACGTCTGCCTAAATACCTTACTGTCCATTTCGTCCGATTTTTCTGGAAACGCGAGGCTCAAAAGAAAGCAAAGATTATGCGCAAGGTCACATTTCCTGATGAACTGGACGTTGTTGAATTCTGTACGGATGAGCTCAAGCAAATGTTGATCCCTGTTAGAGACAAGGTTCGTGAGGTACGAAAGGAAGAGGAAGACATTGAACGTGCTCGCAAGCGTCAAAAGCGTCTCCACGATAAAGAAGAGGCTGACAAAAAAGCTGGCCTTGTCGACGAAGCACCTTCTTCATCTTCATCAAACAAGGACGAGAAAAAGGAGACTAAATCCAAAGATGGCGATACTGAAATGGAGGAGGTTGTTTATAAGACCGATGCGGAGATTGATGCCGAAAAGGCTGCTGCAATCTTGGAAGCCAAGAAGGAGTTACACGCATTGATCAATCCAGAGCTTGCCAAGGATGATGGGGCTAACAAGTCTGGTCTTTACGAACTTCGTGGCATTGTTACCCATCAAGGTTCTAGTGCGGACAGTGGCCATTACACTTCATATGTTAAGAAGCAAGGACCACTTGATCCCAAGACAGGCGTACGTGGCGAGGAAGATGGAAAATGGTGGTGGTTCAATGATGACAAGGTATCGGAGGTTGAACCTGAGAAGATTGCTACTCTTGCTGGTGGTGGAGAATCTCACTCTGCGCTCATCTTGCTTTACAAGGCCATTCCTTTACCTACTGCTGAAGGCCTCAACCAGTAAATCTTAGATGACTGTATTAGAGATGAGCGATTTCATAGATAGTGAGCGAATATGCGTGCATTATACCGTGTACGAAATAGAGTAGCTATGAATGACAAGAGACAACGATTATGAGAATGAGATATACGATTAGAATAGTTTACAAACCTATTGTATCATGTTTTCTTTTCATCAGGTATTATATTGTGCTATGCATCGATAATAAGAAGTAATCACTACCTGCCTTTGGATGAGCATACCTAGTAGTTGAAAGTTACATCTCCCCCAAGCCTAGCCCGGTTACACCTAACACCACACCATTCTTCCAAATCTCTCCACACTCAAAAATCAAAATAATATCCAATCAATCCCATCAGCATAACTCACTCACCCATCCCAAACCTCAGACCATCAAAAAAATAACTCTCCTAAAATCTCACCTCACCTCACATCACCATAAACATACCTCTAACTCGGAGACATATGACACCCCCTATTCCTTCCATGCCTGCACATACCAAAAAGTCCCCGAAAGGTATCCGACAAGCGAGATTCTTGATTCTTTGTTCCCTAAAAAAGGATTGGTATTGGTGTCCCCACTAATCTACACCCCACTAATTTAACTACTGCAAATCTTGAGTATGGATATATAAATCTGAAGAACTTCCTTTCTTATCTATTTCTTTTTTCTTTACAGTTTTGGTTTTGGATACACAGTCTGTGTATTTTCATCATTAGAGGATTTTGTCATACATATTTTCAGTATCTTTGATTTGTGGTTATTTGTTTGAGATATAAATTGAAAATGACGGATCATGATCATACGCATAATGGGGATGTGACGGAGAAGAATCGAGCACATTGGGAGTATGTATTTTTATCTCGTTTTCTTGCCTTGAAGTTCTGGGATGGTGAGGTGTGGTGTCTATACATGCTCGTTTTATATTTTTTATCTTGAGGATTAAATCCTTCATGCTCTGACAAGCGTCGGATTGTGCTTCTTCTCAAGAGCCAATGTTTGAAATGGCCAGAAGACTTCCCCCTCCATGGATCACAAGTGTCCAGGATCCAACTGACCTCTTCCATCCACCCATCCACCCATCCTCTCAAAATCAAAACTAACCCCCACCTAGCACCCACGCCTCAACCTACGACACTCGTTTCCAAAAAACCATCGACCAACTAACATCCATAATCCAAGAACCGCGCGTCCTGTCCTTCATCGGCGCCCCCTGGCAAACCGACTCCACACCCCCATCACAAACCCTCAAACTCCTCGATTACGCCTGCGGCACCGGTCTCATAACACGCGCACTACTCCCCTTCATCACCCGCTCTATCGGTATCGATCTTTCTTCTTCCATGGTAGAGCAATACAACCTTCGAGCATCTAATCAAGGACTTGGTCCCTCTGAAATGTTTGCTTATCATGGAAATTTATTATCTTCGGATCCGGCTCCCGAGTTGGAGAGGGAAGATCTTTATGAATTTGATATTGCGGTTGTGGGACTTGGATTTCATCATTTTGAAAACCCGGCATTGGCAGCGAGGAAAATAGGTGAGAGGTTAAAGAAGGGGGGGATTTTAGCCGTGGTCGATTTCGAAAGTCATGATGGGTTTGAGAATCCTCATTCTCATTCTCACGAAAACTCAACCCCATCCCAAGAACAACTCAACCCCCAAGCCCAAAAAGCCCAAGAAACAGTAACGCATCACGGATTCTCCCAAGAGGAGATCCAGAAGATTTTCGAAGATGCGGGTGTAGGCATCGATTTTGGATATATGGTTCTGGGAAAGGGAATAGTGTTTCATGGGACGGGGGTAGAGGGACAGGGAAAAGATATGAAGAGGGCGGTTTTTATGGCGAGGGGGGTTAAATTGTGAGGGGGGGGTAGAGCTTGAGGGAATGGGGGAAGTTGGAAGAGGGGATTATTTAGGAGATTAGAGTGAATGGTTGTGAGAACTTAGAACTTAGAAACTAGATTGTGAGCTTATTTTTATTCTTAAAAACTTTCTCCTAGATAGGAATATTGAATTGACGTCTATTCAAGTTGTACCATCAATTCATATCTGACAACTCAACTTTTCGCTGCCAAGATATCAATTCAAGTGAATATATTGAAAATTTCGATTTTCTTTTTATATAGTGAATATACTATTATATCCTTAAAAATACCTTTTTAGGAAATAATCTTTCTTATATGATGTTTTAGATGACAGTCAATTCAATTAACTATCCTGTCAATCCGGTCAATTGAGAAACATTACATACAATCACCCCCATCCGGCAACCCTACTGCTACAATACCCATAAATCAAAACCTTTTTCATTCTAATTCATTCCACCCTAACTTCCCACGCCTACACAATACAACATCATATACATCAACCAACGAACCAACCACCCACCCACACCTATCCGAACTATTTGCTTCGTCGTTGGTGGCTGTGTATCTCTGCTTTCTGTTTTGTTAAGTATTCAATACCCAATTTATATATATGTGAGCAATCAATCTAAAAATGAATGGTGATGAGAAGAAGGTGTACTATCCAGCTGTATAAGGGCGGAGCAATGTGTAAATATCTACATTACATTATATATAAACATTCAAGGGATCTATTCTGAACACCGAATATGATAGAGTTTTTATATTGGGCTTGGATTTGAATATTTGAGGTATGTGGTGAAAGGTATAGGATGAAAGATACAGGATGAAAGATACAGGATGAAAGATACAGGATGAAAGATACAGGATGAAAGATACAGGATGAAAGATACAGGATGAAAGATACAGGATGAAGGATCAATAGAAGATACATAATGGGCGATCTTTCACCAACTACTTCTTCTAAGGAGTAGACACATAATCACATTCACATTCACATTCACATTCACATTCACATTCACATTCACATTCACATTCACATTCACATTCACATTCACATTCACATTCACATTCACATTCACATTCACATTCACATTCACATTCACATTCACATTCACATTCACATTCACATTCACATTCAATCCTCAAAAAATATTATAATCAAGCTTATACTATTTATAACTACACTAACGTATGTGCAAACTCATTGATCTCGCACATAATCCCACCTTTTCGCTCGGGCATGTAAGTAACCTCGCATCATGAATTAAATAAACTTTTGACCCAGATTAATAATTCAGTCCACGACATCCAATACAACTGCCCATACGCCAACGCTGTAATCCTCCATCAACACCGCATCTTCAGAGTCAATGGGGGAAAAAAGCGAGCGCAAAGTAGGCTGGGTCTTGGTCCGTCGAACTGCGCGTAGACCTCTATAAACCCAGAAGCCAGACCTATAGAGGGAATACCGCGCAGACACGTCCCTCAACCATGCAAGACCTTGAATAAAATAAAACGCAAATGGAAAGGTCTTCATTGGTGGGCATTCTTGCCCCAACCGTAATCATACCCAAGTGGGTATCCAAAGAGAGAAGCCCCCTTAAGATCAAAGCTTAGACAATGTACACAAATAAAACAATCAAAAAACCTCCTGTCCAAACCCCCCATCTTTGCCTCTCGATGATCTTCAATGGAGAAGAAAACCAAATGAACACCTTAAATAGCAATGCCAGAGTGCCGTGAGGCAAGCCTATCCCTTTCTATAGACTTTTTTTAAACAGACAAACAACTCCAATCCCCAGCCAGCCATCCTCCAGATAAATGCCCCCACTAGTATGAGGTTCTTGTTCATGCACTCCTTAACTTCGTATATAGACTGCAAGAGCCTTTGTTGTTCGTATTGGGTCCAATCCTGGGAGCACTATTTTGTTGTTGCTTAGAAGTATAGAGGAAACAAAAAGTAAATGTCAAAGTAAATTCGAAAATGAAATAAAGAAGAATGAAAAGCCATAAAGTTTGGCAGAATCTCCGAATAAAATGTACAATACCGATCGATTAACCAGCTGCTGGAATATCACTGGCACATTGAAAAAGCAGACTACAAAGAAGATGAAATAAGTGAGAAAAAAAACTGCTATAGCAGAATTCATCTCGAAATTCACATGTGTGAATTCTTAAGATATCTTGCCTTGTCCCAAACGTCCCAGCATATTTCGGTCAATATCTCTATTCCTGTCAACATCTTTATTGTCTTGTGCCATGACGTTTGATATTGCCATTGGATGTGAGAATCCAGCACCACGGCTTGTTCTGAGAGGGGATCCTTGAGATAAATGGGGGAGCTCGGATCGGCGAGGAGACAATTGACTGGTTTGATAATGACCACCTGGGATCTGAGAATGAAACGATGACGCTGAACCATTTGGAGAAGGGGTCTTGCGTGGTACTTCATGTGGGTTTACAGGGGCCAGTTGTCGGCTTTCTTCCATGGTTCGGTATGCCAAGGTGTTTTCTCCTTGCTGATATCCGAAATGTTGACCGGGAGCAGGTGGCGGGAATGAGGAACGATATTGTTCACCTTGAATGGCTGGTAAGCGAGGTGGAATGTTTTCTTCTCGTTGGTATTCGGGGAATTGACCTGGACCAGATGGTGGCAATCTGGCATAGTGTTGCTCATCTGTTTCGCGCTTACGTTTCTGAGAATCTAATGAGTCTGTTGGAGAGGGTAAGGTAGCATCCTGAATATATGGCGATCTGGTTAAAGGAGCCAGATGGACTGGATGATGTTGTCGGGAAATTTGTTGATGATTGTGTGGTATTTGTTGCTCGAACGTTGATTGTGGTGGGCGAAACATCTGATGGGATGCAGGAGGGGATTGCTCCAAATATTCCTTTGGCATGGGTTGACCATGAGCACCATAGACCTGTTGTTCTGGGCCGACAGGAACTCCACCTTTTGCTGCGTAGAGAGCCTCAAGTGGTACAAATGCCTGTGCTGAAGATACAGGAGTGAAAACGCACTCCTGTTTGAAGCGCATACAATTAGTACATTGTCCTCCGGAACCGTCCGCATTGAAACCCGAGCAACGAATCTGCTTATAATATTAGCACCGTTTTGATTGATTTTGGTGTGAGTTATGATTTTTCGAATCAAACAATCTTTTGGAAAATAGAAAGAAATCAAACTCACCTTGCGTCTTCTGCAATATTTGCATGCGATTGCGGTCCTTTGTCTAGGAGCGCTCTGCTTGAAGGCCATTGGCTGCGCAGAAGGGGCTTGCTCTTGCGAATAACCTCTGCCATCATGGTAAGCATAGGGAGGAGGCGCATCGTAACCTGTCGGTGGGTATCTTCCATCTTGAGAAGGCGCCATTGATTGTCCGGAATACTGCGGACCATTGTTTGACTGGGTTCGATAGAGTTCTGGGTAGCCATTGGATGGGTGGGTCCCTTGGGTCCAACCATTTTGTGGGGGAGACTCCAAAGTTGGTGAGGTATGGTACTGCGTTCGATTGTATGAGTCAGACGGCGCCATTCGATTGTCAGCAGGATGCTGCGGTTCGTAGCTTGTACGATGCGACATGCGGTTATCTGGAGCGTCTTGGCGGACATGATTAGGATATTGCGATCCATTATTTGATGGGGGGCGTGATGCCGGATTATCCCGAAGTGCGGGGGGCGAGGGAAGATATGATCTGCCGTTTGGTGGTGTGTATGAGTTGTTGAGAGTCCCTTGATATGGAGCTTGCTGCTGCAAACTCATACCTGAAGAAAGAAGAGATCCATTAAGCGTTGATGCACTGTTTGTTACTGTACCTGTACATAATAGTCGTGGGCGGTCGAGAGCTGCAGAATTTGAAGCATAATGCGATATACTACTTGGGGAAGGTTGTATAGGTGGATGATAGCTCGGTCTATCACCCGGAGGGTGGCTCTGCATTTTGGATGACGGTGAATGTAATTCTTGATGATGATTTTAAAGAAAGATATCAAGAAACTGTATTGTAATATTCCGTTAAACAATGTAATCTAAGTTGTTGCGACAGCCCAGCTGCAAATTGTTGCTTGGTTGTAAAGAATTGAAGTCGATTAAGATTATTATCATTAAAGGGGAGAAAAGGTTGACCAGTTGGCTGTTTGGGTGGTTGAGCGGGAGTGAGTGTTCCAGAGAGGAAAGAGTAGGGGAGGACTTGTTTGGTACTTATTTATTCAAGTACGGGGTATGAATTCTTGAAGTTGTCCTTAATGACTTAAGGGCTAAACTAACGACAGATGATTGATGATTGATGATTGATGATTGATGATTGATGATTGATGATTGATGATTGATGATTGAGTAGCCAGCCTATAAAGGTCAGTAATCGATAGAATAGAATGGATTGCCCAATTGCCTCATTAACTTTTTAAACTCACTTACTGGGTACTTGGTAGGTACTTATTAGGTACTTTAATGATAAGAAGAATACTTTTTAGTTTATCCTAATCCTGTAATAGTTTACCAAGGAAACCTGGAATACCTGGAATACCTGGAATACCTGGAATACCCGGGATACCTAAGATACCTAAGATCGTCTAGGGTAGAAAATCTATCTCTAGTAACAGCTTTAAATCGGAAAGGGCCCAGGTAGTAATGTAAATAATCTCCGATATCGAAACTGATTACTTTAGTTGTTCATGGTATTCCCAAGTCGATAAAAAAATAAATAGAGAATTGAGTATTTTTTTGATTGCTGGTCAAGTAAATACAACTCTAACAGAAACACCACCAAGGTATGTTGAAGAGATACGGATATGTTGATATGTTGAACCTGGAACTGATGATGTGAAACTTCCTTCAAGTATGTTTTGTCCCTTTGGTGTTGATGACTCGTTCAGTGACTTTGATCGTGAGGTTGGTTTTTACTAGAACTTTTATGCACTGGGATCCTGAAATTTGATCTCCCTGCAATCTAGGGTTCCTAGTATCCGAAGATTCTTCCTTGAAAGGAGGGGTAGGAGGGGCCGGGTCGAACAGTTACTAGTTGTTCTCAACCAATGTCTGTTGCAAAATTTCAAGTGGAAAGACCGGTTTGTATGGGTGTGTGCGTGTCTTCCCGCCTGGCAGATGTGAATATATGATACTAAGGCGTAGAAATAATAATATATGTGGTGAATGCTGAATTGTCACTTCAATGACTTGAAGAAATTAAATATCCAACAGAGTAAGAGTCCGATAAGACCCCAAGACCGTGAATAAAAAGGTTTGCTTCAACTTGGTGAGGGATAGGGAATCGACGATGATATAGTTGTGGCAAAAGAAAAAGATAATCGTGGGCGACAAATGGCCACGGTGGCGAATTTCCAGTTGTGCAGAGGTCAATTTGATGATGGTTTGAAGTTTGAACTGCAGCTCTTCGATTACCGGTGTGCGCGCTATTCTCAATGGTTCGTGTCGTTGTGAGGAGTATTCTTGATTTGATGATAGTAATGTCGATAATTACGACCTAACTATTCCAGTGATAACACACCTAACCAGTTCAGTTCAAAGGCACTGAAATGGACACTAAAATAGACACTGATATAGATTTTCTTCGGCGAGTGAACAAAAGATGCGGTGTTTGATATCTGGCGGTAGGTGAAAGGAAAAACTATGCTTGGGAGGAGCCAGCACAATCAAGTTATCTTCTTCGAGGCCTTCATTCGCTTCGCAACCTTAAGTGATGCTTCTCCTTCTGCATTAATGAGAACCCAGTACCGCAACTCAAAAACCAAACGGTCATCCACCGCTTTCACTGGTCGATTGATCACTATTGAATTTCTTGTGAGGAGGAAGATTAAAGTGCCTTGGATGTCCACGTTGTGGTCGTATTGTAGGTACCCCCACTATTAGAAGTGTAAAAGTGTATTTTCAATAATCCCCGAGGAATAATGACCTGATGTTCGCAAGTCACGTTCCAGTTTTTCAAAGATCGAGTAAGTTACTATGAAACAGGCCTTACAGGCGGCTTTGAATCAGCTTGTTTTGATGTTTTGCCCTCAAAAAATGTGTACTTTTGCGAAATGAATGAACCCAATTTCGATTCCAGCTTCAGAGGTTCAAAAATGGACCTCAATATGGCGGGGTGACTCGATTGATTGATTTCCTAATATTATGGGTACCAAAACTTTGATGGAGATGGTGCGTTGCTATAATCGATGTGGCTGAATTGAACTTGCGGCCCGAACAACACACACTTTGGCTAGTTTCTGTAATGTTAAATTGGATTATAGGCTATCGCGATTGGTACTTTGCATTCCCTTGCTAGCTTTAAAATGCTTCGATTTTCTGTGAGTGGGTTGATATATGAAATGTATTCAAAAGACCAAGACGAAACTTCCGATTTTGGCGATCGAGTTCCGGACGTCTTTAGAGTCAATAAGTGACGTTGACACGATAATGCGAATCCGAATGCGAAAACCGATCTCCTAGTACTGTGTAGTAAAACGCAGATCTGATGAGTTGAGTAGAAATGATGAAAGAACTCGGTTCCTACGGCCCACGGCACAAGGCGTTAAAGAGCGATGGGAAGTAATTACCGTCGGTTGAAAACCTATGCGGTACGGGCGCGTGGTTGTGATAATTCAAAGTTTTGAAGCTTTTGATGCGCCGGAAATCAATACTATGCGACAAAATTGATGAGCCAACACCTCCTTCAAACTATCATATGCGTGCGTCATGGACTTGAAAGAGAACCCAGCTGCTTTGAGTATGGTTTATTCAAACGTGCCCAACAGATGTGTTGGAAAATGAACGATATACGTGTAAAGTAAAGAAAAGAAACCGGAGCTGTGAAATAGTTGACTTCAGTCTAGTAGCTACGTATTGGATATGATACTACTAGGTAGTTCCCAAAGGCAGAACGAAAGTGAATGTAAAGGTATTCAAAGGAAGACTAGGGGGGAGCTTGTGTAAGATTGACGTGAACTGGTGATTTAGTGTAGAAAATGATGACCAACTTCCTTGAAATGGTAGATAAAGTAGAAGGGAAGAATGATAGTACCATATATGATTGGGTAGGGACTGTAAGATAAAGTAGAAGGGAAGAATGGTAATACCATATATGATTGGGTAAGAACTGTAACGGTGAACCGTGAAAAAAAGTATGAAAAAGAGATCTAGAGCAAAATTACAAGAAAGACAAAATGCTGATCGACGATGATGCTGCTCGAGAGGTCCGGAACTCAATATCGAAAGGTTTTCTTACAAAATTGAGAGAATATCCAGGGAAGCCTTGTCTTGTCTACTCCTTTTCCCTTTCCTTCCAACCTTCTTTCTTAGTTTAGTTGGTGTGAAATAAATTATCTTTCACACGCTCCAATTGGGTACCAAAGCCACCAATCTCGATGCCGCTGCACTGCCAGTCTGCTGCACCCTTTCTTTGCAGTTCCTTGCCGTGTTGTCTTGTCTTCCCTTCCCTTGTCTTGCCTTGCCTTTCCGTCCTGTCAGCAAAGCCTCAGTCTCAAGGTAAGCAATGAGGCCTCAGATAAATTCCTCCTGTGCCGAAGGAAATTCCAAACGCGTATTAAACAAAGTGGTATTCCGTCTCAAAATTAAATTCAAGGTTCCGGGTATCAAAATCTGGGGAATTATTGCGTGGCTTTATCGTCGTCCTTCTAAGTGAATGTTTTTTGTAGTTGTGAGATTATCGCAAGCGCAAAAAACATACAACCAAAATTGCTCAATTTCCACTTGAAGAGAAATAAAATTTCTTCCTATTTGATTCAGTACGTTAAAAAGACTGTAAAATGCTATTATTTGTTGTGTTCTTGTCCTGTTGTGCTGTCCTTCAGGTTGTGCGGTGTAGTATGTTTAACCCTCGGCTTTAAATAACAATATCGATAGGGCGATCTTGCGAGACACAGTTCCAAGCCAAGTTACATATATATCAACTCGGGACTTTCCAGTAATAAATTCACGTCCTTCAGACGGGCGACCAATCCTCATGGGTCTCAGATTAACCTGTGGGTGGTCTGGTGGGTAGTAAGAAACTAGGATCATAAAAAGAGTTCAGGGAGGGGGCGGAAAGGGAATGAAAAAGGCATGGATGGGATGGGAGGGATACCGGATAGTATGTGGACTGTTCGGGGAAACGTGGGAATGGAGAGAGGGTGGTTTAGTAAAGTGGATATACAACCCGTTCTTAGAATTGGCCTGTTAAACTGGTTTGATCTTTGCGTTGGTGTTTATAGAAATCTTGCAATGTTGTTGATGTTGGTAGTTATTGGCAATTGATTCTTGACTGAGAGAAGGGAAAACCGTTTTTGATGGATCAAATCTCCGAATTGATCCTCATTCCTTTCCAGATTATTCGCGTTCCCTTCCCCAAATGACCAATACCTCTGGCGCATATTTTTTATTTTTTGGGGGGGCGGGGGGGGGGTTTGATTGAAAAGAATTCTTTGGAAAAATGGTGGCTGATTTTACTTGCTTGTTGGTTTTGCTAGCACACGACCCAAACTGATGACCCCAGTAGCCTGACGGCTTGATATCCTTGAAGAGATTTCGAAATACCCTTGGATCGAACCAATAACCCTGTCAATAAGGCGTTTCTTCCACCTGCAGTACTGGTATTGGAAAGTTGGAGATGCAAGGGTATTGAAGGCGTACCCGCTGAAGCATCCGCAGCAACACGAACTCAGCCTTTTAGCTCGATCTTTGTGGCAAGCAAACCAGCGTGTGCGACTCGGTAGAATCGACCGAACGTTCTTTTCACAACGTTGGAGTTAGTTTGACAACGGGATGGGGCGTGGCGTGGGTGCGATCAAACCATGTAAGATTACAAAGTTTGAACATCGTGGAAACCATTGAGAATATATTGATTGGGTGAATGGGAAGAGGTTGTGTAAAGGGAGATAGATCCTGACTAACACTTTTCATATAGGTGATCACACTGATTAGGAAAAAAGGAAATTTACTTTTGAGTCGAAAAGCATAGGTGTGCATATTGTCGGTTAAAATGGTATGATGGCATTTTCTACGGACTGCATCATTCTCTCCACAAATTCATGTATGAAGATGCTTTACAATATTCTATTTCCTGCAGCGATCAGGTCCCAACCCACATGCCTCGAGGGGACGGGAGCCAAGGGCCGTTTTCAACGCCTAGACACGCGCGCGCCCTCATTTGATATTGTCTGTCTAGGTCTAGATTTACGCGCTTCCAGGCCTCGTGGTTAATGGGAGAATTCTCATCTTATTAGATACCCTAGATTATTTTCGAGGCGCTGATGGAAATTCCAACGATTCAGATGGAAGGAATAGAAACGTGGCATTCTTTTTTGTTATTGAGACACAACATAATTAGTTTATGGCTACAACAGACGAGATCGTTACCACCGAGCGGCAAGATCATGCCACACTGCCACCATTCCCACATTCCGTTGTCAGAAACTGGACGGGCCGTCCAGTTCGTACATCTGCAGGATTATTATTGGATTATTATTGAATACTCCGTACTCACGACAAAGCATACACGGCCAAGGGGTATATTTATCTGATGTCATTTTGTATACCTTACCTTACTCTACATTGTTGTCTCCCACTTTACCCTCACCTATATCACTCACACCCCCGTATCTTCTGACCTTCATGTGAATATTTATTAAAATGAAGATGTACTAAATATATAAACCTACAGTAGTTTCTAATTGCAATAAATATCGAGTTAAGCTTATGCAGACGAAAGATCGCCTATTGCGGGAAGACGGGAATCCCGTAGTTTAGCTTACCGTACGCGAAATGATGAAGGGGTCCGTTCTAAATTCCAACGTCCAAATAATTAAGAGGACTCCGCACATAATCTTCCGAAATAAAAAATGGAAAAGTGAAGAAGAGAAGGTAGAGAAATGAAGAAAGAGAGGAAGAAAGATGTCCGAAATTATTCGTATTCGAGATGTGTATGGTTGGAATAATTGAATTTCTCAAATTAGGCTGTTCTTGAGGTTTCATCGGAAGAGAAATTCGGAGATCAACAATGTGCAAACAAAACAACAATCAACACATTACTATGTAGGGACCCCATTGTTGTAACATCAATTAAAATTATAGTGTTGGTCATTGTGTGTAGTAGAATACGACTCTTTTCAGCCCGGGTCGGCTTCCTACGTATGGGACGACCCGAGATGTGATCACCCAAACCCCTGGTTCATGGGATTCTTGAATCAGGTTTTTGTGGAAATAAATAGCCGCTGTTGACGATGAAAAGAGAAAAGGGGAAATTAATAATATTGTTTAGCTTCTTCTATTTGTTCCTTGAGAATTCTGAGGATATTTCAAGCGAGATCTCTCAATTGTTCTACCAAGCATTCCTGGATGTCACCGAGACAATTTAGTGTTTCCACTGGAGTGTTTAGGATGAATTTTTTTTTTAAATATAGGTCGGCGAAGTCAAACATATTAATTATATAGTTTTTATAGGAACACCACATGATCAATGACTTATTTTGGGAATTTAATGCGGAGAAAACTCCATTGTTTTGAGAGACTTAACAACATCAGACGAGAAAGATGTTTTGAGCTTGAATATAACGCATTGTCAGCAAAAAAAGTAATGACACGGTAACGCCAAGTTTCAAGCATTCGGACTTGACCTTCTTGAGAGCATACGGCAGCGACGGAAAGCCAAAAGTCGGCTCAATCGCCGAATAAGCCAAGGGTGACCATACATTCGGGACACTAGCAATGAACGAACAATGGAAAATCCTTGAAACTTGCCAAAAAGTATGTGGTGTCCATTCTTCACCAATCTCCACATCTGATGACTTCCCTCTTTACTAGGGGCTGCAGAGTGCCACTCCTATCAAGTTATCAACGGACCAAACATCTATCCTGTGCCACTATCGACAACACATCTTGCATTGACCATCAAAGCGCTTTTATTTTTATTTTTGTCGTTCTTGATTCTTACACCATCTATTATCACTCATTGGCTTGACGCTTTACCGCTAACTACATCTGAAGGTCACATTACTTTCTGTTCATGCGGGCATCCGTTAGTCTTGTTTCTAAAACTGCAAATATGGTGGGTGCATTCCCGCCCGCGAAAGCGGCGCGGAACGAGGTCACCCTCGCATTGCATACTCACATGGATCATGGGGGTGTTGCAGGCAACGAATCAAAAAATCATTAATTTGTTATGGGTCAATCAGGGTTTGCAAGGCAGTATGCAAAAAAATGTCAGACTGAGCCGTGCAGTTCCTGCACTTATTGACGGTTGCGGTTTTCTCTCCATCTAGTTATATAAATTTCCTACAATTAAAGGTAATTTGCCTATGTACGGAGGTTATTCAGACCCTTGCTCCCACACCTTTCGCTACGAGGCTTGAGGTTTGCTGGATAAATGATGTATCAGGTCTACCCAGTCTAGTTCTATACTCACATATATTTACCAATCGTCCTTTCTCAAAATACTGGAAGACAAAATGCTAGTTAGAGGTTCTGAAAGCATACTAAGAAACAAAACAGATTGTTCTCAATCTGCTCCACCTCCTATATCGTACTATACTAAAGTACTCCGTACGTATGTGAGTAGCTGAAGGATCGGCAAGGGCCATACTGGGGTAACCATGCCGACTAGTTTATAGACTAGTTGCTAGCTGAATGGCACTGGGAAGTGAGCCAGTACCTCCGTATAGGGCGAATATTAATAGATATAAGGAGGAATCTGAATAGGGCTATTTGCTGATGCATCAATACATAAATAACAAAAGATTTGTTGATTAGGCAGGTACTCCTGAGCTAGGCTTAGATTATGGGGCATACGGTGAGTGAGAAAGGCGAAAACCGTCCTGCAGCGGGCCGAGCAGAAAAACTAATTCAGTTACATCGTGTATTAATAACACGGTTAATCCAACCAAAAGTCTTACCGTTGTATGGTGTTAAATCATTAAAACAATCGGGTTCTTGTACAACACCTATTTTTCATGAAGAAACCTTCATTCTCATCCGAGATTGGATAAGAAATTGACGCATCATCTAAAGCTACATTCAATCACATCAAGGATTTCCCTGTCTTTGACGGACACCAGCGATGGAAAAGTTGGAAGGCAATGCAGAAGTCAGCAAGGTTGCTGATTGGAACTTTCCGTCCGAGTCAAACACTGGTCTACTTGCACACCGCTGAAATATTTGCATATCAGACAGTATTTCAATCTAAATCTAATTCAAACAATCCGGCAATCATCCACATCAAATATTTTCCGAAACGATTTGCACGCTTGGAGCAGCCCGTTCCTCCTTTCAAGAGATACAGATAATCGTTGAGAATACCTAGTTAGGTACAGCACTCTGTGCTCTCTCTTTGCTGCTACACCAGCTTGATTGTTGCGCCTCATTCCCGCAGCACAAGCCCTACGACCAACACATAATGCTACCGTACTAGTACAGATTTCTGTACACTGTACGGACGTCACAAATAGTAAGCACTACCGGTCCATGTGCTCTTTTGCAATTTTCAAGCCCAAAAGAAAGTGCTATTTGTTTCTGCAAATCTGTGCAGTGATATATCTTTATCCCTTTCGGCTCTTTCGGCTATATTTATCGGATCCAAGCATGTTGGGCAATGATACATGGGTAAGTATTGTACGGGCGTTGACCTGGCTCGTGGCTTTGTGGGGTTCAAATATTTACGGGAGTATTTCAAACTCCGCGCCCACGTACGCTGATTCACAACTTGGTTTTGACAATCTACTCGTCGTTATTTGGATTATTTTCTATTTCAATCATTCACTTGCCTCCTTCCCCATCATCAGCAAAACAAATGAACTATATTTTTCAATACCTTAGATCAGTGTGTTTGCGGCCAATTTAAGCAATGTATCATGTATGTATGAGTCGACATTGTGTATGTTGCAGAACCATAAAGATTGAATGGCATACGAAGTACACGCTACAGGTTTCCACCACAATATTCCCGGCTGGATACCATACATGGGGCCATACCTTGAACATACGTGCATATGTTGGTAAGTAATCGCATCATCTGACTGTGAAGATATGAATCAAGTCCTACGTAGGACTTTGTTCACATACCTGGTCAGGGACTGACTCTTATGCTTTATACTACTGTATGAGCCAGGAGTGAAGATGCAAGATACCGTATTTGGCAAGTGGAAGGCATGCGAAGCATGCTGGCTAATGTTGCATCGACGTATCTCCATGGCGGACGGGAATTAATCGCGGGAGGGAAGAGGCGAGCGAGTGCTTGGCTGGCAGGCTGGGATCTTTTTGGGTATGCACCGGCGAGTTCTAAATTAGGACGAAAAGATGGGATTGAAACTCCGATGTTGGAATACGGAGTAAGGTGTGGAAATCTTTTCATTACTTTACAATTAGTAGACGAAGGATGTTTACACAAAGATGCATTGCATTCTGACTTACCCAAAACCACAATCCGGTTGTCCATGTTCATCTCACGAACCGATAGATAAAGATTACAACACAATTCCAGCCCTCGGACTCAAAGCAAGTCGGCATGATAGAGCATTTACGGCCCACCGATCAAAACGGTCTCGGGCATTGAACCGATCAACAGGGTATCCTAAATATGACATCTCACATTTCTTCAATTTGTCAACTTACCTAAATGCGGAAAAGAGTGGAGTGAAATTCTGATCATGGGATGGGAATATCAACGGTCGGTCAGTTTGGTTGGGTTAACAGGGTTGTTCGGGTCTTATTGCCACGCTGCGTTGAAGGGATTTTCATGTGCCTTATGTGTGCATTTTTCTTTTCCCTCGGTTATGTAGGATGGTCTAGAAGGAGGGGTCGTTGAAGGCTAGAGATGTGCTGAGATGTGACACAAACAAAGCAAGCAAGAAGACACAATACGATTATATTATATTTTCAAATTGATGACTTGTACCTTAGGTCGATGTAAGTTCATTCTAATACGTGAAATCGAACTTGGTTGATAATAAGAGTAAACGGTGCGAATGCGGGCTCGAATACCGTGGGCGAAGTGAGAGTCCCATTAAGTGGAAGGGGCAAACATGAGGTACGAGGAACAGTAATCTATACATGGGTACATGGAATTTCATTTCATTGCTTACGCGAGCGGTGAGTTTTGGATTGGGTCATGAGGTTACAGTGAGCATACATGAGCATATCACATTTCATCACATCACATGATAGAGCTTACTCTTACAATATATCCAGGAATAGGAATTTTAAAGGCTGAAGCGGCTATAAAAACTGACAGGTCTTGTGTTATATGCTGAATTTGATTGAGATGATGGATTGGAAAGAGGGCGAAGTCCGCTTATGTGTTCAATATGATATAGCATCGTATTCTCTCACTAGAGTTTCTCCGTCTTATATCATATACGGGTTCAACCAGTTACCAAGGTTTTGAGTCCGGGTGTAACTTAGTTTTCATGTTCATCAAAAGAGTCATTTGTTTATCATTCATTTGTTGCGTTGTTCATTCATCACAAAAGCGCGGAACTAGACTTCACTTGCTTTAATCATACATACACACCCTGCATGGGAAATCAAATATTGATTAATGATCATTGCGGGAACTCTACGATCGGTAGGGTATTGAATAATGGGTGGGTATCTCACGGGTGCCTTGCAGTGCAGTATATATTGGTGTTGAATTTGTTGGTGGCAAAGTTGGTCGAAATTTGGTATACTATACCAGTATTGGTATTCTTCACATTTGAATAAGATTTCCGCTGCATGAATCTCTTTATCCACATACTACCCGCATCGCATCGTACTTTTCTTTCCAACTGTTTCTTGAATAACACCAACATGACGATAATTGGTAAGGTAATTTTCCACTTCACCTCGCTTCTCACTATGTCTTCGGATACCAGGCCCTTAGAACTTCAATAGTATAGAAGCTAACGCCACCTAAAATACTACGATGCATTATGACTCCCTCCGTTTTGAGATGTAAACCATAGTCTCGGCGGCGGGATAGGAACATTATGTTATCTACTCATGAGGGGGTGGATGTATTGAGAATCCCAAAGGAAACAATCTGATTTGCCGGTGTAAAATACCTCCCTTTTTTTTTCGTGTTCGGAACAAGAATATGAAAATCGAGATGAAGTTTTCTGCTGCTTGCTCTTCCTGTATTGAATGGGAGCGAGTCATTAGTTGTCTCCGTTCATGTTAAAATGTCTTTGTACACATCCACTCGGGGCAGAAAATTCTGCTAGTCTTGATGTCCAGCATCCTCAACATTATTCTACCATTTTAGTACTCGGGTATGATTTAACCTGTTTCTTCTAGAAAAGCTATTTAATCGACTTTAAGTGCGAGACAGTCTTTTGATTTCAAACACCAGAAGTGATTAACGCTTTGCGGTTCAGGGTTTCACGCTGCTAAGCCCTCGTTCAAATCGCACTATATCCTCAAAATTGGATGGTGACAAATAAAAATGAGGTGCGGAGTCTTCAATATGACGTAAAATAACAGTTTTATGATTTCGAAAGGCTTGGCCAAAGGCAAATCTGATTGTCCTTGGGACCAATGCCGCATTCTCTTTACCTTGGACGGACGTGACCGAGCCGGGACCACCATTCCCCCGAAAAGGTCGCATCGTACCGCACCGGAACCAGGAAAATCACTCTTACTTTAATGTCTTCTTCGTTTTATTATTAATCGACGTCAAATTTAACACTGATCTCCCTGTGTATCTTCAAATGAATTAGCGGGGATACCTGGACGACCTGTTGATCCTAATTGCTTCCCCATCTCTATTAGCCAGTTCGGTGACGACTGTTGTCGTGTCTGCTTAGATGGTGTAAGTTCAAGAGTTTTGCAAGTACCAACGATTCTATAAGCTTAGATGGCACGTCATTTGGCCACTGCTTATCATTATCGACTTTTCTAGGCGGTTTGCGTGAGACTAGTAGAATATAGTCTGTCACATAACGGTTTACGACTTCCGCGAACAGCTAGGATGTACTAAAAAAAAGCTTTGATTGATCTATTTGGGACCACCAAAGTTGAGCCATTTTGAAATCACAGATCTGAACCATTCTCCAATAAGACTATTGTGTTGAGAAACGGCCCCAATAGTGGCTCTGCTACCTTAATTTTATCCCTGCACATTGAGCTAGCCTTTCAGCTTAATAGTTTCGGAATGCAAGCTTCGCAACACAGATGATCGGCGATTGTTCCCGATGCCAGGACGTAATGTATAGATGTACAATGGAAAGCTAGTTAGCTATTTACGATTCCTGGTAAAGCTACGGCAGATCACAGATCCCTTTGTGTTGAGTGATCTAGGTTCGGCTGCTGAGGAAGCTCAACCGGCGAAGCGTCTACTACTTTTGTTTAGCCAGAGTCTATTTCCAATCTTGCGTCATGTCCTAAAAGAATCATCGACAGATCAGTCATAGTGGTGCCGCCGACTCTGCATCTATTAACTACACTCAAGAAGTTTGAATGACACTTGCTTGGGAAGCGCTACTTAGAGACCACAATATTGAAATGTGTAAAGATACCTTTAAGGGATCCTCATTGTACTGCTTAGTTGAATGAGAATGCAACCTTGATACAAAAGTTAAGGTCCTTTGACACTCCGAACGAATTTTTAAAATTTGGTTAAACTTCAATGGATCTTGGTTGGCTGAAAAGGAGAACGAAACGTGTCATTAATAGGTATTTCACTGTAAGTTACGTGCGAAATCTTACAATAATACTAGGGAAAAACCTGATGTCATATTTTCAAGCAAAAATGCTTGCTTCATGGCAGGATCGTCTGAAGGCACTAGAAAACTATGTGCAGCCAAAGTTTTCGTAGTGTTGTAATTTATTGAATCGTTGATCTATGCTGTCTATAAGAGGAGAAGCAGGGCAGAATCAACATGCACTGCAAAATGATTACCCAGGAAAGTGGCCAATTTGAGACTGTTGAATGTGAGCTGCTGCTCATTCTCCCGGAGCGTCAAGACTATACTACTACTTATCCCCATCATATCCATTCTTATCATTATCCGTAAAAATTTGCTAATTCAGCATCGTCCATCGTAAAGCATTTGCGCCTGCTTGTAGAATATTAACATGTGCAATAAACCCATACGAGAACCAGCCTGTAGGTTTTGTTGGCAGTGCCTCAAAATAATGCCTATTGACTTGCTTTTACTCTCCCTGTCTTGCCTACCATTTCAAGCTTTTCGCATTGCACTATGTTACATTGTGTCTGCTACCATATCAATTATTCTCCGCCAAGTTATCCATCGGATCAGTCATGACTGTTTCAATTTGCTGCCCATCTACTGTCTCACATTCCATCTTCCTGAATTGCCCCCAGAATTCTATATTGTATAGTTTCGGGGATTGGATATAGATAATGCGGCGTGAGAAAATGTGTGCTTCACTTCGCGGCGGGATGTAATGTAATATTTTACAACTTGCAGCATAGCTGCCATTGTGTGCCGTGACTGTGAACAGAGGATGTGACGGCCTCATTGTATAGTTTTCATATCCCTTGTGCATGTGCAGATCAATCAGGGGGCTCGGCGAAAGAAATATTGTCGTTGAGAGAATTGCTTTTTAATATTCACTTTATGCATTCATCGTCTAAACAAGTTGCGGTCGTCGGGCCTGTGTTGGGGATATCCAGAGCCGTGTTTGCTATGAATGGTGCGCCATTTGCCTAGAAAAAACACTGTTAACAATCGTTCATTAATAAAAGCTCACAAGAAACATGTTCATTCCGATTGAAATACACTCGAAGAGATGGTTTTCGACCAACTTGGGAACAATACTGTGTCATGGAGATGTTTCTTGCTATCCTAATTCGAATTCTGGTTCATGCTCATCATATAATTCGGCAACCTTCTGCTCATTCATTTAAATCAGCATACGAATAGTCGCAGATAAATATGCACATTCAAAGTTAGACCCGTGGTGCCTCTGAGAAGTCTCTCATGCAATTCAGAGTTGTCTAACATGGCTTGGATCGACTTTCGGAGATATTTTGAAGGATCGCATGGAGAAGTACTGGTAGAGTCGTGCATGTCATCGTAGAAATATAGAAAGGCAATAACAGTCAATTGAAAAGGAATATAGTAATTAATTAATGCGGTTGTTCCACGAAGTCGTCTTTCTACTGATGAATGAAGTTCTTCAAGGCCATTGGTCCTACCAAGGAGGATGCAGTCTTGATGCTCAACATCGTGCATCCCCTTGTGTATAGATCCCTGATAGTTTCTGGCCTCTCAAAATAGGTGGAGTTATAACTCAGAAGAACAGGAAAGTACTTTGGGCAAAGAGAAATGGATTGGGTTGCTCTTTCCCTCAGCTTAGCTGTGAAAATATTTAATCATTGTGAAGATCTTCGAAATTCAGTGCGAGTGTTCACATTGAACTTAAATTCCTTCTGATGAGATGCGTTTATCGCACTGACCTAAATTAGATTTTGTTAACTCCTGGATTTTCATATAAGCGAAAGGGGTGTCTCAGAATTTATACCTGGTAATCCAACCCAATGCTCCCCCTCCAATTCAGTGATAAAATGGCTAGAAAGGAGAAGATTACTTACAGTTGAATTGACAAAATTTCGGTTCTTAAGATAACATCACATCTCACAAAGTATGCTGCTTGACAAGTCTGGAGGGCACGTACTATCTTCTCGAATTTATGGTGTGGATATACTAATTTGGGCACTCTTTACGCTATCATCAAAATTATCTCGCCTTAATCAAGAAGGAATAGCGAGTAAAAGATTTAAAAACGACAAGATAATTCAAACAATCGTTTCATTCTTGAGCATGTTTACGAACGTTACAGACCGAAAGGTCCACCCCTCATGCGGGTATCATGTCATCTCGCATATTTCTGTGCCGCAATTCACGTGTTGTTGCCTAGAGACGATCCCCACTACTTTTCATTCTCATTTTCTTACAATAATCGCCGAAGAGCTTCATCTGACACAATTATGCATCATGGACTCGGATATGAGCTCGGATGAATTCGAGATGGTTGAATCTGGCGACATTGTTAAACAAATGCTTGCGGACGAGGAGCCAGACCTCGCGGCGATTAAGGCATGGCTGAACCCTACAGACTATCTAGCGTCGTCCAGCGAGTTCAATCGCCATGTCTCATCCAAATCCCCCGAAACTGGCGAATGGATTAGAAAGACATCGCAATTTGACAAATGGCATTCATCTGTTAATCATGGGTCTATCTGGATCAAGGCAGTGCCGGGTGCGGGGAAGAGTGTCCTCGCAGCCTCGATGGTACAATCGCTCTCGATGTATGAGTCTGTTCCTGTTCTTTTCTTCTTTTTCAGACAGATTATCGAAACAAACCGCACTTCTCGCGGTCTTCTGCAAGATTGGATGTGCCAGCTTTTGCCCTTTAGTGAAGTCCTGCAATTGAATCTATTTGGCTATGTGAAAAGCAACCGGAGTCAGGAGAGGGTATCCACAGAAGAGTTGTGGAAACATCTTTTAGCTGGCCTGAAGACGCTCGAAAGAGTTTATTGTATTGCCGATGCGTTGGATGAGATGGATATGGATGAAGATTTTCTCTCTCGACTTGATATCCTGGGATCATTTAGACCTGCTCAAGTCAAAGTGTTGTTGACTAGTCGATCAAACAATATCTTCAACGAGCCTTAAAAAATCCTCAAGTTATTCACATCAGCTTCGAGGAGGAGCTCGTGAAACGGGACATATCAGTATTTGTTCGACAGCGCTCCATGGGGTTCGCAATGGATGGAATTGATGAGAATATGCAAACTTTCATCGAAAAGACTGTTTGCGAGCGCTCGCAAGGTCTTTTCTTGTACGCCCGCCTTATGCTCGATCAAATTGCACATTCAATCAAAGAGAAAAAGTACGAGAAAGCCTCAATACGAGAAATGATTGCCAAATTGCCTCTGGGACTTGAAGAGATGTATAATAGGATACTTTTGGATTATGCATCACTTACAAGCATCCACCAAGATATTCAAATCATTATTCTACAGCTGATTACTCAATCGGCACGACCCATGCGCCTTATCGAAATTGCCAAAGCTATTGAAAACAATCCTCACCTCATAAGAAGTGACAAAGACAGCAAAGATATTGTCAGATCTGGTTGTGGTCCACTTTTAGAAATCATGGAAGATGGAGTTGTACAAATTTTGCACCACTCTTTCACAGAGTTTCTTTTGGATGTAGGCCGTACTACCTATACCACGTCAAAATTCCTCCAGTTTCCTGTCATCAATCTCAAAAATGTGCATCGCGAGATCGCTCTTACTTGTATCAGTCAGCTTCAAGGAGTTGCATTTTCCACATACCCCATGTCAGATGATAAAGAGTATGGTGGAAGTAGAGCTCCAAGACATATCTCGGGTCGTTCCAAACGACAAGAGTTTGACTTTCGTCAATCATTCATACAGTATCCATTTGCGGAGTATGCTGCAACAAAATGGACTTATCATGCCAAGAGATATGACTATGATGATCCAAGTTTTTACGAAACACTGGAAGAATTTTGTAATCCTGGAAACCAGGCATTCAAAGCTTGGTGCATATTGGTCGGCAAGTCGAGAAATTCTACCAGAGTGAATGATTTGCGGGGGCAATTTGATTCATCTATAGCATCAGAAAAAGCATCCCATCTTCACATAGCTTCCGGTTTCGGGCTGGTCTGCTGGACACAAAGATTACTAGAAAAAGGTGCGGATATCGACATCCTAGACGGCACAGAGAATACACCTTTGTTCTGGGCTGCTGAAGGAGGTCACATCGAAGTTGTTAAGAAATTACTAGATGCTGGTGCGGAGCCAGATATCGATGGATATAATGGGTTGAAGCCTCTTCATGTTGCAGCCTCGAAAAACCATGCAGGAGTAGTTAAGCTCCTGCTTAGCGCTGGTATGTTGATTCCCATGATTGGGGTATCTAATAGCCCGGATGGCATTCCAACAATGAAGAGCTTTGATTTTTTGAATCGTTTTGGAACATCCAAATCCATTATGAACACCAATTCATATTCCAACGCTCAGAGCTTCTAAACATTGGAAGCTTCCATAGGTAGTCTACTAGCCCAGACTATTGACTACCCTGTGCTTGGTATCTTGTTCACTCTTCTTATACTGACCTCTCGTAGGTGTCTCCCCCCTCACACCTAAAACGAAGGACATAGGCAGACGTTGTAAAAACTCACAATCAAGTGTTGGTAATCATCCATTGATGTTTGCTAGTAACTCTGGGCATTTAGAAACAGTGATAGAGATGATTCCATACTGCGACACGAAGGAACTTGAATGCTCTCTCTTGCGATCAGTTTATCATGAACATCATGCTCTAGTATCTAATCTTTTGGAAAGAACAGATGTTTCTCCCAATGCAAAAGCACCCGTAGGTTATGGTGATATGAGCAGGATAGGAGGACAAACTGCCCTGATGGTAGCGACAAGCTCCCTCGAACCAAAATCTGTAAAGGTATTACTTGAGAAAGGGGCGATTGCAAGTTTGAGCGGTACATCTATGAAGGATGTCCGCACAGCTCGTCGTACTATACGTCGTGTTAATCGATTCAAATTGGAAGGTAGAAGTCCACTTCACAATCTTGCTATGGCTGCGACGGAACAGGAAGATCGAGCTGCTGCGAAGGAAGTCTTGGATATGCTCCTATTAGCAGGCGCTGATCTCGAGGCCCGAGATGACAACGGTGACACTCCTCTGCTACTTACAGTGGTGCCTAATAGTGACAAATTTTGTCAAACCTCCATGGAACTTTTGCTCTCGGCTGGTGCTAATCCAGTAAGCACAATCGGTTCTTGTAACCCCTACCCGCTTTTCACATTCTTCTGTTTTATTCTTATGTATCCTCTCTACTTTCCAACACGTCTCAAACGTTAACTTCGATCATTGACACCAAATCATTCTAAGCAATTACTGACTGTATCCATCATAGTGTGCTGTGAGCTCCAATGGTGACACGTTACTTCACCGAGCTTGCAAAGCCTTACCATCGGCTGACCTTGCCAGTCAACTTTTATCCTTCGGAGCAAATCCTAATCAAGCTCGAATTTCAGATGGGTTAACACCTTTACATTGGTGCGCCAAAATTATTTCTTTGTTATCTTGCTCCTGGTCCAATCTACTCTTTGATTGTCCATACCTACTCTTAACATTGCAAGCCTTTTTCCCGTTGTTTTCGCCCGGCATTTATGATTCTATGATTTGCTTTCGAACTTCAGAGACTCACAAATGATAATATCCATCATAGAGCTTCTTTATTGTTTGATTTGAGGCTAATATTTTATTTAGTGCAGTGGATAATATATATCAACCGGCTGAGCATATTAAAGTGCTTGTCAGCCATGGCGCTGATATTAACACCCAAGATATTAAAGGAGATACCCCACTGCATCGTGCTTGTAGATCGCACTCAATGAAGATGGATGAGATGATTACAACCCTTTTGAGTTTTCAACCTAATCTCAATATTCAAAACAATCTTGGCGAGACCTGTTTGCACAATATAAATCATGATGCTGGTCCGATAAACTGCATAATCGACGCTGGGATAGATCTAGAAATACGCGACCAGGAAGGAATGTCGGTCTTGCTCAGAGCTGTTGCTAGAAGTTCGGGTACGCATCTGAAAATGATAGAAACGCTTTTAAAGCATCCAAAAAAGGCTTCTATCTCTGCTCGAACGTGGCCGCAAGGAAAAACAGTATTGCATTTAGCTTGTCACTCAAACAACTCTGTCGAGCTTCTTAAACTACTTGTGAGTTATGGGGCGGACCTCGGTTGGACAGACAATATGAATGGCAATAGTCTGTTGCACGAAATCGCAGAATGGTTCGACGGAGATCCAAGGAATATGGCTCTGATTAAATACTTATATCAAAATGGTGTCTCTGTCAATGCAAGAAATTATCGGCAACAAACCGCTGTGCACATCATGGGACCAGTCAATGGTTGCGGTAATACATCGAGAAGTATAGCCAATAGGGAGACTTTCATCTCTATCATTCGTCGGCTCTGCCCCGACTTTGACGTTAATGTGAAAGATATAGAAGGGTACACGCCCCTTCATTATGCCTGTGCTACTTCTGAATCATCGGCTTTTGTTTTGGTAATTGCCGGCGCAGACTTAAACGCTAAAGCTTTCAATCAGCGCACTCCTCTTCATTGCGCTGCTCGCGGACGTCAATGTGGTATTATATCAATGTTGCTAAATCAGGCTCAAAATGCTGGTTCTACAATTGATCTTAATGCTCAAGATTCTGATGGGATGACAGCTCTTCATTATGCCTGCATATCAGGTAGACCCGAATCTGTCAGTATCCTAATCTCAGCCGGTGCTGATATCGAGAAGAGAAGCAAGGATGGAGCCACTCCATTAATCGCATGCGCCAGGTTTTCCGAGGAAAAGAGAATCTGGGAATTGCTACGGAAAAGAAGTTCTACTGAGCTCAACATACGCGATCCCTTTAGAGTTCACTCAAGCCCTTCCGGGCAGGGCCCGCAGCCTCCCCCGGACGACGCAATACAACATATTACATGTCGTATTGGAATCATTGCACAGATGTTGCTAAAGGCTGGGGCCAGTACTGAAAATGCATTTTATCCAGCACTGAATGAAAAATGTGAGGAATTGATGCATGTCATAAAGGGCGAGGAATCTGCGAAAAGCAAGAAATTTGCCGAAATTCAACTCATGGCGCCAATGGCTAGTGCTTCAAAAGCACTGGATGAATGCACTGATGAAGACATTAGTCATCTAATGGCACAGATCCCAGAATTAGATGAGATCACAATGGAACACATGGTCGTGAGAGGTGTTGATTTCACAAAGGCAGATATATATAATTACGCTTGCCCAGGTCCTCCAATTGCTAGACTCGCATACTATGGGCTGACCGAATTTATGAACAAGATACTTCCTAGTGTATGTAAACTCTCTTCCTTGCTTATCTCTTTCCTTTTCCTCCCCCTACATCGGACATTAGCACTGTTCTTTTCCATTCAATGCTTCACATTCTTCCGGTCATTACTTTGGTGTACTAGAGCAATCTAGAGTTCTGAGATGCTGAATGCCTCGAATTTTATGACACTACTGGCCGTTCTCATTTCCATGTCAACTTTAATCGATCGCCTATTTTCCATTTTATTCTTCACTTACCTCGACAGACTATTATTTTCATTTCCTCTCCTATCCTTGATTCCGAACCTACTCATCATATCCTCCAGTTGAAAAGAGGATTAGAATGTCACATTTCAAATACTAACAACTTTCGGGGCAGGGCTATTCGATGATCCGCAATTTACCGGTCCAATTGCAGATAGCTGTCGTTACGATGGAAGGAGCCACATTCGACCACTGCTACAAGTGGCCTGTCAGCGGCCAGTCTGGAATATGGACATGGTCAAACTCTTAGTTGAAGAAGGAAAAGTGGATGTGAACGCTCATCAGATAACAAAGGAGAGTAAGAATAGTATAAAGACTGAAAATAGAATCCAAGGAACTACCGCTCTTCATATCTTGGCAGAAGGGAATTTTTGGTGGCAGGTAGAGGCTATTAGATACTTGGGTGAACATGGTACGTTTTGTTTACTTGCACAAAGCTGGTACTTTTGGATGCTGAAGATCATGATGTCGATATTCTGGCATGCTAATGTGATGAGCACCGCATTTTGGTGCCTATGCTCATTCCGATCACATTGATCAGCTAGAACTGAAACAAAAAAAACCTGCCGCAAAATGCTAATGTGATCCCAGGTGCCGAAGTAGATATTTTGGACGAGAGGGGTCGTACTCCTCTAGAAATTGCCAGTGCATACAGTGAACACGGTTCAGCAATTGGAAGAAAGTTTTTCCGACCTCAATGCTGTGAGGCTCTCCTCAAATTAGGAGCCAATCCTAACAAAATCAACCCAGAAGGCCTCACAGCTCTCAACAAGGCCGGTTCTGACAAAGATACCATCGATCTCCTACTAAAATACGGCGCAGATATCAATGCAGGAACGAAAGGTGTAATCATATCAGCCATCGAAAGCGGTGATATAAAAATGCTCCAACTTTGCCTTGAAAACGGAGCGGATCCTAATGTTCCGGATAATTCGACAGATTCTAGTTTCCGAGCTCAAAATGAGACGGCTAACGTAGCCAGAAAATATCCTATCATAATGGCAGCACTACTAAATGGTTATAAGGCATATTCTGCTTCTATGGCGGCAGAGATGATAAAACTCCTACTAGATCATGGTGCCAGAGTCGATTTACCTATTGACGAGGAGCACACTATATTGCACTACCTGTTCGCAAATGCCACATCCGCAACCCTTCGTCCTTTTCTCGAAAAACCAGCAATCGATATGAACAGCAAGGATCAGTCCGGCCGGACCGTACTCTTATCCGCCCTTTTAAATCCCACTGTAAAAGAAATGCAGCAAGCACATCTTGCACCGTCTGGCCGCCATCGACTGAAATCAGGATACGTGAGCCCTTACATACACCTTATCAAATCAACTAATTATGGCTCCTCGCTCGACTATCTGGCAGTGGATAATGAAGGGCGCCACATAATATTCTACTTGCTCCCCCAATGGACCACCGAAACCGCGTCGCTATTCCTTCCCATCCCAGGTGTCCGCTCTCTCATCACTCAAAAAGATAATGCGGGTTATTCTCCTCTCCATCGTGCTTTATCTTCTCCTCGCTCCTCTCCATCTATATCTCTCAACAAAATTGTAGATATTTTCTTAAACGAAGGAGGTGCTGATCTTATAGAGCCTGACCCAAAATCTGATACGGCATTACACTATCTATCGCGCAAACTTCCCTTTACACCCCAGGATCCTCTCCCATTAATGAACCGATTTCTCACTTTAGGTGGTTTCATAAATGCACGAAATAATGTGGGCATGACGCCTTTACTAGCGTATCTTCAGGCCCGAGGAGACCAGTCTAACCTCCCATGGTTTAAAGAGCATGGTGCGGATTACAAGATTAAGAACAATGAAGGAAAAGGAGCGCTACATATTGTTGCCAAGAGAAAAGCTGATATGTCAGAACTCTTGGCCTGGAGAAGAGTAAATGAAGAAGGAGATCCCACTGCGCGATTATTTGAGGTGTTGGTTAAGGAGTATGGGTGCGAGGTTTTGGATGAAGATGAGAAGGGGAGGACGGCGTTGGATATCGCGGCTGCAGTCGGCAATGAGGAGATTTTAAAGTTGTTTCAGAGGAGAAGATAAGACATTCAGGTCTCAGTACCGTACTCGTATTTAGACATTTATCTTTAATTGTCCAATTCTCAACCTGAACCTCCACATCCCTTCGTGCATCCCTATTGTCTAAATATGTTGCTAACCTTAAATATATTATCATTGAGCATCTAGTCATGATTTGGATACAGAAAGTGATATCTTCGAGAAGCCATGTCCAATTCCGCACTAAAGATCAAAATAGGGTAAGGGTGAGACTATGCGGCCGAACTTCAGATGTCTCGAGAATGGATAGAACGCTGACTAATCACGAGGCAACTTAGGGGAAATCCAACCAGCTTTCTCTTCTAGACATTTGCCTGCCTAATCGACAATACCTAGGTATCTAATAATCTCTCCTCTCTCTCTTTAACACTACCTAAGAAGGTTATTTGTGCTAAACCCGCTTAACAGTCATCTATGGCGGTCTAGGACATTTGAACCCCATTCCCATCATCCGACGACAAACATCAAAATGTGGAGAGTCCAATCTCCAACCAACATAGGGGCCTAGAAGATTCCACGAAATGGCTAGGCATCGGTGGTAAAATACCTCAATTCCCCAAACCGGCAACTACTTACCGTTCGCTGAAATAATCGCTGCTTAATAACCGCGCGCATCGCCCGTTACCAATCAACACTCAAGGCTACTGTACGTACGATGTAACGGTTGCAATCTGCCACTTGGCCGCTGTTGTTCCATTGTCATTTTGCCCCGGCAGCACCAGCATTCGACGCGTCTTCTTTCCTTCCATTGTCTAACCGGGACCCACAAAAACAATCCATGGACAGCTTTTACCCCTGAGATGCTACGCTACAATCTATCTTACACTTCAGCTCTCCATTCGTCATTTACCTATATCCGACCGCATTATCTATTACCCTTACAAAATTAAGCCGAAAAAATGAAGCGGTCAAACAGGACATGCACCCCGAGCCCCAACATACAAAATTCTGGAGTTCTCCACTCTCACCCCGCCGCATATACTTTTATCTGGGCAATGACATAATTTTTCTGTGTAAGTAAGGATATCTTCCACAGAATTTTCTTCAAATTCATGCTTTTACCTCTCGCTTCCACAAGGTTTTTCAATCTCAAGGCTTGAATAGGCCAAGTGAGCTTGACGATTTCTACCCTGAAACATCAGAGCAGTTCCACAAATCGACCGAACGGCCAATTATCATCCAACGTCCGAGAATGTACCGCTCAAGGAATAACCCCCATGTTTGTAGCTGGCTGAAATGCTATTGCTAACAGCCTCGCGTTGCAAGGTTGATTTGATGTGATGCCCGCTTTTCAGCTGTCGGTCGTGACGTGATAATCGCTGCCCGGATAGTAGATCCGGAGAGGCGTACCAAGATATATTTTAGGTACAATCTTGATCACGTTGTTGGAAAGGGATTATCTTGGTTACTTGCTTGAATCCTGATTAGTTCCCGATTGCCTGTTCCAACCCCACGAGTCATTTCTATTTTCTCTCCACACGGGTGCCGTTGGTGGCTTTATAAAGAGTTGATTATTCCCCTTGTTGATAAGGAACTTTTCCATCTGTTTTTTCATTATTGGACGATATTCTTTTATACTGGGTTTGAATCACTTCAATACTGTATGTGAATATACACTCTTCGCACAGACATTGAAAAAAAATATGGCACCTTATTTTGGTATGAGGGGAGGATGGCTCACGTTCTGGGTCACCGTTGCTTGTGCAACGGATATGACTTTGTTTGGTTATGATCAAGGTGTTTTTGGTATGGTTATTCACCCCCTTCATTTTGAACTTTCCTAACCGAGTCTAGGTGGCGTTATCGTAACTGAAGATTTCCTCAACACACTCAATCTCAATGGCAAAACCGCTCTAGTGGGAACAATTACCGCTCTTTACGATATCGGTTGTTTCGTAGGAGCCATTGCGGCCGTCGCTTTTGGTGAAAGACTCGGTCGTAAAAAAACCATTCTCTGGGGAACAACAATCATGACCATTGGAGCAATTCTCCAAATCGCCGCATACGATGTCCCGACAATGATAGTAGGCAGAATCGTAGCTGGTATCGGTAACGGTATGAACACATCCACGGCACCAGTTTGGCAATCCGAAACCTCCAAAGCGAGTCTGCGAGGTAAACTGGTCGTCATCGAAATGATTCTCAACATCGCTGGATTCTCCCTCAGTAATTGGGTTACATATGGATTTTCTTTCCTTTCCGGTCCCGTGACATGGAGATTCCCACTCGCCTTCCAATTGATTTTCATTATAATCCTATTTGTCACCGTTCCATGGCTCCCGGAATCCCCCCGTTGGTTAATCGCACATGGAAGAATTGATGAAGGCCGTCAAATCATTGCTGATCTCGAGGATATCGATCTACAAGATGACCGCGTAACCAACGACGTAAATGATATCATCTACGCCGTTGAATACGAAGAAGCACATGGAGTTTCCTGGTTTGATCTCCTCCGTGGCCGAACTGGAGAAGCTGGAACCTCAACTATTCGTCGTCTCGTCCTAGGTTGCGGAACGCAAGCCATGCAACAGCTTAGTGGTATCAACGTCACATCCTACTATCTCCCTACCGTGTTAATCTCTTCCGTCGGCCTCTCAAACACACTCGCAAGACTGCTCGCTGCTTGCAATAGTGTATCCTATCTTGCTGCTTCACTGCTCGCCATTCCAAATGTTGAGCGCTGGGGAAGGAGAAACCTCATGATGTATGCGGCCGCCGGTCAAGCAGTCTGTTACCTCTTGATTACCGTTCTGCTGCGCTTCAACGAATTAGAGGGCTACTCCCATCAAAAAGAAGTTGCCTCCGCCTCCGTCGCATTTTTCTTTGTTTACTACCTCTTCTTCGGTTTCGGCTGGCAAGGTGTCCCATGGCTTTACCCAACTGAAATTAATTCTCTCTCCATGCGCACCAAAGGTGCTGCGCTCGGCACAGCCACAAATTGGATCTTCAATTTCATGGTGGTAGAAATTACACCTATCGGAATCGAGTCTTTGAGATGGAAATTTTACATTATATGGACGATCTTCAACGCATCATTTGTACCGATTGTTTATTTCTTCTATCCGGAGACAAGCGATAGGACATTGGAGGATATTGATAGACTATTCAGAGAGAATGGAAGTGTATTCGTATGCAAGGATGCAGATGCGATTAGTAGGAAGAGACCAGCTCGATACTTTGAGGCGGAGGAGAGAAATGCGAGGGAGATTTTGGGGAGCAGTGGGGGAAAGAAGGATGAGGTTGGATTTGGAGGCGCGTTGGCGGAACATGATGAAGTGGTTAGGTATTAGGGTATGCTGGGTAAAAAGGAGGGATCCTTCTTGTGGACGGATGTTTAGATTGGAGTTTTCGGGTTGGTTATTATGAGGTTATATATATATGATTATGAATATGAGTATGAATATGAGTATGAATATGAGTATGAGTATAAGTATGAGTATAAATATAAGTATGAATATGAGTATGAGTATGGAGTTAGGATGGATCAACAGCATCATGAGCAATTCTTGGCAGGTTATGACAGGAAATTATGAATAGAACAAAATTTAAGAAATGAAACATATGTGAGATTACAAAATATGATTAATTATTTAAGAGAAAAAACCTCGTGAATTGACATTTTTACAATTTCACCATTCACCAGACACCAAAGCAAATTCACCAACAAATTACATCGCGGTGCATGAGCCAGTGAACTCAGCACAGATCCGAGCATTAAAATAAGGAGTTTCGGTAGTTGCGAAGTCTTCGGTTTTTACATTTGAAATATCTCGTCAAACCATGGTTAGCATGTTTAGAGTATTTTCTTGATATGCATTGGATTTTCAGAATTTACTCTGATTTCAAGTCTTTCATTTATTAGTATATTGAGTTATTGTCTTTGAGATGATTACAAAGAGCATGTGCTTGCAAATATCCGAGCTTGAAGTCAAGATTGAGGATTCGGATACGCTGTATATGATATCATATAGTATTTATGAGGTCAGACGCCGGCGCAGAAGTTTAGACGATTAAGCTAAAGACTGTATATTTTATTTTATTTTATTTCACTTCACTTCACTTTGATAATTGAGGCAGATGTCAGATGTACTTTCGCATAAGAAGTGTAGAACGAATATTTTTCTAATTGAACGGTGTGACCGAGGATAATATGTGAACAAAAGCCAATTGGATGATATGAATTATTGTTTGAAACATGTTCGAAGATCAGGAAGGCATCATCCGAGATATCTATCCGATCAAACATCCTCGATGTAACAAGCTCTATTTGGACACTAGAACTACTTGTCGAGAGTTTATATCTTTCTCTTCTTGCTATTTTGAACACCAGCGGCGTGATAACCAAGAACAAGCTCATGCGCAGCCATATCGAATTTCTCAACGTGCCCCCGAAGACATGAGTCGTGGTATTCCCAGACACTGGAATGGCCTAGCTCCAACCAACCTTTTGCTATGATCTCCATCGGAAGTGCAGCATGTCTTTTAATGTACCGGTGCCAGTATACAAGAAATGCATGCGCATCCTGAAGTATTTGACGACCTATTCTTGGATTCTCTCTGAAAACTTCAGGGTTCCGCGGCTTCACAATAAATCTATCTCTCTGGAATCCGCTGACGTATCTTAGCTCGACATCCAATAGCCTGCCTGTCTCAGCAATGTTATCGTAGCCAATGGTAGAGTGGATTGGGAATGAGATGCCTCGTTCCTGGGGATCCAAGTGATAAGTGTACATAACTTCTTGGTCCGCTGGTGGAAGTAAACCGCTCATAGCAGTTTGAATATTTTCACTTAAGGGCGTTGATGCTTGAAGAACAGGAGTTTTCGTCATTCCGGTCAGATTCGCAGATAGTTAGGGGGAAGCTTGAACCGGCTTATTCACAGCGGCATTCGTCGTCTCAGACGCAGTCGTCGAGGTAAAATCTGAAGTTTCTCTCGCAGCAATCTCAAATCCCTGACCAAACTTCCCATCACTGCCTATTATTCATTAACACAATTCCAATCTGACTATCACACAACAAAAACTTACAAAAACTCTCATAAACCAACTTCTCGACCGCCTCCAACTTCTGCGCTTCAGTCTTTCCTTCCGCAATCTCATCAATCACCTTCATCGCACTTCTGTAAAGTCTTCTGAAATATTCTAGATTAATGTTCTCATCATCCATTGCTCAGGCGAGCATTTCGCCTTTGATGGATTTATATTGCTCCATTTTTGAATGTGCTGTTGTGGATATTGTTGTACATTCGCGGTTTAATTCCATGTTGAAGAATCTCAGGTTGAAGTGGGAAGTTGTCGCGGAAGCATAACTATATGCCTAATATTGAGACACTAGGATGTACGCGGTTTGTGGTTGCGAACCGGGGAGTAGGTGAATATACATCAGAAGTGAAATCTGTGTATATTGTTCATTGTGTAAAAGGGAAGATGAAAGTGGGTGAAAGTGAATACCCAGGTATAGATAGGTGACATCTCGCTTCCGCAACCCTCTCCTCACACTCCCCATATTTTACCATATATTCACCAGGACCTCAACATACTAACCACATCAAACAATATCTTTCCATTTTCCAATTCCCTTCCTTAGCCTCTTAAAAACAAAACCTAGAAAAAGATCAAAAAGAAACAACAGTCTCCGATTCCCAATTCTCACTAAAAACCCACACACTACCCCCGATCTCAAGCAAAAAAAGGCTCATTAAACAAGCTTACCATCAGCCATGTACTAGATAAATCTTATATTAACTTTCATCATTTTCCTCGTTCTAATAATTCATTGCTTTAGTAGCTTTGGTCCAAAATGACATTCATGATTCTAGCCTCCCTACCGGTAAAGTAGAGAAGATACTAGGAGCTAGCTTTCAATGTCTTCTACAACCTATGGTATTAGTAAATTGGGTGGTGGAAACGAGTTTGATTACGTGAAAATGCATCTGCACCACTTTTGCCTCCCTCATGCTCTACCCCCAACTTGTTGTAGGCTATAAATGGGAGGTAGTAGGCGAGACAAATGGTGGCCCATGATCAAATTGAGGGGTAAGTAGGAGAAGGGTGGAAGAGGAAAGAGAAGAGAGGAGAGAAAAAGAGGAAGGAGGAGGGAGGAGGGAGGAGGAAAGTACTAGAACCAACGAAACTGAATATGGGGCTGGTGTACCACATGGTTGACCGTGCAAGCTTTACTTGCCAGTTGTATAATGATATTACATCACATCACTTCAATAACACTAGCAAAATAGTTATACTCCGTACCTATTTTTTGCGCAAACTTTGTGTAATACACATACCAGATTATCTCGTCATAAGGTTGCGGCCCTTACGACGAGACGTGAAGCAGCCTCTAACGCAATCCTACAAACCACATACAATACAAACATCCCATCCCATCCCGTCCCATCTCACCTCCGTCTAACCCAACAACAAACAAAACAACAAAAATTCCCCGATCCACCCAAAAACTCACCATCCCATCAAACTCAGAGATAACACAACCCCCTTTCCTTTCACATCCACATAATCCCCCTTCCGATCAAGATACATTTCATCCAATCCCTCACTCCATCCATCCCATATAAATCCCAATTTAAAACGACTTATACGACCCATCCCACTTCCATACTAGCTAGGATATTGAGAAGAACAAAAGAAGCCGAGTAAAAACCATCACTATGACAATTACGTGCAAAACAATACCATCCGCAAGCCCGTATTGGGGCGAGATGTTGATCGATGGTTGCGGTGGGTGAGACATCATATTCACATTTTGGTATGGATTCTGTAGTATAGAGTACAGAGGAAAACGAATCGTTGTTGTTAGGCTTGTTCAAATTGAAACCTTCTGGATTCACATGTTCGGTGAATTCAACGATCTCTGCTTCGTGCGAATTCCCGTATAAGTATTTATACGACGGTTTCTCAAGGAGAACCTGTTGTCTTCCTAACATAAGTTCCCGCGACCATCAGTTCCGGTAGAGCCAACGAGTCTCTCAGCAAAAGCATGTCATGAGTAGCAAAACAATTGTATGAAATTCAGGAAATTTTACGTAACAATATTGCTGAATATTGACTATCAAGATGCTCAAAGTTTTTATGTCAATCTCTGGTCACAAGTTAGCATCAAATCTATAAGCCATTTCAATCTAGCTTAACTGAAAATTTCTTGTGAAGTATCATTGTCGTTCTAGAATATGTTCTATGATTGGATTGCCTGTAGCTTTTGCTCTTGTGCGCATGATATCAATTGTCTTTCCTAGATATACCAACATAAGCATATATGGATGGACAGGCTCACTGGGTTGGTCACCACTATGAGTGCTGAGATTGAGATACTTGTGGCACTCTAAGAGCATATTCTGGCGTTCTAGTTGCAGTCATTATTCTGTTCATCTGCAAGTAGGTAGGTATAACGCCATAGTGGTGTGGTATCATCATCAAACGTATGGTGATGCACCGACAAACGACTTCCTAAGTGACAAGAAGTTGAAGAACTCAGGATAAAAATACTTTTCCACTTATGTTTGGCATCTGGATAAGGTGCGCCTGCGGGGAAGGCAGGGGTGTAAAGTAATGGGGCAGCTGATATACCTTCTGCAGCGAAGTAGAGTGATTCCAACCAGAGTTCCAGGTATTTTGTAGGGTGCTAGTTGTCCGTGTTTCCCAAGACCTTATCCGCCGAAAAAGATAATGTCATAAGCTGAAAAGTAAGTCAAGGTCAGGATGGACCAGATGAAATGTTTGAATGATAAAAAAAGAGTAAAACAATGAAAGGGTCAAGTAGGTATGCATTAGCCGAGTGGTTTGATTGTTCCAAACTCGGTACAACAATTGCAAGTAACATTGAAGGGCCAAGAAAGGTCTAGACCAGGCCCACTAGATGGTGCATTTGATTGTCCCAGCACCTGAATGACAATGAGCAGGCATTTTAATTGTTATCTTGCAGGTGTCGTACGATATACCATCACAAAAATGAGTGATTGCATAGATCCATCTGTCACGCAGGTTTCCTACACAGGTTTGTCAACGTGGAGGGTCTCAAGTGGCTTCTTACCTTATTCTCCAATGTAGAAACTACCACCTTTTTCACCATGAGGCATGAGATGAACCGCACTGCATTTGAACTTCCTTGTTAAAATAAGTTCGAGCCTTGGAATTTGGGATGAAATTGATAGGATAGACCCGTGTAGAGGCGACTAAATATCATGTCACTTTCAATAAGGCCAAGAAAAGGACAGTTCTGACGCCAGGAAAGTTCGGCACCTGGTATGTTGATAGCTGAAAGAGATACCTGTTTCGTGAGACCTGAGAAAGTTGATGATGTTGATGATAATGTTCAACAACAGCACTAAAGCTTAACCACCTGAAATAAAATAAAAGAATGAGGCATCACAGACTATTTATCTTCAGCTTGTCAGGGGTTAGTCCACCACGCAGTAGATCATCGACAAATTCATAGGCTAAGAAAGCTTCAATTGAACTAATGCAAGATGCCGATAACACGATCTGGAACGGTGTTGCATGAACATGCTGTACTCCACATCTTGCATATGTTGAGTGATCACCTGAGTGAGCTACATATCTCCGAAGGGCATTGAGATAAAATATCTGAATGATTTCGGGAGAGATAAACGGGATTGTTTGAGGGGTCCGTATTTCACCGAAGATAGATGGTAAAAGCTCAAATGATATGCTCACGATTGTATGAAGGTTGTACTAAGTAACGACCATCGATGCATAGCAGGGTGAGCATATGCAGGTGCAAGAAAATTGATATTTTGGTTGGAACGGTTTCCAGCCATGTTAAGTAGGGGTCTGCCGTACAAAAGATATCGTGGCTACCTATCTATATATGCCTTGGATTAAGATCTGGTGGTATGTTTTGATACCTTTCCATCGAGATTGTAGAGAAGTATAAAGTGGCAAGATATATAATATATACGAGTAGATTGGATGGATTTGAATCTGATGAGATGCTGTACGGTTATAATTCACGGAACAGATATCGTATGGAAAAGATATCTTGATATGGAGTGCATACCTAGTAGCTACTAGGTAAACAGGTATCTAAGTGTAAGTAGGTAGGTAGATTGATGGGCAAGAGAGAGTGAAGTTTGGTGTAATAATAGAATGGACAAAGAAAGGACTGAAGGTTGGTGTAATATGATATGGCCAAGGAAACGCAGCATAATAAAGGTGAAGCGGCATTGAATAAAAAGCGTTCAAATGTTTTGGTTGGTCTAGACATCACTTACAAGTATTTTCACCCAAAAACTAAGATCGAGCTTAACCGAATCTAGTAACACTCATTCCTGGAAACGGATGAATAAAGTGGGGCGATATTCACACTACAACAATAGTTTTGAGCATCGTCTTTTTTACCATTAAGTGGTAGAAGGTAAGAAAGGGAAAGAAAGGAAAGAAAGGAAAGAAAGGAAAGAAAGGTAAGAAAGGTAAGAAAGGTAAGAAAGGTAAGAAGAGGTAAAAAGAAGTTCATGAATAAGTCCCATGTACTATAATTCTTACTATGATTCTTCTATTGGGAAAGAATGATTGGACAATTGAAGATGCTCATCTTATTAAGGTATAGCAGATTCATCATCCACCAGATCCATCCACCAGATCCATCAATCACGATAAGTCAGTTATTAGTACCAGCAACTGAGTACATCACCGACGGTTCAGCAACATATATGGGTCAACACAACATCAACTTCTTATCTCTGCTTGGTCTAACGATCAAAAGAAATCAAATCAGGATGAATTGATCAAATGAAAACCACTTGGTATTAGGTATTAGGTATTAGGTATTTCAGTTACTTGAAAGAACTACTACCTACTCAACATTTTCTCTTACTTCTTCCACTATTTTTATTCTTTCCATTTCCTTCCTGATACCAATCTATACCTATTATCATGTGGATTTGAAGCTATTATTCATTCATTACTTCACTACTCCATTACTTCATTTTTCCATTCATTCCAAATCATTCAACTGTTGATTCATCTTTCGTCTTTCTCATCTTCTTTGACGTCCAATCAAAACTTATATTCCGACTCGGTTGAGGCTTCTTCTCCATACTATTTTTCCCTCCATTACACTACTATTGCCTATCACTACTGGTACTATACACTATTCCTCTTGAGTAATACTACTACTCTTCTACTATCTTTTATACTTTCATCCGTCAAAAATCAATATCCATCAAAAACCCCACCTTCTGCCCTAAATCTGCTGCAAGACATATTCCTGACGGTTGATTTGTCCTCGAGTCAGGCCTGTGGGGTGAATCCCTCTAATCTCATACTACCGGGTCCTCTCCCCGGATCTTTCCATGATTCGCTTCTGTTCTCGTACAAAATTGGTTGCCAATTTGATCCCCCCCTCCATCTCCATCTCTCTCAAACAAATGCATCAACCAATTGCCACAATTGCAAAGATGTCAAATTCTAAGATCTTGATTTATCTCATGCGCCGGGACCTACGAGTGGCCGACAACCCCATCCTTCATTCTCTCATTCATAACAAGGATCATGGTTTTACTCATCTTCTCCCACTCTATGTTTTTGCCGCACAACAAATCGAAGTCTCGGGATTTATTCCTGAAGGTGGAGGCAAGAGTCCCTATCCAGAGGCCAGAAGTCAACTCGGCGCATTCTGGAGATGTGGTCCTCACAGAGCGAAGTTCTTGGCGCAAAGTGTTTGGGATTTGAAAGATGGTTTCGAGAAGATTGGAAGTGGATTATCCATTCGGGTGGGTATGGTTGATGAAGTATTGAAAGGATTAATCGAAAGATTTGAAGAAGCGGCCGGCAGCAAGGTTTCTGCAGTGTGGATGACTTCCGAAGAAGGAGTTGAAGAAAAGCGAGAAGAGCGCTCAACGAAGAACATTTGCGATAAGGCAAACGTTGACTTCAAATTGTGGCATGATGAGAAATATTTAATCGATGAGTACGTTCTTACATTCATCTCGATCCCCTGAGTTGTACTGACTTCAATACAGTCGAGATCTTCCATTCAAGGACCCAAAAGACCTCTCCGATATCTACACAACTTATCGCAAAAGTGTTGAACCCCTTCGCGAAGCACCACGTCCAGCTTTACCAAAGCCAGAAAAGAATTCATTGCCACCTTTTCCTACCGACGTCCCACCCCAGCATTCTCCGTTCGTGATTCCGACAAAGTACGAGGAGATAGAGGCAGCGCTTCTCAAGCCAATTAATGCGCAACCACTAGCCAAAAATCCACCCAAGTGCCCCGAGAATGCCCTCTCGGCACATCCTTTTACAGGTGGTGAATCTCATGCGCAAGAACGACTCGAACACTTGATCACTTCTGGCTCAATCACTGCTTATAAATCCAGTCGCAATGGTCTTATGGGTACCGATTTCTCCACAAAACTTTCAGCATACCTCGCTCTTGGTTCAATTAGCTCACGTCAAATTCATGCCTCGATGTCTGTCTTCGAAGACGGATCCAATTCTGATGACAGGTACAAACACCTAGAAGGATATGGAAAAGGCGAAAACGAAGGAACCTATGCTGTACGATTTGAGCTCCTTTGGAGAGACTATATGCGTCTCTGCACTCGTAAATTCGGGCCCCAACTTTTTCGATTGGGTGGGTTCAAAGCTGAGGAAGATGCACATTCGAAATGGAGTAGGCTAGATTCGCCAAAAGATGGTTTCTCAAAAGAGCAGATCCGAGAAATTGTTGAAAGATTTCTAAACGGTACAACTGGAATGGGGTTCATTGATGCTTCGCAGAGAGAAATCTATCATACAGGATATACGAGTAACCGCGCACGTCAAAATGTTGCTTCCTTTCTCTCCAAACATCTTTATATTGATTGGAGAGTCGGGGCAGAGTGGTACGAGTGTATGCTGGTCGATTACGATGTCAGCTCAAATTGGGGTAATTGGCAATATGTCGCAGGAGTAGGCAACGACCCTCGAGGCAACGATCGTATCTTCAATCCTGTTAAACAAGCTTTCGATTACGATCCGAAGGCTGAATATGTTCTCGCTTGGGTTGATGAATTACGAGGCGTAGATGAGCTAGGTCAAATTTTCCAGGCTTGGACTATTAACGATGAGGAGAAAAAAGAAGAATTGGGCATTGCAGATACGGATATGGTTAAAAATCCACTGAAGAGAATTGATTTCAAGGTCAATAGAGGTAGGGGTGGGGGAGTTGGAGGTGGAAGAGGTGGCGGTAGAGGTAGACCCCCTTATCGACCGCATGGTGGAGATAGATGGATGGGTAGAAGACCTAGTCCTCAAGATCATGGACGTGGTGGGTGGTATGGTGGAAGAGGCGACCGAGGCTATCAAACTCGAGGATATCAAGGGAGAGGGTATAGAGGCAGAGGTGACCGCGGAAGAGAAATAAGAACCGGCATGATGGATAAAGAGAGAGAGGCTACTGCAGATAACGAGTAAGCAGACGGTTCAATTTATGACTTACGTTTTACGAGTGCGCAACGGGACACGCATACCAATATGGAGACGGATGCACGAAGACATAAACACGATAACGTCATAGGGATATTATTGAACTGGTAGCGGTAATTATGGTTTGGAACTCTGGCAAATAGGAACGGTGATGATGGCTTATATCCTGGGATGGTGGGAACGGGCAGGATGGAAATATCTGCATTTTTGTTTTTCACTTATGATGTGGTACGATGAGGTTGCACAGAATGACTGGTTTGGAGGGATAATAAGAAGGTTAGGGCCATCGGTGGACGTATATAAATGAGTTGCAAGCAATTGGCATATATAATATTGATTTCAGTTCGCGCTCTTGCTCTTTAATTTTCGATGGTAGGTGGTATAATAAAATAGATAAATTAAATACATAAATGGGAATTAGCAACAATATTTCTTCTCTTTAAGCACACCAATCTTATCCATGAGTATCTTAACGAATGAGGGTAAAAACAACGTCACTTCTCATCTCCATTCCTACCAACTCCTTTCAAGCATTATCATTCTCATCATTACATCCACCACAGTGATCGAAACCTCATTACCTGCATCATCATCATCATCATCATTATCCCCCTATATTACCTATCTACCTTATCTTACTTATCCTCCCACCACCTATCTAATATTCTCATCCCAGTACATTACATCCCAATACATCACACCTCAATACATTACACTCACACATCACATCACATCACATCACATCACATCACATCACATCACATCACATCACATCACATCACATAAAGAAAACAACATACTTCAAATTGAGAAAGAAAAAAAAAAGATATCTATTAATAACTATAAATAGATAGTTAATATAGGATTAAATCTCTTCTATATATTTTCTGATTTATGGTTTGTTGTTCCTTGATTTGTTTGTATATTTATTGGGTTATTTTTTTTTTTTTGGACGGTTTTTTGGTGTTTTTGTTGAATGGGGATGAGGATGATAGATGGATGGGGAGAGGGGATGAAGATGAGGAGGAATGTTATGTTTGTATATGAGTGGTTGCAAAATCATTATAGAAGAGTTATTGTTATTTATTTATTCATCTATCTATTTATTCATTATTTCCTTCGATATTCTGATTCTTCTATAAATACCCCTCTTATAAATATTCCCTCCAATACATCATATACTATACACTACACTCAATCCATACTCTCTCTACATTTCTACTTTTTAATCTCTCCCTTTCTTATTTACAATTCTCAACTCTCATCCCTCTTCTTTACATCATCCCTCATTCACAATCTACAAAACTATAATTTACAAAACAAAATCCATTAAAACTCAACCCCCAATTTGGCTATTACGGAAATTTTGCTATTCCGAAATTAATTTAGCTTATTCCGAAATGTATCATTGCATCTAGTAGATAGTATTCCAAAGACGTAACGAATTTAGTGGGGCGGTAGTTAGGCGAGGAAGCAAAGGGGCGTTTGCGTTCTGGTACAATTTTACATTTCACTTCCGTGATATTTTAATACCATATAACCTTATGCAGAACTTTTTGGATTCTCCACACTCTACTGAATATACTATTTATCCATGTATATAATTCCTTTGCCATCAACCCCCTTGCCTCTTCGCCGGCCCCAAAAAGGGACCAACTCAAGTACACTATCGTTATCCAAACCCAATTTAATCATACCCCAACCAATCCAACCAATCCCCAAAATGAAATACCGTACACTTGTACAGTACAAAAATGCTATGTAAAAAAAAGAATCATCCCAAATACAAAACGCCCAAATCGGTATACCACTTCTGATCCCCAATCCAACCATGATATACCATACTACTCCTCGTGAACCATGTTTACAAAGGAAAAAGTGCTAGTTGTAGCGTTTGTTTCGTTATTATGACCGCCACTTGATTGTCAACTTTAGCCCCATGCCCTCCTTCATCTCCGGATAAAATCCAACACCAAATGCAACCCGAAATCAAATTATCTCGAACGCCCGGCAGCACCTGCATATCTATTCTTGATCAAAAATGGACTTGGCATTTCATCCCTGTCAGGGTTCCACACCGTTGGTTCCATATCACCAATGCTTGATCTACTACCCCTCGATCTTCCTTCAATCTTCTCCTTCTCTACCATTCTCACACCGAATGATCTTCCCTTTCCACTAGGGCTCATTTCGATTGGTCTTCCCCCTGCACGAGCTTGCGCTAATTCGACGAGAGTTCGTCCGACCATTGTTGCACCTCCTGTCTTTGTATTGTTCTTCATCGCCTGTTTGTGTAAGTCTGCTTCCGATCCTAATTTCTTCGTCAAACTTGACTTTCGTGTTGGACTTGCTGCCATATCATTGCTTGATAAATTCGTCACGCTTGGAATCTTCGACAGTCTTTTAGTTACTGGACTTGGTGGTTCTTTCTTGCTAATCAGTCCACTTGGTTGTCTCAAATCCATGCTAGGATTCTTTGATGCTAGCAAATTTGATTGAGTATTCAATTTCTGCAAGGGTACTGTACGCTGTGAGATGAGGTGCGGCCTCGTAGCACCTTTGACAAACAGATTGGCTTTAGATTTTGGTCGTGTAGGTGAAGGCACTGGAAGATCATCCTCATCATCAGAATCGGAATCTAGAAGAAGAGGTTGTAAGCGTATCTCGGCGTTTGCGTTTGCAGCGGCAAAAATGTTTCTATTAGTTCCAGGAGCTTTCGTAGTATTATTCCGACGTGGAGAAAGTGACAAGGAGGCAATAGAAATTGGTGAAGGATCGGCCATTTCGATATCCATTGGAGTTCCATGTCCATTGAACATTGTTTGTGCTCGAGAAAATGGTGTTCGGGTGGATTTCTTTAATGGCTTGCTGGGCTCCGGTGACATGGTGTGATCGGTAAAGTCTGTAGTCGTTGAAAAGTCATCACCTGTGCTACCAACAGATGATCTTGAGTAGTCCGTAAGATTCTGTGACGAACTTAACTCTCTTGCGGTAAGAGAGCTTGAGCTAGTATCATCGTCTGTACTCGATGATCGAGAGCTGTTGGCTGATCTTTGTAATTCTTCTTCAACTCGAATGCGGACCTCCTCGTCGAATCGTTTCTGCAGATTCTCCATCTCTATTTGTACTAAACGATTAATCTCCAATTGTGCCTTCACCTCCCATTCTCTTCGCAATGATGAATCAATCTCTGCCCGCATAGCAGCCTTTTGAGCCTCAAGCTTTTCTGCCCTCTCTTCAAGCTCCTTGAATTGTTTAGCTGCCATTTCTTCTTTCGTTCTCAAAAGTCTGCCGAGCTCTACAACTTCTTTTTCTTTTCTCATCAACTTAACGACGGGAAGATTGAGTAATGTAACGGTATCAACTCGTCGATCGGGGTTGACTCTAAGGCAGTCTTTGATAACGGATGCAAGTTCTGGTGAATAAATACTTGGTATTGGCGTGACTTTGCCCTCTTTTATCCTCTGCACCAGCTGGAAATGTGATTTGGCGTTGAAGGGGACCTCTCGTGTGCAAAGCTCGTACATTATGCATCCTAAAGACCAAATATCCGACTTCAATGTGTATCGTTCGGCAGCACAGATCTCCGGGGACATATAGAATGGGGTTCCGACATATGTAGAAGCGAAATCGTGAGATTCCATTAATTTCGAAAGACCAAAATCACCAAGCTTCACCGAATTACCTTCACCAAGGAAGACTATAAATGTTAACATAGGATACAGGACAATGTATGAATAAGAACTCACTGTTCTCAGGTTTCAAGTCGCGATGTAAAATCATGACACCAGGCGCTGGCTTTTGTGGTTTGGCGGTATTTCCCAATCCCATAACATTACTTCCTACTTCTGGCGGATCAACTCCATAATGACATCTGTACAAGGCCGAAACCAATTGTGCAAATATACTCCAAACGAAACCTTCTTCGGCATATTTGTTCCTTGCTTGTAAATCCTTGATTATTTTACCAAGATCTCCATTTCCACAATATTCCATGTATAGATGAAGGTCTTGACTGGACTTCAGATGCTCTCGGTGATAGTATCCAACAATATTTGGGTGTTTGAGTGAAGAAAGAATTGCGAATTCGGCTTGTAATTGTTCTCGTTCTTTCTGTGACATCCGCATATAGCTGATCTCTTTGCGGCATAGGATTTCTCCATTATTCTTTCTTCGCACTTTTCGAATGATACCAAAGGAACCATGTCCTACAGAATCAAATAGATCATGTTAGTTTTGTTTCACCTAATTAGAATTGGCGCAACGGAGTAACGAAAACAATGAATATGAACACTTACCTATCTTCTCCAAAACTTCATACTTGCTTTCCTCTGACATGATTCCGGAAGTATTATATTCAAGAAAGAGGAAGACCTTTGCATTGATCTAAGAAAAGAAAACAATTGACATTAGTATTTGTTGGTTGGTGATATTTTGTCGTTTAATTTGGAGGGTTGATGAAAATGATGATTTTCCTTCGAGGAAGTTAATTAATGTTTACTTTAGTTGTCCGAGCTGTTGCTGAGCCAACGACTCCAGCTTGCAACCAAACTATTTTCAGTCACATGCATCCCATCAAGGCGGTGAGGACTATCAAAATGCGTTTAAATCCGAACCTTATCACCTTATCCTGAATCTTTTATCGATAAGCCAGCTTCCATTTCTAACCTTGCCACAATTTATATCCTCATCTACCATTACTCCATATTCATCATTACCCACTCTTCATTGCTCATTGCTATATTCTTTACGTTTTCTATATATAACGCCCTCTGTATACATATCTTTCATAATGGTAAAACGAAAAGATGAGCTGGAAATTCAACTTAAGGATGAACATCAATTGATTAAAGAGGGTCATTTGAAAGATGATAGCCCTCTTGACACCAGTCCCGAATTTCAGGAGCTTTGCCTCGCTAGTCGATTAGGGGATGTCAAGAGATGTCAGCAAGCAATTACTACTCCTGGAATCAATATTAATGCTAGAGATCTGTTTGATTATACGCCACTGATCTTGGTAAGCCAAATAGTATCTCCATACATTTTCCCGCTGACAAACTCAAGGCAAGTCTTTGCGGACATTATGATGTTGTTGAGCTACTTCTCGAAGCCGGAGCTCTTTGTGAACGAGATACATTTCAAGGAGAGCGATGTTTATACAATGCATTGAACGATCGAATTCGAAACCTTCTGTTAAAGTACGAATATTCGAAATCTAGAGATCCATTACAACCATTCGCTTCTCATATCACTTCTCTTCTTGCCAGACAGACACCTGAAACTTCGGATATTACAATCACTGCTGGATTAGAATCATGGAATTTACACAGGATGATACTTTCTGCAAGATCACCATATTTCCAAAGAAAGCTTTCCACGGTTCCGGAGACAACTGCGTGTAAATTCCCACCCTCGATACCACTAGAATCTTTTCAGGCTACTTTTCGCCATCTATACATGGGAGAAGTATCATCAGACTTTGGTCTCAAATACAATAGTTCTGTGGACGAGGTGGATGTTTTCAAAGGGATCGAAAAGCTCGGCAAGCAGTTCCAATTGAATATGGATTCATTATGGGAAGGGCCTCTAAGTGGACGTGATCAGAGGAGGGCTCGGCAAAGGCGTCAGGATGAAGTCTCAAGAGGAAGGGAACAGATGGAGTACTGGTATCGAGAAAATGTTTTGAAGCATAGGATACATATCGATACCGCGAAGGCTAAGGATGTGAAGTGGACTAAGGATAATGCCATCTTTGCGGATGTTCTGTTGCAGGCAGACGAAGATCTAGTATCGGAGGAAGCTTTGAGCTCTAGACAAGAAACGCCAATTCGTAACACAAGTGCTTCTTGGAATGGTATACCTGTGGGCCCCTCAAGCTCATTATCATGCGCCACATCAACTAATCAACCTCGAAAATCAATGCTCTACCCAGCCCACCGAGCCATGCTTATTCGATCAGAATATTTCCAGACCATGTTTAGTTCCGCCTTCTTAGAGGCTCAACCTAGTGAACATTTGCATATCATATCGGTCGATTGCTCCCCTGCTGTACTAGAGCTTCTTCTCGACTACTTCTATACCGACAACGTTGATATCCCGCTTGATCTTGCGCTAGATGTTCTTTTCGCAGCCGATACTTTTTTCATCGAGAGACTCAAAACCAAAGCTGCGGTAGTAATCAGTACTCTGGGAATGGCTACGAGTACGCTAGCGGATCCTACACACACCGAGACTCCTGAATCAAATGTGGAGCTGATCAACCCTTTTGATGTTATGAGAGCTGCATGGTTGACGAGAGTTCAAAAACTAGAAGAAACCTGCGCTAAATACTTGGCATATAATTTGGAATATTACATTGATGACCCAGAGTTTGAGGAGGTGATCAAGGAGAGTGCAGCTAGGATTGAAAAGAGACAGGAGACTGACACTATTGAGCTACTTGACGAGTATGCTTTGCCATCCCTTCTTTACCCACATTAGCAAATATACCAACTGACATACTTCTAGTATTCGCTTCTATCTCTCCGAAAGATTCCGACTTCGATTTGAAGACTCGGGTCTAGAAGAAATGATGGGTGAAGACGGGGATGAAGCTCCTGCCCTTGACTCAATCATGAATGGACAGATCAGAACTCTCAACGGCGAAATTGCAGGTGATGAATTTGCCGCAGATGCCATGAACTACCAGACATTACTTGGAAAGATAGATACCTTGTTAGAAAGATTGAACTTGGATGCTTAGGCTTGGTCAGATTTTAACTAGAATATCATTATTTGTATGGATGATAGAAAACATACATCTATTCTCGTATCATCTTCATTGTTTACCTTGTTATCCAAATAGGACCCATTTTGTCCTCGCATATATTGTCCCTTCTTAAATGCCTTGAACTCTTCGATGTTGGCCATGGGGATAATTCGCCGATAATACAATTGAAGTTGGATTCTTTTGGTAGCAGAGACATTATCATCTCATCTCATATGCGAAGTAGCAGATCAATAGTCATCACAACTAACAAAATATACAGAAGTCTGAGCAAAATAAAGGCGGACCAATTTTTCCCAGTGAAAACATATTCAATAATTATGCCGAAAAGAAGATGAGTGGTGATTTTGCTCGCTCAGATCATACGGAGGAGTGCTTTCATACCAGAAAAGAGCACAGATCAATTGCTGGGTAGTGATATCCTTGGTCCGCAAATGGCATAAAGAAGGTTCGTGTTGATGACCTCGGTAAGATTACCTTTTTCAAAGCTGGAGAATCCAGAAAACAAAAGTCAGTCTGGGTGGAATGGGAGACTAGCAAGGTTCCAAGTAATTCTTCTAGAATAGCCTTACGTTTCTTACGAGCTGTCAATCGTGCATACTCACTTACAGAAATACTCCGCGTGATTTTGGTGTTCTTTTGGGGAACAAGCAAAGCAAGTTGCTCCATCACTATAATTTTAACGAGGTCCAGCCTGTGGCCAAAGCGCACCTACCCTGCACGACCCTCCACTTATTGATAACTCTGACTTACTGTATGCCAACTTGCACTATCACTATCGTCGGAATCTTCGAGTTGTAAGATCATATTCGAGATTATGGGCGCTGACTCACAACTCATGATGACTCAATTCCGAACGCCGTCAACTTTTAAGAGCTATGTTCCTCCTATAAATAGTGAGCGATGACAAGAGCAATTCATCGATATACCTTAAAGAAATCAATGGCACAATACGCAGCTCAATCGGAGCGACTTTGGCTAGAGCCATTGTCCGCAGATAAACACCTTGATGATTATCACGAAATGATGTCTGATCCGCGAGTTGAATCATGGACGTAAGATGAGCCCTTCCAACATCTGCCAGTTCTGCCAGCTCTCGGTCTCCCAGCTATTGCTAACTCTCAATCAATGTAGAAAACCAACTGAGTCTCTCACCGAGAGCAAAGCATACATGATCGAAAGAATGCCAAGTCCTGAAAAGCCATGGATTGAAAACTATGGCATTTTACTCCGTCCTACATTGTCTTCCTCCGTCGATGAGAAGGCCAAATTAATCGGCGCAATTGGGATGATAAGATTCGAAGCTGGACATGGCGCTGAGGTTGGTTACGGTCTACATGCTGCCTATCATGGTAAAGGATATGCTACTGAAGCTATGGAATTGTTCTTGAGAGTATACTGGAGTAAAGAGAGTATGTGAATGCAACGCCCTTCATGATCGCCTTAATTCCCTAACTGGAATACAGGAGAGGGAGACTGGAACACATTGGTCGCGGCTATAGATCCTGAGAATATTGCCAGTCAGAGGGTAGTGGAGAAGGTAGGTTTCAAAGAAGGGGACTTTCAGGATGAGGAATACGAATTGTGGACCAAAGGGGGCAAGGAGAAGAAACGCGTGAGGCATAGAGAATGGTTATTACCAAGACCGGTTTGATGGCCGTACCACCAGTAATGCAATGATTTATGGAACATTTCTCAATTTTCAATAGTCATAACTAATTCCACATACAAAGCGGCATTATTAGAATATTTGCATACTCAACTTTTATACTGTTATCTACTCATTGGCGTATCTACCACTTAGCCTTGGCGGCATGGCATTTTAACTGAGCCAGCTAACCATATGCATTGTTCTTCATCAAAAAAAACAACTGGGACTCATTAAGCTAGTGCTATTTCCAACCGAATATCCATTTCTTTTCTGCTCATCCCATCCAATATAGACTGAGTACCTTCACTTGAAGTTCTTCTCCCCTCAATACCTCAAGCATGTCACCACTACACACAGTAAAGTCCAACCGTCTGCTCCTTGAACCTATCAGTCGATAAAAGCACCTTTGTGACTGACATGAAATTCTACCCGAGCATCAGATTGCCGAATAGTCGTAGAATAGCCTCCGCAAGTTGTGGAAACCAAGTGAAACCCAAGTGAAACCCAAGCTCGTATGTATTCTAAATACCGAGCACCGAATACCTTTGACGACTAAACAAGAGGAAGGATGGAAAGTATGTCCAGCATCCAATTTCCATTGTGCGCGATCATAATCCCGACTACATCGCTTACTCTCGTGTTTGTGGAAGATGAGAGAAGGGTCTCAGATGAAAATGATTGGTATCACCATCGAATTTGGGATACAAAGTCTACCCAAATTATGGAACAAGACCTGCATGACAGAAATTTTCGTTCTTTGTAAAAATTTTCTGGACTCTTGAAGATTTGCAGTCTTTGCTCTTCTTACATGTTGCGGCGGAACGATACAACGAAATTCTGGGTGCGGACAAGGGCACAAGCGCTTATTCGAATAGAAAAGAAGTCCACCACAAGTTATCGCAGTTTATACTCGGGCTTCAAAAATGAACAACGACTACGTGGGGACATTGGGTTCAATCGTCATCAGAGTCGGAAAAGTGATATTCAAAGCATGTGCATAGATCGTCCCCGCCTTTCTGAATTATTGGATGATCGTGTTCGTACTTCTGTCCCGCATGATCGTATCTTTGCTGCCAACTATCCATTTCTTTTTTGTGCACAATGTTTTTAACAGTCCGGAATGAGATCTGATATGAGATCCTTCAAGCTTTGAATTAAGAATTGATCAGTTGATAAGTCAGTTGTTCCAAAATAGATACAATGCCCAAAAATTCATCTCAATATCCAAAAAGGTTCCAATATTCAAAAGGCCCTTAGTAACAGTGAGGCATTCATGCACTCCACGGCTCCATACTCAGCGTAAGGCTCTTGCCATAACTCTGACCCCCTTCGAATCCATCTTCGGCATTGCGACTTGATAGTCGCAAACAAAAGCCACGTCGCTATCGTCTGTTTTGAATAGCTTCATATCAAACCTTTTGACTAGAGCAGCGGTGACGAGGTATAATTCTGCGCGAGCAAGCTCAATGCCTATGCAGATGCGACCACCCTTGCTGAATGCCATTTGATGCTTGCGACGTTCGCGGCCTTCTTCCCCTAGCCAGCGCTCTGAATCAAACACAAAAGGGTTTGGAAAAACAGTCTCGACTATATGGGCGCTTAAAGTTGTTATGCTAATAGGTGTGCCCGCAGGGATCTTGTAAGACCTGCCTTTGTTTATTGTAGATTTCACGTGCGGAGTAGGAGTATAGATCAGTTGCTCATCTGCGATACGAGCGGTTCTGGCTGTAACGCCGAAAGATAGACGATTTCCTTCTTCAATGACTGCCGAGAGATATGGAAGATGCTCAAGTGTTGCCCAAGAACTAGGTGTTGTAAGAGCATCAAGTTCGGTCCGCAGCTTTTCCATAATGACGGGATTTGCAAGCAAATGGTAAAAGATTATTTTGAGCGTTTGGGCAGGTGATTCCGTTCCTGCTAAAGCCAGGAGTGCCCCTTCTTGTTGAAGACGAAGCAAGGCTTTTTCTGGTGGCGGCAGAACAGCACTGTCAAGTACTGAGGCGAACACAGACTCTTTCTTTGTTGGGCCCAAAGACACCTCACTGCTGACTCCAGAGGACCTAGCACTCATAATAGCGATCAACTCGGTGCGAACTCTCTGTCATTTCAAGTCAATAAATAGTCATCTGAGCTTAACACGCCGAGATACTTACATCAAAAAGTGCATGCATGTCTACTAGACCTGGCGGCATGATCGGTTTGCTTATCGCTGATGGAAGGGATTCTAAGAAATCCGGAATCCAAGGAAGGTGCTTATTTATATTGATGCCCCTTAGAAGCTGGTAGCTATTATGGCGAAGTGTGGCGGCCTGGGTCTCATCCGACAGAACATCAACTTGATGGGCGAATAAGAAATTCGTGACAACACTACTAAGGATTAGCTCCATAACACATATGCGTTAAAGAAGCAGTACTCGTTCGAGAACGCAAAGAACAGATCTGATAAATTGACGGGAGTTTGTTCTTTGGCATGTTTATCAATCATTTCACATAGTTGTTCCACCTTCTTTTTGATCAATGGTTCAAGGTGTAGAACATTGCGTTTGCTGAAAAAGGGGCTCAATGCTGCGCGTCGCTTTTTGTGGAGGTCGTAACGAGCTGTCGTTCCCACACCCCCTAGAACTCTGAGTGTTCGCAGCTGATATTCATACTTATTTCTAGGCGAGGTCGATAGACCGCATCTAGAAAACCGACGTCCTGAATATGAAGTTCGTTGGGTGTGATTCGGACGATAGGACCTTTAATAAAATCGAGGTCAGTAGTGATCTACATACAGTTTTTCTAACTTACCATATCTTTTATGGAGTTCTTGAATTTTGAAGACATATTGGCCTGGCTGAACGACATCATAGTAGAACTCATACCACCATGTAAGCGCTGCAAGTTTCGGGCCAGGAATATGGGCTAGTGAATGAAAATAGAGACGACGGATAGCTTCACTGATTGTCAAAATCAATGACAAAACTACACCTGTGCCTAAAATCTGAATGAAAGGCATTGCGAATTATTTGGGAAGCTTCAAAGCTGCCAAGAACAAGATGTTTCGAGGTAGAATTTTACAAGAGATGGAGAAAAACAGCTAAGAAGGGAGTCATTGCGACCACAAGGAAACTTGGAGTTCGGATATCTGTAGCCTTACAATGCATGTATTGCAAGCACCTGAGTGGTGGCAACCAACATGCAACCAACATTACCCCACCAAACGCTATGCGGCAGGATTTTGGCAAATGAAATGATGACTGGCTCGGAGACTCCTATGAATCAGGTGCGTGCATCTCCTAATTTTGTATATCTACTATTATATGCTTGTGGCGTGGAGCAAATTTGAGGGGGCGTATTGCATGGTACTACAAATGCATGCCGTTTTTTTTTTTCTCTCTCTTGCAATTAAGGTGGTGTGGACCAAATTTGAGGTAGGCGTTGTTCGCGATGCTACAGTAAGATGCGGGGTTTTCCACTCTGCTTACAACTGAGGTGGTGTGGGACACGTTTCATGAAGTGAGCTTTTGAGCTCATGCCTGCAAAACGAAAGCAGGATATTGGGTTGTGCTCTCTGAATCCTCATTTTCTATCTTATTCCGCACCTAATTGACGATTTAAGAGGGACGCTTCAAAATAGTAATCCATGTCGTTCAGCTTGATCCTTCTCAAACTGCCAGAATCTTGAAGTTGTCTTCATTTGAAGACGCTTTACGCCCATATTGATATTCAAATTTAATTTGAACTTCAAGCCCCATTCGTCTTCTTCATCACCAGGCTGGTATTTTATCATTCTAAAGAGAATTTAAATTCTTTATTTTGCTGTATTGCTGCCATCAGCACTTGGGTTTTCCCCGCTTCATTGACATAAATCTTCGAAATGACATACAGCAATCCCTCCGCTATCATTGCCATTAGCGTTCTATTTCCTATACTTGGGCTCCTGGCAGTCTCGTTGCGCTTCTACACTCGACTTAATGCCAAGATTAGACTTGGAGTTGAGAACTGGTTGACTATTCCAGCATTGGTATGTATCTAGATCGCATTTCACACCTCTCCGCATTTCTGACCCACCTTCAGCTCATAGAATGTATACTTGCTGGGCTTCTTATATGGGGAGCCGTGATAAAAGCATTAGGTGACCATCTTCCTGCTCCTGATGTACCAGGTCCGGATGGGTACTTGTTCTCTGATTCCGATCGACAAGTTAGGCTTTTGAAGGTACATAAAAACTCTACCTTGAGCTCTTTGTATGTCTACTCACGGTTTGTTGACAGATCCAGTACTTTTTTGATTGGATAGGAGCATTTGAATTCGGGTTGCTCAAGCTCAGTATCCTGTTCTTCTATCGCAGGATCTTTTACACGGGGACGAGGACTACATTTGATATCATAAACATGGCCTTTATTATCTTCGTCATCGTCTGGGTGCTGGCTATGGGAATCGGAGCTATATTTCTATGCAAGACTGACCCTCAGTTTGCTTGGGTCCTGTCGTTGTCATTGCCTCAAAATGCAGCGCTCAGCTACCTTTCCTCGAGGGGTATGCGATTTCCGACTTCATAATGGATGTTTTCATATGGACTTTGCCAATTCCAAAGGTGAAAGAAACTTCCATGATAGCTATTCAGGAAATGCTAATTTGAATTAGATTTGGGGCTCACACATGACTGTCCGTCGTAAACTTGCAGTCATTGCAGTCTTTCTCGGCGGCTTCCTGCAAATCACTTCCATCCATTTATCTACATATACTAACAAATGAAAACTAGTACACTTGCATCCTCAGCTGCGCGAATGGCAATATATATTGTCTATATCATCACTGCGTTTTCACAATCAGACGGAGAGAGTACTGCACCCACTCCCAAGGACTACCTTGGAGAAATTACGCTTACAAAATGGTAGCCCTAGTGACCTACTTACTTTTCTGAACAATGATGGAATGTGGTCTCGGACTCATCGTCGTATGTCTGCCAACTCTAAGGTCTCTATACGGCAAAATATCTCCTGGTTCTATTCTCAGTGGGATCAAGAGTGCTCTGGCCGTGCGGTCCTTACAATCACACGCAAGCACTGAGGCAGGCATCCAGCGTCTTGATAGCTTAGATAGATCCGGGAAATCTTCTTCGTCGCGTTCAAACCTTCGAGGTAAAAATGAAGGTACGCTAGAGACGTACATCGTTGGGGCACATGATTTGGAACAACAAGGTACTCTACCCGAACGTGAAATTCGTGTAAGAGATGAGGTGGAACAATATTAAACGAATTCTGATGGTGGCATACTAAGCACTGGTCAAACTTCCAACGCCAAGGACGGCTAAAGTTAGCACCCGCCTCAAATGGTAAGGGATGGATGCTACCACTAAAATCCGATTCATCAAAACAAGTTCTATCCTTGGGCTCTCAACATAATAGCAAATAGATGCAACGTTGAGGCGCAGCCGCAAATAACTTAGCAAATTGCCACGTGAGAACCAGAACAAAAATTGATGATGTGGTTAAATGCCGAGGTTTTAGTACTATCAGGGACAAAACCGGTTGCAGCCCTACCGTCAGCACTAACGATATGTAAACACGCCAATCAAAAGGAGCGTACCCCTTGCCACCAGATCTCCTCATGGCACCGCAAAGATAAGCCAGCCGCAAGAAAAACGTGAACTCGCATTCGTTACCCGCTCATAGGCGAGCTCTTTGTAATACCTGTAGAAACTACCGAATGCCACCCAAGGAAGAGTATGTAAGCTACTCGGGTGCCCAGTTTTAATATCCTCGGGCTTTGACTTGAACTTCTAGAAGCCGCTGCACGATATTCTCTAGTCTCCTTCATGTGCCGCATGACGACATTTTTCATCAAAAATTTCGACTAATCATCAAACGAGATTACTTCACCGTAAGGTCTGCAACACCCCATTTCAGCATGGTACCCCTGTGGGTCTCTCTGACCACCCATCGGAAAATTCAACGATGGGGTTGCATCACAGGAATTTGTTGCTAAGTAAATTGGTGTATCATACATGGGGCGAAAGCCTGGTCTTGAATTCCAAATTGTTTGCACCACAGAACCAATAAAATATGGCCTGCCTGTTATAGAAGCTATAGAGGATTGGCGCAACGGCCAGTAGGCCAGCAAGCCGAGTGGTCTTGTACCCAAGGCGGTTCACGCAGTCCAGTCCCGACACAGCCTAAACTGTCCATCTCCGGTCAGCCTCGATCTATATGGGGTATAAAGCGGGGTATCGTCTGCCCGACACTGGATTGTCTGACGCAAAGTATCATAGCAGTGATTGATGTGGATCATATTTTCGTCTACCGATCCTCCAGCCTGCAGGGACTTTATCGTATCTCGAAGATATACCTGTTTCTAGTCAGCCCCGGCAAGATTTCATCGGAGATTCAAACTACGTAGATTTTTACTCACCACACAATGTAACTCATGAAATCCACTGAGTACGTATATGCCTTTGCTGGGATTGTCGGGGAAGTTTTGCGCTGATGGCAAACCAAATTCCTCGGCCTCGTTATGTGATATTGCAACAAACCCATTTGTCGTGAATTCCTCCCATGCTTTATCAGATATCGATTTATTTATGTTGCTGTAATCTGTGTAGGTTCGAAATTGCTTCCAGCTCTTGCCTCTTGCATATATTCCAGATATTAGCATGTCAGTTTCCAGAACTACATTGTGGACAAGGGTTTTAAAAAGCAAGAGCAAGAGCAAGAACTAACTAAATCCATCGTCATTAGCAGCTAGTATAAGCCGTCCATTCTGTATGTAGAGAAAGATATTGCAAGCGAGCAAGGTAAGCAAAAGAAGAATCAATACTGTGGGACGCAAAAACATTGGGGGTGAGGTCGTGACTGAGCATGTGTTATCATTCTCGGAAGGTGGATCGGTGCTATCAAATGCATCGTCACAGTATGGGTTCAAAGCCCTACTTACACCTGTTTGATCCTTTAATGACATCTTTTAATAGGTATCTCGATGGAGCTATGATGCGGAGTAAAGGGTCTGGCGTGAGTAGAGCTTGCAATTGTTTGCTTTATCGATCAAGTATAAGGAGCGGTGGATATCATTGAATCCTAAAATCTCACCATATTGGAAACCTGATTCGCAGTTGGCGACTCGCAGGATCAGAAGGCATATTCTATGCTCATTTATTCCAATAGCAAATCCAGACGCATCCCAAGGGGATAGCTTTGAGCCCCTGTCGCAGAAAAAAAAACGAGAATTCTAAATGCAATGCAACCAATTTTAAATGAGGATCCGCACACTTTCGACAAGAACTCGGACATCATTCAAACGATGTCGTATACTCCTCCCCCAATCGGCGAATCAACAACACTCGCTGTTTCACATGACAATAATTTCTTTCAAGCTCCGGCGGATTCTTTTTAGCAACTTTCATGCACGTTAGAACTGAAGAACTAATGATGCACGGAATAGTGCATAGAATGCTAGGGATAATACGGACCGCGCCGCAAAATATATTGCAAAAAGTTTGAGATGATCACTCAACGGATGTCTGTGCCTATCATGTGCTTCACTTTCAACGACCAACCATTATGGTAAGTTGGATATAATCTCTGCATACAATCGATAATCCTGCATTCATCACGACGTAGCTGGCACATTTTGAGCTGCTCGCCTTCTTTCAGCATGAAAGCTAGGAATCGAACACGGAGTGTGTACCGGATATGGTTCAACTGGCCTGTCAATGAAGTTACGTTACGTTCCGTGTGGTGTAGAAGATTAAATTGAAGTTCTCTGATGGCGGTTAGCCTTACCTCTTTTGAACAGCTCGACTGCCCAGAACTGCCTACTCGGAACTAGGTGTCGTATTCTTGTTTATTGTTTAGGGCACAGTCAACAGTTAGCAAGCCTCCTCTTGACACAAATGCGGCGGCACTAATTTTACTGTCGTAGACCAATAGCTGACGCCAAGGAAGTGTTGGTTTTCTCAATCTTACGCTCCAATCTTCCGGGCCGCGACCGGAATCTAAGTCACAGCATTGGATGTACGCCGCCAGTCATTTTTTTGTATAGAAGTACATTCCTCACTGCCAAAAGCTATAAAATACCATTGTGGCTTCCCATTTTCGTAGGAATACTCATCTTACAAAACCACTTTCGCCATTAGAACATCTATATTACGTCATGCAGCTAGCTTTAGCATCATTTGTCGGGCTCTGCCTGGTCGGAAAAATAGCAGGGACACCACGCACGTTTAGAAGCACTCACGCATCGATAATGTAGACACCTTTGGAAGCGTTCGAAGGAAGGCCCATGCCTGCGGGAAGATTGTGCTCCGCAGCCCATGTGTGGTCAACGGCAACAATGCCAAAAGCAGGAACGATCTGATCCCAAGCGGCATTGATATCATCCTCATCCTCAGGATCGGCTGAACTGTATAGATTCGTGTTCCATTGAAATTGCCTCCAACGAGTTTCCCCCGACGTAAGGTCTACGTACATAGGTATGAGTGTCTCGTTTGTAAGCTCGGGTCCAATCACTTACGATAGCTTTTGACATGGTTGAGTTGGTTCGGTATGTGTAAACGTGTAGAAACATGTTCAGTAGTAAGTATTGTGCAGATGACAACAAGGCAAATGATCATTACTTCTCTCCAAAATTGGAAAGCATGAATTAAAGAATGAAGAAATCGCTGCATGAAGGATAAATTGTCATCTTCAATGGAAGAATACTTGAATTTCGCAGGACGCATATTGAAAAGCATACTTGCTACAATAAGGCTGGCTTCGTTAATCACCGACGCTCGTTTGATCACTAAGAAATAAATGTGATTATATATAAGTGATGGAATTTGCACAACAGGCGCGCTCAGCTACAACACCGCAGATGCAACTTCACCGCAATCCAATTATCACACATACAAGGCAGGCCCTCCTTGTAGCCACTGGCAGAGACCCGTCGAAACCTGGATTATACCCAGGCCTTAATTTGTAATGATTGGACCAGATTTATAAGACCGGTAAGTGCGTCTTTCTGGTGTGCCACACCATACGCCGTCGTTATGAGACTGTCGTTGCGAGCGCTACAATAAACTCCTCTTGTATAGTCATAATTTATTCTCGCAGAACGGGTCAAGTCAAGATCAATCCTGTGGTAGTAATCCCTGATATGAAGTAACATCATGAACGGAGCTTCGGCATGTACTCGAGTACAAAACAATAACGTGCCTTAAAGGTAACCGATTTCCCTACATCATGTACGACCCCACATCTTGCACGCACTTTTAATTTTATAAAATATCAACCACTATGGATGGATATAGCGACGATATGCCTTTAGAGATCTGTATAAAGCTTGTATTAACTCAAATTAAAGGGGAAGAGCATTCTAAATATATTCAAATAACAAATTTCTTCAAAATCAATTGTTCAACATTTTTCTCGACACTATAAAGGCAAAACCACCTTCTGTAGTATTGTATATACTGAAACTCACCAATCTTTTTCAAAAAAGCAAGAAAAAGCTTTAATTAATCAAATTAACAAATTAATATAAAGATCTATATCCCCTACAAACTATATAATCAAAAACCTTATGGAAGAGATTATTGTTGGACAGACTTCGTAAGGGGGTGTATACACAAAATGTGTATGGGGTAAAGATAGTTCTATTATTCTGTTTAACCTTTTTGTATAATAGAATTCTATTAATTTATATAGATACTGTTATCCTATTTACGATATAAAGGAAATATATAATAATATTATATATTTCGTCAATTATATATTCCAATATAGATTTAACTTTCTTTTTTGTACAAAATACTATATATACGAATCAGATTGATTATTGGAATATAAATAACTATTTAATCGCTTAATTCAATCTTTGTACTTATTTTCTATTCAAACAAATATAATGAATTCTCTCTCCAAATCAATCAAACATCCAATATTTATATCCTTCAATTTCATCGAAACAGAAGTTTTTCATTCTATATATATTTCTCGATCGATTTGACCGATATTTCTGATTTCGGGATTATATTAATAGTTATAAAGTTATTAAAGATTATATTTGTTGAATTTCCGAAAATATATATTTCATATTAGTTATAAAGTAATTAATTATATTAAAATCTTATCCTATATTTATTGTAAAATTTATATTATTTGTAATATACTAATTCTTCGTATAATAGGGCTCTTCAATTATATAATACTGCAAATACTTTAGCCCAACCAAATCAAAATCCTATTCTTTTAATCAATAGCAAGAAACTTGCTCCCTATTATTACAATACTCTTCAACTCACTGTTCTAACTATACCAGAATATTCTATTCTATTTATACAAAATCATATTACATTTACTCAAATATGATCGATATATACTTTATATATTAATAATCTTTTAATACAGAATCAGAATATTTTGATTGAAGGATCTTGTAAAAAATGTTATCATCGAAAACTAATTCCTTTCCCTGAATACTATTATGTAGAAAAGCATTTCAAGAATAATTATAGGAATTATAAATAATGCGATTATGGGATTCGTTGTATATATTTAGATTATCCGCGTGCTGATTTTATTAGCCGATCTAATCCATTTCCTCCTTTTTACATTTCTTTTGATCGAAATCCTATTCTTCCTTCTTTAATAAAGAAGCCTCTCTTATTTGGTTTTGGTTTTGTAGAGAAGTCTTTTGTTATTGATTGATTTATATAATATTTAAATGTTTTTATTTTTTGATTTAGAAAATGAAATCAGAATGAAAAGTTTTCTTTTTACAATTTTTGAAAATAAAATATGAAATATAAAAATAATTAATATTATATTCTTATATCAATTTTGATTCATATAAAGATCTAATCGATTTTTATACAAATTTCTCATTTTACTTATCCCTTTATATATACTTCAAAAATATTCATATCAATAAACTTTTCTAAACTATTATTAGGATTAGTTTTTATCATTATATCAACAATATTATCGAATCCATTAATCCATCTCACTTCTGTTAATTCTCTTCATTCATATAATTACTGAAATACTATAATATTGATTATCAATCTTTTCTCTTTCGTTATACCTAATTTAACAAAGTATTTATATAGCGAATATGAATTAATATATACAACAATTAGGATATCAAAGATATCGAATTATAAGGTAACAATTTGTAAGATAGATTGTATTACAAGATCGATATTTATTTCTGTTATTATTCTATATATTTCGGATACTAGTATATTATATATAATTCTTTTGCTTTTTATATTACTATAATAAATAATATTGCCTTTTATCTCGAAAGTATTTTTGTCTGATATATTTTCATTTGCAAATAAAATAATGAATCCTATTTGATTATTCAAATCCTTATTATTGATAAAAGATCCATCAACAAAAACGAATAACTTTATATAATCTTTTTTAAAAGGAATAAAACGAAGGTCTCGATTAAAGTTTTTCATTTATCAATCTAATCTTTTATTAAGCAATTTGATATTTTTATCTAATAGATTTTGATATTATATAACGATTAATAAATCATATAATATTTCTGGTTGACAAATTGTAATAATATATATTTCTTTAATTCTTTGTTTTCAATATTGCTCTAAATTATTAACCTTTCCGATTTTCTTTCCTTGACCTTTTTGTATAAATATAAGATCGTTTTCTGTATATCATATTATATATCCATTGAATATTAACAGAATATTATTTGTAAAATGTTTTCCTGATTTGGCTTTGATATTTATATCAATCAATTCTTTATTTTCTAATTTTAAAAATTATTTATCTACAAAAATAAAGGTATTATTTATTTATATTCCTATAATTCTGAATTATATATTCTTTGAATCCGAAATTAACAAACAAAGATTATATAATGATATAATTATATTCAATCTTTTTTGATAATATTTCCAATAGATTACCCACTAATATATTCCTGCTTCTACAATATTATATAATAGCTTTTTGACTATTATAATTGTACCCTTTATATATTTACCTTGAAATTCTTTTAATAAATTTACTAATACAATATGATTCAAAAATGTTTTTAATTGTATATATATTTATATAACATCTCGTATTATAAGCTTGATATTTATTAACTTTAATATTAAAGCTAGAACTATAATGATTCTCTGGCTTGACCTTTGGATTATAAATACTTATATCAATATTGTTTCTTTTCTAGAATCATTATATACTTGAATAATTAGATATAACTTTTTGTATAAGGAATTTATTATATATCTTTTGACTTCATTTATAAGATATGAATTGAACAATCTTTTGGTATATACAAAAGGATTATATTTAACGAATTCGAAAACATCTTTTATAATTAAATTATCGATCTTTTATATTTGCAAAATTTCAAATAATTGTTCTTCAATTATAATGATCCCTTTTGTATAAAAATTAATTATAAGATCCAATACTTCTTATTCCTTCTTTATAATAAATGCTTTTGATAAATCTTGATTATCTCGAATTACAATAATTAATTGATTATATTCATCATTTATTTCTTGTACCTTTTATAAAAATGATATTCTAAAGATTTCAATTTGCATTAATATATAAAACACAGAATTAACTATTCTTTCTTTCTTAATACTAAATCATATATATCTTTTTTCAGATTTGTTTATCTCTTAATCTTGATCTAAAGGAATAAAAAGGATTATTAGAGGTAATGGATTCTCCGAAAATAATAGATTTTCTATATTTGAAAGAATCACCAAAAATGAATTTTCCATTGAGAATAATTCTTTGTATATATCTTTGTAAAATAGTTTGACGATTGTTATACGAAATTCTATAAGATTATAAGGGAGATCGATTATACAATTTTGATTCGTAATTGTAATCAATCTATAGGGTCCTGTCTATCTTTTCTTTTCTTTCTATACTTATATTAATGAATTTAGAAATAGTTTTAGTATTTTATATATATCTGGACCATTTCTAATATCAAATAAATCTTGTATTATACATTTTGCTTGAATTTTTTGAATCTCTTTCATTACTTGTCGATATATTTGTACTTATTTTACAATCGATTGGGAAGATGGGTTATACAAGGTTATTCGGGGATATGCTCTATATACGAGAAGAGTTGGGACAAGGCCGTTTGGTCCTGCAGTATCATTCACTGCTTTGACTGCCATCTGTAAAATAGCTTCTTTTCTCTCCATACTCGTACTAATGAATTCAGAGGTAGTTTTAGTGTCTCGTACATATCTGGGCCATTTCTAATATCAAGTGAATCTTGTATTATACGCTTTGCTTGAATTTCTCGAATCTCTTTTATTGTTTGTCGATATACCTGTACTCGTTTTACAATCGATTGGGAAGATGGGTTATACAAGGTCATTCGGGGATATACTCTATATATAAGAAGAATTGGAACGAAGCCGTTTGATCCTGCAATATCATTCATTGCTTTAACTGCTATCTATAAAATAATTTCTTTTTCGAGATTCTCGTCTTTTAATTCTTCTTTGAATATTTCATACAATCATTATATAAATATATAAAATCTCTCGACTTTACCAATTGCATTGTAAACTTCTACAAAGATTTCACAAATATCGATTTGAAAAGCTTTCGCCTTTTGTTGAAATTCGATCGATATAAAATTCGTACCTATATTATAAAATATATAATCTGATAAACCAAAGTATATATCGATCCAGTATTTCCGAATTATATTCCAAATTGTCTTTATATTTATATCTTATACAAATACAACAATATTATATATAATAACTTTATCGATAATATAAAGAACAGGTTTTCCTTTAATATAGAATATATCCAGAATGATTGAATAATTGAATTCGATATTATCTTTTATTATGAATTTAAAATATTCTGGGGATTTTATATGAAACTAACAATATTTGTATACTTTGTTGAGTTTCTCGATCATCTAAGAATCAATATCTATATACCCTATATGATTAAGTATATTGATGAGTTTTTGTATAAAGGGATATCCGAATCTTTGATATATTTATCGAAGTTTAATTTCTATTAAATGATAATATATCATTATCTCTTTTATTTGATTAAGAAATATAAAAAGGTATTCTCATTTTTATATAATAAAAATAGTTTTATTACCTTATTTTAATATATTTGATATATTATCGAGTATAATATATAAGCGATTTATATTCTATATATATATAAGAAATAGAATATTTATTGATATAATGAAAAACATGATAATTTCAATTGATATTTGAATAATAATATTTTCTTATAATTGTACAATTCCTTTTCCGAATTTGATATTATACTCAGCACCTTTCATATATAAAATACCTTTCTCTTTTTCTAATATCTACACCTGAAATTCTCCTATTGTTGATACTCCTGATATATCTATATCTAAAATGATACCTTGAAATACATTTACTGAATATTGATCTTGAAATTGGAAAACTTCATTTAGGTTATCACTTTTTTCGTACTTTTCGTATAATTAATTAAATTAATTATTTTATAGATATATATATATCAATAATTATCTCCCTAATAATTTTGCAATATATACTCCATTAATAGAATTTATTTCAATGAAATATATTTCGAATTGAATCATTTAATTGTTTAAAGATTCAATTTGAGAATATTCAAAAGTATTATCTTCTTTTGATATTTCGTTTTTTTTGTATTACAATTCAAATGTATTTTTATATTTCAAAAAATATTATTCGAATATTTCTTCATCTATTTTTTATTTTATTATATATTAATTGAATTTCATCTTTCATTCTTTTTTTGTATAATTTGTCGATCAGTATTCTAATTGTTTATATACAAAGTATTTCTGAATTGATATATATAATAATATTTGAAAATATTAAAGTCTTTTTGATGAATTTGTTGATAAATATAAACAAAAAGAAATGAATTTGTTTTTTAATCGAACTCTATATTATCCTTGATTTCTGTATAAGCCTTAATCACCATATATACAATTCATTCAATATATTTCTATATCTGGTAAATTATTAATCATCGAATCTGCAATATAGATATTCGTTGATTATATTCTTTCAATTTGATCAATAGCATTTCGAAGATCAGTACAAAGGCCTTCGTATATCGTAATAGAATGTAACAAAACGAAATTACATTCAAAAACATCACAATAAGCATTTATAATTTGATCTCTTAACATTAATTCTGATTGATATGAATCTATCAATCCATATTGTAATATACAAAGCATATCGAAGAGCTTTTCCAATTATTCCGAAAATGATTTATCAGGATGCTTTTGTATGATTTATAGAAATATCGTATTATACTATTCAATAAGATATTTCTGGCGTCTTTTTTCTATTTCAAAATACATTTTCGTAAGTATAATCATTTCTTCGAATTTCAATTTTCTATTACTAATTTTGTTGAAATAGAATGATAATACAAAGCCTTGAAATATTATCGAAAATACTGTTTTATATTCATTTAAATGAATTCCGATTTTACTGCAAAGTTTATAGAATATTTACAATTTCTTATTCAGAAAATTGTATTCCCTATTGTTATATTTGAATTCATTATTATTATATACTTTTATAAGATCTAAAAGAAGATTTCGTTTATATATTATATAAAATATATTCTGTTTTGTTATACAATTTAATATTATAAGATCAAAAAGGAATTGACTTTGATTTCGTTATTATTATTCATTTTATTGTATTTATTTAGAAAGTTCTGATATAGATAAAATTTGAATTTTGATCGATTTCTTTGATACAATGATTTCATACATATCCATATATTCTTCTTTCAATTGATCTACTTCTTTTTGAATTTCTTTCGTATATTCATCTGATTTATCTTTCAAAATGAATTCAGTAAATACTTTTGTATAGTTATTACTCCTTTTTATTTGTTGGATCTAAAAGTTATACAGAATGAATTGAATTCATATGAATTTGAGAACTTCGCGATATACAATTTTGAATATAGCATCCGTCCAACCTTTATACTACTCTTGAAATTCTTCCTATAATTTTTGTTTTTTATACTTTTTGAATTATAAATTAATAAACTATATAATTATATTAGTATTTATTTGAGATTCAATGAATTCTGAGTTTGGATTTAATTGTTTCCTTTAAAATTCAGTATTCACTTTATACAAAAGTGATTCAGGGATTAGAAAAACTATATTGAATATTATAATTCGATATTATATTGTATCAAATAGATTTGTTGTATAATATATATAAAAGTATAATGGATATAGATAAAATCGATATAAAATCAAATTATTCTGAAGAAATCAATTATAATCAAAGATTCCTTTTTAGTATATATTTCGAAGAAAATAGTATAGGAAATATAATATTCTAGTTCTTCTATATAAATCATATATAAACTTAATCTAATACAATTTTGTTTATCTTTTCAAAAGATATCTTTTCTTATTAAATTTGATTTTATCATTTTATGATTGAGTTTTATCAATTATTGATCAATATTGGATAGACTTTGTAAAGGGATATATATACAAAACATATATAGAGTAAAGATGATTCTATTATTCTATTTAATCCCTTTATATAATAGAGTTCTATTAATCTATATAAACACTGCTATCCCATTTACGATATAGGGGAAACACATGATGGTGTCACGTGTTTCGTCAGTCATGTGTTCCAACAATTATAGACCGCTCTTTAGGAAAGAATTGGACGGTAAATTTCGTAAAAAAGCATAAAATATGTTTTCAAAATCGATATCTCCAATATATTGATAATTTGCATATGAAAGCTAATAATATTACTGTATTTGAGTATTTTTATAATCTGGTTTGAATTATTTTGTATTATTGTTGAATTTTATTATTTAAAAAAGTTATACTAATATCTCTTTTTTTTTCATTTAATTGATAAAAATAACCATAAAATATAATATATCATCCAAGAATATATATAATTGGGACGAGAAAAGCTTTATAATTGATCTAGAAAGGATTATAAAAAAGATAATGAATACTAATACATATAATCGTGATAGAGCTACAAAAGTTAAATAGGATGGATCGAGAGAGTTTATCATCCTTTTAGTATATATATATACCAACAATATGGCTATTCCATTTACTCTAATTTATAAAGGGGAATCTGGAAATCTACAGGATATATAAATTGATGAAATAGGAGTAAAGGATCAGGCTTATTTCGGAGCTTCAAGTAATAGATGATTATTGAATACATTTAGCCTCATCTAGCTTAATAAAGTCTTTCAACGTTATACTTATTCAAAAACAGGGAAAGGATATCGTTTATTGATTGTAAATAATCATTCTAATTATATAAATATAGAATTTATATCGAAATGCAATGAATTGAAGATCATTTTATTGATTCTCCCCCCTCATTCTATATATCGACTCTAATCTTTTGATATAAACTACTTTCTTCCCTTTTCGATGAATTATAATATAGAATTTAATAATCTAATATATAAAAGCGAAAGTATCGTTGGAATATCGAAATATAACTTTTGGATAATATTTAAGATTGCTTGGATTCAATCTATTATTATTCATAATATCCTGAAATCTTTCGAAAAAGCCGGCATTTATTTTATAAATAAGAACATTACTATTCACAGTATCGAATCAAAGCAAACCCTTACATCACTTACATTGATACAATTTATAAAGAATAAAATAAAGACATTATATATAACTAAAACTCTTTGTTACTTCAAATTAGAATTTCGTCTCAAATAGGATCCCGATATCATTCAAAAGCTTTTTAAGGCTGCATTTATATATATAGTTAATGCTAATATTCAATTGTATAAAGCAAAAGGTTTAAAAGAAACTTTGAAGATCGAAAGAAAGAAAAGAACCCGTTTTAGATATTTAAATTTAGTGGGGGGGAGAGGTGGAGGTGCTTTTTTGTATTTCCTTTCGCAAGTCGAAAGAGCTAGAACCTATTAATCGATGAAAGTATTAGCTGTTGAATAAAAGAAGGAAGTTAAGAAGTAAAAGAAAGTTGAAAAGAAAGTTGAAAAGGAATGAAAGAATAAAGCGATTAAAGAAAGGATAGCACAAAGGGAGATCAATCATCAAATTGTATGTGATACTAAAAAGGGGATGAAAAGAATTCGGAAATCATTAATATCTTCTATTAAAAAAGTACAAATAATTCAAAAACGTTTTTTTATTATAGATCTAGTATTTTAAAAAGTTATAAAGGATTATGATATTGTAAAAATTGATAAATCAGTAATGGAAAAAGGGGGGGGGATATTGCGTTCAAAGGCCGGGCGATGTATTAAGGTTTCATCGAAATTGAAAATATAAAGGTTTTTTAATTCTATAGGATAATATTATATCTCTTTATTGTTCAAAAAGAATTGTAGCTTTATATCTTATAATTTATAATTAATATCGAATTTTGAAATGATCGTAATAGGAATATAAGGGGCGTGTAAGATGTGGGGTTGTGTATGATATAGGGAAATCGGTTAAGGTGTTGAGGGATGAACCGAGGCATCATGAATCTGAAGCTTCCAAAGTTGTATTAGAGCTCTTCAAAGACAAGATTGAATTGGAAATAACCGCAATGGCTGCTCGACTGCCAATTCAAGCATGCCGTTCATACCAGAGCATATTCCAACAACTACCACAGTCCTCATCAAGATGTCGACAATCGCTTCAATCACAATCTCTCCCAAAATGGTCAACGAGATCATATTCAATGCCCCCGCAACCCATCAACCAGAACCTTAATGCTACTCCCGAATCAGCATCTTCATCACCACCTCAACACCGCGATCTACGGTCTCAATTTTCTTCTCAACCAATTTCGCCAAAATCCTCACCTTCATCGCCTAAACAAAAACGATCCCTCCGTCCCACAATCTATGCATCCCTCTTCCTCCTTATCGGACTGACAGCCGGACAATATGTCTCGCTTGTCCTATCACCCCCTGCACTCCCCGAGCCCTCTTCTCCTTCCGACGAACTCATGATCTCTTGGTTGCACGCGCAAGCTTCAAAAATTCCACTTGTACGATCCCTCACGGAAGACCCCATTTGGCAATCATGGGATGCCTATTCCACATTCGCACCCGAAGAACGACCCCATCGACTTACTACTGGTCCGTTGGGAGGATCTCGATCGATAGGGGGGTATCAAAGAGTATTCTATAATTCTACCACGGGAGAGTTTATCACAATTGTATATCTGGGAGGAGCGACAGGAGGCTGGCCTGGCGTTGTGCATGGAGGTCTAATAGCGACGATTATGGATGAATCGTTGGGGAGATGCGCGATTAGACAATTGGCCGCAGGAACAGGGGTTACTGCTCAATTGACGATGCAATATCTGAAACCCAGTGTTACCAACGCATTTTATGTAGTGAGGTGCATGCCCATTTTAGGAGAGGAGGGAGGCGGGGAGAGAAAGAGATGGGTGGAGGGACGTTTGGAGACATTGGAAGGGAGAGTTTGTGTGGAGGCGAAGGGGTTGTTTGTTGCACCTAAGAACTATAAAACGAGGGTTATTACGGGAGGCTTTTGAGAAAGTCAAAGGATGTGGAATGTTGAATGTTTAAAAGGCATGCAAAGTGTTCATAAGTTTCGAGCACTTAGAGTCGAGATGACTGCACCTAAAGTAATATGAGCTGTCCAGACAAATTAACAGATCAAATTTATCTGATAGATACTCTCAAATCCCGTTCTCATATATGGTGGAAGGGTTGATACTCGACGCTGCGAGTGCCGCCACCAACATAGAAACTCCACCCATTTTAGTCCGAAACTACTTCTTTCAGTATTTACAGAATTGCGAATTTTCAGATGGACTGAATTCCTCAAATACAATAAATCTTTCAAATGCACTGCATCACTCAAATACACTGAACATCGCAATTGTATTGAATTTCTCAAATATACTGAATCTCTGAAAAATCACTGAATCGTCCAAATAAGCTGAACCTTTTAAGCAAGTCGAAACTTTCGCTGTGTTATATTCACCAATGTCTCTTTTTCATTCTCACTGAGAAGGAAGGAAGTTTGTTCGAAAAATCCCGGATACACCGCAAGGTGTTCAAACATAAAAACGGTGTTAATCATGACAAGACTGTCGGCGTGGATGAAAGCTCATCTGTTTTCTATGCTGATCTCATCCAAACAAATTCTCAAAAAAGAAAAACTCCTCCCCAGAAAAACAAAGCAAGTCCACACAAACGCCTTCCTCCTCCAATACACTCTTATGGTATTCTTAGTATCTGAACCTAGTTTAGACAATAAAAGGGACTTGCGGGCTGAGGTACTAGCAGAGTGAATTAGTATTAGTCTACCTAATCTCAGCTCTTTGCTCTTCATGACCCGGGTGGCTAATTCTTCATTAGGTCTATAGCGTCTTTTGGTTCTATCTTCTTCGGATCTGGCTTCTATGAAGCTGGATTTGTCTTTGATGATTTTGGTGCTGTGGTTGAAGACCTTGATTTTGAGCTGGAGCGGGAATATTTCCTCCCAACCTTCTTTTTCTTTCCCCCAGAGGGAGTGCCAGATCTTGACTTCCTCTCTGTTTTGGAAGCACTGCCCGGACTTAATAATTTTTCATTTACATATCATGCGGTCCCTACCTCTGAGATTGCGGGCAGATCAAAAGCTTCCCAGCTTCTATGGTGGAGCTCAACCTCAAAAGATCAAGCATGGCGATTGCCAGTGCGGCTATCGTACGCACTGACCACGTTTGGACATACATTCTCCATAATTTGATTGCAGCCCAAAGTTTCTCGATGTCAATATAGTATATCAAACTCCTTAGTGGGAAGATGAATGTGGCTAGGATAATTTTTAGGTCTTTCGGTGGTTACCCAAATTACTTGTGACTGTTTCACCGATGGAACAATAAAAATTCAGGAGCTCCCTCTCTTCGCCTATTAGTAGAGCTATTAGTCATATGTTTTGGATATCTTAATCTAGTTCTATCATTAAGGCGGATGGTAATCCATTCAAGGAGTTGAAAATATATATTTGAATTGCTGTAATGTAGGTGTGGTCTTATAATCCACAATGTGCCTTGATTAAAACAGCATTGTATTATTGTTATAAATTTCTCTATATGCACACCTGCAGATTTATCTATGGAACCTTTATTATCAAGCTGCTAACTAACCGATTGACGGACGTGTCGATGCATTCCTTTGCCAACCTCGCTTGTCTACTTGTATTGACGACAGCGACCAACATTTGGCCACCAACTATGCTTCTATGTATGAAGAGCTTGTCATCGCCCACCATTACTTTTCCATAATCACAGAAGATATACCAGTTCTACACGCTTTTTAAATCGGTAAATTCACTGTCGCTCACTATCCAGGCATGCCAAATTTACGGTGCGATCTCAGCGATCAGGGTGAAGCAGAATCTCCTTACGAATACTTAGATGGTGAATTCTTTCCAATTGAGACTCTTCCTTACAATATAACCGATAAATATCGTATCATCGCAAAGCTTGGATTTGGGGGGTTTTCCACTGTATGGCTTGCCATCGGTATCCACAATGAGTAAGCACATTCTTTCAAACTTTCAGTTACCGTATGATTTTATACTAATCAATGAAATTTATAGTAATCTGAGTCGTTGGTTTGCGATTAAAATTTGCAGGGCAACTCATGATGATGGTGATAACAAACTAATGGGTGATATAACGAAGCTCGAGAAGAAGAGCCAGAAAATTATTCCATGTCTGGACACCTTCAGAATTAAGTCCCGATATAATAATGATGATAGCCATCTTTGCCTTGTTATGAAAGTATCAGGGCCAACTTTAGGGGAATATGTATCCAAAGAAAAGCCGTCATTTGACAAGAGAAGGCACCTCGCCATACAAAGCACAAAAATAATAGAGATGCATCAAAATAGTATTATTTTAGAGGGTTAGTTTTCCTAATAGATTCTCCCGAAATAGCGTCCCATTCTACAAATTAGCCATGGTAGATCTAATGAAAGACAGATCTGAGCTCCTCCAATCTCTTGATACGGGTTTCGTCACGCGATATTCAGAGACTCTCGGAAACTCAAATGCTAGAGAAAATCGGTAAATGCGAATCTCTGCCTATTCATACACAACGTTCATCAATTAAACTCCCAAGGAATGTACCAAAACATATATATGCATCAAAATCTTTGTCTTCCCTGGTTGGAAAGGAACTAGAGCTTGGTGTTATTGACGTCGTTCAACATTTCGATGCCCAAGCCCGCACCTCGACATATGTCTCTCCAGAGGTATTGCGAGAGAAACCATCCACCATTCAGTCTAATATCTGGGGTCTTGGATGCCTAGTAAGTATGGTATATTCCTTCATCCATTGAATAATATCATGACAAGGCATCAGATTTGCGAGAATATGACTCTAGGGGGACTTCCATTTGACGATCGGCATTTCGTGCCCAAAGTGCAAGATAGATATTTTGGTAAGCCGATCCCGTGAACATCGCAGGCTACGTGTAATAACTTTGTCACGATGAAACTGAGGACGATGAAGGGAAGCTTGAGTTTCTGTCCCAACTCGGTCTCGATGGTCGTGACCACGAATTCAGCCCTCTCAGTACCGAACAAGCGGAAGACCTGGCGAGGTTCCTACGGAAGATTTTTGTCATAGACCCAGCTTTGCGTCCTACGGCTGAGACTATACTAGAATGCCTGAATGACCCCAACTTAAAAGGTAAAGAGCCATCTAAAAACCCAAAACATAGGAGTGACTCAACCGTGTCATTCAGCATCAAACCCGTAGGCAGTTCCGCATCCAAGGCTCAGAGTAAGCTGTATTCAAGCGCGAAGGCACCTATTAAGACCGCAACGATTAGGAAATCTTCGATACATCGATTCCAAGTACTGAAAATGAGCGCAAGAGCGACTCTGAACGCAGGAAGGCGACGAACTCTTCAACTCCAATCATTTCACGTCCCGAAACTGAACACAATGAATACAGTAGACCTACAAAGTCCATGGAGCCTCGTTCTAGACACCAAGTCGTGAACTGGTGGTTCGCAGGAAACCATGAACTTTTCTTCGGGGTAACGGTAACAGAATGAAGATTCGAGTGCATGCTCCAGACCAGCAAAATCGTTTATAGTTCTTCAGGCTTAATCACGCCGCATACAATATTGTCATCATATATTACTTCCCTGTCTTTTCTATGAAAATTACACCTGTCCGTCTTTTTGACTTGGTCCTCGATTGACCTCAACTTACAACCTTCTAATCTCACAGTAATCTAACTAGAGCATCCTTTCACTCATTTTATCACGCGAGCTATAGGGGTATTTCCTGAGATTTCGTAGATGGCTTCGTAATATTATACCCCTTTACTCCCTAGAGTCTCTCCCTCAATAACTCATTGTTTGAAATGAATTCATTATTTCAATAGACTCAAACAAATTTATTTGAAACAAGACATTTAATTTTCCAGATAAATACAGTCAATCTTTAAAATCTTTCTGAATCTTCCAAACAGATTTAGAAATCAAAAGCTCTGATTAAGAAGTTCTTAACCGGATTGGTATGTTGGAGGGAACGGCTGTACAGATTGTGGGGAGTGAATGGGTAAGTTGCCTCATTTGAGTTTTATGAGTTTTCGTGCTAATGATGAAATAGTGGATGGATGTTTAAGTATCGCTCTTATCTGCTAAAATAGGAGTTGGGACTATCCATAAACAATGAAGGATATTATAAATGCTCCTATCAAGAATAGACTCCTCTCTTGTTACGAAAATCTGATAAATCTTTCCAGTAGATGATTAGATAAGTCTATAGTTTCAATCATAGTGATCTAATATGCCTCATCCAATTCTTCTCATCTCTTGCTTGATAAGTTGTGTCTGATACAATGAATAACTAGGTACAAAAGATGAAGTGATTGTCCTGCAGGTTTGATATTTCTATTTCCAATTGCAAATATGGTTAAATTTACCAAACTTAGAACCTGTGAGTTACTTTTTTTAAAAAATCTCTGTTTAAGAAAGCGTTGCAGAAGATGGCAGTGTGGAGTCGAGAAACCGATGGTAGTAGAGTGTACTGGGTCAAATTGTGTTGCGACTTCTTATAGTGAGCTGAAACATCAGATAGGGATATGGAGAAGCTTGTATGAAATAAGTCGGTTTGTAAGTGGCAAGGAAAATGCAAAGTTTGAGTAAGCGAGTTCTCTTAGTAAATATTCCGCTGTATATGTGCTAACGAATGTGTTTGAAGCTCGTTCTACCAAATTCCGCGTACCTGCGTGGCTTAACGCTTGACACATAACTGGAGACATTAGAATTGATTCGACAGACAATTCCTCACGAATGTCCTTGCTGGCCCCAAAAGTATTCCACCCCACAAATCGTTCTCTCAATCTCCAAATCACTTTGCTCCCTCCAACGCTCCAAAGATACTCGCCAAGCTCGAATCGGAAGCCACCCCCGGTGGCAAGTTCGCATTCGCATTACCTGTGCCCTTTGGTTTATTTCCCGTCCCAGTAGCTTTTGCTTCGCCTGTGCTATTTCCACCGGATGCGCCATTGAGTGCCCCGATTAGCGCGGCCAGACCATCCGTTCCGTTTTTGTTGCCACCATTCCCAGTCTGCGCTCCAGCGGCTTGTTGTGGTTGGCCGTTGGCACCTCCTCCGACGTTTATGCCGCTTTCACCACCAACACTCGTGGATCCATCTGGTTTCTTGGTTATACCGGCATCGCCACCTAGATTGGTGGATCCATCGGCACCGACTTGATGGGCTGTTAGCATCATGTCGTATACCTCATGAGTGGAGAGAATAGACTTACCGGTGATGCCAGCGGATTCCCGTTGCACAGCTAAGCTAGGACGCGAATGGATGCTAGTAATCAAGAGAGATAGGAAGACAGTAGACAACTTCATAATTGAGAATTATAATGACGAATAGATAAGAATACCAAGAAAAGAACGTTAACCAAGTCAATTGGCGGAAACGTTCCTAAATGTTTATTAAATGGATGTAATAGTAATTGAAATGAGCCAGTCATCCAGAAAGTTAACGAAGAAGAAAAACGAGATCAAGAATGATCCAGAAGATAGCGCCTGTGGAGAGCTACATTCATTGATCATATATTGAACCCCAATTCTAATAATAAACCATCAATATTCAAAGCCATCATTCTCCGGCTCGAGAATTTCCCAATCTAGACTTCGAGTCTAAATCGCAAAAGAATCCCAACTCTACCACTTGGCAGATGCAGAATCGTTTGACAGGACTCTAGAACATTAGTTGATTGATTTGCAGGTGAGATTTTGGGTTTGGTGGCTTGCCAAGATGTGTTTGGAACATGAAGTTTGTAGTCGAAGGTTCAGCCAAGATCTGAAGGGTACGTGATTTATGCGATAAAGATCAGAATTTGTTAATTTTCATGTTAATAGTATAGTTTCAGATTTATGACGCGTGGGTTGCACCTTTAGAGTCTGAAACTTTGTATAGTTAGGTAGGTATAGTATAGATGACTAAGGGGAGGGGACGCTAAGCGGCCCTCCTCTTTTTAAGTCTCCTCAATTAGTCATTCCGGGGTAATGATCATCAATCAAATTAGACCTGACTTCAATTGATCATAATGATTTGATTCTAGTTAATTATAGCAACGGTAATACCCATTTCTCGGTTTACTCAAGTACAGGTTTTTGTCATATGAAATTTGCCAGGCAAATTTTTTGCATAAGTGATCGGTGGACGGAACCCTTCAACTGTACTATTTATAATACTTCGTACTAATATAGTCCTAGTTTCAGGCACATTAAGACATCGATATCGCGAACAACAACATGGCCAGCCTCCAACCTCGATTATACTTAACATATAATCTTTTGTTGTTACTGGCATATATGAATTGAACCACGTGTTCCTGTGTTGTTAAAAAGGGACAGCCACAAAAGCGATCGAGATCATAGAGTTCCGCATTTCGAATTCGTTGCTTTGTGTCATCGTAAATTAAACAATCAGAAGATATGTACATGTTAATTTCTCTAACTAAGATGATATACAAGAAGTGAATCTTTCCAACGCCAAAACAATCGGTCTATTGAACTCATAGCAAGTATCTTCCCGTATGAGCTGCTTTCTCCCATCTAGCAGCCCAACTTACTGATAATTCTATCAGATGCAAGCTCAGCGATGGCCTCGTAGAGGAAAGCTGGGTTTGAAGTGGTTGGTGCCGGGCTAAGGGATCCATCAATGACATAGAGATTCTGGGTTCCGTGGACAAGAGTGTCAACATCAACGCAAAGGCCGAGACTGCAAGAACCACCCCAGTCTAAAAGAAGTCAGTACAAGAAAACTTCAAAGGTAAAATATAGGAATAGAAAGAAGAATGATGCTTACGGTTGTTGCTGACTTTGCCGGTCTGGTTGACAAATGAGGTATAGAAGGACAAGTCGTGAGTGCCAGCTGGACTCGTAACGTTTAAACCAGGATATGCGTTGGCGGCATCGACGAATTTCTTCAAAGCGGTTGCGTAGAGCTCGATGTCCAAAGGATTGGTCAACCATGGGCCGACACCATCAGCAAATTTCATATGGCCATTTTCGGCGAGTGCTACACGGCCACGGCTAAGAAGACCTTCATTCAGGTTAAATTGGCAGGTAAAGCTACCATTTACAGCTGTTGGTCTTGAGCAGATAGTTTGGGCGGTCATGGATTTAGTAGCGTCGTTGGGGTATGGCACGTTGATCCAACCGGTGAGCTCACGGCCGTTGTCTGTGAGAGCACCAGTGCGATGATAGTAAAGATCATCAGCGTCGGCCTTGTTGACATTGGTGCCATTGAGAACGCCAGACAAGCTGTAGAAAGGGAGTTCAGAGCTGTTGCTGTAGTGGAAAGTGATACTCATTTGTGGATTATCGTGAACTTTAACATTGGGGGTTAGTAATTGCCGATCAAAGAAGAGTGCTGGAGGAAAGTGGACCAAAGCCTTTTGAGCAAGGGAAAGAGGGCGGATTGTACTTACGGTTGGCACCAACACCATTGTTGATAATCCAATCCTCCTTTTTATACTGAGTAAAGTTGATGTTGGCGGCAGTTGTCAATTCAGAAACGGGTCCGATACCGGATGCGAACAAGAGAGAGGGGGTGTTCCAGGCACCAGCAGAAAGGACAACGTTTTTGGCCGTGATGACTGTACCGTTGACTTCGACACCGGTAATTGTTGAACCAGTTCGAATGACACTGGTCACTGGGCTGTTCATCTTGAGGGTGAAGTTGGGAAGTTTCTTAGCACCTTGTAGATAACCAACAAGAGGTCCTCCTCTTTGACCTCCGGAAGCAGCGAAGAGGTCACGACCATAGGTATTGTACTTCTCATCGACATCTGTTGTGGTATCAACCTCATTGATGCCAATAGATTGGAACACTGAGCCCATCAGATAGTATACCTGGTCGTAGTAGTGCTATAATCACATTAGCATGTCCGCTCAACTTTGACTTAAAACGAGGCATGGCATACCTTATTGTCGGCCGACCAGGTGGGGGAAGGGGGAATACGGTCTGCGACTCTCTGGATAGCCTGTTGGAAAACATCTCCTGTCCATCCCGTGAAGTTCTGGAATGTGTTGTCAAGGTATTTCCTTGGAGGCCACCATTGCTGTGCAGCATTGACACTAGTTCCACCTCCGAGCATACATGGTGCCAGATTAGGGACATTGCTGCAGTAATAACTACTGGCAATTGGATCGGTACCCGGATAGTTGACTAGATAGTACATCATAGTATCATGTCGAGTCAAGTTGTTGCCCGGGTATGCCTTGGCAGCCCAGTCTGGGATCTCCCTGTTCCCATCAACGTACAGCATTGGTCCTCCATGCTCAAGGAGAAGGGTCTTCAATCCAGCCTCAGCGAATTTGGCCGATGCAACTGCAAGATGAGGAATTAGTGACTGCCGGACAAGAAAAGATCTTGAAGGGAAAGGTAGTTATATGGAAATCAAAACGATTCACAAAACAGTTGGCGTTTGGGACAAAGGAATTAGTGAAATGTTCAAGCTTACCGAGACCGCCAGCACCACCGCCAACTACAATGATATCACTGTCAGGTATTAGCTATGACCTCCAAGGTAAATTTTTCATCTCTTCTTCAAGGAAATATTCGGGTGAATGATGGATTCAACGCACTATTGTGGTGCTGCAGCTTTATGAGACGAATGGGCATCAGTGGTAGGGACTGCTTCGGCAGTCAAAGAAAGAGCGGCGAGCAGCAAAAGCTGTGTCTTTGAGAGGTTCAACATCTTGATTGAGAAAAGAGTGATTGAGGATGGTCTCGTCGAAATTTAAAATTGCAAGGACTCAATCTTCTTATATATTTCAGAGACTTCCATCCCACTATTGCTTTAATAATCATGCTAGACCCTCATGGAGACAACGATATTTCCAACCAGAGTTTATCAGAATCAAACTCTCAATTTACATTTCTTAATTTACTTAATCAAATCTATTATGGCATTGCCAGGGCCCATGAGATTCGGCGCCATTGCGGAAGGATAGCTTGTTGAAGAATACGGACTCATCGGATTGGTCCTTGGCGTACGGGCGCCCACCACAAAGGGATCCCGTCGAATGTAAATATGGGCTTCAAAAGTGGCTTATGCAAAGTACCCCTGAATGATAAAGCTTGATTGATTGAAAGTGTTCAAAATCGCATTTTGAAAGATATCTTTTTTGAAGAATAATTTTGTGATAACTTTAATACATTTTGATATCGGAAATAGTTGTCACATTGGAAAATAGTAAATATTATCCTGATTTGAATATCATAATGATATTTATTAAATTTGTAATTATAGAATAAAAAGAGAGATTATTCAAAATCTAGAGGATTCTCATAATCTGATTGATAAGATCTAGTTAAGCGACGGAGCCCGTTTCAGCATTCTAGTGATAAGTGCATCTCCACTACAGCATAAATGATTCGAGATTAAGCCCTATAAATTAGTGCTTAAGTCCCTGTAAGTTAACGTTTGAATAACTATAAATTAGTACTTTGAATCGGCGCAATATCTATCCGAGTAGATTGGGAAATAATCTCAACTCGATATATACTAAACTATCAAGGGCTATTTGCTTCTAATCTAAAACAATCTGAACTCAAATTGAAAGTTTGTACAGAGGAGAGGCTACAATAGCATTAACACCATCCTTAGAAGGCACTCTCAGGCCCTACCCATCCCCTGGAATTCCAGAAATGCCCGCACTTGCTTAACAGAGATCTTACTAATCAATAAGATTGCTAGAATGTCTCATTTAAAAAAGGAACTTTAACAACGATTTAGGCATATTCCATAGACCCATCAACATGAGCATTTGTGACATTCTAGGGGGTAATCACATCATGAAAATAGTAAAGTTAATCCACCAATAAAAATTTGCAGAGTCTATGAATTTCTGCTCTGATAAGCAAGTCGATAAGTAGCCTTCATGAGGGATCAATTTGACGTGTCCATCCTCGTTGCTGCCAGAAAGTATGCAGCTCCGAAGCTAAGGGCATGTACTCCAAGATGGTAAACTACAAGATGAATAATCTGGGTTCTCTAGCATCGGAGTTGCATACTCTCAGCAACAAGTACCGGGTTGCCAAAAAGTATGAAACATACATCCGAACGCTAAAGGAACTAGATAACATGCGTGAAGCATGGAGCAACAAGATCAATATCGTTCCACGATTTCAGCATACAGGATCTACGAATCAGATACGGGCGGGAGATCAACATCTACTGTTGGAACCACCAGTTAAAACCGTTAGAACCACCAACCGTTAGAACCACCAACCGTTAGAACCACCAACCGTTGGAACCACCTACCGTTAGAACCACCTACCGTTGGAATCTGGTTGTAATGGTGCACTGCATAATGACACCATTCCCTAGATAATTAAACCTTATCATTAACCCCTGACTTCAACCTTAAACCACAATTTCTTGATTATGTAGTCTGACAAAGGATTTGTCACCTTCTTACTTTTGTGTCCATTGTGCGCAGAACCCTGCTAGTCCTTGCTCTCCCACGTTTCTGACATGTGATCTGCCCGTTCTCCGTAGACAAAACTGTCATCTCAATATATCATCTATGCTTATCATCTATACTATTTTCCTCCCGAGCATGAAGTTCTTTAGCATGAGGAACTAAAAAGAATCTACCATATAAACTCAAATACTTCATATCACACTTTCCCTATTATAGAATAAGGTTGTGAATATATGATTGGACGTGTTATAAAAGTAGATTGATGAATGGATAATTTCTAATCCACTTTGTTGATTCTCCTACCCGGATATAGGAAATAATAAATAACCTTAATTTAAAAGCGTTTAGTATGATACAAAGTATTTGAGTTTATACAATATGGATCCCTAAAAAATGCACCGGTGAGTTTGCATAATATGGACCCTGAGTGCTGTGCCAGTGTGTGGAGACATTCAGGAGAAACCGAACCTTTGCTGACTTTAATCTTTCGTAAATGTGGATTTCAAAAAGCTTAACAGTGCCGGCAGTGTATGTACTAATCTGTTCCGGGGTATACGTCAACACAGCTCATTGGCTAATGAACTTAATTCATTCGTTAATTTTCCTATACAAAAATTATATTTTTGTATAAACTTAATTCATACCTTAATAAAATTCTTCAAAAATCAGACTTTTTTAAAAAATTATATTATAATTTTTGTCACGAGATACACGTGATCGCGTCCGATCGGGCTAGTACAGTATTAAGCTCCGAGCCGATTATATATATAACTTTGTAATATACTCTTTTTAGCTTTGTAGCTTTTAATTTTAAGATTGATTTTTAAATGCTTGTTGGGTTTGTTATATTATTAAAAGCTTTTTCAGATAAGAAATGGAATAACATTTATATATGTTTATGTATACTTTGTTTGCTTTTGTTTAGGTATATGTTCATATTTTTTCGTTTGTATATGGATCTTTTTGATATTATTCGAAGGTGTTGTTTTTTTTCTTACTTTTAATTTTTAAGTTATAGATTATGATTCGATAAACCTTGTGATTGTAGAACTTCGTGGCGAAGTGATTTGTTAGCGGGATGAAATTTCGTTTTTATGCTTTCTGATTCTCGAATGTACTTTTGTTGTTTATATTCTTTCTTGTTCGAAACTCTTTTTCCTTGATCCTGAAAAGTTCAGTGATAGTTTTCAAAAGTTCGATATTTGATTTCCTTCGATTTGAACAAAACTATAAATAGATAATGCTGTGATTGATAACTTTATAATTCAATTTTATTATATTTATTTCAATTTCGAATTTTATATATAAGTTATAATACTATTTCAGTTTTCTTTTTTTGATCAAAACGTTCCTTTAGATTATACGATGATTTTAGATCAACTTATACATGTTTACAATAATCCGAATAAAGTTTAAGAAGTTGAAGATAAGTTATTCATTCTCAAATAAGGAATCGATTCTCTATATATTTATATTGCAAAATTCGAAAGAACTCTTTATAAAGTCAAAGATCAGAATTGATTCGATTCGAATAAAATCTCAATCTTTTGTAATGAACTCAATATTATTCTTAGAAATCGTTTTTTTCAATAATTTTCTTTTCTCTATTCCTATCCCGATTTTGTTTAGGTTATATAACAACTAATTGTTCATACAGCGAATGGATTCCCTGTATTATTTTATTCTAGTGAATTTAAAGCCCTACATATATTGCAGAATCCATTTCATTCTCGGAATTATGATTCAATGGATATTAGCAATCTTAATGTTATTGATGCTTTTAGCCCTTTTGATATTCAATTGAACAAATCCGATTGTACTTTGATTCTATTCTGTATATAAGCGTTCGAGTTTTCCCTTTCTGAAAGAACTCTTTTATATAAACAAAATAAATATGTATAATATAGAAATAACTTTCATTAAATACGAATCTATTTATTAGATCCATATTAAAAAATTCGAGATTGATAAAAGTTTGTTTTGGCTATTATATTGATTATTGAATCCGAAAGCAACGATGATAAGGATCTAGAAGAGATAATCAATGATTGATATTTTGAAGATTGCTTAAAGGAGGTATATAGTATAGTAAATATATATTTGTTGATTGTAATACAATTTGTATATCAGGAATTTTTATTAAAAGAAGATTAATGATCATTTTGTATTTAAATTATTCGTTTAAAGTGAATTCGAGGCGAACTCTTCAAAAGAGGGGGGTAGTATTACAAGATACATATGATTGTATTCGATTGGATTAGTACAATATTAAACTCCGAGCCGATCATATATATAGCTTCGTAGTATACTCTTTTTAGCTCTGTAGCTTTTAATTTTAAGATTGATCTCTAAACGCTCGTTGGGTTCGTCACAATTTTTCAATGAAAATATTTGTTGTCACGGAAAGCCCCGCAATCCCCTGTATCTTATGAAGGATCAAAGCATATACTTTCCAATCGGAATGAAGGATCTACTAGCCCTTACCAATCCACCAATTGATAAAATAATCCTGATATACTAATAAATAAAGATCTAGCCTAATTAAGGTGTATATCGATTAGATAACCATTCATTTGTTCTATATATATAGCTTTTGATTCATATAATCAAGGGTAAGTCATTCAATTCTTTTACTCTATCAATTATATGTACCATCTATTCAACGATCCCTAAAAGTGTTATATAATTATATTATTCTATAATAGTTATGAATTTAATAGCTTTTAAAATCTACGCAACTTTCTATTTGATGATTATTAAGTATTCAAGGGATCATTCTTAAAATATTATTTTTATTTTATTTATAATTCAATATTCATATTAATTCAATTATTTTTATTCAATATAGTAAAGAATCAAAACGATCTTCTTCTTACAATCCATATTCAATGATTGGAGTGGTATCTATGTTTGAAAAATAAATGTCAAATTCAAGGAATCTGGGATTCAGTTAATCCAGAGAACGATCTGTTTGTTTCTATATCAGCGATATCCATTTCAAGTTCCGATCTGATGAATAAGCTTATTTGTATTTAGATCGATTGGCTTTCAATCAAATCATTTATTTTACCTTCCGTTATCAATCTTCAAATTAAATACAATCAAGAGAAACAAATTCAATACTAAAAGGAATTCTCGGAATATCTTGTGGCGATTTAATTCAGGGAAAATGTTAATAAAGATACAAAGATGAAAGATTCTGATAATAATATATCAGGATTCATTTCTAATAGATCCATTATTCTACTCTTAATCATCTTTCAAGAAATCTCTTTCGAGCTTGTTTCTCTCCAATTGGAATATCGATATCGATAACAAGAATATATACAGAATTATAAAGCTTTCAGGAATGTTTACGAATGAATCGAATTATCAATTGATCAAATACACTTTATAAAGTTATTCATTCTCAATCAGGGTATTACAGTTCTTCCATTCAAAACGATCATCAATACACTCAAAAAGAAGTTCGCATTTATAATAACTACTACCAAGCTCGCAGTACTACAAGAATATCGGTCTGTTCTAATGCAAGCCTCATTCAGCAAAACCGATCCTATCAAATAATATAGGGATTGGATTATAATCTACACTAAAGCTTTCGCATACAAGATTATTGAAATATAGAATAAAGTTGTTATTAATATTTTTTTATAAGCTATTGGTATTAGGATGCTTTCAATTTGGGCAAATATTATAATCATATAGATCGAGATAAATAATCAGTTTGGATTATTCAATCTTTTATTTAAACAATTCAAAGATATTTTTAAAGGATTAATCTTTCAGGATTCTATTTTTCTAAAAACTAAAAAAGGAATATATTCTATATTTATCTTTTCTCAAAATGATAAAAGATCTAAGAAGAATAAAAAGAGTATCAATTCTAAAAGTAATCAGGGGATCAAGAAGATTTGGGAATGTCCTTGTAGAACTGAATCTGAATGGAATAATGGAATTGATCATGGCCATACTGCACACAATTGTAAAGTCATAGAGTTAGCGCTTACTGAAAGGATCAATTCATTGTTCAAAAAGGTATTCAACAAAAATGAGTTACAAGTAATTAAGGATCGAACAAGATCGCATTTATGGAAGCAGTTTCATCCTGATTGGATCAAAAGGAAATGGATGAAAGGTTCCATTGGTATACTCTACAGCAGTGAGAGTATACCATTTGTCCAATAGTACCTTACTCGATAATTGTGGTATTATACATATCATAAACAATATATCTCTGTTGAATAATCATCGATATCAACCATCCGATCCCAATGATCTTGTAAAAACAGGCACTTTCAGTTTCCAAGTTCTAGAACACAGGGTTCGTATTATCAAAAGGATCATTAAAAGAGAAGGTTACCCTAATGATAATCTGGTTTTGAATAATATAATATTCATCCCTGATTTTCATATCAATATCGTTTCGAAGATTCGATTGAAGAAAACCGGCTTATAGTTTTTAGGATATAATTGTACTTTTTGTAAAGGAGATTATACAAATAGTATAATAATTGTTTAATATATTTGTACTGAAAATTTTGTATTTTTAGAATACAAACCGCTTTCTATTTATTCGAGTATTCTTTTATTTATTTTTATAAGCAATCCTTTTATAATGTATCTAATAATAAACAGAAAAATAAATAAAGTATTCTATCGTTTTCACGATTCATCTTTTTTAAGAAAAGATACGAGTGAAATGTAGTATAAACGCTTTGAGCATTTGGGGAAAGAAACTTTTAAATATTTAATATTTGCAATACAAAACATCAAAATAAAAGGTATCATTCGTTCCAATTACGCCAATTACATTTGTATTCATATAAAGCAAATCATTTCTTGTATTCCAAGTGATCGCCAGCCACTTCAGCCTTTCTATAAAATTCAATGGGATCTTTTTGATTTCAATAAAAGATATAACAATGCATTATAATTCCTATTGATCAAAGAAATATATTATAATAAAATCTTTTTATATCTAATCTATTACAAAACATACAACGAAGTATTTGTAATCATCCAAAGTTTTGTAGTCTGAGTTCACTATAAGTATAGCTTAGCGATTGTAATGATCAAATAGAATAATGATATATCTGTTATTGGAGTTATAGAAGCAATGTTATTTGAGAAATGAATCAAATAAGAAGGCATCGAATTCGAACTATCTCTATTTTATATATATAAATCTAATAAAGGATCAAAATATACAAGACAAGAAATAATTACAAAATAGATAAAAATACAGATCATAATGGATTTACCGAACAAACTATAGATAAAAGCAATACAAACTATTATTTACCTATATAATATAAATCCTTTGAAGACCAAATCCTTCAAATCACCCAATGAGGTATTTGATATATGATTCCATAATTACCTTTGCAAAGATAATCCCCTATTTGCAAAGAAAATATTTAACGATCTCCGTCCCAATTGAAATGAAATTTATAGGTATGGATACCGAACTTATTTTTTGGATAAGAATAGAAAAATTGGAATTAATAGGAAATGATACAAAACCAATCCTTGAGCATATATTGGATATTTAATAGATTATATTTCAGGTATATTGATTTATTATATATGGATACCCAAGTTCGATAAAGTTATTATTATTCGAAATATAACGTTCAATGAGGAATTCATTTATTGTATGGATTCTATCAATCGAATGATCGATATTTATATTACAGAAAAGCTTAAGCAGTTTACTAAAGTCCTTAACCTATAAGATCATATCGAATTGGATGGGACGATTATTCAAAATGAGGATAATTATAAGGATTTCATTCATCTATCTATTTTTATGGATCGAAAAGCCCTTAATTTATTCATCAAGTGTATTTCAGATCTATTATTTACAAACGAATTGATCTTAGGGGTAGATATAGATTTAAAAAGTAATAATAGAAATAAAAAAATCGATCTAGGATTATTCAATCTATTTAATCCTTTAGATGATAAGGATAAAGTATATAATAAAGATATACAAATATTGGTCAATCCTTTTATTGAAGAAATTGGAGAAGTCGATTCTTTTATTGAAAAGCAATTATATTTTGTGAATAAAGATGTTGATGTTGTTCAAAAAGATATCTATAACAATAATATAGATCTTGATTTCATTGAATATATTGATATAGGGAATATAGAGTATAAGCCTATTGATTGTATTATCGAAATTCTTTGTAGTATATACGAAAGTGATCTAGAGACTGTTTCAATCGATTAATCTTAATGTTCTAAGAGGAAGTATATATATTGGAATAATCAATCAGAGTATTTTGTAAAGGAAATCCAGTTATTACAAAGATTGCTGCACCCTATATATTCATTTGATCAATTTATAAAGGATTTACGGATTTATAATCTCGAATAAATGTTTAAAAGAGTTTACATTATGAGGATTAAAATACCTAGGGTTCAGATTAATCCATTTGAGTTTCAATTATATAATTATTATTCAAAATTATCTTTCTTTCGGGAGTTATCTAACTTTCGCGTTCCAAAACAATTAGCATATATATAAAAGTAATTGTGTATACAATAATATCATCAAGGGAGTGATCTCAATACTGGATCCTATATAGGAATTGTTATATCTCAAAGGATAGGCTTAATGGGATTACCCTGTTTAAATAACTTTCATTTTATATTCTGATCTGATCAATAAGGAATGGATGATATAGAGGAGTGTTTTTAATTTATAATAGTTTATAATATAATCATTATTGGAATTAAAGCAAAATTATTATTGCCTTTTATCTGATCTATAATCAATAGATTACAAGCAATATTATTTTTTCGAATTCATATATTTATAGTTCCAAAATTACCTTGTTTTTATTATCAATTAGAAGATTATCAAATGGAATATTGATTTAAACAGGATTACAATCTTGAAATTAATAACCTTAAGGTTAGAAAAACTTGGCATAAAATTGATTCTGAATCGGAACCTTTAAAACCGATCCCCCTTCAATGAATATTTATATATAAATGCGATGATCAAGATTTAATCATTCGTTGTTATTTATATTTAATAGTACAAGGAGATCTTTAAATTAAGAGTATTATTGAGATTATTTATGTTATTATATTAACAGGCCAATTATTCCGAATCGTAATAATAATCATTATTAAATACGATCTCGAAATAAAGTAATATAATATAATCAATATTTTCGTCAATACTCTGCGCGATCCTTTCGATACTCCAATTATATATTATCTACCTAATGGATACAAAATCCTAAACAAAAATGTTATAATCGATTGAGTTTTATATAATCTATAAGATTCCCCAACTATATAGTTTAGGGATTTCATTCGGACACTCGAGAAACTAGGATTGGTACAATGCAAGAAGGAACCGTGTTTATATATTAATCCAAAACACATTATTATGATTCTTTTTTTCGTAGACGACATTCAGATCATTTATTATAAGAAAAACGAATCAGCTGCCACAAAGATTACCAAGGGAATCAAAGCTGTATATGAATTACGAGACCTGAGAAACACTAAATGATTTCTGGGTATACATATATTCCGTAATCGATCCAAAAAAAAGTTGTGGTTAGTTTATAATATATATATTGAGAAGATTGTTAAGAAATTCAAAGCAACAAACAGAACAGCAAGTACACCACTCCCGATAATAATATTTCGGAAAAATCAGGGTTAAGTTCCTATATATATTATAAAAATATATTAAGAAAAAGTAGATTCAATATTATATACTACAATCATTATAAAAGCGGATATATTATTCATTGCTTTGCAATTAAATCACTATTTGATCAACCTATCGAACGATTATATAAAAGCTATTGATTATTATTTATAATATCTATGGAATACAAGGTATCTTGCAATCTAATATAGTGGTGATCAAATACCACAACTTTTCGTTTTTTCAAACACTTTTTTTGCAAATAATTCAAATACTTATCAATCATCCCAAGGGTATATTATATCCCTTTTCGATAGCTTAATCATATAGAAAACATTCAAGTAAGATATTATGATCACTTCGATTATTGAAGCAGAGTTTTTCGGAGTCGAACGTATATCAAAAGAAACCATAACAACCTTATATTTTTTAAAAGAGATTGATTTAATAGTGAAAAAGCTTATAACAATCTTTTATGATAATCAATAAATAATTAGATTAATGATTAATAAGAACAAACGGATCATTATGAAATTATATTATATTGATATTCAAAATATATGATTATATTAAGAATATTCAAAAGAGAACTTTTATATAACTTATCTATCGACCACCGATATAATTGCTGATAGACTTATCAAAAACCTTACAAAACAAAAGTTTGAATATTTTCGATCCCTTTTCAATCTATAAAATATAAGTAATAGGATCATAGAGCTTAAATAACGATGATTATAAAGCTTGAATAACGACAATCTGGAGTTCGTATTTCTTTCCTTTAGTATGAATAAAATGAATTCTATTTGGTATTCTAGACTATTATATTTTTCTATAATACACTCCAATTCGCATATTTTATATTCATTGGGAAACAAAGAACAATCAAGGCCGATCATTTCTCTGCTTTTCATTTTTCTATCTTCGAAAAAGGATAAACTTCTTTCTAAACTCAATAACTTGAAGTTCAAACAAAAGAGCTTTTGGATTATCTGCAATAATCAAAGAACAAAGAACAATTAAAGCAATCGAAGTTATTGATATCATCGGTATTATAGAAACCAAAGGATTATCCCTCCTTTCCTTTTTCTTTGGATATATTACCCATTCTTTTCTCCTTTTCTTCTTTATTACTTTTTCTCTTTTATCCTTATTATCGTTTTCCAAAATCACAATATATTTCTTTTATTCAACCTTTCAAAAACTCCGGTGAGTAATATAGCAAGGAGAAGAAAAACGATGATACAAGAGCGAAAGAACAACTTCTCTTTTCTCCTCGATCTCCAGTATCATTTTCATTGCAATTCTGTATTTCTGTTTGGATTATACAATTAATGATCAATATATTATAAAGATAAAAAATGAACAAAGAACTTACTTTCGAATTTTGTTGATGAATAGTGATGTAGTAATCTATTAAAGGATGGAGGAAAGCCGGCAAAGGAGTACATAGATGAGTACCACAATTCCAATATTGACGATTATTCGGCTTGGAAGAATCAACAAAGTATTTACTGTGGAAATTATATCTCCCAGTGATCAACGACTTTATGTATCAAATGTATAGATGATTATTCCTTTCTTTACGATTCCCCTTATCTCTTGTTTTAACTAAAAAGCCAGTAACTTTCAATAATCTTTTTTCTTTCTCTTCTTCATCTAATTTATCATCCGAAAAACCCGGTGTCGAAGAATCGAATGGATTATTATTATCAAATAAAGAAATATTCCCTCTTTTCTTTTTTTCATCGAGCAATCTTTGCTTCGACAATTACAAATACAGGATTAATAAAACCTTTCAATTATACGATAGAATTCAAAAATGAAATCTACCTCCAAATTATTATCTAAATCTATAATTAGTAATTGATCACAACAAGCAACAGTTCCTTCGATAGGGGGGAGCAGTTTCTGAAATAAATAATAATACATTATTTTAGGAGTAGATTTAATTAAATTATACTCCCAGAGATCAATATCTTGGTTCGTTATCTATATTGAATTTATTAATTCTCTTTATTCGATTTATTAATCCCTCAAAGAAATATTAGGATCTTCTTTTGCATTTGACTCTTTCAAAACTTTCTTTTTAACCACTGTTTGCCTAGTACAATTGAGATTCATTTGCTTAATCTTTTTAGACCCCGAAATTTTAAGTATAATAATGATCAATAAAAACTTGATTAAAACAAAAACAAAAGTGCAAAAAGGGGATCTATATACCTTTAAAAAATTCATTTATTTTATTTTGTTATTGCAATCAATATACTGTAATTTAGCAATTATATATATTCTCAATTGTTATATTGCAGGATCGATCAATTATCTATATTCTCCTGACGGAAAACTTTCTTTTTATTATTCAAAATCTTGATTTTGAAAAATATCGCAAATAGCAAGCCAAAAATCAAGAGAAATTTACGATTTATATATATTCAAATTCTTCTCTATTCTAAGGGTACCAGGATCATTTCAGGTTTATATATTACATCAATCCTTGATTGATATTTACCTATGATCGCCTTATATATTCATTTACGAATTATATAAATTACCACTTTCTATACCTTTCCATTTGTTTCAGATCGTCTTCCGATCTGGAGGGTATATTACGGAAAGCCCTGCAATCCTCTATATCTTATAAAAAATCAAAGTATATACTTTCCAATCAGAATGAAGAATCTATTAGCCCTTACCAATCCATTAATTGATAAGATGATCCTGATATACTAATAAACAAAGATCTAGCTTAATTAAGGTATATATCGGTTAGATAATCACTCATTTGTTCTATATATACAGCTTTTGATTTATATAATCAAGGGCAAATCATTCAATTCTTTTACTCTACCAATCACATGTACCACCTATTCAACGATCCCTGAAAGTGCTGTGTAATCATACTATCCCGTGATATTTGTAAATCAAAAAAAGATATTAAATTAAAATTTAACTTTTCAATAATGAATTTATTTCAAAATATTTAAAATCAGAATTAAGATAATTTTTTTTAGAAAGAGATCTCAAAAATGTCTTTTTTATTAATTAAACAATTAATTTTTTTTTTGGGAAAAAACTGAATTGATTCTCGAATAGAATTAAGAATTTGAAATAGATTAATATAATTTAAATATCAATTATCAAAAGTTGAAATGATTTATAATTATGTTGATGTATGAACTAATTGACGTATACCCCGGAACAAATCTAGCCATCGAAGAAGGTTAAAAAGTTCAAATGTCTCTGAATAAGTTTGTCGAGGATACCTACCTAGCCTTGCACGAGTGGTATTTAGTAGTACTCGTCATCCTAATCTCAAGGCAAATCAATTTCTAATCATCCGAAACATTCTTTGGGCAAGTGAGTTGGATACCGTTAAAATCTGGTGAACAGAGGTAGGCTATCACAAATATGGAGGAGATTTTTGCGGTATGAATTGTTTGTATGATCTAGTGGAGTATGGTTCCAATAAAACTGGGGCAGAATTGAAGCAAAAATGGTAGGGTAAGTTCCCAATTAGGGGTATATATAGCATACCTCATTCACCGAGTTTTGACAGTATCAGACGAGTGCAGCATGTCGTTCAATGTAAATGCGACGGAAATTTTTCAAATGAATGACATGTGCTAGCTATTATTACTATCTCGATCCTACCGCGAAACCTAGTGACAAACTTACCCTCCCCCCATACCCGATTCTCCAGTAAAACAGCCTGAAGTTCTTCATGCCTAGCAAGTCCTGAGGAATAACACCAAGCAGCGGTCTCAATGACACAGTCCTGCAAATCTCAATTCCGTATTTATTCGATTCAATTGCCCAAATGCTATTATAAACGGGAATCATGGATGGATCTGCTGATGCACTCTACAGCCCGGTCTATGATTTAATCCGCTTTGCTGCCATGGAACCAAGCAGTAATAGCAAAATTCATAGCCACAACTACCCGCTCCTAAAGCCGCGAAAAATTAGTCTGCGCTGAACATATTGACGAAACATGAATTCTGACTTACGATTACGGCTCAAACATTTGACATGCGAACATCCCCCGTTCTTCTCAATAGGCGCATAGCACCTTGGACAAGCAACCGTTGTCTCCTGCACTTTGTCGAGAGATTTTTTTTCTTCTTCCCGTTGTTTCCTTCCTGGATCGTCGAACTCTTCACAGACCTGGCCCTGATGCCATGGAAGTTGGTAGCCTTACAGCTCACACAGATCATTCTTGCATTGCCCCCTTCGTGGATTTGGCCAGATCCACACTTTGGGGCTAAACGCCAGTTAAAGTCTGCTTGTGATCGCGAGTAGTGTTGCAGGGCAAAGTCGCAATATCTGGGAGTTTTATCGGCATCTCCTCTAGTAACTTAAAAAACAAAGTAGTCTGTCTTACTTTGTGAACATTGCTTTTGTGCGATACAGTTGTATGAACCACGGTTCCAAATCCTGTGAGCAGATTGGACATTTGAGAATATGTTCCCCTTCGCCCATGAGGAAACTCATACTCTGTTGCAGACAAGGCAAGCATACGTCCGTGAGATGATCATATTCTGTGGTTGTTCTTCCAGGGGTATTGTTTTCCAGAGGCTCTTTCTCCATGGATTCCAAACATACTTTGCATTTCCGGTATAGCTCTGGGTCATTTCTCCCATGTTGAGCTTGAGGATGAAACTCTAAAGGAGTCTCCAAAGAACAATCATAAAGAATGCAAATAATGAGCAAGGTTATGTAGGGGTAAATCATCAGTACTATCAGAAGAGCTGCATCCCACTCAATAGCTCCACTCATCTCTTCGAAAGCTGGGTTCATTTTGTGATTATTGTCCCAGTGGAAAGTCTCTTGTGATTTTTTATTTGAGAGTAAAGAGTATGACTTAAATACCCAATGTTAAAGATCTTATAAGAGCTAATGATTCAGGAGTGAACACATGAATATACTAGGATAAACACCCTGGGGGTGAACATCTGTGGTGAATATTTTGGAGTGAATATCTAGATGAGTTTAGGATGAATACTCTGGGATGAACATTCAATATTGCTTGAACAGCATATCTCTCGAACAGCATATCTCTCAAACAGTATACCCTTCTCATAATGTATCCCTCGAATAGTATATCCTTCAAACAATGATATATCCTTCAAACAGTGTATCCTTCAAACACCATTCAAAATATTCAAGAAGGACGAAGAAAACGCATCGACTCTTGCCAGGGACAGGCATAATGAACCTGAAGAATCAAGAGAGTTGGCACTTCATGAGGACACATACTTTGAGAAGAAACCAATTATTGAGCTTGGTTATATCGTTTGAATCTGAAACATTGCAATTACATATCAACAGAAAGACATCTAGAACCCATCTAATTGTACATTGCACGATAAAACTTATTCCCCTGTTTACCCAACCATATATCCCTTGCTTTCCCTATCCCAAGTAACATGTGAAATCTTAGCTACCACGATATCATAGTTCCCCGCCTAAAAGCCTTCTATTCAAGACATAAGTAACCAGAGCTTAGCTAGTTACAAGCCCCCCTCCTCCCCCTACACGGCATTGTAGGCACTACCTGTTCAGAAATATGGGGTCATTCATCCTATTTATGAAATTCCTTGTTGTTTATTCGAATAATCGAGTAGCGCGGGTGTTATGTAATACTGTTAGCAATGCGAGTGAAGTCCTCCGTGACTGAAACTACGCTCTTCAAAGAAGTAGCTGGTTATCTAAGAATCCAATGCCCTACGGCGTGGTTGTGGGGTTTCTACCGGGTGGTTGGGCTAGAAGAGCTGCCATAAGTTGGCCCACTCCCTCAGCAAGTCCCTGTGGGGCAGGATAATGAGTAGGATGTTGTAGACGAATTCCCACATAGTATGGACAAGTTGATGTATGTGCAGAATTGTCCGTTGAGCGGATTAACTTGTAATCAGCGAAGCAGCTCCAACAGAACTCATGCTTGCAAGATTGACCTAGTCATTATTAGCTAATTCAAATATTGAAGGTTCAGAGGATTAAATATCTCACAAGTCATATGATCACAGCCTTTGTTCTTTTGGATGCGAACTTGACAATTTGGGCACTTCTTGGTAGCCTTCTCCATGAGTTTTTGGCTCGCTTCTTCTTGCTGTAGTCTTTCCCTAGTCTGGGAATTGTACTGACCACAGGTGAGGCCGGTGTGCCAAGGCATCTTGTGAGTGAAGCATGTTTTGAAACTGCAAGTTCCACATGTCATGATGGGCTGGTCGTCGCCGTCTTCGTGAATTTGGCCGCCACCGCACTCTGGACCAAGGCAATTCGTGAAATTGGGATCACTACGAATGCAGGATAAGAGTACGTTTCTGTCGTATCTATTTCAGACATTAACAACAATAACAAGAATAGCGGGATGAGATATATACATACGTAATAAAGTCAGCCTCTGAGGCGAAGGACTTCACGTTATCGAAAGATAGAAGGGCTGGGCATTCGAGACACGTAATCTCATCCCATTGTATGCTTTCAATCTGTACGCCAATAGATCGAGAAAGGCATGTACGGCAGCAAGTTGGATCATGCAAACAGCCAGCTGAGATTTGATTTGGGAAGTCGGCGAAGTTGAGTTCTTCTGCACATATAGAGCATTCTCTTAGCTCAGGTGGCGGCGGCAAGGACTCTTCACGTTTAATCGCAGCATTTCCAGCAAGCTTGCGTGCAGCTGTAATTCTCTTCTTTTGTTTAGTAACCCGAGATGCTTGTAGCTGTGCGGATCGTTCATTTTGTGGGGTGTGGTGGTCCCGGATATGATCAGTCGACCCTCCTGCTAACCAAGTTCCAATGGCTTTTCGCTGTGCAGTGGATATACGCCCGGCATTCTGAGCTTCATGTAACCGACGCATTAGCTGGCTTTTGTTGTACGTAGCATATCTTTTTTCTCCTACAAACTCCAGAATCCTACGCATTATAAGTTTAGAATACTCAGATAACCCACGGCCGAGGAACGACTGTGGTGAATCTTCATTTGTATTATCAACTTCCATGGTGATCGATGGTAGCTGAAAGTAATTTGTAATATCGACAAAACCTCGATGTGCGAGGCAGTATTGTAGAGAGTATGTTGTATAAATTGTTTGTAGTGATTTAGAGGATTTGAAGAGATGAGTAAAACTTAAATGGCTTTCGAGTTGGGGCGAAGGGTGGACTAGTGGCGGTCTAGAGAAGTGAATCAATGAATGTTCTGTCGTAAATACGGAGGTTATGTATACAGCAGATGAGACAATACTCACTCACGAGTCCTCAGTACAGTAAGTTCTATCTAACTACAATAGAACACCCACGAAACATCAACAGCCTACCCCCAAACAGAAAATCCAATAATGAATCCATGGAATCATCAAGAAGGCCGTAGTAAGTAGATTCCTGTAGAATATTAGTGAAGATACAATCCATCCATGAGTGTCCTTTGCACAGGTGTTAAGAAAAAGAAAGAAAACAGCTAAAGCCGGGCAATATAGATAAACTATGAAGACCCACACCATATCTCGCGTAATATTCTTTAGTATTCTTCCAAGTGTAAAATGCAGGACATGTAAAGGGGAATCTTTCAGGGGAGAAGAAAGGGGCTGCGTGCAGAAAACTAATTCGTTTTCATCCTTTAGTTGGATGTTTAAGAGAGAAGAATCTAATTCTGATTTATATGGTATGCAGAATGTTACTCACCGCGCCGAGTTTCTACTATATTCCTACCTAATTATACCAATTCTCAGAGGGATAACCTTAAAATTGTCTTGGGTAAGAGACTCTCAAGAGATTTATAAGCCTCTGGACTCTATCTCCAGGGATTGAGAATAATAAATGACGATAATGAAAAAACTACAATGGTATTCTGAACCAGGCATTTAGAACATCTTCGAAGGGGAACGCACAACAGCAAGAATACAATTAAAGGGGAGACTTCAAATCAAGGGGACTCAGCAAGAATATAAAGAAGCACATTTGCATTATGAGAGTAATTACTGACTTATTGGGTATCTCTGTTCTTCATTCGTGGCTAGTCGTGATGTGGAACAATCATATTATGGATAATTCCCCCATACCCTGCTCTCCAACTTCTTCTATTGATATTATATCATTAGCGGATACGGTAAATACAAATGTTGAAATAATATGCCATCCAAGGGGGATGCTACGTTGATCATCCACCAGTACTTTCTGATAGAACCTTTCGTTTGCATCTCCTTACGAACGGCCAAACACTGCTCCCTAGTTTATCATCCCTACACGGCATCAGCTCGCATGGCGAATGGAAATTAGACTCGAGATTCTTACGATGGTCGATGCTGCTTGAGTGGCAATGCCGGCAATATTACTTCTTTAGTTCTGCGAACAGTCGAGGCTGGTGGAGCAGTCGATTGAGGTGGCTTTCCATCAGCGATGCTCGAAGGTGGTGACTTTGAAGGGGCTAGGACTGGCCAGTCGGATGGGTTGTTGGAAACAACTGAAACTGAAAACTTTCCCTTCTCCTGGCTGGCCTCGGGCAAGCCACACTTCTTCTTGTTGCTCAAATCCGTCTTTGATTGTTCCTGCTGCTCATAAAATTTGGCGCCACCATCTCGAGAGTTTTTCCCCTGGGATTTGGCTGTCTTGAGCTCGGTTTTGCGGACAGATCCTGTAGCGGTTGTTGTAGAATCATAGTTTTCTGAATTGCTCGACTGGGGCAGTTTCTTGAGATCCTTGGCAGATGCTGAACGACTCTTATTAAGAGAATCATTGGTAGAACCGCCAGTCTTCGATCTCTTGTGGCTAGAATTGGCAGTAGGTACATTAGGTGGAGTTGGAGCCGAAATGACACTGGCGGCCGATATCAATTCAAATTTAACTTCATTGTCTAGGGCCTTTGCGGAAGGTTTCTCTTTCTCAACTGGATTTTCGGCTTCGTTGCTAACGATCTGTGATTTGAAAATGACTTCCTTTAAAGGATCGTTAAATATTGACTCAGTCGAAGAAACACTTGGCTTTCTGGTCGAGTCTTCACTGAATAATATGTCTCCGCCAACGAGTGATGGATTTGTGCCTTCTGAGTCGGCCGGTGAAAGGATGGCAGGAGTCGAGCAAACAATGCTGTTTTCCATGTCGATATCGACCTTGCTGTTAGATTTGAATTGCTTTTTGTTTTTCTTTGAATTCTTTGTCTTTGCTTGAGACAACGGTTCCGAGACTTTCACGGCTAATTGTTCGCTCGATAATTTTGATGAGGATTTGTCAAGAGGGCCTGGAGATGCTGGAACCGCCACCGCTACCTCTTTAATGATCTCCATATTCATAGCCTCGGGTTCTGCTGTGGTTTCATTGGTGAATAATTGACCTGTTGTCGGAGGTATTGCCACTTCACTGGCTGGCGCCTCCAGTGATACTACTTCTACTGTTGGATTGTTCAGTTGAGCTTGAGATGATGATTTGGCGGGGGTCGCAGTCGGGGTTACAATTGAGGTCGGACTGGTTGATCTATCAATATGTTAGTATGGAACAATTCGTGACTTTCAACCGAGCTCTACGACGCACGTATTTTGTCTGGATGTTGATGTTTTCTTGTGTTTCCTGGTAGGTGTAAATTGTGTATTCCCATTAAATCTTATTGATTGTTAGCAATTCGTGAAATAAATTGTACAAATTTGTGTAGTGCCTTACGTTTGCTTGATTGGGGAATTCTCCTTTCTATTGCCAGGGAGATTGGGCAGATTTGGCAAGGCGGGACCCGTTCCAAATCTCGTATTAACACGATGCGATTCTCCCTGAGCTCCACTATATGGTCGATAATGGGTAATACCGGCAACATTTGTTCTATTGTTTATGACGGCGAGAGGCATTTGTTGTTGAAAATGTGCAATTCCTCTTTCATGCTGCACAACTTCCGATATTACGGCACTTAACGCATGTCCTGGTGACTGTTGGTGGGCAACTGGTGCATATGGCGCAGGGTATGGTCGAGTAGGAGAATCTGAATGTGGGAAGGGCTCGCCAACATTACCTGAAGTCATATGATTGCCACTCAAATACCGAAATGGGATTTGACCGCTTTGAGATCTCGATGGACGATGTTGTGATATTGAATTTCTTCTCGAATAGGCTCTATTGTCGGACCCAGCAGCTGACATGTAGCGAGTGTGGTTGTCTCCATGATAACTGTTGTAACTGGAGTTACTGCCCGAGCGCTCTCGCGAATTTTCGTGTGGATATCCTGCTGTAAGTGAACGTCCGTTTGGCAATCTGTAGCCATCGAACTTTTCAATCGCCATGGCCAAAACATCGGCATCAAATCTACCAACACAATTAGCCTTTTCGCATTAATGAAGATATCGTACTGACTCACGTTACAAAGACTGGGCCATTGTCATAGGACCTGAACAAGTATTTGATTGACACAACATTTCCAATTGTGGACATTAGGTTCTTCAAATGATTAGTGTGAAACATTTTCAAATCCGGACCTTTCAAGTACAGAGTTCGGCCGAAAGAGTTTCTGGGTGTAGAAGTATCGTAAGTATACACACAGAAAGTATCTGTTTTAAGGAGTTTGGGGTCTCCTTCCATTTCACCTAAATCGGGAGGAGGTTGGTTGATCTTGGAATGTTGAAAAGTCTTTCGGACATCGTTAGGAACCTCCATGCGAGAACCGACCAAATCGTCGTTGCCCATGCGCTGGTTCCGGTTATCACCAACGAGGCCAAACGAATGCTCGAGATTACGGACGTAAATAGGTTCGGTCTGAAGAACTCGTGGGGGGCTTCCTCTCATACTACCGGAAATACTTTGTTGATGGTTATGCTGCGATTGATGTATAAACTTGTTCTGGTGAGGACCCTGGGGGCCTGCCCACTGATGTCTTCTATTTCGAGGAGTTTCAATCGAATTTTCACGAGGCCTAGGTCTGTTGCGAAATGCATTGTCGTTACGATAACTGTTGAGGCGAGCTGGCGAAACACCAGGGCCAGTTGAAACATCGAGGCCAGCTGCAAGATTGAGTCCAGCTGCAAGATTGAGTCCAGCTGCAAGATTGAGGTCAGCGGAAACATTGAGGCCATTGACCGTACTACGCTGAGCCTCCATGACGTGATTGTATGTCTGCGGTTGATGCGGAACAACTGAGGTAAGACCCGTATTTTCTTCTTGCTTTGAAGATGCCGGTCGAGTTTGAATCGGCAAATTTAACGGCATGCTAAGATTCCTGCCACCATGAAAGCTAGGGGTGGATTGAGCTTGCGTTAAAGGAAGAAAATGCGACCCTGATTTCACTTCACCTGGCTGTGCGATAATTGATTGACTTCCGGTTGCAATAGAAATTGTTGGTCGGATGATTGGGTTTTGTCCAAGATGATTTCCATTGTCGGAAACAGATCTGGACATTTGATGCATGCTATTGAATTGTAGTAAATTAGGAACTGTGGCATTAACGACGTTACGAGATGCGTCCCGCAACAAACGCAAGCGATGAGCCTCCAAAGTCTTGTTGAGGACTAGCTTTAATTCTGGAGAAAAGTCGTCATTTTCGGAAGGATCCGAGCAGAAAAGCTCGTACATGCTACCGGCGGCACAGTTTAAAACCAATTCCCTCTTATTTGTAACCCATGCTTGAACATATTCATCGATCTCATGGTCATTCGCAAGCTCACATTCGCGGTCGAGCTGCTCGTTTTCCTCACCAAGTTGATGCATAACGTAGTAGAGGAATTCTGGACTCTCCATTTGTATATCAGCTGCGTCCCAAAGATAGTAAAGGTCGTCCCAATCGGTGGGTTTATTGACATAGCGAATTAGTTCTGGGTATGACTGTCTCAAGCTGGCAGCCTTGGCATTGATGTCGGCCTTTACGTTGCTGTGCAAAATACGGGTGACTCTCATATTTGCAACAGGTTCACGTTTTGGGAAGCGGCCACCATGAGTAGAGATCCATGCAGGCGCACCAACATGATTTTGCACCTGCCATCTTGAAGGATCACTCGCGGTCGGTTGAGGTGGTTGAGGCGCTTGGGAAGTCTGCCCGGCCACGATAGGATTTCCCGGGTCGGCTTGTTGTTGATAATTGGGCTGCGTCATATGTATCGGGATGACGGGGTAAAATGGGGGTGGACGACTCATTTTCACGGTATTGTTGTAAGGGTTCGATCTGAGTTCGAAAGTTGAAATTAGGAGTTGGTTGGTTTCCGTGGAGGAAATATTCCTTTTCGGTCCTTAACTTGTGAGGTAGTGGCTTGGGCAGAAAAAGTTGTAGAATTATTGTGAAATTGCAGATGCGTCTTGAGAAGGTGTTTGTTGCTATTGCTAGCAATAGCAACGCAACTTGTAGGGAAGCTCAATGCGACAATAAATGACTCGTTTGATTTTACAATAGAATGCAACGAGATAGAGTTGATCGTGACAATGCAGATTTTGTTTCTAAAAAGAAAGAAAGAGAGAAAGAAAGAAAAAAAAGAGGTTTTGTTGGAAAAATTGAAAAGGCGGAGGAAGCTGGGAAGAATTGGAAGAGGGAAGATGGATGGAAGGTGGGAAGATGGAGGGTGGGAAGGTGAGAAGGAGGAAGGTGGAAGGTGGAAGGTGGAATTTATTCTCGAAAATTAAAAATAAAAGTATATCATGGGAGAGGCTAAGTGGTGACCTTAACAAGAGTTAGAGCCGTACCGATTCACTTTCTAACCCAACAAACACTAGGGTAAGCACCACCAATACAACTCTACTGCAAGGTGGTTAAAGTGAAGTGAAGTGAAGTGAAGTGAAGTGAAGTGAAGTGAAGTGAAGTGAAGTGAAGTGAAGTGAAGTGAAGTGAAGTGAAGTGGAAATTAAATTTTTATTTTCATAGTCCTTTGTATTGGTATCAGCAGCATCAGCATCAGCATCAGCATATTTTGAGCTCTGCTTTTATCATATCCATTCAACTTGTACGAAGGAAGGAGCCAAAATGAAAAAAGACTCACACATTATGAAATTTCGCGGGATTATCGTTTCGTCTTCTGCTTTACAGACTTTTAAGTTTGAGAGGGAGGGCAAGAGATCCATTGAAATAATGGTTTTGCTTGCAACTGTATTTGATGAAAATGCAACTGGGAATAATGAATGAGCACTAAGGGGACATACTTTATGTTAATGTTTATAAGCTTATTATTTCATATTTTTACCTCCAAACCCCTTTCACTCTGTATGCCGATCATCATGGGTAACTAATACTCAATCTTATTCGTTTATTAATCACCCATCCATTCCAACATATCACAACTATTATTTGAGATGGTTTTGAATAATCGATGAAAGTAGACAAATCAAATTGGTATTGGGAACTTTTGAAGCGATGTACAGTGCAAAGATTAGTTTTTAGGAAGAGCATTGAGCATCTTCAATATCTCAGACTCATTATCTCCAGCAACTGCTCTTCCATTGCTCCAATCCACAGTCTATAAAACATTAGTCGAGACTTCATTCCACAATATCTAATGTGCGGCATGGAACATACCAGAGGTCTTTGGAAACTATCTTCATTGGATTTGATCTTCCTTACAGCATCCACGTCATCCTTTGCACCCGTAACGATACTGCCAATCTTTGATGCACCCATAAATTCGAGAATGCTCCTAAGTTGATCTGGGGTTGGTGCAGATTCGGTGACTTCCAGTTCAAACTCTTCTCTTTGTGGTGTGATATCGGCAGAGAGATCGCTAGCTTGATCTTCCGTCGCAAATGCAGAAGCATTGGCAGATGCTCGCTTCAAAAGAGTATAAACTCTCAAAGAAGCTGGAGAGCTTGCCTTGTGGAAGAGAGTAACAACATCGAGAGTTTTATGCTATAGATTAACAATGTCAGTATCCATTAATCTGTTTCATAATCAAGAATTAAAAGTATCTATTGTACTTACGAATCGAAACATTATGATTGTTGATTGCTATTGTTGGGTTGAGGTTACGGTTAATATCAATTAGAAATCTTATTCATCGTCGTTGAAATCTTGAAGCTTTGAAAGTTGGAATGACGTTAACCTTTCAATTGCTTTGACCGTGTGCGGCTCTCCCCTCCGCGCACGTACAGCAGAAATCCTTGGTGAATCCTTGATCCCTGCCGTTTCTAAATTTTGTCTTTTCCCATAGCAACGAATACTTTTGATTTGTCGCGTACAAGTTGTCCGTAAGACATATTAAATCCTCAAATCCTAAAGAATTCGAGAACAACTGCAAACCTCCTCACAAATTCCAGAAACTACCACCTCAATTTGAGACATTTGACATTCTTCTCCCTTACTTTAGAATTTCATAATGCCGCCATTAATATTACATAATGTTCCAGAAGACGAGTGTTATGTAGGCGAGGATGGTATCAAAAGACCTTATGCTATGCTATTCTCTGGGTAAGCTTTTCAAGTCCATACAATGGAGGGTTATCAATCTGATTCGAATAGAAGTGATGGGAATCCAGGTGTGGCAAGAATTCGAAGAACAGTCCCGGAGACAGGATCCTTTGGTAAATCGACAAGACGATCTCGATCAAGAACTGGCACACCAGCTTTGAAAAAGGAGGACCCGACCTTGGCAGCTGCAGATGCAATTTTCGCTGCCACTTTCGCAAGAAGAGCTGCGGCTACATCAGAATCAGGACAGCGCAAATCCTCAATACAACCTTCATTATCGCAAACCAATCTGCGAGATAACAATGCCTTGGTAGCAATTGATGGCAATGCCGGCTCATCTTCGAGATTTGTACACAAGGAGCCTACAGAGGTTATACTACGAGGTTTCACGCCAGAACATCAATGGGCCGCTATTGCCGAATATGAAAGAATCGCCGGTCACATCTGCGAAGATTATCCTCGCGACGCACCTCTGGATCAACGTAGATACAAAACCGACCTCCGAGATCCTGTTGTTCTACGAAGACGTCCACTGACTAAAGAAGAAAAGGCGAAGGCTTTGAAGTATGCTGGTGGGAAACACTGGATTAAAATTACGTTCGAATCAGCGGAAGCAGCAGAACTAGCTATAGAAGCTTCTCCACAGCCAGTGCTTGGTCACTATGTCGCCGCTGAACTGTATCGTGGTGCACCACCGGCACAAGATGAACCAGGAATTTCTACTGTACCATCAACCCGATCGTCTCGTTCTAATGCTAACAAACACCGCTTCGATCTCGGGCCTTTACTTCCTGGCGCTGAACGCCCACTTCAACAATCGGGTCTCCCCCGCTCCTGGACTACTCCCGAAATGTCGCAAATCGGTCGAAGCGTACACTTCGAGGACCGCGGCCAGTCTCCAGAAGGCTCTCAGGCTACCAGTCATACTGTTGACACGACTACTTTAACAACATCCACAGTCATGGGTGGTAGCCTCGCCTTTCAACAACGACCCTCCTCTGCAGGTACTGCCGCCCCCGAGGCGCCCTCCCTTTACTGCAGCAAAATTCCCACCGCTCAACGCCTGCAGCTCCTTCCCGCCGATCAAGCCCTACTCCCTCAAAAGTCGTACACGCAACAAGTATTGTCCAACATTCCGTTATTAAATTGGTTTAGTGCGGATATCATAGGGGACACGGTACCAAGGACAGAGACGGGCGAATTTGATTGGGCGAAAGCGAGTCTTTATTGGAGGATGATCTACTGGTTCGATACATACCTAGGGATTTTCGGGGTCGTGGGAGGAGAGAAGGATGACTGAAGGACATTATTCGTAGAGAGAAGGAAAAGAGATCCTAGAGGCAGTAGCATCTGCACCACGAGACATAGGAGCTTGATTGATTGGAAAAGCTTTGAGACTATACCCGAGATTGTGTGAGAAACGAGAAACTACAAACGAAGAGCGTAGATGGCAAAGAAATGTAATTAATGAACAACCAATTAGGTGCGGACGCACGGGTGATTGAACGAAAGGAGTTCTGGCGCAAGACTTTCTCCTAGCGAACGAATATAGCATGAAAGTTTATTTTGTCATTCTATCTATCAATCATCGAACATGAAACATGAAACCACCGCCTATAGTTCTCTCTTTCTACCTACTATACTCTCTACTCTATTCTTGTGAAGCGTGTTAGCACACCTCCAAATCGTCTCATACATAATTTTATATAACTCCATCCCAGAAACCCGAAACCCAGAACCCAAAGCAAATACCCCAAACACCTATATACGCATGCTGGAAAGAGACGAAAAAACAAAACTGATCTGATCTAGAAGGGGTATTAGTACGCTTGAGTTCATAATCTACGTGCTAATCATTTAAACATAATATCTATCAACCCATCTTTGCTCGCTTCTCTCTTCCTGTTCAAACTCATGTTGGGGAGATGGGATTTGCGGCTCGTCTCCGCGGATGGTTCCCTCGGAATGCAGACTGCTGGTCTCTTGATCCATCTCTGTTTCGGTCGCTGCAGGTAGCACTGCGTCTGTTTCTGTGTCCGTTGCCGTCTGCGTTTCTGCGAATATCTCCGGCGAGGAAATCGGTGAGGGTACCCGTGAATCTAAGATAGTTTGGCCCTTGAAAATCTCAGGTGTGACGGAGCCTAGAGCCTCAAATCTTGATCTTTCGCTGTACTCTTCACTAGGAGATGGATGCTGGCTGGAAATATGACTAGGTGGAGGTAATTCCAGTGGATCAAGGCTTCTTCCGACTAGCTCTGGACTGAAAGGCCTTACAGCTCTGGAACGATTCGGGATCCTCGTATCCCGCTCAGAAAATATTGATCCGCTGTCTATATCACGCTCCGCGACTGCAGCCAGAGACTGATAATGGTTGTTGTCAACAAGAAGACTATCACTACGCTTGTGATGTATCTTTTTGTGGGGTGTATCGGGAGCGGGATGTGTGGCATCCACAAGGATAGATTTTTGCGGAAGAATGCTGAAAATCTTGGATGGGCTACCACTCGAATCTGTGTTCGCAGTGGGAGGTTCCGAGGAGAAGAGATCCTGTCCGTGTTCAAGTAAATCTTCGAGGCCGCCTCCCGTCCAACCTTTTCGTGCCAGGGCTTCAAATATTTCCACTTCTGCGCGAACGAGAGAGGAACTAGCTTCAACAACCTTGGTGCTGACATCTTGACAGTCTCTCAACAATGCTCTTGAATGTTCACCGTGTAGTGTTGTAAGGCCGTCAAGTCTCGTAGTTAACTCCACCAGATGCCCCCTGAATCCTCGCACATCTCTTTTTCTCTGCTTGTGTAGTCTCAATCCTTCTTTCTCCATCTTCTGAATCTCTTTGCTCTTAATCTTGACTTCCTTCCGATATGAGATCTCCTCTTCCTCTATATGCCGACCCCAATTGTCTAGTTCATGCAATAAAGGCACCTCAAATGATCGGTATACACATTCTGAAAGTATTTGCTGATGGTTCGCTATCAACTGGTGTACTCCACTAGCAGACATCAAATTATCTCCAGTACAATTCCCCTTCGCCGTAAAACTATTGCTGAGACTACCACCAGGTGGAGCCAAGCCTTCGGATCGTGCTTCTTTTAATCGTGCACATGCTTCTAAAGCGCTGCCAAAAGCGGAGGCAGATGAGCTTAGCTCTGCGAGTGCTAGTCGGTAACTTTTGGCGGTGCTAATGAGTTCCGAATAGGCGATTTGGGAGAGTTCTAGATCAGCTTTCGTGAGGACGGCGTGTGGAGGATGGGGAGCTGGCGGAGGCGGAAGCGCAAGGGAAAATGTGGACGCAAGAGGAAGCGTAGAAGCATATGAATAAGTTGGAGATCCAGGGAGCGGACGTTGTGAGGGAGATTGGTTTCGAGGTGTTGTTGGTGCCATGGTGATGGGTTGAAGTGAATGGTTGGAGACTCAGGCTCATTCAAATGTTTAAGAGGTGTACAAACTATGAGACAATACGGTAGAACACATTCGATAGATCAAAATATTGTTAACATCCTAACATGATATGATGGGTGCAGAAGTTATGGGGTGATGACAAACAAATAATAAAACAAGATAGCACCGAGTACTTTAACTTTCGTAACTTGGTAAAGATAATATTCAATCACCTTTGATAAGAAGATGCAGGGATTAGTTTTTAGCGCGATAAGGCGGGGGAGAGAAGTCTGAGAGAGAGCCTCGGAGAGCTTCTAACTTGAACATCCATTTGCACGGCGGAAACGGGAAACACAAACAACCTCAACCAACGTCAATCTCTCTTTTTATCACTTCTGCAGATATAAAATAAGTTAACATCTATCTGCAACCCCCGAATCTATCAAATACCTTCACTAAAAGATCTGCCACGACCACAATCCATAAAATGCCTCCTCCATCTGCTCTCACTATCCCCGCAGTCACCAAGCATACTGCAACTGTCATTATGTCTCACGGTCTTGGCGACAGTGGTGCTGGATGGGTTTCACTCGCAGAGAACTGGCGTCGTCGTCAAAAGTTTCAAGAAGTTAAATTCATTTTTCCAAATGCGCCAGCCATCCCCATCTCAGTTGTATGATAACCAGAAAAAACATCTTCAAATAAAAGACTGTTGTTAATGAATCTTTCAGAACTTTGGCATGTCCATGCCAGGGTGGTATGATATTGTAAGTGTGCGCACCGGTATCGTTCGTCTACTCATCCATACATTATCTACTCTGTTAGGTCTACATAAAAACTATCGCTGACCCCAAGTAATAAAGACAACTTTCAGTGACCTCCAAGCCGAGCAAGATGAAACCGGAATCCGACGATCCCAAGCGTACTTCCACTCACTCATCAAATCCGAGATAGAAGATAGCAAGATCCCATCTAATCGCATTGTCCTCGGTGGTTTCTCCCAAGGAGGCGCCATTTCGATATTTTCCGGAATTACATGTCCGTCAAAACTTGGGGGTATCTTTGGTATGAGTTCCTATTTGCTATTACACAACAAACTCAAAGAGTTCTTGGGAGCAGAAGGATGTGTCAACAAGGAGACCAAGATCTGGATGGGTCATGGAGACAGCGATCCTCTTGTTAGACCAGAATGGGGTGTTAAGACCGCAGAGGTTCTACGTGAGGAAGGCTTTGAAGTCCAATTAAACATGTACCCGTAAGTCTTAACTCACGAGTCTTGTGGTTGATGTTCCATGCTAACAATAATATAGGGGTCTCGAGCATTCCGCCGACGTTTTGGAGATTGAGGACCTTGAATACTATCTCAACAGTAGAATCCCACCAATTGGGGATAAAGAGTGACTAGATGAAGTCAATCCTAGAATTCCATACAATATAGCAGTGCTATTGTGCTCCTTACTGGTAACACTCATGGCGTGGCGTTGGTTGCAGAAATGGGGAAGTGAAGGAACGCAAAACAAAACGATCAAATAATATAGGCAAGGATTACCAAATCGGCAGGCAACAAATATAGCCGCGGGTAGGCCATAAATATTTAGGTCATTCAAAATTGCTTGTTTTGTCCAATATATTGTCTTTCTTTTCTCGAATGTTGAAAGCCTCAGCCTCTCTATAAAATGTCTTCAATAATTCCAGTATAAATTGGCGAATTTCCGGTACACGGACCAGAAGATGATGCCGATGTAGATTGAGCAGCAACTCTCAATAGTCATCAATGATGATCATCTTGATGGGATCTTTGCTAAGTCCGGATACTAGCTCCCTATTTTATTCTTACTCTCCACTGTCATTCAAACCATACTCCGTCATCGCCTTGACTGAACCGCTATTGTTGCACTCCTGCAAAAATTTCTAATGCCTACTCTCAGAGCGTCTGCGTGTAGGGTGTCCACATTGCTATGTTGGAAGATATAGACCTTGTTGTCATTGTATGGCTGCGGTCTCTCTCCCTATCAAGCAACAGGCTCCGAACAAAGAAATTTCTTTACGCTGTCATAAACAAACCCCAATTCTCTTTGATACCTCGGTGATCTCTATTACACAGATCCCTCGAGAAATAATTTTCCTGTGCTTAAATCCAGTTCGCTAAATGAAGTCAACAGAGAAGCACGATGTCAAAACTATGGAAAGGAAGGCTTGGGCACCAGAGATATCTGCCACTCGCTTTATTAAAGCCATTCGCCAAAAGAAAATAATTATTCGTCGCAATAAATGGAGAGACGATCCCGGATTAACTTTCGAAAATCACAAGTTCGGGGGTTACCTTGGGTCCGGTGCATGGGGTGACGTTTTATTGGTCATCAATACAGAAACGAACAAACATTATGCCTTGAAGCTCCTGTTAAATCTCACCAAGTTCGATCGCTCAGATACGCTTCCGCAAGGTGCTCTTGAGCCGCCTCTAACAGCTAGCAGCGACGCCACTAAAAGTTCCTCTCACTCAGTAGAAAGACTGAGTCTTCGTGCTAAGAGAAATGAGGAAACCAGAATCTTTCTCCGATATATCAGAAATGGTTATCCTCACATCTGCAATCTCGAAGCATTCGTTCAATTCAAACCTGGATATGGTGATGAAGAATTTGCCATGGGGCTCTATTTCGAATATTGCGATGCCGGTAACCTCGGTATCCTGTCGAAAAAGTTTCGGACTCGAGGAATAAAACCGCCCGAACTGTTCATCTGGCAAGTTTTTTATGAAATTATTAGCGGCATAGCATTTCTTCACAACGAACATCCGGATCACAACACAAAGCTAGGAAATATAGGTCGCGAAGCCATTTTTCACGACGATATTCGATCCGAGAATGTATTCTTGCAATGGGGACCAGATAAAGAAGGTGGATACCCACATGTAAAGATCGGAGACTTTGGAACCTCATTTACTGAGCCTCTAGGTGGCCATGTCCCTGATCCAGAATATGACTCGCCTACTTCCGAAGATGAGGGTTGGGGACCCCAACCTATTAAACTAAAGACGGAGGTTTGGTGGGTGGCAGCTGTTGTATATGAATTGGCTCGTACCGGCGTCGTTTTAGACAACATTCTTAATAATACTTTACAGCAGAGCCGCGAGGAATTTCTGAAGATAGATCCCATTGATGGTCATCTGAGTGAAAGTTTGGACCAAGTGATAAGAGGGACGCTGACACCCGAGGTTGAAAAGAGACCTTTCTCCGGAGCACTCTATCTTGATCTTAAGAATGCTTTTGAGGAGAGGGTGGGCTTCATGTATAGGAAATTACCTGATTGGGCAGGAGAACAGACGTTAACTCATGTTTTTGATGAAAATATTATGAAAGGGCTGGATGAAGGGGGGACTTGAAATCGAATTGGGAGTGGACGAGCATAGAGATATTAAGGATACCATTTGAAACAGAGTGTTTAGACTAACGATAGCATAGTATATGGATCATGAGGATGCATTGGGAAACGATGATGAGGAGTCTGAGGAGACTCTGTATAGAAAATTTCAGGCGCAAGCAGAAAAGGAATAGAAAGGGAGCCAAATGAAGTGTTACGTGTAAAATCACAATAGGAGTTATATCTCGATGGTATACATACATAGTGGAATCCTAACACAATTAGCGAGAAGAAAGGTTCCGATGCAGATATTGCGGATACATATTACTCTTAACCAGGTGTTACAAATAATGATCCATTGCACGAGGAAAAGGGTAACAGCCCGGACAGAAAACCCGTTTGAAAGAACTCCGATATCTGAATGTGTTTAAACTGCTTCCATGGATCTATTGTTACGGCTAGATTTAATGTTTCAAATGAGTTCAATATTTCATATCGATATAACATGCAATCTTATAATAAAGTCGGGAATCAAGAACCCCTCATCCATGAACTGCAGACCAGGCGCTGGATACGCTCGAGGCGCGTATAAGTATGTAGCCCTCGACCATCGGGGATATTCGGCAATGGCTATGGACCGTAGCCTCCCCAGTGACTCTTGAGAGTTCTTGTGCTTGAGGTAGGTACCCCTTCGCATTATTAGAGGTGATAGCGATGCTCAGAATACTCAAAATACTCTAACTTATCGAATCATGATTCATATACGAACGAGTAATTCCACGAGCTAAAAAAAGAGTAAACAGACAATAGGAAAAATAATCATCAATAAATTAAATCCTTGTGTATACAAAAAAGACTTGGTGTCAAAATATCTCCGAGTAGATTTAGCAGGTCCTTTATGTTTGCCGCGCATATGCTATCCATGAATGACCCAGGTTTTGACATATATCCAGGTCTATGATTAATTAATCTATCTAAGTGATAGCTTTGTCAGCTAGGCCTAACAGTCCCTTTCTGGGAGTTCGAGCAGAATTTATAGCCTCGGATTGCGTGCAATGTCTATATTCGCTTGAGATCATCTTAACCTCCAAACAATCACTGATTATTGTTCCTTGAAATCTACCCTGTGCAGGGTAATGACTTTAACTCTCAAAGTAGTCATACAAGGTGTTCAGGCGTATAGAAAGTAACCAAGCAAAGCGGAAAGAGATATGGTGCCCATCGGAGGAATAATGAACTGTCGGTCAGAAGCTGATTTAGAAGAGATGCTGCTGCTACTGGAAGTAGTGCTAGTACTAGTGCTAGAACTCATGCTAGAACCAGTACTAGTTGCAAGTGCAGTCTGAAGGACCTGGGTGACAGCAATGGTAGCGTTGGTAGCATTGATAGGGATGGTAGAGTTGGTCAAATTGGTAACGTTGGTGGAAACCGGAAGATCTATCCATCCTTTCTTCTGGGCTTCTTTAATGCCCGCGAACCACGCTTTTGCCATCTGCTGATATCCATGATCTGTCGGGTGAAGTCCATCTGCCAAGTCATTCACAGTAACATAGTCCATCATGTTAACCGTGGAAACCTTTTGGCCAGCGCTAACCTTAGATGCAACAATGTCGGGTATCATAGAATTGAACGTAACTATCGCGTCCTCTACTGTCGTATTTGCAGCTGGGGTGATTTGAGCAACTATCACAGCCACGTTTGGGACCGAAGAAATAATTTCATCGATGAGTGCGCTGAGTCGATCCGGAGCGGAAGTGACATTCAGTAAGTCGTTCATGTCGTTCGTACCAGCCATCAACAAAACGAGATTGGGATCCTCAGGGAATGATAGCTTTGCATATTCGGCGATTTCCGAGATGACGGCTCCCGGATGTCCCTCATTAAAATTATCGCTCATGTTACCCGCTCGAACGGAGCCAACATATTGCACCGAGTTTCCAGCAGAAGTGAGTAGATCAAGGAGACCGAGGCGATAGCCATTTCCATCAGCAGACAAGTAGCCGAAAGTTATCGAGTTGCCAAGCGGTTGCTGCTATGGTTAGTATTGTAATGGTTGGAGGGGTTACAAATGGGGCAGAAGACGAAGAATCCTAGCAAGGACGTGTTGAATAGATGTGCGCCAGGGTCAATATTGGGTGAACGCGAGGCTTACAATTCTGAGAATATTACCAGATGCCGTGCCATTATATATCGTGCTATTATACCCACGATTAATGACTTTCGATATTATCGATGCTATAGGAGGGTCAGTCAAAAGATAATGAAAAGAATTTCGAGGTAGCTAAACAGACCATTGGCACATGACAGTAAAATGGAAACGCATATATTAACATGAACAAGAAAACGCATCATACCGTAGATACGACAGACATGAACTGGAAGATAAGGAAGTCATCGCCAATTGATGCGATACTACAGTCTTTATGTACCATCGCTTGAGGGCCTTTGTTAATGAGGGGTTTTCTGCATCATCTAAATATATTGCGCAGCATAGATGCAGTCCAATAGTCGAAGAGGAATAGCTCCTTGTATGAAAATCCAAACGCTAGAACAAATGAGATGCTATTGCAACCTTCACGGAGGAATATGTATCCTATTATCCCACCAGTATCATTGTGCTCCTCGTAAACCCCGCTGTGACCTACATAAATTGTTAATAATGCGGTGCAGTTATCCCCGAAGGTTTTTCCAAACATCCAAAAGCGCGTAAACGTGGCTATGGTTTGACATGAGGATCAAATTGTCGTCTCAAGAAAGACACCGAGCGCGCAGAGCAGAGGGGATTTTTAGCTGGATTTCCCGCACATATACTTCGTGTACAAATTCAAACGGTCGGATAATTACCAATATGCACGAAATCTATGCCAAGGAGAGAGCATTTGCATTGTTTGATCCTTCTCAAGCTCGTAACCTTATGTAAAGAGTATCAGGTGGTTCGTCTTTTGTGCGTTTAGCCTTCGACCCGACCGTGCCACGAGCTCGAAATTGTTTCAATTATCACGTGCATTGTTTGAACACCGTGTTTGGAAGAAAGTTTAATTGGTGATGGAAAACTTCCATATCATCTATGATAGGGCTAACACTAAGGTATCATATTCTATCAATCCTATCTGAGTTCCCTCTGAAGAAATTTTGTGCTCAAACACTGCTTGAACTAATACGTGAACCCACATTCATCATCATTTTCATCGAGACTCGAAACTCTTCATTCGCTCTCGGACTTTCTCGAAACATTTCATCTCTTCTTAATCTTCAAGGTGGTGCCTTGATAGACCAGATTACCCATGACCTATTTTTCGTGTTCGATATCTCTGAGAATGAGATGAGACGGTCCCTGATCGCCAGGAGAATGCTTATCTCAAAGGAAGGTTGAGATAAGATAACCTCTGGAGTCTGGAAGTGTGCGTATCGAAGAGGCCATGTACCTTTCCGGTGTAATGTGTGATGCCATTCATCCTAATATATATTCTAGGATTTGCCTGGAAATCAAGGTCGTGTTAAGATGCAGGAACAAAATCTAATTTCAAACGTCCCAGATTTCTCATCCATAGTTGTATATACCAGTAGATGTTTGCCATGCCATGCGAAATAGGGGAGGGACATTTTTTGAAATAGTCCACGTTGTCCACTTTATGATTGGAGCAGAGCATACGAACTGCAGTCGTACTCAATTGCCTTGGCTAAGGATTGCAGCGACCCATAACCTCTCTCGCCAACTGGTTCATAAACCCTTGAACTGTATCCAAAAATTCCTCTCGCTGTACCAGAAACGAACCCGAAACACTTCGATTGGAACTCGAAATATCTTTATCTGTCAATCTTCTGATGACGAATTGATTTAGGCGACGAAGATTCCTCCTTAACGGGTAGAGGTTCTTCTCCAACACTTTGCAAAGATCACTTGGATTCCCCCTATTTGTTTGAAAACATTGCAAGCTAAACGAGAGACCAATTTGAAGCCGACGTAATTGTCCATTTGCGCACGTAGTCTCCACGCAGGATTTTAAGATATTCGCAATCTTTGCATGAGAATAGCTGTTGATTTGAATCGTGAGGTCTAGAGTGTGGACATATTGGAAAGCTGGTGGTGGTTTGATGAATGTGTAGCCTAAGAATCGGATACCATAATTGCTAATCGAAGCCCGATAAGGTAGAAAACAGTAGAGTTCGTTCAAGACTTCACGATAGATCATTTGATTTGTGTGAAGTATAGGCGGTGAGTAGAGTTTATGCTCTTCGCAACGAGATTTTGGGTGATTCGGGTCCCAAGCGGAAGTCCAGTTAAAGTCTGCCGAAGGGTCAATTGAAGGGATCAAATGCCGGTAAATCATCAGCCTAATCTCGAATGGGCATTTGAGGATGGGAGGGATCCCGCTTCGGGCTGAGGTGATTTCATCCGCAGACATATTGTTCTCTCCTTTTTAGTTTCCTGGAAACAACTTTCTGGAGAATGTACGGAGTAGAAACGTGAGTGGAATTGAATCTCAAATATCAGAACTGGGTCGTAAATTGTCATTATGCATGTATGACGACTGACTCGATCCGCGGCTCCACCCCAAAAATTGGTGATTACCGGTGAGTCTCCGTGGTGGAATGATGAGTGGTCATATTATTAGTAAGGTGGAGAGATGTTTCCCGCCCAGTCGTAAAGGGGGAGGGATCTACCACTCCTCGTTACATTGAACAACTCAACTTACTGAATCTAGCTTGCTTTGCATGTCCATTCAAAACTCATCCACTCCAATTGATAATAAGGGATTTTTGTGTGTCACACGTGATTAACACGTGAAAATGGATGGTGTGTTAAACCATCCGATAACTATATGAATTTCGGCATCTGTAAAAGATCTTAGAGTAAGTGCTTAAACAGGATCAGGATGAAATTGCTTATCAAAATACCTGATCGTTGAACCCCTTCATATCACCACGTTTCGGGTGGTGTTTCATCTCAAAATCCTCAACAACCATCTCCCTATCATCAATCAATCAAACCCTCACATCCAAACTCGATACTTCACCACGTCAACTCGACAATCACTTCCTAACAATCAAATCTTCCTGTCAATATGTCTCCAAACTTCCCCAACCTCCTGTCCCCCGCCTTCCTAACCTTCTCCACCTGTCCTCTCAACCCCACCGTCGATCCCTCACGCACTGCACCTACCGTTGAAGCATCACCCGGAACCCCCCGAAAAACATATCTTTTAGCAACAATATCCCAAAACATGACACTCTCCACAACTCCTACATTTATTTGCACAGATTCAGCTAGCGTGTCATTTGCGCTAACGGTTATTCTTGAGGTGCCATTAACGCCTGCGCAATTGGAAGGAAGTGTGAGTGGAAACGGGAATGGGAATAGAGGTGAGAATGAGTTTGATATCAAGAAATTAAAGAAAGGACATACAGTCGTGGTGCCGAATCCAAAGAGGCACGGGGTCAGAGAGGGAAAACAGGGGTACATCAGGTGTGCGTGGGGTGATCTTGGTGTGAGTTATGTTTTTGGTAATCCATGCAGATTGTATCTAGGGACTGATGAAGGAAAACAGATTATCCCGACATCCTTGGAAAGATTATTAGGAATAAGTAAGAGATTTCTCAACGCTCCGGAAAATTTCGAAGACAGCAAAGAGAACTTGGTGATATGTCAGTCGTGTGAGAAAACAGCTAGTGAAGAGGAACTCTCAAGGTGTAAGGGTTGTAGTGAGGTTTGGTACTGTGGAAAGGTATGTTTCAATATCTGGAGAGACCAGTTTCTAGAATTTGGATGAGCTGACCATAAACACAGGAATGCCAAACAGAAGGTTGGAATAGTAAGGGTCATAAGAGTGAGTGCAAGATTCTAAAAATGGTGAATGGCATGGACCTGAGTGTTTAGGTTGTAGGATGAAGGGAGGATCTATCATGCACAATTATTAATGGGTGTGTCTTTAATGACAAGAAGTGGAGGACGAAAGATAATAAGACCAGAACAAATGACAAATGACAAATGACATAAGTCAAGAAGAATCATTAATTAATGTTATAAGCCTTGAATAATTGTACATGTAAAGATTAAAAAAATATATATATTCTAAAAATGTCTTGAGAATGACCTCAAAATAACCCCAAAATGACCCCTAATTCAACTGCTTTAGTGGGTGACTGAAGAAGCATCATGCAGCTCCTGCATATGCATGCTCGTGAGCACATGAAAAATCCACTATGACGTGCTATGACGCTGGAAGGTTACATCTTCTTTCGAATATCAACCTGTAACATGAAGACAAATACCACTGAAGAAAGAAATGGGCATTGAAGCCTCAAATGTGAACCTATATACAAAATTTCCCTGGCTCCATAAAATACATACATTATATTCATTTCATTTACCCCCATGTCTTGCCAATATCGACGGTCCCGGCCGAACTCCAATTTATCGTATCATCCTCCTCAACCTGATATGCTTCGATCACATCTGGTTTTCCATCGATTGCCACGACCGCGAATGCAGTTCCAGTCGCTGTGGCTGCTATCGATTTGAAAACTTTGGGATTTTTGGTCGAGTTTGACATTGCCGAAGGGTGAATACCCATTGCTTCCCAGTCATTATGAGCTCCCATGTACATGTTGGATTTAATACCAAGATGCGATAATGTAAGTGTTTCTCCCCAGGTTTCGAAACCGGTTTTTACGTTGCCCGTCCAGATGAACACTTGTGTAAGATGCTGATGCGGCGATAGGGACGCCGAATGTTAGGGAGTAGTATGTTGCTGCATTCAGCGACCAATTTTGAGCTGCGAAACCTCGTTAGTATAAAACATGGAAAATTATCTGTAATTAAACACACTGCTATATTGCCAGGCTGAGATGGCCATGTTACTATCTGGTTTTTGATAGTATAAGTTTATCTGATGTGCTTCGTTGAAGCGGTAGAATGGCTGCAACGCAAGACCAGTATTACAGTAACCGTGCACTTATATTACCCCAAAACCTTAAAAACGCGTAAATTTCGCGAATTGAATTTCAACTCTCTTTATTATTTATTCATCAATAATATTACAATATACTCTCAGAACCTTGAATATTGAAAGGGAATTAGCTTTTAAGTATCTTACTCTATATTTATATAGCAAAATTATTAATAAAGCTTTCAATAACTCTAATCCTTATTATATTATAATTAATCTTAATCTCGAAATATAAACTATTCGCTATATTCTACAATAAGATATATTATATAATAAAGAAATGAATCTATTTCATATTCTTCAAACTAAATCTTATACAAAAAAAGAAAAACATATATTAATTCAATATATTCGATTATATCTAAAATCAATTTATATATAAACAAAAACAATTATAAACCTTAAATATAGTACCTTTATTATTAAAAAGATTTTGAAAATCTATAAAATCATCAATTGGAAATATAAAAAGCGATCAGAACTTATCCAGACACATACATTCAAACAGCTTGTATAATACCTAGTATATAAGGAATTGATAATAAAGAAATAAGGATTAATTATATAGAACAATGAATGCTTTATAAAATAGAGGCGAAGTAAAAAAGAAGAATAATACTTCTGCATTTCTGTTTAGAAATGGAAACCTAGAATAGTTCAAATATATAATACAAATAAAAATATAAAGATTATAATTTAAAGGGATTTTTGAAATCTTAAAAAGAATAATCTATATATAATAAATAAAGATTTTGAGAATAAAAAATATAGATATAATATCAATTTATATTTCGAGGTCTTCGATATTAAGGTAAACCCTGCTTTTGAAAGATTGGATCCAGAATATGAATTTATATAGAATAATATTTTTATTTATTATATCCATAAAGTACAGGATTGATTTCAAAAGAAAGGGATCCCAATATTGAAGGATTGATTTTTTTATTCTCCTGATCTCAATTCTATTGAATATATTTGATAAACTTTAAAAATAAAATTATATAAAATATTTCTTGATATTATAATCGATAAAAGCGAATCGGAATATATTAAATAAAAATTAGAAAGTTGTTTACAAATAATTTAGGATATATTAGATCAAGAATTATTCGATAAATTAGGAGCGAATATATTTGATAGAATTGAGGCCTGTATTGTAACAAAGGATTAATATACAAAATGTTGATTAATTATAGAACAATAAAGATTTGAATTTTTTTTGGGGAATAGTATAAATATAGAACTTCAATATATTCAAATTTTAAATTATAATAATTAATGATTGATTTTATAATTAAATTGAAAGGTAGATATTGAATATATAAAAAAACTGAAATTAGGTTATGGGGTAATATAAGTTGACTAGTACTGTATCTACAACATCAACATTTATTTGGGTCAAAGTCCAACCCGAACTGGTTAAGTTTCCGACCTGTATTCTGTTGTTCACATCTTGAAAAGAGATGATGGTTGTGTTGGTGCACAAAAGACATTGCCAGTACATCACCGCGACACTTGAATTCTCAGAGATTATGTAGTTCTCAGAGGACAAGGTTCCTTCATTCCATGAGTCTGATGTGACATCATATATGATGTCGTGAAGCAGATTGTCGGAATCGGAGTATAATACAGTGATTTCCTGTATATTATTTAGCAGCTGCGTGGTTTCAGAAAGAATTTAGGGTGAGGGGGAAAGTGGGGTGTTGGGTAATAGGAGCGTCCTACGAAATTGTTGGCTGGCATCGTCACAGCCACAGCAAATGATGAACCATTCTTAGCGGTTACAATCTGATTCGTCGACCAGATCTCACTTGATGCATTGCTATGTGATTCTAGTATATGGCCTTGATTGTCTTGATAATACACTCTAGAGTTGTTGACATTGTTGGACGGGTAAGAGATTGCGGCAACGTTTCTCTGAAATGGAGCAACAGTAGAACTCACCGAAGATGCTGTATTCGTAAAGGTGGGTGAATTGCTCGAGGCGGAGCTCGTTGGAGATGAGTTATTGGGAGAGGAAACTCCACCAGATACCCCATTCACATTCGCCGTGTTATTCTTCTTAGATGCAACGATTCCTCCAACCACCGCGGCTATAATTACAACCAGCGCGATGACACCTCCTAAGATGTACCATTTCCACGGTTGCCTTTCCTTCTGCGTACCATCTATACTTTCCACCGTCTCCTTCTCCGTCGACACCGGCTGTTTGATCAAAGGTGCAGTGTGTAGTGCGGGAGATGACGGAGCCTCTGAGCAATTGCTGAACTGTCGACCTGATAGATTTGATGATGTCATGTGCGATAATGCAATGGGGGTAGGTGTATAGTTTTCGAATGGGAGTTCCGCAGGGAATACCGGCATTCCTATAAACTTCGTATCTTCCTGATAATATGGGCGACCATCCCCATCCGTCTGATTGCCCAATTCGCCACGCTGCTGCGGGCCATAATATTCAAAAGGCTGATTAACAACCTCCAAATCGCTGTGTCCAGACATCAGGTCATCACGCAAGTTGCAACTCTGTACGGAGTACTTTCCGAAGAGAAGAGAAGGGGATACATTCATAAAATGAGTCTCCTCCGCAAAGTCCAAAGCAAGGATATAATGTAAAGAGCGAATGACCGTGATATCCTTGATATCCGTCAATATTAAAGGCCCACATAATCGATCACTTGGAGCGCTTCTCGGGAGTTCCAAATGAGTTATGAGGCTCGGATCATATCATATGTGGACCTCTTCATGGTTACTCTTAAAAGTCAACGAACGGTATGCTCTCAAAGGAATTACAACCCCAAAAATTCTTTCATCTCGTCATTTAAATTGGCTATGGCCATGAAAAGTATAATGACGACAAGTCCACCCTCTACTTTGGCGAGGAATAAACCGACAAAGCAGATATGATGCCGAAAATTGAAGCCATTTACTCGGTATCAAAATAATTTGGTCTGCCAAGAACGAGACATGCTTCAATATAAGCGCCGGAAATACTTGCTTGCCATGCTTCAAGCTTTCAACAGAGAAAGTTTGACGCCGTATCTGGTCAAAATCCCTGTACCAACAGGATGAGTTTGTAGATTAACAGAGCACTCTTTCTTATTTAGACCTTGGCACATCACATTAATTGCATTCGGAAGTTACCTAAAAATATATCGTCCTTTTGCCACTTTTGCTGCCGTTGTCAATGTTTTCGACTGTATAAAATAGGAAATAGGATCATCGTTTTTGAATTTCGCGTCTTCATAAGACCGAGGTCCCCGAGGACGACAGCACATTGGTGGCATTAAACCACTATTGAAGAAATATTTTTTATTAGTGATGCTTCAAATGCAGGAGATATCACAAATCTCATCTAGGGCAAGGTTAAATTCCGTTCCATCCGGTACTCCACTAAAATATAATATGGGGTCACACGTGGAAATAGCATGGGCGATTGATCTCCTCTCATGGGCTGCTCAAAGCCTCAAACCGATCACAACAAGAATACTCAAATATTGAGAAGCCGAAAGAGAAGTTGCAGGTCGCTATATTCCTCAAGTGGGGGATTTACCATGAGGTAGATCACGTTCTCGCCACGTGCTGATAGAAAGCTATTGTTATTTTCCTTGGCCATGGTGACTTACCGCGTTCCAAAAGGCTGGGTCATATTCATCTAAGAGAGATATGCAAATATGCGGGGTTCTAGATATGTAGTGCCTGACAGTATGGTTGTGTCAGGGATTTGGACGCTATATAACTCAAGGATGTGACGTGCGATGACAGCAAAAGGCCAGCTCTAAGATTGCAAAAGCGACGTCTTAACTATGGTAGTTTTAATCGCTCGCCTTAAGGCCGAATACAAGAGAATTTGTATGCTTGAAATAATCCATGATGGATGGAATGGTAATTATCGAAAGCTGTTGAGTGTATCTGGTACGGTAGGGGCACCTGAAGTACGAAATACATCGCATACCCAAAATTACACTCCCTGCAAATCGAGGCATCTAAGTCTAAGGAGGTAATTGTATGGTTAGGCCCAGTTGGAACATTGAAGAGTGTTATAAACTACCTAAGTATAGTATACTTTCGAGTTAGGGATGCGATTTAGTCGTATGTGGCATGGAAGTTTATGGATACGGAAGAGCCGTAGAGCAACTTTCTACGACATGCCTTCTGCTGGCTGTACTACAGCAGACCTTCAACAATGTAGATATTTAAGTGCTCCAGACCATGTCCAGCCTAAGGAAAACACGAAATTTACCCAACAGATTGTGCTAAAATGGATGAAACTTTCGAGATCGTAGATCTTCCAGATGGGTATCACATCTCAGAACTGAGCGAAAACAAACGTACAATCCAACCTCTAGTTGCTGCCATGCAGCTGACCATCTTTCAGAACAAAAGAAACAGAAAAGGACCCATTTTCCATGCAGATATTAAACAATCAGATCCAGCAGGTAAGGACTTTGGAATGAATATAATCTACGAGATGTTCTCCCGTGGCCTTCCCAACAAACGTCATATGATGTCCTGCGCAATCTGCGAGAACTTTATCAGAGACTTCGGCAATCTTTGCTATCTTGCCGGAGATGCGACTCTTGTACCGTTGGTATGGCCAGGGGAAGATATTGTTCCAGATTATTACAGACAAGCAGTGGCCAATGTAAGGAAACTGTTTGAAGGGCGTCCACTCGGAGAAGAGTTTCGAAATCACCTCGAGACTGTCAGCCATTGGTCAGCATACTACTCTGCCCGAAAACTTGGCAAACACGACGCTTACGGCCACATGGATGTCAATATTCTCGGTAAAAGTCGACGGTACTATGGGCCCACGCGATCGGATGATCTCGCCAAAATTCTAGAGAGAATCATTGCGGATAACGATGAGAGGACCATTGCTCGGACACACATGTATCTAACCAAAGATGTATTACCTCATGCCAAATTATACAAATCATGGATTGTGTGGCTAAAGAACGCTGCCGCTGCTATCAAAGTACGGGACGATCTCGGACCAGAGGGTCGAAAAACGTTGATTGCTAGATACGCGTTTCAAGCGGCCAAGGAATGTCTGCCTTCATTGTACAATGGTGCATTGGCTCAATTGATGTCCTCCATTAGGATCGGCGAAGATATCATGTCAATTCAGACAAAATGGATGCAGCTAGTAAATTCTCAAGATGGGGTATCACAGGAAGATTTGGCTCGCACGACGTCAAGGTTAATTTCAGACTTGGGCTACAACACCACGTGTTTTTACCGATCGTTTCTCAAAATCGGCCAGATTCCATCATCCGTAAGTCTCATCCATTTTAATGGACCCCATGAGTTATTTACCTATCCATACTGAACATACCCTAGGCGTATCTGTGGATTGACTCTTCCAGGCCTTCCGCCATCCCAAAACCTCTATTCCGGCGTCTCGATGCAAGAAAACATAGTGTTCCAGCTACCCATAGAGATGCTCTCGACAGGGCACCAATCAAGAAAATCTGTTTCCGCAAGTTCTGCCTAGACATCATTCCGCAAATCTCCTCGCTATCGATTCGCATCACCTCAGAATCAAAACATGCCGAGAATTTCCACTTCCTCACCACCGGACTAGATGATCCCACCGGCCGATCCAAACCAATCTTCTCATTCCAGGAACCGGGAAAACATACCGCGTCCTGGTTTAAAGCTACACATATTACTTCACCCGAAGAAGTTGACCTGTGCGCTAGCTGGGTAAAAGTCAAATGCATCGTCTCCTTTCCACACATGTGGCATCATTTCCAGAATCGTGAAAAGTGCACCGAGGAGTATTTCAACCCTATGATCGAGAGGGGATTTGTGCACAAGGAATTGGGGGTGCGATTCTTGTTAGTTCTGGATGGTATTAATGATGTTCATGGAAAAGGCTCGGATCTGTCGACTGAGTTGTTGAATGAAGAATTGAGGTGCTTTAGTAGGGAACAATTGGAGGTTTATAGGGATTGGAAATCTATGCGCGGTTCTTATGTTGGTGGTCATGTGGGTGGTGTTGTGGTTGAGCATGGGAAATTCAGGAAGTTGTTGCTAGGTGTTAAGATGAAGACTGGTGAGTTCGTGAGGTATCATGTTGTTTTGTATAAGTATTTCGTGGGATAGTCTGGGGAGTATTTATGTGATAGGCAGAAATGTGGAAAGGTGGAAGATGAGGAGTGGATTTGAGATAGCCAGTAGCATGTAAAATCTACGCATGTGCGCATAAGAACTAGGACAGATAGGTAAAGACAACATAAAATCTTTTCTGCAAATGCTTTTCTATAACAAACCAGTATACCATCCACCTCGTAATCCCGAGACAAAGTTTCGTTTCCGTTGCACATCTCAAATACAGACAAAGTATTCACTAGACTACATCTTTCCCCTTTTATCGGAAACCCACTCAGCACCAACGAACGCACCCTCCCAGTATTCCATGCCCTAGATGCTACGAAAGCTCATCGTACAAACATAAACCCCAAATCCAAATCTACAGTCCATCAATTACCCTATCTCAAGCAAGCAACCACAAATTCAACCCCCTCCCTTCCTCCTCCAACTCACCATCCCAATACCTTCCTCCGTCTTCATCACCCAACACCAAAACCAACACCAAAACCAACACCAAAACCAACACCAAATTCAAAAAGAAAAAAAAACAAAATTCCCCATCCCCAGACCTTGCAGAACAAAACACAACAGTATTACGCAAACACGTAATCTCTATCCGCCAAAGGGGGCCCCGGGGGGGGGGGGGGGGGGTTGCACAAGTAGAAGATCTTCAATAAGTAGCCAATAGCTAGCTCAGCATTGAATTAATTTTAATTTTTGAAGATATTGAGATTTGAGAAATACAGGAGGAAAAAGAGAGAGAGTTTTTGTATATCTTATGATTCTTATCTATAGGGGCAGTTTGTTCTTGGCATTTTTAGCAGGGAGTTAGGTGTATGGTCGATGTGGTGTGGAGATTAGTGGGATCAAGATCGATAGGTGAGATAATCGTGATGTCTTTACTTTACTTGTTGGGCGTGCAGACTTGCTTACTTAGTTGATATATTTACTATACTCGAGTACTGACAGGTGAAATAAGAAAAGAAGTGAACTAAATGGTTTATAATTTATGATTTATATTTAATGCTACTTCTTCAATTCAGCCATGATATTATGAACATTCCCAATATCAAACGCCGTGTTGATGATTCATAAACAACCCTCAACATCTAACAACTCACATCTTTAACCCAACTCTTCCCCCTTCCAAGTCTTCGACCAGCAGTTATCGAATCAACCAAATGAACCTTCATTACATACCAGCAATGAAGAATCAATGAAGAACAACCGCTACATGATCATCCATATATTTACTAATATCACCCAAGCCAATACTAGCCAGAATGGAAACCGCCCCAAAAGCAATACTGACATAATAAACCCAAGGATATGCAGCAGCATACGCCTCTTGACCTGCAAGTACGACTTCATTCCAGATTGTAACATTGTTGCCGACTAGAGGTAAAATATCGTCTAGAAGACTTTTGCCGGTCAAAGCCGCAATATGGGTGATGATTTTTGTGTCAAAGATGCCGTTCTTGTAGCAGGCAAGCCCGATTCTGGCGGATAGTTCGGGGACGAATTTATTGAGGAACACGTTGTAATAGGTTGTGTATCCGATGGCTCCACCAACTACACGAATAGCGAGGGTAAGTGCCGCGATTGTGGCGATTAGGTCATCGGGACAGATGATGGTCGTGATAATTGAGGCGGGAACTGCATTTACATCGAAGAGTCAGTAATCTTATTCAGAAGAATGAGGAATCGTTGGAATTAAAAGAGATGCATGTGAGGAAACACAGCAGTGGGTTTGGGGTCGGAGAACAGAATTGGGTATTGAGAAGCGTGAAAGCTGATTACGTACCTACAATGCCACCAATTCCAAGGCCGGCTACGATGAGGATACCGTACACAGCGTTAATATTATTGCGGTCTGCAGCGGCAAGGGCACCGCATCCTGCGGTCATCATGCAAGATGAGATGACCATGAGCATGCGGATCCCTCCACGGAAGGCCGACAAGAGCCAAAGAACAATGCATGCGCCGATGAGGATGGTAAAGCCGATGGGAAGACCTCGGATTCCGACACCAATTGGATCATGTCCGTAAACATTGAATGCTTGGGTGGGCCAAAAGAGCAAAACAGAGAAAAAGTTCGCGCCCGAGATGAAGGTAATGACGAGGGTGAGAGCTAAGATACGGGGTTCTTTTCGGAGTCGAGAGGGGAACATGGGATGTTTGGCGCCATAAACTTCCCAGAAACAGAAGGCAGTGATGAATATAACACCGAGGATAAGTGGGACAAGTACATGTGCAGACCCCCACGGATACTAGATTTTGCCAGTGAGTATTTTAAGATAGACTGAGAATAAGATTGCTTACCTGATATCCACCCCACAGAAGACCAGCAACGAAAAGAATCAAACCAGCAATCGAGAGGAACCCGCCGACAAAGTCGATTTGAGAGATGACCTCTTTTCGTGAGAGGCCATTTGAATTTACTCGAGGAGGTGGAAAGTAGAACACCGCGGTGATGGCGAGCCCAAAAAATGCCCAAAGACCACAGAATAGTCCTACATATCTCCAGCTCGAATGTGATGCAATCAATTGAGCCCAGAGAACAGATGGACAGAACGGGAGAATAGTGAATATTAGCACGGCCACATATTTCCCTCGCTTGGCGGTTGGCGCAAGTTCAGACGTTGCAGCGAGTGCTGTTAATTCGTTTATTCCAGCGCCAGCACCAGCAATAGCCATACCACCTGTAATAAATCAGTATGTTTTAAGACATCAGTAGTACGAAAAAGCTTACCAATAAAGACATTCATGGATTGTGCCGTGGAACAAATAATCATTCCAATGACAATCAAGCCTGCACCAAACATGGCAATATACCGTCTTCCAAACAGATCCGACAAAGCTCCTACGAATGGACACACTGCTGCCAAAGCAAGTAAATTGGACAACACAAACCAGGTCCACCTGTCCGCTCCCCCTAAATCTCCGTAAATATATGGTGGTACACCTCCTAGACACTTCGTTAGATCAATACTACTTTCAATGAGAGAGGATAGCATACCGAAAAGATATACTGGTATTTGTGAGCCTGTCCATAAGAAAGCCATTGCCACCAAAGACATCAATCGATTCATGGTCATCTATTGAGCAAATTTTCAGCTACAAACTCTCAAATATATATTTCGATGCCTACCGGTGGTTCATGATTATGATCTTCATCGTCCACATATGTTTGCAATTCATCCTTCTCGTAGTAATGTGTATTTCCTGGAACTCTTGAACCAGTACGAATGATCTCCAAGTGGTCTGCAGTACCGGCCCCAATAGGCCCGGGTTCTTTATCCATTGAGCCTGACATTGAATTGTCCGAGTGATTCGGAGGAGTCAAGTCTTCTTGGGTCATATTATTTGGGTGAAGATAAAGGAGAGAGGTGCGGAGGCTGCCAGCATACAGCGAAATAATAAGATTTATGTAATGAAGCGAAAGAAAAAGTCTGGAACACTGGAAAAGAAAACCATGGGGATCTTCATCTTCTTATTCAAAAGGTCATGTAATCCCCATATATCCCAATACAAGTTCAAATGGTTCGTCAGGTGCGTAACCATTATTACATAGCATCCTTGCTAAAATATGACTTCTGTGGCTCCAGATGGGTAAGCGATGCGAGCACAATGGCATTTACCCCAAGCTCGAAATGATCCTCATTTGATCGGTACACGTATTGGCGCATCTGATGGCTTTTTCTATCGAGGCCTTTCCTCTTCAGCGATCCACCGAGGTATTTTATAAAGTTTTCCTGGGCTTTGGACTTAGCGTCACCTGCGAAAATTGAGGGGAGAAACAGCTAAGGAACTTCCCACTACCAAGCCCGCTTGGCCTCTGTAGCGGCATGTTCCCAATACTGATCACAGATTCACAATCTACCGTAAAAACCATCCCATTACCTATGGATACGGATTACATCCAGATCTTTTAATAAGACTTGTAATAAATACGCCTCCAACGAAATCCATGAAGAATCTCGTGTTCATGTGCCTTTCAAAATCATACCCTACGTATCGAAATTCTTACATTTTCCCATACTGTTGGATCGGATCTCTGCAAAGCGGAATGGACAGCACAGTGGTATTGCGGGGTAGGTAAGATTCGTTGTTAAACCCCAGAATTTTGGACCCTGGCGTCGATAAGGCGCCTCCTTATCTAACAAGGGAGCGAAGAACTTCTATACCAATAGAACTCCCTGTAGCCACCCATCGTCAACAATCTGATCTTGATGAGAATAGCAGTGCGGGAGGTTGGCACTTTGGCTGTGAATTCGCCAAGTCTCCTGACTGTGTCTAACCAGTTTGCTGGAAATCCTATTTCTTCCAATTCTTAAAAGACTTAAGACTCAACACCTGCTCAAAGCCACTGGAATTAGCTTTGGCTCGCGGAGAAAGAATCCAAAAAGAGAAGTTTACCCATGGTGTGATAGGTTGTTAGGCGTTTGTCGAAAATTCCTTGGTCGAAATATGGAGTATCGTATCGCGGGGTAAGGACTGGCATGTGGGCCTGAAGTGGATTTGGAAATAGCACTAATTGCAGGAGTATCCCAATGACTTACCTTCGTGCGGTAAATAGGCATTTTAAATCAAAATAAATATTTTAAATTAAATAATGTGGTTTTATAACAAAATCTATAACCCATCTGTAAGATATTTAGCCACACATATTTTCCTTATTAGAAGCCACATTATTTAATTTAAAATGACTACTGCCGCACGAAGGTAGGTCAGTGGGATACTCCTGTGAGGATAAGGAAGATGGGAAAACCTGGAGACAATGGAAATTTCCGTTTACAAACGCATTGCTGAAGAGGTTTATTAGAATATTGCGTGGTTTCTTGAATGCTCAAATTCAAGAAATTCTTCAATGAATTTCTCGACTCGTGAACTCGTCTTACCTGTACTTGCCTACATCGTCCACTCATAGGAGCGTTATAAACAACAGCGTACAATTGTATTTCCTGTACCACTTTCCCATTTCATCTTCTCGAAACTGTTTGTGATGAAGCGGCCAACTTTCCCTTTCAGGTATTACATACATCGCTTTTCCAAGGGTTTGGTGCATATCGTTGGCTTTAATATTAAATTTGGTGCGGAAGAGATTCTCTAGTTTAGCCTAAATGATTTGCATTGCAAAAAACCACCCATTACCAAGGTAGGATCTTTTTGGCATCGTTTGCCAATTCGATTTTCTTTCAACCATGATACCGTAGATGGCAAGTTAGTGTCATTCGTTGCTCCACCCCCTGGCACCGAGGTATTCAACGGTTGGTCTGAACCTTCAAAGGACTAGCTACGAATGGCACATCAACGAGTTGTCCTTGGATAAACCTAATAAGCCTAGTGGTTGGTTTTGTGTTGGCTCGGCTGTGAAAGTAAACTACCTTAAAACTAAATATTCAGAGCTGATTATTACATCATGCGCGTCGAATGGACGATCCAGCATCTGCTTGTTTTGAAGACTTACGCGAGGCTCCTCCGCGAAATCACACACGACTCATAATTGATCATATATCACAATCTAATAGGATATTATTCCTGCCGGACAGGTGAAGTCTTCACGATATTTAGGAAGCTGACACTAGTCAGAGACATGCGAGACTAGAGGGGTGTAGAAACACCAGAGTCTGAATCAATCACACATTATTTGTGGTCCAATTTCATACTGATTTTGATGTCTCATTTTTCCCACTAGAGAAAACGTCGCAATAGTCTCGAAGCCCAAACATGCGATGGTGATATTGAGATCCCATCTCCTATGTTGCGTATCGCGACTTGACCAATGAACCGTAAAATAACGTGGAACGGAGCCCCAGTACAGGGGAAAAGGTCTGAATTTGTTGGTTGAAAATAAGTCAGTTATGCTAACAGAATCACAAGAGGCTTCGCGCAACATCTTGGGATGTTTCTCTCTACCAAAAAAAAAAACATAATCTCTCCAGCGCTGTATCCACGCTATCTTGCAAAGCAATAGCGGTTTTCCAAACCGAAAACCCCGAGCATTTCTTTCGTTTAACCATAATTCATGTATATCCGTCCAGTACTGTAAGGCTGGATCAGTTCTAAGTCATAGCATGAGTTCTTGTCCATTCTTTAGCAGTCGCGATTGCGGCCGGCTCGTCCTCCTTCCATCTCTTTGCCACGTCTGGAGCTAAAGGATCGTCCGGGTTGGGAGCACCGAGGAGAGCTTGAATCGAGAGGAGGATTGTTCGAATCTGGAGTGCAGGAGACCAGTTACCTGTACAAGTCGAGATCAGTCTACTGCATCCGGAGTGAGGTTATGGGGCACGAAATAAGATCACGTACCCTTGAGAACGTCTAAACAGATTCGACCAAGCTTGTCAATATTTGGATGATAGATTTTGGTGAGGAATCTAATTTTGGGAGGAGTCATCGGATAGTCATCAGGTAAAAACAATTCCAGTTTGAAAATACCGCCTGTAAATCAGCATAAGCCTATGGACTTTTGTAAACCGGTTCGACAATATTACTAACCTTCGTATGGGGAGGAGGAAGGACCGTGTATTGAGACGTCGAAATATCTTAGGTTGTCCTCATGGGGTACTGCGCTGATACCCGGAACACTTTATATATTTGTTAGCTATAGCATGATCCAACGCCAAAGATAGATATACTGACGGTTCTTGCATCAACCTCTCCGTCTCCTTGATGATCCGCTTTGGTAGAGCCATGTTGTTCTGCTTGTCTAACCTAAACTTGCACTTCTTGAATCGTTCTTATATTGCAGTTATCGAGTCCAAGGCTCGACAAAACACCAGTAAAGGTAGTTTTTTTCGTACTCGTGATGTTGATAAGATAACCTGAGAAGTACCTATCGTTCAGTTTGGGTAGTGGGGTACTTTATCAAGGGAAATTGTTCCGGTGGGTGGTAGAACTAGCGAAAACGAAAGGTCTATATGAACGTTGGACAATTGAATGAATTGACTGTTTCGGGATTTGCTGATGATTTGAAGTAGAATTCGTCGTGATGTTATTCTCTTGGGTTTGCAATAATTGGGAAAAGAGAGAGAGCGTCGAGAGAGCCTTAAAAGGTTTTCAATGCTATGTATGATAAGTCCCTATTAGAGGGAACGGAAGGTAAAGGAAGGCTGAACGGCAACTGCCGTCAAGCCTTAGACACTAGTACCATCCGGAAGCTTTCACATTCATTCATCCATCCATATAAACTTTCGATATCATTGCCTCATTGCCTAGACGAAGCCAGCCATTGCGCCCAGCCTCATGCCCTTTAATTTTCATATGTTATCTTATCAATGCGGTTCTTCAAAGATTGCAGAATGCCCATGGTCTTGTTTAGATAGCTTTTTTTTAAATTTACATACCTCAAACATCAACATTATTCGCCCTGTAGCCATCTCCATTTTTAAGTAATTATTTGATTTCCAGAATGCGAAAACTTTAGTATTGAAAGAAGATGGAAGAGTCGAGAAAGGGGAAGACCATTAGGTCGGCGTTTGATAGCACTACATTTGATGCAGATGTGTCTATACATGTAGACCGGAAAGTTGGATCAGCTACTATATCCCCTTCTGGTCGAGATGTCGCTCTGGCATCGTGAGTACTTCAAAATCCACAATTGGTGGGATATGCTAATTCCTTTTCTTCTCTCAGAACTGATGGCTTAGACATAATTGATCTCGATTCTCCTCTCAACCCCCCACGACATCTTCGACATGGCCTTCCATGGCTTGTGGCCGATGTTCAATGGTGCCCTTTCGCGGCTCGTGACTACTGGGTGGTTAGCACTGCTAATCAAAAGGCTCTCGTATGGAATTTAAATATGCAGGAGGACGCCTCCCATGGCGCAATTGAGCATACATTACATGGGCATACAAGAGCTATCACCGACATCAATTTCTCAGCACATCATCCAGATATTCTGGCAACATGTGCTGTTGACGGATATGTACATTGTTGGGACCTGCGGAGACCACGACAACCCGCTCTTAGCTTTTGTGATTGGTTTGCTGGTGCAACCCAGGTCAAATGGAGCCGTCAAGATCCGCACATCTTAGCTTCATCCCATGATAGATGGTTACGGATTTGGGATGATAGAAAAGGCGCTGTCCCATTAAGGTCCATTAATGCACATGAATCAAAAATATATGGTGTTGATTGGAATCGTACCCGTGCCTCAAGCTTAGTTACTTGCTCTTTGGATAGAACAATCAAATTTTGGGATTATGAAAACGAATCTGATGTTCCCGAGCGCACTATACATACCGGATTTCCTGTCTGGAGAGCTCGACACACGCCGTTTGGCTGGGGAATTCTAGCTATGCCTCAGGACACTCCTGGGGACCTCCATCTCTATGATCGGCGTATTACAGGTGATAATTCTACTGATACCATCACGGAAGCAGTCATTACCTTTCCAGGACATGGGAATTCCAAAGTCAAAGAATTTCTCTGGAGGAGTCGTGGAAGCATCACAGATGAAGGAGAAGATAATAGAGAGTTTCAGCTCGTTACCTGGGGCGAGGACAACCAGTTAAAAATGCAACATGTGAACCCTGATACACTTGAAGGCGTTGGCTTTGTGAAAGGGACAAAAGTGCATGGAAAGCTCAACCTCACACGTAAAGGAGCAATTTACAAGACGTTCCGTACCACAGAAACATCTGCAAGCGATAAGAAAACCGCCACAATTACAGGTCCTCGACCTGGTACTTCTGGTCTGAAGTTGAGTGCATTGGGTGCTGGGATAAAAAAGATGTCCTTGCCCCACACTACTCGTAGTCACACCACAATCCGCGCCCCTGCTATGAGAGGCAAGGAAAAAGCAGCAAAACAAGAAGACATGAACCAATCCCAAATTGGTTGGATGAGTGGAATAAAGTTCTCAAAACCCGAGAATGGATCCATGCGTCGGAAGCGATCAATGTCAAGAAGACTGTCTTTGCTTAGCCCAGAATTTGAAGAAGATGGTGATTGGGATGAACCGGAAACCTTACATGATGAGATTATACGCATCAATGAGCAGCTTCCAAAGATTACATTCGATGATGTCGATATGGACAAGAGAACAGTCATTGTCTCCATGAACGGGCCATGGGGCGAAAATAGCACTCCAATTTATACCAAGACAACTATCTCATTTCCAGACCAGTACCCGGAGAGCAAAGCTCCCACGTTCACACTTGGCAAAACGTCCCTCATGTCTGATGAGACATTCAATAAGCTGAGAAAGGAAGTGCAACAAATTGCAGCAAGCTTTGTAAGCCGCAAGCAAGGTTGCCTTGAAGCAGCTCTTTGTTATCTCCTTGGAGAGGTTGATCTTGAGACGAGTACCATATTTTTTCATGATATAGACGATCAGGACGATGATGATTTGGATGGCCTTGCCGATGAAAGCTCAAGCGACGAGGAGGATAACGATATTCCTCCAGGCGCCTCGGCAATGATGTCTCAAGAACTGGATTCCAGTGCCACGGCGGAAGCATTGATCAGTATACCACGAAATGTCAACGTACCACTACCTAGACTTTGCGGTGCTCGCTTTGCAATGAACGGCAAGCTTGTTTGTTTCTTTCCGCCAAAGGAAGATAAAGTGAAGTCCTTATTAGAGAAGATCACCGATTCTAGAAATGCTCGACCGAGGGGTGAACCTAATTTTGATGCCTTTGGTCGATTGGCAAATAACAGCTCACCCCAACCACGCATCAAGGCTACATCAATGACTGAAGATAGTAAGGCTGATTCTGAAGTGTCAGACGAATATGATTCGTCGACCAGCAGCGATACGGATTCATCACAATTTCGCATCACTCGATATCCTGCGATGACTGAGTACTGGCGTCGATCGAATCGTCGATTCCCTTTGAGAGGATCGCCAACTATAATGTCACAAAGGTCAGGTGGCACCGGAACTGGTACAGGAACCAACACAGCCACCGGAACTGGTCTCAGCAGGGTACGATCTGTGAAGCCCAAAAACATCATATCATTATACGATGTAAGTGATATACTTCCTGCAAAGGTTTACCTAGCAGAGGAATACGCCATTTTTGGCAACGGTCCATATCTTTGTGAGAATAATGCAAGTATTGCCGAAATGCACGGACACAGTAAGTTGGCTGATGTATGGAGATATGCTGCTATGCTATTACACAATGATATCCCGCTTGAAGTTCTCGAACAAAGTCAACGCCGTGAGCCTGTTCTAGTCATAGCTGAAAGCATGGCAAAGAGACATCGTCGTGACAGCGGCTCGGATAGTGGTATCGATGTTTCGCACGATAAACGCTGTAGACGTGGCAGTTTCTCCGGTAGGGTCAAATGGGGAAGCAGCCCCCTTGCCAAGCAATTAATTGCAGACCTCTTCACGCACTTTGAGGAGCTCTGTGATGTGCAAATGCTAGCAATGCTATCCTGTGTGTTTAGTGAACCAATTGCTTCTTCGGGGGCACCATCACATGCTGCACATGCCGAAGTTGGCATAAGCCAACCGCAAACACCCCTTTCTATGAAAACACCTGCGTTTTCAGTTAATTATTTTCCAAATAATGGTGCAGCTTGGAGCATGTATCAAAAGACCCCGATGGATTCTTCTGTGTCAACGCCAAAATTAGCTAACACACCTTCTGGAATATATGGATCCATGGGATCTTCTACTGGTGCTTGGGGTAGTGATCCTGCCTCGGCGTCGTACTCGTGCGGTGATACTCCCCCCTTACGGTCAAACAGAGGGAGCTCAGAACATCTATCTCAAAATACTCAAAGTCTTTCCACTTCTCCAGATAATCCGAGAACATTTCGCCGTATAAATTCAAGTCTGGCCTCCAGTTTTGCCGCAAACTTTTCACGTCCATTTTCTATTACCGCATCATCTTCACCACCGAATCCACCACCAAGTCGGAAAAGACCTAGCCCAGTTGAACATATGTTAAGCTTAGCTCCTAGTGCTATCACCTGGGGAAATACAACAGTCCTTGGTAGCGTGAAAGAACAAGTGGGCACGGAACAACTAGCCTTTTCAGATGATGAAAGTACAATGGATGAGCTAAAACCAAGTGTCTGCGTTGGAATCAAGTTGACTTTAGAAAATCAAAATGGGTTTGATGACGAAGGTTGTATGGGCACGTCACTATTGGACAGTAGTCACACGGCTCGTCGCATGAGCTATCGCCAAGCCTACGCTGAACTGCTTTATTGTTGGGGATTCCCATTGGCTAGATTGGAAATTTTGAAGTTTAATGGACTACGGAGCCATGCTTCCGAACTAGATATTGCTGATAATAAGTCATTTGCTGCCTCAATAATATCTAACGATAGCCATACTATAATCCACGAAGCATCACCTCCATCTCAAATCGTTCTGGGCAAGAGGGATCAGCACCCCTCATCAACCGATCAAGGTCTAGAAATTGCGGGTTACTGTCTCAAGCACGAAGCGCGTCTGGACCCTCTCCACTCGAGTTCTATCGGGGGTGCTGCTGGACGTTGTGATCGCTGCAAGACTGTTCAGCGCCAACTTCGTTGCACAATATGCACTGAGCCCGTCAGTGCAGTATATTTACCATGTTTGTCATGCGGCTGTGCAACACATCAGCATTGTTTCATCGAATATCGATCTACTGGTAATAACGAGTGTCCCGGTGGTTGTGATTGCGATTGTGCAGATAAAGCCAGTATGGGGCTGATAGAAAGTTTTGGTGTCATGATCGAATTTATGCGAGCATTAGAGCGAAAGAAACAACTTACCGACAAGGAGGATGTTGAAGAGTGGGTCCCACTAGTGGAGGAAAAAGATGAGTGGGAGAATATTAACATTCCCTCCGGTGGATTGGGAAGGACTCCTTCCACATTGACAAAACGAGTCGAACAAGTCAGAAATGGGGATTGGAATTTGAAGAAGAAACCGAGTAGTTTAAGAAAGGAGGAGAGTTTTTCATATCTTGCTTGAGGTTATGATGGGGGAACCCGGAGTATTTTCCAAAGCATATTGTAAACTTTAAAATGGTCAAAATGAGGTCGGCTATCATGATTTGGCGTTTCAGACCATGCGCCGAAAAGTTGCATATCGGAATATACTGCATCCTGAATACTTAATTCATATCGTATTATTAACTTCGGGATTAAATCCTTTCCAAAAAAGATATTTCGTAGTCCTTTCTTCTCTTGTAGTTCACTTCACATGCATTGCGAATCCATACTCCAAACTGGTGCATCATGAACAAATACATTTATGTTCAAACAAGTTTTGAAACATTGAAATTCTGAGTGGTAGATAGGTAAGATGAGGTAAACTGAACTTCATTGCTCAAATTCACTAATATATCCATGTATTAGAAGAGAGTGAATTGGAAGAACTTTAGTTTTGTCCGGCTTCGGACTCAGCTTGGTTTCTATCTTGTGTTACGAATACCTGACTTGAACTTGGTTTTTCAACCTTCAACTTCAGGTTGAATAGCAAGGAACAATTACTCTTTCTTCGTCTCTTTGATTCTTCGACTTTCAACCTTCAGGTTGAATAGCAAAGAATAATCACTCTTTCTTCGTCTCTGTCTTTCGTATTCGTCTTCCTTCTTCTGGGAGAGTAGATTTGATAATCGGACTATTAGGATCAACTCTTCTGATTGTGAGTAGGATAATTTATTTCCATTTATCAAGGTGAAAAGAAAAAGAAAGCTGACCACACCCATTCAGCCAGAACCTCGACTTTTAGAATACTCCCCAGGTAGAAAATATTCCCACAGAGAACCGCGGGTAAGAATACTCTGCTTGTATACCATACACGATAGAAAAAAACTGACTCTCATTCTTAGATCGAACGAGCGAAAGCCAACATGTCGACCACCACCACCCCATCGGCGACGCAATCTAAATGCGCTCAGTGCCAAGCACTCACTCAAAAACAATGTGCCGGCTGCTCTTCTCAGCTTGGCGATGAGACCCTAGTGTTTACTTACTATTGCAACCAAAGTTATCAAGCCACACATTAGAAGAGCCACATGCCATCTTGCAAGGCTCATCAGGCCAGAAAGCGTCTCTATCGCGCAGGAGACACGCTTCAAGAGATATTCTATCGGTATCGCCAGACGATGTTTGATAAGAAGATTGTCAAGGTTGAGAGCAAGAATGGCAAGTTGTATATTCATGAGGGAGACTACCCGGATATGACAAGTAACCTGGATATACTTCATGATTTTCCTGACAAATTGGTTCAAAATAAAGAGGATAAGCAGGCTATTTTGACATACTTGGCAGCTTCTGATGCTGTCGCGTGGATGAAAGATGCAACTTAGCTTTTGCTCAAGGGTAAGCAAACATTTATTTTAGTAGATGAAAAGACAAGGAAACTTAATGTAAAATAGGAACCTCTAAAGAGATTGAGGAGATTGTATGTAAGACCAAAAATACCAAAAGAGAAGTTCAGCGCGTCGGTCCAGCTGGAGAGCGTGATGACGTCGAATATTCAAATATTGTCTTCAAGGTCACTCTTCAAAATGGTGGAGGCGTATACATTCTCGATCTCGCTGGCGCTCAATATGGTTACTACGCACCCGTCACACCTTGGTCTCAATACATTGATAACCGAGTCTCGAAAATTAAGACTTGTTATCTCTTTGGCACAGCACAGACTCAAAGATCATGGATTAACGAGGTACCAAGCCTTTTGGCTTTTACCCTTCAGATGAACCAAGGATGTTCTCGCGCCATGAAAACTGGAATGGAAGAATGGGAATCAAACTCTATGGGCGTATTGAAATTCTTGGGATTTCCCCAGGAACAATTTGAAAAACAACGGAGAAAGTTGTTCTTTGTGATTGAAGTTGTTTTGATTGGGTTTCGAGAACACATCAATGAGCAGGCGAGGAAAGGTCTTGAAAATCCTGGTGCTTACTCCACGGCGGTTTTTACTCCGGGCCAGTTCGAGGGCAATATGAAGGATATGGCGAAGTTCTGTATGTAAGCGTGGCAAAGGAAGAAGCTCAATTCGCGTGGATGGGATGGGATGGGATGGGTCTCTGCAGCGATCGTTGAGGACAATGCATCTATCTACTCGCAACAAAAGTCTCATCACCAGTTTACAGGGCGCTTGTTATTTTCTCGAATCATTTTCAGGTAGGGAGGAATCATTTTCGGTGGAGAGGATGATAGATTTATCGATGAATTTCACATGACTATACGTACTGAACAGTTGATTCCAAGCTCGTGATCGCTCATCTATAATATTGTGGGTTTTCTTGAATATGACTCCAGTAACCTTAAATGATCTCATTAAACCAATTAAAAAGTCTTCCCGCCTGATGCATCACATTTTCCAGTACTTTCCCGCATGTCATGTCGTAGAGAGGTGTAATTGTGGGCTATAATTATAGATCTTCATTTACTTTAGCTATTTTGGCATCCGGACAGTTAGTAGTCAGTGGTGAGTGATGAACCATATTAATTAGTGAAGATTCCAGCATTTACACAAAGCAAAACTTGATGACGATTGACAATGACCTAGGAATGAAGTAGCGTCTCTCGCTTAAGGATATCATTAAAGGAGGATGGCTACTCCGTACTCCGTACGTAACCGAGCTTGGTGTGCTGAAATAGTGAATGGATCTATCTCGCTTCGTTAGATGTTTGGAGTATATACTGAGTGCTACTTATCATTGCCATTGCTGGATACTGGCAGTGATACGTACACAAACCAGAACTCTTCGCATCAGATAGTGAAAATTACGGCTCTCTCGGGCTCTGTATTCACATTTCTTGATGGTGCACTCTCTGTAGTGTTTTGTCTTATAGAATTCGACTCCAACTTAAAGCAAGATCGTTCCACAACTTCGCATCGGAAGTTGGGGAATCTATTTCCTACCCCGCAATGATTAACTTGATGCAGTCTAGCCATGAACTTGACATCACCTTGACTCTAAAGAAGTTCTGGGATTATTAGTTCATTCCATCTCTTTCTTTTCTTTTTTTTTCTTCCCTCTCACTTTCTCTTACCCTTCTAAACAACGACATACATATATAATCAACTATCATAACATTCAATGCACCCATTCCCCATGAACGACATCACGTTCATTCTTATCAGCTTCTCCGAGGAATTAGATTACAAACACAAATAATCATTATTTTATTTCCAATTACTTAAACCTCCCGCAAATCCGACAAATCTGAATGATAGGGGGTGTACGGAAGGCAGTAAATGAAAACTTTGGAGACTACATCAGAGAATAGATACCAAAAAAAGCAGAGATAGCTGCGTGTCAAGGACTGAACGACGCTGAGCAGGGACAGCGGCTCAACAATCCCATTAAGGCCGAGAACCTAATTCATTTGGATTCATATTTCGGGAGGTTTATGAGGTGGATTTGCAGAATAATTGAAGAGCTGGAGCCGGTACAAAGATGGAGAAAGGCAAAACTATGGGAGAACAAGGCCAACCCGAAAAGATAAACAAGATTTTCTCTCTCCAAAAGATCGAGACATTAGCAAAGGAAGAAATTGGGCAGAAACGACGATTGCATGGGAGAGAGAAAAAATGCAGACATTTCTTTGCAGGAACCTGAAAGACCGCTATGGAAATCATCCAGATTATTTCAAAAGCTTTTGGACTCAATTGACAATAGAAGCGAGGATGAAAAAGAACGACTGAAACAATTGAAACAAAGAGGAACTGTGGAGAAAATATGACAGTCCTTACAAAATCTCGAAAGATCAACGTTAGCTTCAACTAGCATATATACAGAACTTTTGGAGTCGAGTAGAAGAGAAATAAAAAAGGAGGTAGGTGCTGGGAAAGATTGAACATAGAGCGAGCATTATTTGAGCATCTCATCAGCATTTATGATGTCTGTGAACAATTCTGGAAGTGCGTTTTTGCGTTTGGATTGAAAGAAAGGGAGAATGAGTTCGATTTCCCCAGGTTCAAAACCAGGGCGAGCAGGAAATGGTTTAATGGCTCTCATACCTACGTATTGGAAGGCGAGTTTTACATCCTGTATCTAGCTGCTAGGAGCTGTAACTTATACTTATCCTGAACAGATTCAATGTATGTCATCCGCCAGGCAGAGCTCAATGGTCGAGGAGGTACGAATCCTTGGTCTATTCGCCAAACAGCAGTGTATCATGGAAGAAGGCCGGATGCACATACCAATCTACCAGTTACAGTCAAAAATACACCTTCAATGTTTTTGATCATTGCGCCCACCGTTAACGCAGAGATCAGAATTTCAAAATACCTCGAAGAGAGTGCTATCAACAAACAAGAAATGTCTCCCTGGAATGTGCATAGACTCATTATATCAGATAGTCTACTGGGATGGTCGGACTATATAGCAAATTTGGAGGCAAGACTGAGGGAACAAGTATCCATAATTCTAATATCCCGAGATTAAGAAGCCAGCCCTAATAATAATTTCACAGACAAATTTGATAATATGCGCTACCGATGACGCGGAAGAAGACTCTCCATTAGAACATGGAATCACCTTCGATACGAGACAAGAATTAAAGGTCTTGGAAGATTTTGTGTTGGATCTTCTAATGATTCTCTCAACCAAACTGGAAACGATCTCTAGCCTTCGAGATCAGTGTCAGGACCATTTCAAAAGACTAGGAAAACGAATGACTACGGAAGAGAAAGCTTCCCATCAATTTATATTGAGAGAATTCGACGAATATGTAAAGGACGCAGAGTTCTATTTGCGTCGTGCGAAAGACTTGAACGAGAGAATACAGTCAACAGTGACTCTGGTGAGTATTCAACGAAAGCAGAACAAACTACATGAAATCTTATCAATTATAGCTTTCAGACTTCTTGAGCCACGAAGAAAATAGATCGATGCACAAACTTACCGTGAGTGAATTGGGCTTTTTTTTGAGGAATCAGGATTGATATCTACCTAGGAAAGAAGCACAAAAGATGCAGCGGCGGTCAAGATCTTGACCATAATTACACTTGTCTACTTGCCCACGACAATTGTTGCTGTTAGTTCTCCACATGTAATATTCCACGCCCTCTGACTAACTCAGAATAGAACTTCTTTTCAACTCAGTTCGTGCAGACGAGTGATAGTGGACACATGTCAATAACAAAAAATTGGTGGATACTAGCAGCCATTTCAATACCCCTGACAGCTTTCACCATCGTTCTGTGGTGGGCTTGGGTATATTTCACCGAGATAAAGGCTGCTACAACGTCAATGACATTGAGGTCATCAATTCCGAGCCGCCAAATCAGCTTTCGGTCTTTCATTTCCTCCAGAACGAATACACTAGGTAGTTCCGCTGCCTTCAGAAAGAAGCGTAGGGAAATTGATATTGAAACTGGTATGGCTTCTCATCCGATCCATACAGCTTCTCCACCATTGTCATTTCACGATGCCGCAGTGGGTACTTGGTCAACGACGGCGACGACGGTGAAAGTAGGCTGAATTTGATTTCTATGCTTGTGTGAACTTGGCGAAATGGGCATCGTCATTGTGGCCGTGCTTATCATCTTTTTATTTGTACGGCTGTTCTGAAGCCATCACCAAACTACACTAGGAGTTATATAAGATCTTACCATCTAATGAATCAATTTGAACATCCAAACAAACTAAAAAGGTCGAATATTTCATTCTTTAAGGTATTGTTCATTTTGAGTCGTGAGTCTTTCCTTCTTCATTCCTCAACAAGTCCATCTCGATCAATGAAAACGCAGGCAATTGGAATTCGTGTATGTTCCGTAAGATTATGATATAAATCAAATACAATACACATTTCAAGACCATAAAGAATAATAATGTCACAAATACAACATCTCTCAAGCAATTTTGTATGTTAAATCAACTCAAAAATATTGTCGGCCGCTTTGTCTCCTGTCTATCAACCATTCTTAACACGTAGCGAACGGTAAAAATAGCTATCTCACCAAGAACAGAACCTTAGGTGTCGCGCTGGGCTGTAATGGACGGCAAAATGCTGTCAACTTCTACTTGAAATTCGATGGCCCTGTCAATAGTTCTAGAGGTCATACAAGTAGTGTAGTAGCTAGCCACAGATGAGTTCTGTGACCATTTATGGCCACAAGTAACTTGTAAGAATCGATAAGTGCTAGAGTAAGAAAGACCGTCGTGTACTAATTATAACATCATGATCCGCTTTCAAACATTGGGCTTCTGCCTCGAAGAGTTGGGGGCAAAAACCAAAACAACAAAATTATGCCTTGCCATCATTGAAAACTGGGTGTTAGCAAGAAGATGAGGCTCTGGTCCTTGACCCGTTAACGTTACACAACACATTCCTGTTTGGTACACAGAGTAAGCCTCTCTAGGGTCCCCGGCATCCAGGTTGCAAACATGCAATGCTGCAAAGATTACAATATTTTGTATTCTTATGCGTCCCTCAAAATCATAGCCTCAATTTGCAATTATTGCCTTGAACTGAATTATGTATGCGTACTGAGCTGTACTTTTCGCCTTTTTTTGGCGCAATAGAATGGCGAACATGGTTTCAAGAAACTCTTCTTGCTTTATAAGATTACTTCAATCTATAAATTTGATTCACGAAATATATTCCATCGAAGCTTGCCACGATTGTCGGCAGGTTTTCAAAGTGTTTCTGTAGTATCTCCTTCCAAACTTAACATTTATTCGCCGCTCTCGGTAAAAAGTGGAGAATTATCAATGGCACAACATCTACATCGATGTTTTGTAAGACAGCAAACTAGTCTTTTGCAGCGATTATCACCCCACTGACAGTTCATCAGAGCAAAGAAACCAATATATCAACTCATCGCGACACAAGTGATGATGAATCTCTTCCGATACCCGCCAATGGACGACTAGCTTCACGATCCATCAACGGCGCCCAGTCAACATTCTCTAGGGAGACGCACGGATCCGCAGTTAATCCCGAAGTTCCACAGCAGCAAAATAGATATCTCTACCATCGTCATAATTATCCCCCCCCGAGAGATTTTGGTGGACGCCAAATCCGTGTCCCTCAAAATCCCCTCGTTTCGCTACACCGGCAGATACGTGGATGTCGGGTGGAAGCCTACAAGCAGCCGTCCAGGCACTTTGTGCCTAGATGCCGGCAAGATGCACTGCTTACCGTCGATGCCATTGCGAATGATATAATTAAGGGCGATGGAATGATCGAAATGCATCAGGCTAAACGGTGTGCTGAGGAGACTCGTAAGGTTGCAAAGAGTATATACGCGACTTTGGCGTGCATCGACAGGGGTGCGGATATGTGCCAGCTTGTGGATCAGGGTATTTCAGACAAAGAGCTGCCGTTGAAATACGATAAATTGAATATTGAATTGCGAACATCATCTGGGAGGCTTGTGCAAGGTCTTGAACATTGGGATGAGGAAATTATGGAGGATTTCTATGAGAGACAGTGGTGGATGACAGCGCCTGTATTCAAGAACAAAAAACACTTTGATCTCAACGAAAGAGAAGTTTTGCCCTTTATTCCTCTTGGTGATAACGATGGGATGACGGAGCCAAAGCAAGGAGCATACAGCGAGGTATTTGCTGTTCATGTCCACCCTTCTCACCATGACTTTTGGGTTAGCGACTCGCCCCAGGTAAGATCATAATCCATTTTCCAAGGCATATATTGACGTTGTGCAGTCTAAAAAGGCATTGGTGGCAGTGAAAAAGCTATTCTCGTTTGACCGAACAGAGTTTCAGAAGGAAGTTGATATTCTGACGATTCTCGATACTAAAAAGCCTCATAAGCATCTCATTCGCCTATTGGCCACTTACCGACAGAACGGCGCATTCCATTTGCTCTTTCCATATGCTGATTTTAATCTGAGGAGTTACTGGGATAGCAGACCGACACCAGCCTTTGATGATGTAACGGTCATGTGGTCCGTGAAGCAGATGGCTGGCATTGCTAATGCACTAAGCCGCTTGCATAACTTTAAAGTAACGATTCCACTAGACGTGAGTGGTGCTGGAAAGGGTGCTGCAAACGTGCGTGTGCAAGATGATGGCCAAATGAGCGTGATTGACGGCGAAGAAAAGTATGGTCGACATGGCGATATTAAACCAGAGAACATACTTTGGTTCAAAGAAGGTCCTGAAGCAGATGACCCACAAGGTGCTCTAAAGCTGGCAGATTTCGGCTTAGGAAGGTTCCACGGTAGAGACTCAAAATCTGGAATACGGCCATCTGGAATACGCTCATCTCCGACTTATGAACCTCCCGAATGTAGGCTGCGACGACCCGTTTCCCGCGCTTACGACATCTGGAGCTGTGGCTGTGTATGGCTCGAGTTTATCACTTGGCTTCTGAAGGGCACCGCTGCGCTAGACGAGTTTGCTGAATGTAGAAGCAAAAGCAACACAGCACAGCATGGTACCATTGACGATGACTATTTCTTTACCATTCAGGAAGATGCAGACCGCTTCCCAGAAGCCAATATCCGACTGGGAGTCACACAATGGGTTGACGAACTACACCGAGACGAGAAATGCTCTAAGCTCATTCATGACCTACTGGATCTGACTATGAACAACCTGTTGCTCACTGATTCAAATCAGCGCGCCAAGGCTGGACAGTTCAACCGTGACATGGATCACTATTCCAAAGCTAGTGCAGATAAGGATTACATGTTGAAGCCAGTACCTTGGCCAGCAAAAAGTCCTGACCCGGCACCTCCACGAACACACAATGAAAAATCTGACTCGGATGTCTCTTGCAATGATTTGACGACGATGAATGTTTCTGAAAACGCTAGTATATCTCGCGAATCCGGTGGAACAAGTCTTAAGCCCAAGAAAACGGTTACTTGGCCAGCTGATCTTGCTACGGGTGATATTGACTATGTGCATGGCTCTTAAAATAAGGCATTTTGGTGGAAACACGCAGCAAAACATTCTACATATTTAAATTGAAAAAGGTATGCAGTTAATCACCACTTGGTATTTGTGTTACAAAAACGAACTTTGTCTAATTCGTTCTCAAAAGTAGGACTATTAGGATCATTCACCCAAAGACACTTTACATCCTTCCAGAAATGGAGCAAATCGCCTTGGGAAAGTGTAATTCTTGCCGCCTGGTCGCATCAGTATGGGAAACAGAAATGAAGGGGGGTTCGTGGCAAGGCATGTTTGGAATTTCCTCAATTGATCTAATTTGATCTATCAAGGGAAGAATCAGATTTTATAAGCACAGAAGGTGATTGGAGGGACGAGTGCGTTGGTTTCTTTTACGATATCAGGGTAGATTAGAGGGAAAGCTGGTTCGAAATTACGGAGGAATGCATGCACCTTAGCACGCCAGCCTACTTTTCACATGTGATGAGAGAAAATTCGGATAGTAGTCATCGAAGAAGGCACAATGGATCGGCCTAAAAGTTTTATAAATATATCATGATATTAATCTCAATGCTCAAGACTTAGTAGTGGCTGTGTCAGTATTACGCGTGTAGTCAGAGGCAAGAAGTCCCTTGAAAAAGCTCCTGGATATGACCAGCCACCTTGCTCAATGACAACACGAGCCAATGTGGTCACAGAAACCCATTTTATTTCTAAAGACGTGAGCACTGACTCGGAAAACAAAGTTCCTTCCTTGCCAAGCCTGCTCCCCTGTTTTCTAAAAACTCCCAGGCAGAGAAACCCAAGAGATGCAGGCAGCAGAGACTCCGACATAGAGTTTGCTACTGTGTTGTCACGTAAAAGACATTAAAGCTCGGAAATACATTCATCCATTGGCCTGTCCGTGTTCTCGCACAGGAAGGGTATGTACCAGAGACTATCATTATAAATACTTCCACGCTGGAGAACACCTTCTGGGGTAGGCTATGGTGTCGTCGTCTAAGGTGTAGGAAACACAAATGGATGCACTGAATAACCAATATTGGTTATTCAACGCCTTGTGATTGATTAGAGGCGGAAAAGTCAGGTCCAATTAGCAGAAAGACGCTAGGTCAAAGACGAAATTCGCGGGATGCTCCTCTAGCACCCCATTTTTCTAAGCCTCAAGTATGTCCGCAAGATATTCCACTCTCTCTCTTCTCTCAACCTCCGCTAATTATCTCATCATGATGGTGTGGCATTCGATATTCGGCAAATTTCGACCAACTGAACTACCAGTCTTCAATAGTTCCATTTCAGCTCTAAGCTTCTTTTCATCAATAAAGCGAGCTTCAATATCGGTATGCTTATGAAAGTATTGCATGCGAGGACGAAGCTTGGGGTGAATCTTGCTGAGGCGATATTGGCGGAGATTACGCCTCAGATCGATATGGCCATGTGTGAAGAAGAGATCGGCTCACTGCTGAGGCGCAAAGCTCTTCTCAAAGCAACCCCTCTCAGGCTTTGGATTAATGCAACTGTCCAAGCGGTAATGGTATATTACGATGTGTAGATTGAGCAATCCAGTAAAATAGCCGAGAAACATCGCTACACAACACTCTTGGTCCTGGTTGGATATGTAAATGCACAGGTTTTGCACTCGAGCAAGTTGAGTCTCATGCATATTTTCGAGACCATTTTCAAACCCCTCCTCGTAGGCCTCAAACGTGGCCCCGTCAAGATATAGTAGATCATTAAAACAATCGAAATAGGTTCGAGCAAGTCCGAAGCGGCCTTCGTCAAGACAAGATAACATCAGCCCACAATGCCCCATAATGCCCGAGTGCCGCCATGCAAAATTCTCATTGCTGGTATGGGGTGTCCGGATTTGAATATTGAGACATGGCGATATCCCGGCTTACGGATTTTATTGTGGAATGATAGATGTTTTTCGTTAGGCTCTTGTTGCTTTACCTCGATAGAAATATTACCTGGCTGGAAGATACAATACGTGGACCTGGTAGAGCAAAATTCCAAATTAGTAAGCGTAACTCTATAGGAAGTTCTGGAAAGCGCCGAAATTCAGTCACCACTGGCATGATGCTGGCTGAGAGTCGATGTTGATGAGAGAAGTATGGTGCTGCTCGATACTATAAAGGTGGCTAATGAAATCGAGTCAAGATTGTGGAAGTCGGAAGTGACTTTTAAAGATCGGGATCTAGTGTTGTAAAAACCTTCTGGAGGTTTTGAGGTTCTCTGCAAGCGATTCAAGAAAAGATCAGGATTTTACAACCCAAAGAACTGTTGAATTGGGTTCTTGAAAGTTTCCAAGGAGCTTGGGAAGGAAAAGATATTATGTGCAGGGTACAGAGTTGTTGTCTAATCTTATGGATCACAGCCGAATAAAGGGCTTCTGTGACCTTGAGATCACTACCATCCATCGAAGCTGAGTACTGATTGAATGCGCCATCACGTGGAGCAGGTGATGGATCTAAAGTCAATTTTCGAATTTATATTTGAAAAAGGTGGATTGCGTAACCCACCTCTCCTATAGCTACCTGCCTTCCAAATAACTGTTAAAAATATCCATCTCCGCCGTGGATCTTTCATTCATAAACTTCACAAACTCCCTATCTAATGTAAAATCAGTAATTCTCCCTCTCACTAAACGCACACCGGCGTGTAGAAATTGTGAAAATGCTTACAACTAATCTTATCCTCCGCATCAACCGACTTCATTATGTCATTGTCTATCTCCGCATCACTTATAGTCTCCCCCAGATTTCCAAAGACCTGTCTCAATTGCGCCGCGGTGATGGAACCTTTGAGGGAGTGATCAAACTCTTTCCATGCGGATTTCCACTCTTCTTCTGAATCTTCTTCAGTTGCTACAGGAATTGGTGCAGACTCTGCCCTCAAGTCATTTTCACCAGGCTTCGGATCTTCCTTCTTTTGTCTCGTTCGGCCGGTCATCATTGCAATGAACTCTAAATGCGTTAGTGAATGTCTCCGCGTAATGTTAAAACGCCATGGGGCCATACCGTCGAAATTTATGGTGCCATCGCCATCGATGTCAACTTCTTTTATGATCTGTGCAAGTTCTTCCTCACTTGGATTTTGTCCGGACTCTTTCATCACATGGGCAAATTCCTCTACAGTAATGTTACCTGGAATAGTGATTAGTCCAGAAACCACGATATGTCGCTTCAAACAACTTACCCCCTTTATCCGTGTCCTGTTCGTAATATTAGCATACAATCTCGCAAGACTGATAACTCATATCTGGTATAGACGTACGTATGCATCGAATGCTTCTTTAAAAATAGCAATTTCTTCATCTGAAAGTGGTTTGGCCTAAATTCATACTTGATCAGCAGAAAGTCGGGAAATACCCAGTTTCCACATACCATTATGAGGAATAAGTTTCGATACAGAGTACAATGATAGATAGCGTATGTATTAGAAGAAGCAGATGGGATGAATGTTGGCCAAGAAGCCAGTCGGGGGAAATCATCGCATCTTAAAAGTGGGATGAGATCCACAAGCGGGCCCCTATGTTGATCACACACACGTGATATCACGTATGATTGTCCCAAGTCGAGCGTTTCAGCGAAGACCGTTTGTTCGACATCATCAAATGCTCCTCAACACTTGCATGACCATTGTTCGAAAATGAACCTTGATAATAAGGTAATAAATACGTATAATCCATGGCAAGCCAAACCATGGATATCTCGTCAGATTAGCTACGTTGGAGAGCAGTAAATTTGTGCTTGTATGGGTTTTTGTCTTACATCATCACGCCACTGGACGTGTGTGGGGAAAATCACGTGATTCTAATCACGCGCAACATTTCCCCAACATCCGTCGCCAACCGTCCAAGTCAGACGCGACAAGAACCTTGGTTTGGGAGAATTGAGTTTGATTGGAAAAGGTAAAGGAAAAAGAAGAAGAAATTGGGAGATTGATGGATGGATGAGATGTCCACTGGTAAAAGTTGTTCCTTCTGCATTTGATGATGGGGTTCTCAGGGGTAAAAAGGACTCGCAAAGAGCAATGGTAGTTGAGGAAGGCACATCCATGATGTCAACCCATTTGTTACACAATCCGAACTCTGTAATTATTGTGCTTTGGAAACAAATGCACTAGCAAAATTTCTTGTATTCATCTAGTTCATCTAATTCATCTATCTAAACGAACTTGCTGTCTTTGCTTACATACAAGTCAACATACTCATCCACTGCCATTGCCTCAAGTCTTTTGGCGTCATTACCTAGGTCAACCAATTCCTTGACCTTAGCCTCACTGTAATGTGGCCCCAAATGCCTCTTGTATTTGGCCAAAATTTCTGGCTTGGCTTCTTCTCTTCTCAATCTGTGACCCAATGGAGCATCGACAACAACCTCTTCCAGAACCTGTCCATCGTTCAATGTGACCGTCAATGCATTTGGAATGGTTCTCATGTTCTCATTGTGGTAATCCTTGGTAAATTGTGGATCTTCGACACAGGCAATCTTTTGTCGAAGTGATTCAACCAAAGGAGAAGTGGCAGCCTCCCCGCCATCGGTGTAATCTGTAGCCTCAAGACGGCCGAAGACGAGCATAACTGCAGCCATATATTGGATGCAGTGATCGCGATCGGCAAAGTTGTCCATAGGCTTGAATTGTTTGTCGATGATACGAATGCAAGCTTCATGTGTTCGACAGGTGATCTCCTTGATATCAGCGGCAGACTTTCCTTGGTCTACCAATTGTTGACGAATGCGCTTTGCGGCTTCAATCGCGGTTTGAGAGTGGAACTCAGCTGAAGATGATTAGATGAGATAATAGCATGGAAAATCGACACATACCTGGATAAGATACCTTGAACAAAACGTTCTCCATAACATAGCTACCATATGGGCGCTGAAATTCGAATTTATTTCCCTTGAAGAGAACATCGTAGAAACCCCATACTGGAGCGGACAAAACAGTAGGAACTCCAGGCTCACCCTTCATAACCTTCAAGACCAAGTTTACAGCACGCTGGCAAGCATCACCAGCAGCCCATGACTTTCTTGACATGGTATTTGGAGAGTGTCTGTATGTTCTTAAACTCTGTCCATCAACCCAAGCTTGCGAAACTGCATCTGCAGTTTGCTTCTCGCTCAAACCTAACATTTTGGAAACGACAGCAGCACTAGCAACCTTGACAAGTACAACATGGTCCAAACCAACTTTGTTGTATGAGTTCAAGAGCGCCAGACAACCTTGGATCTCATGTGCCTTAATCATAGCTTCCAAAACCTCTTTAATAGTTATAATCTTGCCATCGCCGAGATTTCCTCCAGCTCTATTTGTTCGAGAGATCCAGTCTGCGACCGCGAGAATTGCTCCTAAGTTGTCGGAAGGATGACCCCATTCTGCAGCCAACCAGCAATCATTGTAATCGAGCCATCTAATCATAGCACCGATATTGAAAGCACCATTGACCGGGTCGAGCTGAAATGGTGTACCAGGAACCTTTGTGCCATTAGGAACGATAGTCCCTTCGACAATTGGACCTAATAACTTTGTACATTCTTTAAATCGTAAACCTTCGAGACCGCATCCTAGAGTGTCGAGGAAAACAAATCGAGCTGTGTCGAACTGACAAAATCAATTAGCGGGGTAAACAATGTTATTTCTTGTAAAGCTCACAGCAAGATCGGAGTTAATTGGAGTATTGTGAACATAGCTGGCGATGTCTTTAATCTCAGGATCGTATTCTCGAGCTTGGGGTGGTGGCGGGGCCCCAGATTGTAAAGGAGACATGGTGGAGAATTGTTTGAAGGATAATGGTGTTCTTGCTGAAGCTCCGAAGTTTGCTCGAGTTTTCAATGATAGTGGGATTCTGAGGTTTCGTGATTGGGCTGGTAATCGGAAAGTTCTTGATGCAGTACGAACACTACGATTAATTGTCGACATTGTTCTCTTTTGTTTCAATCAATGAGGACAATTTGACCTTCACATCGACAGATCAAAAAACAAAAGAGTGTTGTTTTGAATTAGTGAGATTTTGGATTGCTTTTACAGTGGTAGGTAGTGTGCATTACGGCATTCCACTTTGCGGAGTAACTACACCTTCAACTAAACCCCTCCAATTGCCTCGGTTAATAGCGGTTCAAAACGGCATCGGCGACAGGCACATGTGGATAAAATTATAGATTAAAATCTGATAAATAGCTAGGACAAAAAGGGATATCAATATGTGTTTTGTGTTTTGTATGCATGTTTGAATTTTTATATGTTTCGTACAGTCAATATATCTAGAATCCGATGATGACAGTAGAATTCGTCAATCAGTAAATCAATTTTTCCCATTATCCTTTTCAAACTACCTATTTAAAGAATCCGCTAAGAGCTCGCATTGGTAACCTCTCAGTATGATCTTTCTTCTTTCTGGCATTGAGAGATTGGCCATCAGCTTCTAGGTATATATCCCCCCATCGGACTGCAAGAGCGAGAAGTCAGTAATTGTCATTTTGAAGGAGAGATACTTAAAAGAAGTAAGAACCAAGGGGGAAAAGCCGCGTTAAGAGACCAAAGGGATATATATGGTGGGAATTAAGAATAGGGTTTGAGATTGGGACGCATACTTAATAATTGTTCTCCAAAATTTATATCCCGTAACGCCCTAATAGTAACGCGCAATTTTCCTGCCCAAACTTCCGAACGAGCCTCAACGTTTGCAGTTCGATTCGTGCCTGCGTTGATCAGTCTGGTCCATCCTCCTTTGTGGCCGGCAATAAGTGTTGCTATGGGATCTGTATTGGTATCAATTGGCTTCTGCGTTATAACATCCGGATCGACGTCTATTACTTTTCCATTCTTGTCGACGACTGGAGGAGCATGAAAGTCTACAGAGAATTGATGAGGGCACTTAAAGTCAACCTCGGCTCCCAGCGGGATAAATTCTCCAAGAACTTCCCCAATGATGTGACCTTGGTGGAGTTTCTGCAAAGTCCTAATTCCACGATAAAGTTGGTTGGAAGTGGTGCTGGAATTGTACTCTCTGATCTCTATTAGGACTTTATCGTAGACATTGGATGTCGTGCAGTGGCAGATTTTCTTTTCTCCGGGTGCTTCCAGGGGCCCCGTCCGATGACCACAGGCGACACACGCAGGATAATTTTTGCCCCATTCCCGACATGGATGTTGGATATCCGCAGGTGGGTATTCCCAGGTAGGCGGCCAGCTCGACGGTGGAGCATAGTCTTTGAAATTTTCCCTGTTGTATATATTCTCTTTCAGGTTTTGGAATGGACGGGTAACCACACGCTGATTGACAGTCCCATAGCTTTCTCTATTGGGTATATTTTCTTTGAAGTTGCTGAATGGAAGTGTATGGAATTCCTGGTGTACTGACTCGAAGTCACCGGAAAGGGGTGTGAATAAACAGGGAAGAAGTCTTCCATCCGATGAGAGATACACTTCGTAAGGGTCTCTTATTGAAGGATCCAGTTGGATATTTTCATTCGCAACCTGGGCATTCTTCGCCACCGTTTTTTGACCGGTTCGACGGTAAACCGTCATGTATGGAATATGTCGGGCGATAGCAAAGCCTCTAATGCTACTATGTTCCAATCGGAGCTTAATCTCAAATTCTTTCCATCTACCTACAAGTGCGAATTCCTCATCGTTGTTTCGAGCTTCAGATCCATCAAGCATTTCTCCATATCTCAATGCATTGCGAAAGTTCTCTGATAGCATGAGGACGGCAGCACTGTCAAGTCCAATACCATATCCAATGCCATCTACAACGTCTTCTGGGTTCGAGGCTAATGTTACAAATCGCTGCCATGACGTATGAAGAGGCTGGCCAGACATCTCGGCATAAGGGTCATAAGTCTCAGAATTAATCAGGGTGGGGTGCAAAAAATGGTTTTGGAGATCCACGTAAATCCTCTCGAATAATTCCACGGCAAGGCTTTTGTTCGCTTCCCGTTCGATATTTGCTCTCACTGGTTGTGACGCTGAAGACCTTTGGAGTTCTTTAAGCCGAGCGTCTAGAAATGCCTGTCTTCTCTCTGCAGCTTGGGCTCCAGCATCATCATCATGCTTTCTCTTCCATCTACGATCGACTTCCACTTGCGCCGTGTTTTGTTGCTGTGCTGCCTCTTTCACACCTCTCGCAAATTTGTTTTTCAAATCTTTGATTCTTTGCTCATCCCGAAGTCTCTTCCGCTCCTTATAAGCGGATCTAGCTATGGGATCCATAGATGCCACTCTTTGTTCCTCGAATTCAATCACTTTCTTTTCACCCTTCGCTCTCGCTAATCTCTCAGCGGGAGTGAGCTCGCTGGAACGTCGCCTGGGGCGTCGCCGAGATGAAGATCTAGAGCGAGAAAGAGAACGGGGAGCTTTGTCAAGTGGTGGCGGAATTTGGTACCGGCCCCTCGGCAAGTTTCCCCATGTTGGCCATGCAAACCAATTAGACATTACGATTTGATTGTGATTTGGGCTTTCTGAGTAGTTGGTAGAATGCAAACTGTGACAAATGTTGTGATAGCACAAATGAAGCTATTGCAGTTATCGCACACTCCTCTTCGTGAAAACATATAATAAATCCAAAGTCTTTGTGCTCCATTGAATCCACATTATACAATGAAAGAAAATCCCCGCATGCGGTTACAATAAATTTTGAGAACAAACAAAGAAAGAACCAGATTTCATTATTTCATTATAATCCACAAGTGCATGAGAAATTTGGCATTTACGCCGTGAACGGGTTTCCTCTCTTGGAGGGCTCGATGAGCGAAAATCTCCTGATGCTAGGTTCAGGAGTTTCAAGACAAATGAAAGTGGTCTCTATCCCAGACATGTACTGATAGAGCACTGGAAGAATTTCATGTAACATTAGATAGTTGATAGTGAAGATGATGATTATATGCGGGTAGAACTCAGTTTACATTTGGCATATTACACGTGATATTGTTATCACCTTTACATCTTCGATACTAAAAGTAACCAAATCAATATTGGGCACAGTTATTTGAAACTACCGTCATCGCAAGACAGTCTTGTACAGGAGTATGAAACCTCCCTTTTACTAGCCATGTGCCGACGAAGTAGGGTGTTCTCAAACTCTCAATGTATAACTGACAATAAAATGGAAATGAGTCCTAGTATGGAAAAGGTGTAGTATTTAAAAGAAGTGAAAATTGGAACTTACTAAAAAAGGACGGAAACCGACCAGCAGATCCATCTATGCCTCAAAATATTCCGGCCCATAATCAACACACAATTCGTCCCCCATCCTCAAATCTCTCTTTGCAACAATGAGTATCCTTATCTTCCCCGCCACAACTTGTGTCTCAAACTGACAATTTCCCTGTCCCCCATCCATATGATTAAGAAATCTAGTCCAATTACCCCGCTCTCCTCCTTTCAGTCCGCAAATATGTCCTACATCTCCCCATCCTCCATCCTCATTCGTCTCTGATCCCTCTCCATCCTGACAAGTGATAGGAGGTCCATGACACGAAAATGTATACGCCATATCCTCAAAAGCCCGCATAACGGGTGAGGTTGGTAGGGGAATGTATTCGCCTAGATATTCATCGAGTATTTCTCCTTTAGGAACATGCTCGAGTAGTCGCACTCCTCGGTTCACTAAACCCTCGGATCATTTGGAGCATGCGGATAAAGCCATTCTTCTGGCCAGGAAGCTGGGCGTGGATAACTGTGGAAGTTGGACGGGTTGTATATATTAGATGTGATGGTCTGCACGGGGTATTGACTACCATTAGCGTCAGTGAAGTAGCTCCTTTCAATTGTTTGGCCGTCCATAGCAAGATAGAGTTCATGTGGGTGAGATACGGGCGGTATATCTCCTAATAACGATAGATGCCCGATAGCTGCTGCTAAAGTGCTTCCATTATAGGATTCATGATACCTGACGTTGCGGCTGAGAGCAAACATGCGCAAACTACCAGATAGTGGTTCTAAAAGATCTAGGAGTTGGTTCCATCCTTTGTTAGTATAGTTCTCGAGTGAAACTCAGAATTGAACAGAATGCATAGAGATAACGAGAATCTCGCGACCTACTGAACTATCTGCCAATTGATACCTTTCCCGAAGAGTGGTTGGCCATTCTGACCATGCTGGAAATGGTTGATCGTAAAGCCAGGATTTTGGATAACTCCATCTGTGGTTCAGCTCAAAGTAAATATATTCGATGGTTTGAGCAGGAGTTTTATAAGAAACCTGCGTCGATGCGCCTCTTCGCCAGGACATTAAGTATGAGATGATTAAGTAGACATGAGGCTAGCCTCGAATTAAAAAGCGATTGAGAAGTGAAAAGTAAGTAGTGTACGAAGACTTGGAGCCCTGAGCATAATGTCATTGTGGCCGGCAATACTTATATTGCAATTGCGTCCCTTTGTGTTATTTGATGAAGGACAATCCAACAAAGGTCAACAGAGGGGCAACCATTAACAATTGGATCTTGAAGAAAGAAAATAAATGTTTCTTTCAGGTGGAATAAACAGAGCACTTGCTATCACGGAGACTATTATTAGTATCCCAGGACTAATATGGCATCGGGAGGGTCAGAGTTTGCGAGGATGAGATGACGGGTGAAATAATTTTCTGTCTTTAATTCTTGCTCATCGTGTTGAAATGCCTTTGTATGCCTGCACAAATATCCTAAATGCCATATTCCCTATAGAGTACATCAGACCTTTGCCAAACGCCATCCGACCTTTGAATATTATGCTCAAACATGCACATTGAAGTTTATTCTTCCTCACTCTCATCACTCTCATCACCTTGTTGATCCATCATCAACTCTTTTTCCATTTCTGCTTGAAGGTCCGCCTCCAGATCTGCCTCCAGATCCATTGCCTCTTCATCGCTAATCGCTCCGGGATTGTTGACTGGGCTCGGCAGTTTCAAATGATCCACGTCCTGGTTTGCTTCATAGATTCCGTCATGATCCGCATCCGCATCCTCGTCTTCATCACTGATCTCCTCGCTCAGCTCTCTTTGAAAGATCGGAGCTCTATACTCGTATTGTTGTTGTGAGCTCTGCCCATCTGGATATTCAACTGTGAGACCGTCGTCTGATTCTTCTTCTGGTTCGGGGCTTGGTTCGCGTGGTGGTGGTTTCTTCTTGGCTTTCTCTGCCTTTGCGCGGGGCGCGGGTTTTGCTTTTGTTGTTGTCGTAGCCTTTGTTTTGGGGGCTTTCTTTTGCGGTACTTTAGGTTGAGGCTCCTCTGTAACAGCCTTGGTTGATGGTTCTAATTGTTCGTATTGTGATTGCAGTTGGGCGGTGTCATCCGTCCATGGTGCGCTTGTCAGGTTCATATCAAATGTGGAATCGATGCGATCCAAAACCAAGACCTTCCTGACGGGATCGAAAGTAAGTATAAATTGTCCCTCTCCGGAGGACCGGGCTCCGGCATATGTATAGTCATCATTATTATTGGAGAAAGAAAGGTCGTAATCTGAAGAAGTGGTATTAGAAGAGGGTCTCAATTGTGCCGAGTTCGCAGAGGTGCCGGCAGATGGGTCAGGTTTGTGGTTGTCTACCAATTGTCAGTCAAATCATTATCTGATGCCGGGGAAGCAGAACCTACATCGTATGGCGGTATATATATTATTGGGAGCCTTTCCAAGCAAGGCATCGCTGAGAACGATGGGGTATTTCCCTGGCTTATCCCAATCTATTGCCGTAGCCATGGTCGTCTTTCAATGTAGGACACCACCCTCTTTGATAAGTTGGTAAGATTACAAAATAAATGATGGTACAACGAGTCGAGCATAAACCAGAGTTATGATAAAAACTGTAAATGGAAGTAATATGCTGTGAATAATATCATATCAAAGCGAGCGTGAGTATGAGCAATGGATTGATGTATGTGTAAGGGTGGAGTGAGACTGCAGGTGCTATGGGATTGTCAATTTATTAGGTAACCAACCCTAGGTTAAAGTTAAGTTATGGAGCAATAAGTGGAGTGAGTACAAGGTAATCTTGTAAAATCCTTATCAACTCATACACAGATATTCTTTTTGATACGTATTTGTCGACACCTTCGGAGTCATCTGCTAGGTAAGATCTTATAATATTTAAGTACTGAGATTTACACACTGCCTGGGTACAACTCTCAATATCCAGAATAAGATTCCGAAGATATCTCAGATCAAGGTAACTTACCATTCATTGGTGTTCAGCAGTTGTCTCAGAGTTTCACAACTGCATTAAGATCTTTATGGCCCTGTCAATTAAAGTAATGGCGATCCGAGGTGGGGTTTTCGTCATCCTGAGGCTTCTTACTTACGAGGAGACACAAGATATGAAGGGGTACTCTTCTTGTCACATCCTCATGCAGTCTGTATTATAAACTTAATCTTTTGTCGCATCCCAATAATCATCTTCTGAATCCAAAATTCGAGGTCGTTCTTTCCTGTTCTCAACATGGCACCAGACAGTTCTCAGGCTGGCGCACAAGGCACTACTCGGTTGAATATACCTGAGGGCTGTTATCAGATACCTGATATTACCTTTCGTGATCCTAAGAACCGACGTCTTAAGGTCCTCACAATTGGTGCAGGTTTTTCGGGCATCATGATGGCTTACTATATTCAGAAGCAATGCCAGAAGTAAGGCTTTCCGATGCAGAACATCTAGTTACATGAAACATCAACACTAAGTCGTGTAGTGTCGAGCATGTGATTTATGAAAAGAATCCTGACATCGGAGGTACATGGTATGAAAACAGATATCCGGGCGCTGCCTGCGACGTCCCTTCACATGCGTACACATTCCCTTTTGCTCTCAACCCTGACTGGCCAAAATACGCGAGCGGAGCTATAGATATCTGGAATTATCTGGACAAGGTCTGCGACACTTTCGATCTTAGAAAATATATGACCTTCAACACTGAGATAATTGGGTGTTTTTGGGATGAGGAGACTGGAAAATGGACTGTCAAGATGAAGCAAACATTAGAATCTGGCGAGAAGGAGTTTGAGGAGACGTGCGACCTGTTACTGCATGCAACAGGAATACTGAATAAATTTAAATGGCCAGATATTAAGGGAATTAAAAAGTTTAAAGGCAAAGTCATACGTGCGTTAATTGTTGCTCCTTTGATTCATGAAATGATCACTTACTGGAGATAGATACGGCAAGATGGCCAAATGATTATCAACAAGAACAATGGAAGAATGAGTCTGTAGCAATCATTGGTTCCGGGGCTTCTTCGATTCAGACATTGCCTACCATGCAACCTCATGTTAAACACATCGATGTTTATGTACGTACGCCTATCTGGTTCATTTCGATCGCCGGAAATGATGGACGATGCAAAGAATACACCCCGGAGGAACGCGAGAGGTTCAAAAATGATTTGCCCGCGCTTGTTGAGCATGCAAAGTACTTTGAAAATCAGATAAATAGTTTTTGGGGTATGTTCTTCAAGGACAGCGAGGCCCAGAAGGAAGCCCAAAGAACGTTTGCAGCCCGAATGGAAGAGTTTATCAAGGACAAGAGGCTTCTTAAAGGCTTGACCCCAAAGTTTCTTGTTGGATGTCGAAGAATCACCCCTGGTAAGGATTCAGTGTCATTGGGGGGGGGTGGGGGGGGCATCGCGCTAACGGTATAGGTGATCCTTATATGACTGCAATCCAAGAGCCAAATGTAGATGTTCATTTTTCTGCAATTGAGGAGATTACGGAAGACTCGGTTATCGACAGTGAAGGTGAGGAACGTAAGGTGGATACAGTAATCTGTGCCACGGGCTTTGATATCTCATATCGCCCACGCTTCCAAATAATAGGTCAAAACAGAGTTGATCTTCGAGAAAAGTGGAAGATAGTCCCCGAATCATATCTTGGTCAGTCAAATCAATTCTACCCTCATGGATCACAGAAGCATAAGTTGACCGATCCATAGGTATTGCGGTGCCGGATATACCTAACTTCATTACTTTCATTGGACCAACATGGCCTATAACGAATGGATCTGTCTTGGGACCTCTTGGCGAGGTAGCAAATTATGCTATTAAATTTATCAAGAAGATGCAGAGTGAATTAATTAAGTCTATCGCTCCAAAGCAAGATATGACGGATCTTTTCAATGCACATACGCAGGAATTCATGAAACAATCCGTTTGGACGTCAGGCTCAGGTTGTCGTTCTTGGTATAAAAGTACAGCCTCATGTCTATATGTTAACCCCCAGTTACTAACTCGGAGAAGATAATGAAACGGGACGCGTGAATGCGGTTTGGCCTGGTAGTTCTCTGCATTATATGCAGGTGATTGAAAACCCAAGATATGAAGATTACAATATAACTTACCAGAATCAATATAACCCGTAACTTACCCTGATGTTTTTCTGCGCCACAACGTGCTATTCCGTTACTAACATAGATATAGATGGGCATACCTCGGACTCGGCTTCACGATCGAAAATCGTACAGAAGGTGCAGATATATCACCATACATTAACGAAGAAGCTATTGACCCCAAATGGTTGGAAGTCATGAAATCTGAAGCTCTTGTAGCAGATCGTGATGTTCATCGATAGTTGTATGAAATGAAGGTAATATTAATACGTTTCACCATTCAGGGCTATTGTTTAAAGCTGACTGATTAGGTTCTAGTTGAAGATTAAGTAGTGGTATCCGCGGCAGGTCGTGGGTGCCCGACGAAGAGCTTTAATTGATGTTGTTTAAAAGGTCGTTGCTCTTTGTATCGATGCATACGTATTGAATGGTATCATACCCAATTTCTAGTTTTAATAATCAATCAGCATTAGAGCAATTGACCCTTTTTTATGTACCACCAATCTCATAATACTTGCCCCAATGAGAGGTTCGAATATGACTTCCAATATTGTACCATGGTATTGTGATCTTGCTATTTTACCATTGTTGATTGCCCGAAATATCTACTCTCTCCCAAACTAGTACCTTCTACGTATGGAATTTGAAAGTCGGTAGCTGCATGATCCGAACAGATGGCAGCTCTTCCAAGATATTAGTGTCAATAGCTTGATTTTTGCAGCACATTCTTTTACTCTTCTTCCCCTCATCGTCGAAATATCAACGACTGTGGTGTGGGAACAAAGCATGCGATCATCATATTCCTCTCCATGGTATCCGCCATACTTTTGTGGGCACCGCATCTCGGCAAAGCTTGTCTTCACGTACACTTGGGGTTACTATCAGATTAGAACTCAACTGCGCTCTTCATTTGCTCAAATCATGACCAATCTCGCCCTGCCCGCTCTAGCTTTAATACCTTAATAAGCTGTGAAGCCTTCCGTGAAAGAGATCAGAACTACCAAAAAATTTCAGTCGTGACTCCCGTCAATACACATTATCTCGTTATGCGCTCCGTCGATCCTACCTCGGATCTTGGGAAATTCCTCATCCGTGAGGATATTGTGACAATCAGGGCGAGTGATATACCAAGTCCCCGTTCTTGCTTATTCGCAGCCTGGTTTTGGTGTGGCTGATTTCGAGCTTTTCGCTGGGTATGTCTAGATAATTTCGTGGATCGAGATGCTAGGGAATGTGTACGTACTACGTTGTGGTTGGGCGCCGGCGAGTCTCTTTCGACATTGACTCTAACAATTTTACTGGCGGAAGCAAGGGCCAAAAGCAAAGTTTGTGCCCTCGCAGGTAAGATCTTACAACGGACCTCGATTATGTGGCATCGTTATTTGAACTAAGTAGATTGAGATACACGGTTTTGTTGCTTTCACCGAGGCTTACAGCACCGGCCGTTACCAATCTTCTCAGAAGGACCGATTGTGATACTATGTTTCATCTAAATCTATCCATACTTGTTTCGAACTTATCACAAGCCGAAAAAGGCTTTCTTCCTAATGAACTAAAATTGGTGTTCATGGCTACGCCTTGATCTCTAAGACAAGCCGGAATGCTGCGAGGATCCTCGCTTCATTTAAAAAACTGACAAGCATCAGGAGAGGAGGAAAATAGGAATAATATGCCATCCTTCAGGCTCAACTGGCGTTCCAAACAGATATAACAACCCCACAATCGCTTCCTCGCCACAATGTCTAACAAGGGAGGAACTTGTGAATTCAAATTTCCTATTATATCATAGCTGGGGCAAAAATTTCTGCACCGGTGCGAAAAACTATATACGTGCATAGTGTTAAAGTGCCAATGACAGCAGAATGGTTGGTTTAAAGCCTTGCAAAACATCAAGCCTTCCGTTCTGTATAAGAACGAATTAGACATGAAGTACTTGATAAGGTTTTATCAGGACTTCTCGTCATCCGCTCAAAAGTAGCACGAAATATGTCGGAGGAGTAATTCATCGACGGTATTTGACCTGCCATTGGGGTGGAGGGGCAAATGCGAACGCAAAGAGTTTCTCTCAATCGGCAGGGAGATGGTATTCATTGTCCCGGTTAGAACCGAATATCCTGACCGGCAAAAGATCCATCATGCGCGCCCAAGTATATCGCAAATTCACCGAGCAGATAGAAAAGGTATATCAAATATTTGAAGATACTGAGAAGGGAACTCTCGCGTTTGAAGAGCCCAGACTGGAAAATTACATTTTTGAAAAGTTTCTTGATGGTCTGGACATACAGCTCTCAAGTACTGAGGATGGCTTTTTTTTAAAAAAAAATTACTACTTGTATGGACAGTCTTGAAGCTATCCAAGCACGGGGCTTGCTTCTGAAAGATCTATCAATGGATGGTAAAGTTCAACATTTAAGCAAAAACGTTGTGCTCGAAAGTTCCAATGTCGTTAGACTAGCAAAGAAATTATGTGCGATTCGAAGAGGGTAGGAGATTACATACAAAGAAGACGTGTTTGATGAAGCCATGAGGAAGTCAATTAAGAAACACTCCAACTTGGAACAATATCCCCAGGCACAAACACATCCGAAAAGCGAGTTGTGATATGCTTCTTAGGTTCTTCGCTGCCATTAATGTTGGCAACGTCTATAGATCCTTACACAGGCTCTTTAGGCGCTCCGATTCTCGCACAAATCTTACTTGATGGGATATTCCATAAAGTACATTGTTAGTGCGAGGTGAAAATTCAAGTGCATGGATTGAGATGTCCTTGGTAAAAGGGAGCCTTGGCGAAATATCTCCTGATTCATGAATCGTGGGGTTGACAAGCGATCTCAGTAGTTCAGATTTGGGTCTCGAAGCGACAAAGTTTCAAGCATTAAAGGACGAGGCCACTCATGTAATTCACGCAGACTGGCGTTGTCTCTTTAGAAGCTTCCACTATTAGACGTCATAAGTGCTATGTACAGTGAGGAAAGTTATCACACCACACTAACGCCTTTTTATAGGATTTCTCTTGGCTCCCCAGTACTCTAGCTTTCGTGATTCTCGAGTTGGCCTTTCTTTAGGATTCTTCTGAAATAGTCTAGAACCTCCGATCACGATATACATTTTCTTGGACAACAACACTTCTCCCGCTCCTTCAATTATCAGGTCTGATCTTTACGTCATCCCCAGTTTCTATTTGACTGTCTAAGCTTAAAGAAAGTGGTAGCATTATCTCTATAGAGCAAAATTTAGCTGTCAAGTTGGTGGAGTATCATGAGAGCTTATGGTCAGGAAAACCCGGGTGAAAAAGTCGAATTTAAGATTGGGCAAGGCGAAGTGGGATAGTCAGAGCTTGAGAATGCGGCCGATCTGATACAAGAGTGATGTATCGAAGGGTTTATGGAAACCTGGTTGAAGAGTTGGTTGAAGAATTTGGATATACTGCCATAGGGTATGTGGGTGTAGAATATAGGGATAAATGTTTAATGGAAAACATAGAGACAATTCAATAAATGGAAGCATATTGATATGATCACTGTATAAGGCAATCAAGAGGGCTCTTTGCCAGGGATACTCATGAATTTACAGCGGCCATTTTTCATCCCTAACCATTTCCTTCTTCGCAGTCTCCCATTTCTGTTGACCAAACTCATAGTATGCTTCCTGATCTGGATGTCCATCGCCAATACTTCGCAAAACCATAACATCCTCCAACCTCGCTGCTCTCATCAAACCTCGAAACGGTGCATTGATAGCATATGTAGCAAGCGTGATTTTTCCACATCGTAACTCATGGAACCCATATTCAACCACAGCACACAATGTTTCCATCGCATATCCTTTTCTCGCAAAACGGTAATCAATCAAAACCCCGGTATCACCAAGTAGGATATCTTTACCCGTATCATCGACAGATTTTTCCATTGGGAAAGAATTAAATCCCGTCATACCAATCAGAAAACCATCATGAACTCTCAAATCTTCCACGTCGTTAATTCTCGGTAACTCCTCACTATCCTTGAGAATGACGACAAGCCAAGCATTTTTCCCCGCAGCCGTTGATATCTTTTGTGCCTCGAGTCGCTGGGCTTGTACTTCTGTTGATAGATCTGGATCTACAACTCCACCAAAAGGACTATTTTGGGGGTCATTTCGTACAAGTGTGAATGGATGGGCATCGGAAGAAAGTGCACTGCGGAGGATGAGATGTGGAGTGGTGAAGTTGTGTGATGGACGGGCCCAATGAGGAGGTCGGGCTGTAGATTCTTGGGACATTACTTGTTGCAAAATTTGAGGCTCTTGTATATGTACCATACTGAACCTAAATTTTTTGTAGTAAAATGAAGTTATATATACCACCCATCTTGGGTACTATGGGCGCACGTGTGAGTCATGTTAGTTAATCAGCCATGCTTATCACCCCGCATATTCCCCCACCCATAACACATTTGTGCAACGGCACCAATTCTCACCTCATACTCTGGATTTATTATACTGCTTGACTGAAGGAAGTTTTCATACTGATTTTTATGGTATTGGAATAGTGTCCCCAACTACGAGTAAAAGAAGATTCCTCCGCGACCTTCATTTTGTTGAAGCTGGCATTCATTCTTCGCGACGGTAACCTTAATCGATCGATAGCTTACATTAGTCAGTGGAAGAGCCCTGCTATAATCAACAAATCAATCACATTAATAATATCAACATGACATCTCCCTCTTCAACAGAAGTTTACACTTCAATAATCAATATCGGCACAGACACTTACCTCCTTGGAGCAGGCCCGCAGACCGATATCGAAATTGGTTCTAACGGAAGCTTAGAGCCGGTAACAATCATCTCTGTTGATGGCGATGATGATTCTATTACTCCATCATGGTTACACTCTAGATACGAAGATTTTTCCCAGCTAGATGATGTATGGTGTCATGCCTTTACTCGCAATATTTTTGTTCAAAAGAAGCCTGGAGTCTTGAGCCTAGTTACCGGTTCTAATACACTGCAAGTTCAGGAAAGCAAGACTTTCAGATATCAAGGAGGATGTCTTCCTACTGGACCTTATATCTTGAGTGGTTCGAAGATTCATCCGGTCTATAAATTATACCCGGATCCTCTTGGTGCATTTGTCTGTGGTGTCATACCCACATCCCTAGGCAGCAATCGGTATGATCTGTTGAGAGTCTTGAGTCTAAGTCTTAATGCTAATACTATTTAACAGCTACCAGAGAATACCCACGAATTATATACCCGTTCCATCTCGATTATACTCGCCATTGCCATCTGATCTTCGGCCTCTGTCAGGTAAACGCATAGCAGTGAAAGATATCTTTGATCTCGAAGGTGTCAAAACTACTGTCTGCAGTAAAGCCTACGAAGCCTTCCAAGGTCCATCAAGCAAGACTGCTCCATCAATACAAAAGCTCATTGATCAAGGAGCTGTAATTATCGGGAAGGTTAAGACGACCCCGTTTTCATCTGGAATTGGCCCTAGAGACTGGGTAGACTATCAAGCACCGTTCAATCCTCGAGGATGCGGATACCTTGACGCAAACTGTAGTAGCGCAGGAAGTGGGGCTGCACTTGCTGGGTATGAGTGGTTGGATTTTACTATCGGGTCGGATAGTGAGTATGATATCCTAGGAAGCATGTATCGAATTAACCGGTGTTATAGCACTCGGGAGTATGGTAGGTCCCGCGGCGGATAATGGTCTCTTTGGTATTAGGCCAACTCATGGCCGTATCTCCTGCGAAGGTGTTATTCCGATATCATCGTAAGGAGTCTTTCTGGCATATGAGGGGGCGCTGAGCTAACCATCTAGATATCTTGATACTCCTGGTATTTTTAGTCGGGACATATCAGAGTTCAGTGCCGTCACAAAATCATGGCTCGGTTCATCTGATCCAGAACATCCCTTAGTGGTAACATTCCCACTAATGAATTTTGACCATTGATCGACTTATGACTTATGATTGATAGGCGCCTACAAAACTAACCATTCTTTCGGAGAGATACGCCGACTTTACGCCAGAGGTAAAAGGGGTGATGGAGCATTTCATACAAGATTTTGAGATAGCCTCCCATCTTCATCGCACTACAACCACCATGGAAAAGCTATGGACATCACATGCACCAGTAAGCTCATCTGGGAAGAGCTTTTTGGAGACTTTTGGAACAGTAAGTGTGATTAGTACATGAAATAAAACCCCTGTGTCCAATAGTCCGGACTGCAGTCCGGACTATTGGATCCACTAACTAGATCATAATGTTCCCATCTAATTCAAGTAGACCTTAGCACACATACAGCTTTACAGTCACCACCACAACACCATCTCATTTCGAGAAGATTACCGGAAAAAGTTTGGCATTGAGCCATATGCCGAGCCATTACTCCGTTATAAATGGTAAGATTACTCATTTGCAACAACAACATATGATACTAACAAACACAAAGGAATCTTGGTGCGAAAATCACCCAAGAACAATTCACCACTGCATTAAAAGAGAAAAGAATCTTCGCCAAATTCATGAAAGACCATATCTTTAATAACGGCGGCGTAATGCTCTTACCCTTTGGTTTTCCAGATGTATTTTATCGTGATGAGTATTTTGGGTCTGTTCCAATATATGTAAGCTAGTGAAACTTCATCATCCTAACAGCAAATTAGTTCTGTGGAAGAATGGGGCGCACGATGGCAGGGTTTTAACGTATTCATTGCTGCATTTTCATCACTAGGCGGAGGACCAGCGGTGTCAATTCCTGGTATTATCTCTCTCCGCTCAATATTTTTTGATATGTGCTGATAAAATTCGCGAAGTGGGACAGCGACTTTACGATTCGAAAGTGACGGGCGTGAAGGAATATCAACCTGTTGGCTTGATGTTATTAGGTGCTCCAGGTAAGATAACGAAATCATGGCTTCTGGGAAGAGAGCTAATAGGTCTAGGGACGGATGAATATCTTATTGAATTGGTGAAACATGTGCTGGTGACTTCCGGTCGACCGCTGAGTGTCAAGACTGGAAAAGTGGCGTTTTGAGATGCGGTACCATGAATACATATGATAGGTCGTTGAATCTGCTGAAATAGCCTAAGTATGGAGGCTTAAATTACTTAACATAACCTCCTTCTGCAGCCATAGCATAGATCATCGATCCCGGATATACACATCATTTATGAAAATGCCTCTAAGTTCCCACTCTTCAGGCCTTGTTCTTCTGAATGTTCCGAACTTTCCAAATAGCTCATGTCGGAATTTGAAAAGTCCGTACTACCAAAATCGAAATCCATACCGCTTTCTAGAAGGAAAGAATCAAAGTAATCTGTCGTGGTTTTCCCTTTATCGACATCATACCCCAGGTGCATGTTAGCGGCTTTATTTTCCGCTTCGTTAGTTTCTCCTCGGTTGTTTAGTAGACGAGGGAGCACCTCCAAGGCCGAGACGGAAGCGCTGGCAATAGAGTTGGCGGTTAGCAGAGAGAGTATATCCGTAGTATCATGAAGTATAGAGTCTGACCGATCATTGTACTCTGAATCTGAAGCCTTTGTATCCAGAGCTGCGATATCCAACCTTGACTCTAGATCGATCTGGGATGGTGGTGGTTCGAAAAAGAGTAGCTCTTGAGTTAGATAGGTTTCTTCTGGTTCATTACTTGTAAACTGACACCCTGTAGCTACAACCTGTGAAGAGGAAGTTGGGAATACCGCCTCGTAAGCGCCAGAGTGTGGACTTGATTCGCTTCCCTCATTTGTTCCTGGAAGGGTCAAGGAAGATCTGTAGCTGGCGAAAACCCGATCCTGAGCATTGCGAATTAATTCTACTAGTTGGTTCTTCAGTTGCTCTTCCAGGCTGTTGATGGTTTCTTCCAATTCAGCTCCGATGACTTTGGGGAGCTCTTGACGACAGTATTCTTCGTAGTCTGTAAGTTGTTGAGCATTCAGCGATTGCATAAAGTCCTCTTGAATTTCTTCGAAATCTAATTTCAATTAGCTTTCGGTGGGAGTAATGGCTATTGCCGAAGAGATATTGCGAATCTGAGAGAGAAAATTTTGGCTTACAGGGATCTGGGATTATGTCTGTAGAAAATATTATTCAGTACATCTCTTTCCATCTATCTTCTTCAGATTGGCTACGATGTGTCTTTTTCTTACTCCTCAACTTCTCCACAATCTCATTAGTGATGCCGTCTTCTTGGACATCTTTAGATAGTTCGCAGGCATCCTCTTGTTTGAGATGATCGTTAACCTCTTGCTGGTTACTGAAGAGCCGTTTGCATCGTTGACATTGGTATATACGATGATGTCGATAGAGATGTCCCCTAATGCTACTGTCAGAAACATTCATCTCGGAAGAACAAAGCTATTGTACTTTACGCGAGCTACACTATCCAAAGGGGTCAGAGCACAAGAACGCCAGTTTTGAACGCAGTATTTTTTGGCATCGTGTTTACGATACGGACAAGCAAACTTTCTTGTATCATCGAGTGTGCGAGAATGTGTCGGGAGATTCCTGGGCCTCTTTGGGTTTCTCTCTTGGTTTTCTTCATTATCCGAGTCATCACCTTCGCCCTGTCTCTTCCTCGTCTTGCTTCGGCCTTCGCCTTTATGAGTCTCTGAGCCCTTTTCAGGAGAGGTAGTAGATGAATCAGTCTTTGATGTTGGAGTTGTATTCTGTTCAGCTGTAGAACTTGTTTTTGAACCATTGCATTTGCTGATATGCGTGTTTTGTATTATATTATTGTCAAATCTCAATGATCGTAAGTATCCCCCGTAGTATAAACACGCTCAGCGCTCCAACATACCTGATTGTTTCTTTTTTTCCAATGAAAAGCTCCCAGAATTCCAACATGATGGGATTCATCAATTCATGTTTCAACTTCGAAAATAACGGGTGCGTATCAAAACATGGAGCCTGATTTTCCGTCACTGAAGCATTGATTTTGGTAGGAAGGTCCATCTTAGCAGTGTGCCCTTCGCGGTCAGATTCATCATCTCCCAAGTCCGTATCATCATCTGAGGACCACGAGGAGCAAGACTCTGAAAGAGGTGCGGAATCTTGTACTGGCGTCTGTGTGTACGAAAGTTTACGTCTCAGACTCAAAGTATTACAGAGTTCCAAATCGTATGAAACGGCCGTTTCCTCTATGGCGGCTGGCTTAGTATCGTCATTTAATAGCCCAGATATACCTTCGTGAGATAGATTCCCAAGTACCGCATCCGCTGATGTAAAATTATGTGGCAAAGAACTTTGCTTATGGCTGGTGTGCAACTGAAGTGTAGGGTCTCCAGAAATATATCCGGACTTGCTATCGAGGTTCGTCACATCGGCGATCAACGAGGGCGAGGAAAGCGAGTTTTCCTTAATGTTAATTTTCTCTTTGTAAGACTGGGAGTTATGACCATCGCGATTCCTGGAGGTCGTAGGCCAAACGTCCTAATTCGAGTTTGAATACTTGTCGGACGCATTTCCTTTTTCGCTTTGGTGACGTAGGAGGTTGGAACAGCTACCAAAGTGACGCCTATTGCATCCATGATCCGAGCATTGAGATCTGGGATGGTATAGTACTCGGTTGTTATCATCGGGCTCGGCTGGTGAAATGAAGATTTGATTATCATTACGATGATCTCTGGATTTGTCCACTCCGACCTTGGAGCCACCAAATGAGGGCCTTGTGATCAAGAAAAAATTCTCATGTAGTGTCTGTGCGGGAAAAAGTCCATGATCCTCATTGATATCAGCAGTGTTGGCTTGGAAAGAGGGGTCTACTGAATATCCTAATTCCACCGAGTCTTCTAAGTCTTCGAAGTCTTCTGAGCCGTAGGAAAGTGCTGAGTTGTTGGAAAGTGCTGAGCCGTAGGAAAGTGCTGAGTCGTTGGAAAGTTTCCTAGAAGGAAGTGATAAGGGTAGTTGTGAAACCTCCGAAAAAGATGGCGCCTCCATCTTGATGATTTGGGGAGACGTTGCTCCTTGTGGTAAATGAAATAGCAGCTATCGATGCTCGAATTCTACCTTTATAATAGTGGTTTATAAGAACGTCAAGTGTATAGATTGGCCTTGTAAGAAATGAGATTGGTTTTGATGTTTGCTGTAATGAGGCCTGACCTGACAAGGATTAACGCGCAACTGCGCAATTCTTCCCTGTTTCTGGCGCCGACCGCTTGTATATAGTTTGAGGTGCAATAGATCTCGCGAACCTTGCAAAACCAGAATACCTTCATTTCGATGCTGTATATATAAAAGGTTGTAAAGATGGCGGGGAAACTCTATGAATTCGTCTCGATAATATTCGAATCTTAGAAACCGTCTGGTTCTCATGCCCTCGAGCCACGACCAAAACGCCACCATGGCCACCACAGCCACGTCCAATCTTACACCCAAGCACTCACCAAAGAAAAAAAGGTACATATGCGCCCATTTCATCCACTCAAATTCATGCTAAGGAGCCCACAGTGCCGAGGAAAAAGCCCAAACCTCTTTGACATTGAACAGCTATCTCTACGCTACCTCAAACGTGATCGAACGACTCAGCCAAGGAGCCACAACCTCGAAGAAGGGATATCGAGCTCAAGCTAAAAAGGCAATCGTGGCTTTTGATGAGGCTTTTCAAGGGAAGAAGTGATGCATGATACATCTTGCAGAAAGTGGATTCACGATCTCCTCGATAAATCGCTACTGTAATATTCCGGGGAAGATGGTCTGTGAGATGGTCTGTGCGGTCTGTATCTGTACCCACTATGTTCATAACCATCAAGGTTAAAGCAGAATACTCCACAATAAAAACAATAGAACCTTACCGGCTTTAATTATGAGGTTATATTAGGAATAACATTACAAGATATAGTAATCTAAACAAAAAATAGAAATCTCTAATCTAGTCTAGTCCACTGTACTCTACTATAAGGTTTAGCTGATTCAGTATAAATCCATAACATATAATCCCGACCTTCCTTATAATCCAGTGCTAGTAGGGCTTAAAAGAAGCAATCAAAATCCAACCCCTCTAAAACCTCCTCAAGAAACAATAAACCATCTCAACCTCAAATTATCTTTACACCCAATAATTATTTGCCCTTCATTCATCTACCTATCACAGATTCATTACCCGTTCCCTAGCTAGTGTATCTACACTCTTCCACGCATTCTTCTTTGATTTCCACCTACATAGAAAATCAACAATCAACATATATATTAAACCTACCTCCTTGCCAGCACCGTTATGCTATTTATACAAATATACTCAAATACCAATCCAAACTATAAATCAATATCTATCCAGAAAAAAAATAAAACTTCCCCATCAATCCTTCCCATCTCCTCACAGACTAGATAATCTTATATCTTGCTTAATCAAGCTCCCTCTACTTCGTATATCTGTCCCCTCCCCATCCAATATCCCCCATCGAGACGTCTAATATGAATTTATTCTTCAATGCTCTCAACTTAAGGTTACCTATCTATTATAATACAATTTCACAAATATTAATTTTACATCTTCTGGAATCCCGATCCTATATCTTCGGCATACAAATACGTATTCTCCCCTTCCCCTTCCCCCCCCTCCAATCTCAAAATCTCAGTAAACCTTAAACCTAAAACCTAAACGTCACAACTAAACCCCTCCCCTCCCCCACCTACCCTCCTCCTCCACAAAAAAACATAGAGTAGAAAAGTACCTACAGTAACCCACAGCGCCCAATTCAAAGATAAATCGCAGAAATGTATGTAAATTCCAAGGTAATTATTCAATGCATACATACAATACAATATACAAAACCTCTAAACCTCTAAATTAAATGCAATCATAATCATACCCTAGAATTCCCTAGCATTTTGTTTGCTTAGGATTCGGGAACGGAAGGTAACAAAACAAATGCCTCTAAGGAAATATCCAAGTCATGAAACATCCAAGTCACGCATGAGATCAAGACCTTTAAAAATACGGTATATAAGAGAAAGAAAAAGTGATTAAATTTCCATCATCATCATCATCATCATCATCATTATCATCATCAAGTAGGTAGACTCCAGTAATGACAGACAAGAGTAAAAACCCAGCTTATTTTCTATGTACAAACAAATGATTGAGAACTTTCCCACCAACTTCTAAAACTAGTCATAGTCACAATTCCCACTCTATATGCAGCCCACCCAAATCGTGCGACTGAAATGAAACGAAAGTCATTAAGCAATATGAATTATATCTAACATGTAGCTAAGCTCAATATGTAACACCGTGGAGAACCTTGTAAATTGTAAATCAGAACTACACCTCTAAGCAAATGATGAAAGCTGTTGAAGACAGTATCACCACGAGAATGTCATGAGGGCAGGATTCAAGGCTAGTGGCAAAAGCAAATGGCTAGTAGCAACCGTGGCCATTGGTAGAATAGCAACGAAATCCTGAATACGCCAATCGTATGGGACGAATGAAGCCGTAGCCAGAACGATTATGCCAATTATACACAAGAGAGAGAAGATCATGGAGAACTTAAAACTCTTCAAGACTTTTGGTACTTCGATAAAAAAGTTACTAAATTCGGCTTCCTTGGATGTTGAACCCCAGGTCATGTCGATTTCGAACATGTGCGCGAGTAGTGCTTGTGAAACATGGAGCGAAAGGCCACCAAGGAAAATTGCCAACATAAGAGTCCACTTGAAGTTCTCATAAAGTGCATACCCAAGGCTTCGTTCGCCAATTCTGTATCGCATGACTGCTAAAGCAATGTTTCCGAGACCGTTAAACACGATGACGATGGAAAACCAGACTCTCCAAGAATCGACATAGTATTTGTCGAGGTATCCATTGTACCATCCGATAGCAAAGTAGTTGGCAGTGGTCAAGATCCAGGCAGCACCAATGGCGTAGTAAGTACCAATGTAGGAGATAATTGTTACTTTTGAGGTGAATCGAATGTTGGAAAACAAGAAGCTTCGGAAGAGAGGGGTAAATGGACCTCTGTAGAGCCACATACGAAGTGGGTGAAAGAGCAGCTCGTTGCAACCATATGCATACTTCTCCCATCTGGCAAGTTCATCGTAAACAGTCAATGACACTCCCTCCTTAAATCCTTCACCAGCCCATGCAGCCAATCGAATAATGTACCCATCAACTTGAAGACGGAGAGACATATCGAAATCTTCAGACACATGAGATTCCGACCAGAACTTTTCATATCCATCCTCATCCTCATATGAAACTTGCTGAATGGCCGACCAACGCAAAATAGCATTATGCCCGACAAAGGGAGCAACATCTCCATTGGAAACGGTATATCGAATAGCAGTATAAATCAAGTTCGTGAAGAATGTGATACCATTTTCGAAATAAGTATTGACGACCTGCATAACACCAGATGAGAATTGCATGATGCCAACCTCGGGTGACTGTTCCATTTCAGAACAAGCATCTAGTAAACAATCCTCTGGGACACGAGTATCCGAATCGACTAAAACACGTCAGAGGAGCCATTTCAATGAAGTTAATGCACTTACTCAACAAGATATAGTCACCAATTCGAATGTTTCCGTCAGCCCATGCACGACCGTTGTCTTCTAAGGCTTCTGTCAGGCATCTTCCATACGCTTGTGCTTCATCTGCTTGAGTCCAATCGAGAGGTCTTTGAATCAAAGCCAACTTTTCCTCGACCATACAAGAGATGTGGAGTCCAAAATTCATATTAGAAGCCTATGAAATGTAGTTAGCATAAGATTTAACTTGGAAGAATAAAAATTTCTCCCCAAAGGATCGAAAATCCCCTCCAGTAGCGAATTGACATCAATGGCGCAATGGTGGCTTACTTTTTTGACTATTGAAAAATTAGCGAACAGACTCCAAAGCCAGATCAAAGAAACTTACATTTTCCTTTCCTGGTGAAATTGTCTCCATGCTTTGGTCGAGCAACCCATCCAATGCTATGGTCAGCATAGAAGTCAATTCTTGCCTGGCGCTCGTCTGCATCAATGATTTGAAGACCATCATCATTAATGAACATGTTGGCTGAGCCACCTTGCAATTCATAAGTAGAAATGGCTTGTTTGATTGATTTGACAGTGGGGGCAATAACGGAATGCAATCCTTCCTTGTAAACGGGGCACTGGATTGTGATATGTGGGAGATTTCCATCAAGAATACGTGGTGGTGGATTAGCGGAGTAAAATTTGGAGTTGATACTCATTTGTTGCACAGGTCCAAAGAGCTGAGAAAGGCAGCCAATTATGACTTGAGCAAAGAAGAGCGTGAAAAACACTTGAACGGGGGTTAAGATCAGGAGCGCAAGACGGGTATAGTTCTGGTCGACATCAGTATCAATGGCTACTTCACGAATACCAGCACCCAGAGTTGCAATGATCAGGATTATCGTGAGAGAAACCAGAACTGTATTGTGCAAGTGTAATCCACGCGTCTCTGGGGGAGGTTGACCGCTCTCTTCATCAACTTCCCGGGTGGCAGTACTTGGACCCTTCTTTTCGTCCTCGAATTCTTCATCGGTTTTCCACACTAATTCCATCAGCTCTGATTCAATGGCTTTGGCTCGTTGAACAAGATGTAATGCTTCGTCGTCCCACACAACCAGCAAAGCTTCAGATGCAACGAATGCAGCGAATTGTAGTTTCCTTGCGCGGGGTAAATCTTCAACTGTTGGTAGGATCTGTATTCTGAGGCCGTTCAGAAGCGGAACATCGACAGCATTTGGCGAGCATTGCAGGAAAGTCTTTATAACTCGAGAATTCACCGTCATTGCACACTACCAAAATTAGCTTTTCGAAAGTAAAAGCACATTTCTTAAGCTCTTACATGAACATTAAGAGCTGCACATGCTGCGGCAAAAGGAGAAGTGCCTAACTGTGGCGGGCAAGCCATGTATGTATTTCTTGATTTTCTGAGCAAAACACCTTCGATTTCGCCGCTTCCATCACTGACCCAGAGATGTGAACATTGTTGTTGGTAAAGGTAATTAACCATAACCTCATGTTTAATGTCATCCAGAAAGTTTGAGCTGGCGTGTGATCGATTCGAGATGGAATTTCTTGATGATGAAGCAAATTGAGTAATGGGTGGTTGAAGTGCCATGGCATCAAAATCTGACTGCGGAATCATGGTAGGAACTTGTTTCTCAGTCATGATAGGTGGTGGCGATTTAGTCTTCTCTTCAGGCTTCTTCGCCTTGAAATAGCTGCCCAAACCCATGGCAGCTGTGTTCTTAGTAGTAAACCGATGTGCTGATTGTTGAAAGAGGTTTATACAACTGGGGTTGAGTTCGACTTGATATTGCAGAAACGTGGAGAGGTGTTACTTGTGAAACGAGTGACTATTCATCCTATTAGAAAAGGCTGAGGAATGATGAGAAGTGTGCTCCCAAAGGCAGTTGCATCTGACTAGAAATAGTTCAGAACGAGGTCTGGATGTGAATACATACAAAGAGTGTGTCAAGGGTACCCGGCAACCTGAGAACCTGAGAACCGCCTTGTAAATATTTGAGATGCCCTTGTACAATTACACGGGTATAACGAAGGTGAATTAATTAAAGTGAACAATGAATGATGAGAAGGCACAGCGTGAGATGGTCTTTCAGAGCGAATGCGTGCTGGAAAGATAAATGAAAAGGAAGACTTAGAGTGATGAAGTCCTGGATACTGTCAAATACATGGAAAAGCCTTGGCCACAGTGCATGTGTGTGGAACGTATTTGCCTCTTCATCCAGAAGGCGAAGGCGATAGACTTGCTCGAACTTTTCCGGCGTGACTTTTAGTGTAGATCTAGACGGGGAGGGATTCTTATCTCTAAAGCTTCAAGTTCAATAGATTCGCTGTAGGCGATTATCAATAAGAGTTATGGACAATTGTTTAGCTCATGGTAGCCTTTAGTACCTCGGACCTTTTACTCTTGTTGTGATCAACATGAAATCTTCTTTTCTCCGACCAAGGAATACAATACTACTACTACCACCTGCGCCATTCTTTGTGGTACGACCAAGGAAATGTTGATTGGCAATATTCTAGTATTCCATTCCTTTCTTCTACCAGGAATCAATCGCATCTTACTTGTGGTTGCTGACTTTAGAAGTCCTTGGTCGCCACTTGTATTCATATGAAATCCAGATGTAAGATTATAGTAATTGCCGTGGTGGTTGTAAGAAGGATGGAAAGACCGAGCCTCTCTCTCTTGGCACTGGAAGCCGTTGAATATGCATAACATTTTAGCATCGAACGTTCCTATTGGTAGAAAAGAAAGTAGCTTGGGTACATTCTTATTTCAACAATAATTCAAAAGTACTTACAGTATCTAGCTTTAAACCAAGAGATTCTCATCGTCTCTCCTCTCTCTACATATACTTTAATCAGTAAAAATATGTACATCGCATCAAATCACAAATATATTACTTTACGATGATGCCACTCATGAGTAAAATACCACTTTTGAAATAACTGTGCATCCCGGTGATCGGAAAAGGTTACCCCAGAAAAGAGAAAGAGTGGAGGATTTCGAATGGCGCAAGATGATCGGCTCCATGGATCACAAAAAAACAATAAATATCACTACCTAGCAAGCCATCTGCTAATCTTCTTTTTAAAAACATATATCTTAAAGGGGAAGAAAATGTCTACCTAGATATGACAAACCACTGTATATCCCCCCTCGAAAGATTTCTACTCCATATACAAACCAGGCACGGTTAGTTTGTATCTCTATCGGAATCTGAAAGACGGATCCAAGAGATCTTCTTAACTTTTACTGAATTGGTGTCATCTACACGTTTTCCTTGCTTTACGGAACATTACGAGAAGCTTAGGTATGTACCTTCTTTTGCCGGTTGCAAATGTATTCTGTTGAAGGTATCGAAAGTATTCTAAGCTTTCATGGCGTTGTTAGGCTCTGCATGGCAAATATGATCATGGTTACAACAACCTAGGAATCGTAGCTCGAGTAAGGTATCCAACCTCTCCACGCCTACATAAGAATCTTCCGGAGTACAGATACTTCATCACCATCCACGCCAAAGTCTCATGTTTATCTTCATTATTCTACCTCAAGAATTCAAGATATCATTAAGAAGAAGAAAGCGAGCGACTTATAACAGATGCTATATCATTGAGGTCTCTAGGTTACTGGGTATATTTGTACCCAAGCCATAAGTTAGCTGCTCAGGTGGGAACACTACCGAACCCACATCGGCAGAAACTTTATATCATGCATGCAAATACCATCCCGTATCTATTTAAAGGTTATATGTACCGATGCACTGCACAGACTTTGTAGAAGATATCAAAATCGAATTCTAGTATTCGAAGCTTGAAACTTAAAGTTCAACTTGCCAATACTCAACTTGTCAGATATAATCAAATGAAAAATTCATCGAGATTTTCAACTCAATAGTTCATAGTTCATAGTTCATAGTTCATAGTTCATAGTTCATAGTTCATAGTTCATAGTTCATCACTCGTAGCTTATAATTTATTACTTATAATCCATAGCTCATAGCTCATAACTTATAGCTCATAGTCTCTTAGCTCAACGTCTCGTATCTCAACATCTCTTCTACATACTAGATGACAATCCGGTCACAAAGTGGCAGGTATATCCGACAAACTAAACTGATGAGCATAAACTAACTTAGGTAACCAACTCAACAAGAAAATATTGATAAGTACTAGGTAAGTTCTTTACAAATCCATTCGTATTGTCCGAATAGTAAGTCTCAGTTTAATACATACCCAGGAAAGTCAGCCTCACTTCTTTTCAAAATCATCTCTTATCAATCTTTATTTTTTGATCCTTCATCACTGTACTCCGTATCGCTTCTTCTTTCTTTTCATACTCGTACACTAGCACACCAGTAATCAATAACCTCACTTGGCGTACTACTCAGTAAGTAGTACTAAAGGAAAGCTTAACAGGCACCAGTATTTTAAATATTTCCCTAATACTCTCAAAACCAGAAAAAAATCAAAAGAATCCCACCACCCTTGGCATAGGTAAACTAAACACAGCAGAAATACATCCCACATAAAATTCCCCTTCCAGACCCTTTAACCATCCAAATCCTCATCTAACCAGAAAACAAAAAGACCATACATACTAGGTAAACACCATAAGTAATCCAGGAAAATTCTCTAGCTCACATATCGCCCACCGTTCTCTCTCCATCAATTAGCACAAAAAGCATAAACAACGGCGTGGCTTTTAGGCTTCGGCCATTAACTGATACACGATGAATACTAAGTAAATATCGTGATACTGTTACCAACTCCATACTCATACTCATACGACATGGAACGCATGATGATTCTGATGATTTAATTAATCATCTTGGCGGAGTACAGTATCTTCTTTCTATCTGTCTGTCTGTCTGGTATCTATTTATAGTTCTGTTGTGTTATTTCAATAAAAGACAGTACATAGTATTGTTACTCAAATACTTACCACCTAATAGTTATACACATTGTACTTTACCAATTACTACTACCAATCTACCTCGGCACTAATTGTCATGGTGTCTTTGTACGGTAGGTACGACGTGAAAATATAGATTCATACTTTCTATTTTCGATTTTCGATTTTTCGTCCTACCACCTAGTATATATACAACCAATATTTCCGTGTCCACCATCCCATCCGATCACCACGTGAAGCAGATAGTTACCATCGCACAAGAAATATCTCGTCATCTTCTCGTAATCATATATTCACCAAACTCGAGTAAATCTCACTCACTTACCACCTTTCCAGCTTTCCAGCTTTCCTACTTTCCTACCTCACTAACCAATTTCCTCTTCTCTTCTCTTCTCTTCTCTTCCCATATCCCACCAAATCAACCCAAACCAAATCCCGTAATACGAAATTCAGCCCTGTATGTAGACTTACTTAGTACTACCTCTCTAAACATTACGAGTGAACCTCTCCATACCACCATAAATATCAATGATCCACTTCTTCCCTTCGTCCCTTTATCCCTTCACCCACGATACCTTCACCCACGATACACATTATCCAATAGATCTGTACCTACGTACACTCATACAACCTCAAGAAATCTAACCCCAGTCACCACAAACCCCAGTCACCATAAACCACAAATCACAAGTCACAGCCCATAAACCCAACTCGTGGCACTTCACCATTCCCATGGAGTTGCCTTCAATCTAGTGATATGATATGCGCCTTCTTCCTATCATCTCACAAATCACAGCGAAAAAGTAATGCCGAGATGAGATTTCTGGATTGGTGAATTTGTATTTGTGGGGAAGGAGATGGGCTGGGCTGGGGTTGTGGTGAGATTGATAGATGAATCATGAATGGATGAATAGATGCATAGATGAATGTCATCGCGTGATATATATTATGAGATGCTACCTTTGTTCCTTGATATCTAAATGACTGATGGGAGATGGCTGGGTGTAATATAGTGTTATAATAGTGATTGTAGGTGGGATTGTGTATTTTTCTCGTTTTATGTCCTTATATTTAATCTTACATAGAAATATATCTCCGTATCCTGTAACACGGCTATTATCATCTCGCAAATTCCCATGAATCGCAGTGGAAATTCTGTCCTTTCCGTTCGGAGAGTATCATTCGGAGAGTATGAATTATATTCTCTCCTCGTTCTTGTCACAACTTCGTTAAAAGCCGTGATGATCAAGGAATGATCTTGATAGAATTTCAGAATAGAATGTCGTCATATTAAACGTAGTCAATGTATGGTTTCCACGTGTGCTCATTATGTATCCTGTTCAATTTCCTCAGGATTTCATTATCATTTGTGACTGCTTGGAGTTCGCATTGATTCTAACAATATCTAGAATTCTTGGCAGGTATATATAAGTATTGCACCAGTTTCGAACATACCGCAACCGCGGAACTCAAAAATACTGGCATCTGTTGGCAGCTGGCAGCTGGTAGTTGAAGCACTTTGCCGCGCCAATTGGAAAGAAATAACGTAAGAAATGGACTGTGAAGGCACTGCCATGTTCACTCAACGTAGATATATACAGCAGGATATCTAATTTAGGAGAGTTTGAGTACGACGGCCGTGTTTAGCATTTTAGTCTCATGTATACTTGTTCTCGATGTTGTATGCCGATGACAAATCAAGAACATATAGCAAAATGTGAAGGTGCGTTAATTCTAGACTTTTTTGCTCTACTTGTGTATGTTTCAGCATCCAGATTTCAAGTTGATACAGGATCATTTATCTTTCCATGTGCAGGTCTGAATTTTACAAACGCATGTGCAGATCAAATAGCTCGGCTAAAGCAACAGCAATAGCGCTCCAAGATCGTAAGTGGCCGAACCACCTTGAATCGCTCTTGTTTTCCCGATAAGAACATGATATGAAAAGAAACATATCAATGCTTGAAGCTGTAAAGCAAAGATATCTCGAGCATATGTATGGATACTCATAAATAGACCATGTGCACTGGTATAGCACGTAAAAAGTGTGTTGGACGATGGAGAGGATTGAATCAACGGGACGGGACAGTTGCGGTCAGAGAGGGGCCGAGTGCTTTTGCGCACAAAAACTCACCTTCTGCTGATGCTAATGGCACGAATACGAGATAACAGCAAAGAAAGATCTCATCACTTGAGATAAGGATAGGGTCCGTGCAGAATCCTAGAATGGTTAAAATCTCATCATGTGACCTTAAAGAAGTTCGGAAATTTTGGCTTTCATCGAAATAGAAATCGGATAATTACTGAATTCTCCGATATCTAAAATACAAGCGAGGATGTATGAAAGGAGCATAGGTAAGAACTTGTTGATAAGGATATAAAGATTAATGTTGAGTTCGCGTAGGATAGGATAGAGAGAGCTCAGCTGCTGTGAATTCCTCAAACTGCGACCTGGCTCGGAGCCTTTATCTAGATTGGGAATAACTATGAGAAATATCTTAGCTGAAGTCTAGGATGAAAAGAATTTGTGCAGTAGCTGCTTTTTTTCAATCCGATGTTTTGGTAACTCTGTTGTCCGAGCTATGGCTTTTCCGAGGGACGATCAGATCTTTCATTTAGTCTGAACGCACGACTGCTAGTCAATGCTGTATGGTTCGATGTCCATAAGTGTATGGATAGTAAATCTCTTGGCAGATTTTGAGCGGTGTCCATACATCGTGCCTTGGATCCACAGAATATCTGCAAGTTTGACAATCAAATCTTCAGACTGAATGGGTCTGATAAAAATCGATGTTTTTGTGGGAGTATGTGAAGTTGACCTCAATAAGGTAGGTTGAGGTGTTGGCTTCAGCAATTCCAAAATCCTTCGTCATGAATCTTTAACTCCAAATAAATTGGGTCGTCGGAGAATAACGATCTTAGGCAAAATTCTGGAAAGGGGAAAATAAGTGGACGGCTGGAAAGCCGACAATACTTAAAGTGGTTAGAGTCTACCAAATAAGGATTTTCATGTTTTAGCTTTGTCCAATTAGCATCTTACGAATGATCGGTTTACGAATGATCGGTGCGGAAAGCCATGCGGGAGGCTGATGGGGCATTCGGTTTCTCCAGTTGTGGCTTCAGCTCCGATCTTGGCTTCTTTAATTGATTGACTTAGCTCCCGAAGCTAACCCGCCTGAAGAACTAACATGAAAACTACTGATTTTCCAATGGCACCACAATGCAAACTTGGATGCTGCTTTGTTTACGAGCCATGAGCCAAGGCCAAGGCCAACAAACGCTGGCTCGGCTGGTAACTTGGTAAAAAGAAGTTTGTCGTGTTCGCGCAAATGAAGAAATCTTGGTGGCGTGATAAGGTTAAGAGAGAACCTTTCGAAGCCAATTGTTGGAGACTCGATGTCCAAGTAGAAGGATCTTAAGAACCAATCTTTAAAGGTTTAATGATCAGGTAGCGAAAGAAGACTGTGAAGCTTGAGGTTGAGCTTGAGCTTGAGGCTAACAAGTGGATTTCATATTTTTGGACATCTGATACCTAGGTACACGCAGGTATTCAATAATCTTTTGGTACCCATCCTCAAGTGTTTATTTGAGATTTCATACTGTGTAACACAACACATGCATATGATTTCTGCAGGTAACCATAATTTGAATACCAGGTGGAGCCACCCGAGTACCTAGGTAACAAGGATGGCTTTTCTTCTCTTTCTCTTTGGTGCATTTTCAATTTTTTTTTATTTTAGTTTGGACCTCGATCATTTATTAGATTTGGTTTTGTCTGATGGTTTGTGCTTTTCCCCTCTTTCTTTTCTTGGTAGATGATAACCCCAAACCATACCCAATTTATCCCATAACCTAGAAAAGATTCCTTTGGTACACACAGGCAAAGTGAAGAGAAAAGAAAAGAAAAGAAAAGAAAAGAAAAATGAAAAGCACCTATTCGGTTGCTACCGGCTTCACACTATTTTTTCTGCCATCAAAGCTATCGGTCGACTAATGCAAGGTCCAGAATCCAGAATCCAGATGAAGCTGAAGAGCTCGAAAAAGTTCCCGTCTATAATTAATTTATCCAATCATCATCTAATTGAACATCCGGCCATCGCCCTTTTCATCACTGAAATTCCAAGGACATGCTCAGAAAGTGGGAGCCGAGCTAACTATACCACAGAGAGCATAACGTTTGTTTCCTCAAACGTTTCCTCTTAATATAGCTTGCCAAATCATCTCCTCTTCCCAATTTTACACCTTTACTTCTCCATATTCTCAAATACAAGATCATCCACCAAAAATACTAATTTCTCTTCTCTTCTCTTCTCTTCTCTTCAATTCTTCCTTCTATCTATTTTCACTTTCCAGACTTGATCACATTCGTTTCTGAAAGTAGTCAATACATTTTCTTAATCATCACCGCAATAACCTTTCCATCAATATCCCTAATATTTAATAATCTGGCAGCAAATCTTTCCTTTTCCGGCCACACAAAGATGGATCAACAACCGACATTTAGAGGTCATACACCTGCAAAATCTAATGCCACAACGCCATCATACCGACCTGGCACACCGGAAAGCAGAAACAATCCTTTCGGAGAGGATAGTATCCAACCTTCTCCATCAATAGAGAGAGCCAACCCATTCATCTCCCCTCTCACTTCAAGGCCGGCTTCTACTTTTGGAGCATCATCTTCTTCGATAGGGAGATCATATGGTACACGATATTTCCATTCACGAAGAGTAAAGAAGGGGGAAGTTGATCAGCCATGGAGAGCGAACAAGGATCCCAAAGAGAAATGGGTCACAATCATTCCAATTATTGGCATACTGGTAGGACTCGGAATTGCGGGGTTCTTCGTTTATGATGGTATACGTTCCGTTACTCATCACAAATACTGTCCGGTCATGAGTGATGATTTCTCATCTGGTACACTCAACACCGATATTTGGACTCAGGAAGCAGAAGTTGGTGGCTTTGGGTATGTGTTGATTTCTAGAGTCTGGTAAAAACTTACTAACTTATTCTACAGTAATGGAGAGTTTGAACAAACTACACTTGACGATGAAAATGTATTCATCAAAGATGGAAAGCTCATCATTAGGCCCACATTACAAGATGCAAAACTCATCGAGTCGAATACTGTCATCAATCTTACATCCGCTGGAACATGTTCATCCGATGTACTTACAAACTGTGTTTCTGTCACCAATACTACCGCCGGCACAATTGTTCAACCTGTCAAATCAGGAAGAATCAATACCAAGAAAGGGGCAACCATCAAATATGGACGTGTTGAAGTAACTGCAAAATTACCTGCTGGAGATTGGTTATGGCCCGCCATTTGGATGTTACCAGTAACCGATACTTACGGAGCATGGCCCGCATCTGGAGAGATTGACCTCATGGAATCCCGAGGAAATAATCACACATATGGACAAGGTGGAAACAACATCATCTCGTCTACCTTGCATTGGGGACCCGATTCTGACAACGATGCTTTCTGGAGAACAAATGTTAAGCGTTCCGCTCTCCACACCACTTACTCGACCGGATTCCACAAGTATGGTCTTGAGTGGTCCCAAAAATACCTCTACACCTACATTGACTCCAAACTTCTTCAAGTACTCTACAATACTTTCAATGAACCACTCTGGCAACGTGGTGATTTCCCAGATTCTAGCAGCAACGGAACTAGAATCGTAGATGTTTGGTCTCAAACTGGTCGCGTCAACACACCTTTTGATCAAAAGTTCTACCTCATCCTTAATGTCGCGGTCGGTGGTACCAACGGATGGTTTGCCGATGGAAAGAGTGGGAAACCTTGGATTGATGCTTCTGCCACTGCCAAAAATGATTTCTGGAATGCGAGAGATTCTTGGTATCCTACATGGACGGCGAATGACAACCAAGGTCAGATGGAGGTCAGCAAAGTAGAGATCTGGCAACAATGTGATGGAAACGAGGAACTTTAAGGGCAAGCTAGTTTTTAAGAGAGGAGCTATGTTGATGTAGTTAATGGTTGTAGAAATGGCTGGCGCTTGGGAACACATCGTCTTGGTTTAAGAGGAAGAAATATACATGGTCGGGATATGAATGGCTACCTTTTCTGTTATTTTTTCTTTTTAATTTTTCACTTGGGGTAGAGAGTACTAGGTATGATTGATATTTTTTCAAAGTTATAGATGAAATGGTATCACGTTTACGTTGTTGATGTATATGTATATGTAATGTTACATTGTCGATACAATTTTGATCTTTATGTGTAAGGATTACAGTTATTATGCTACTAGGTATGTTGCTTGGTGAGAGAAAAGTAGAAGTTCCTCTGTTATAATCGTAGGTAATATAAAACTCGTATTGCAATACGTACCAAGCTGGTGGATAATGTTACGGTTGTTGGAAGGATGTTGCTAGTAAAGCTAGAAATCTCTACAAGGAAGCGGTTTCATTGTTAAAGGCCAATGTACAATCAATAATCTGTTGTTGATTGATTAGAAAACTTTGTAAAATCTTTGTATTTATTAAACTTTAATATATGATCAACAGTTTATTATTGTTCCGATATTGTTTTTTATTGGATTTAAAAAAAAGAGATTCTTTTAATTAAAAATGGATAATAAAAAGTTTTATAGTTGTTTAAAAACTAATTGATTTTTTATTATTTGTAATTTTAATAATTCTTTTTATTCTTTCTTTAGGAGCAATTCATTAATTAATTATTGTCGATATTTTTTCAAGTAATTATAATGGGAATAAGAAGCATTTCAGATCCATTGATCAGTTTAAATGCTTTGTAAATTCAAAGGGAAAATATATTAAGGATTTAAAGTAATAACGAAGATAAAGTGTCGGTATTAAATCGTCAATTTATTATATAATTTGAAATAGAATTAATATAAAGATTCGAAAATATATAAGAAGAATTCGAAATCTTTAAATTAGAAAATCAATAATAGATCAAAAAAACCTTTATCTATTTTATATAAGAAAAAATAATTAATTTATTAATAACAATTATTAATAATAAGAAAACAATATCCAATTCCATTTTAATTCTTCAAGAAAAATTCCCGAAATTTCAAAAACTTTTACTTTACAAAAGTTCCATTATTATAAAAGCAAAAGATTTCTTTTTTCAAATTAAATTTATATTTCGGAATAACAATGGATATTATTTTTCGATAAATCAAAAGAAAATAGATTATATTATCCAATACTTTCAAAAACAATCTTTTGCAATTTAGTATCGATACAAAAATAGGACAATGGATTTTAATATAATATAGAAAGAATTTAAGAAATATATATACAATATAATATTAGATAAAGGCAATTATTAATGCTTAACTATATAATAAATAATCTATATTAAATAATAATCTATATGTTGGAAATGAGGCCATTATAGGATTAGAATTGAGGTCACGAGACCATAATGGTGTACAGACCATATTTGGGGATAATCTCAATTCTATTTCTATTAAAATTATAGATCCTTAGTTCAATTTATATAATCAACAATACTACTATTTCCTGTACCAAAAGTTAACAGGTTATAAGATCCAATTGTATAATAATAACTAGAAAGCAAAGCAAATCGAGAAAGGATTAGTATAGTTAGTAGGGGTGGAATAAAATGAAAATCAAAGTTTTCATACAATACCATCGAAGCAGAGTTGAAATACGATAATACAATTTATAATTTACAATATCATAGATCAAAACGGAGAGCAGTCTATACAATACCGATACAGAATTATAGCAAAGACGAAGAGTAAGTTTGTATAGCTACAAGAAAACATATTACAATATGATCTTACAAATTTTTTTTTTATTGTTTTATTTTTATATTTCTTTATTATTTTGAATTTATTTACTATACATTTTTTTTTTTAAAACTGTTTTAAAAATCTGAAGATTATTTTCGATATCCATCAAATAACAAGAAACCTTTATAATATCAGAATCAAACAATCCTTCGAAGCTTGATCAAAATAATTATAAACGATGGTTCAAATAAACGAAGATATAATTGAAAGGGAAAGAATGGTTTTATACAATTGATTAAATATTAGATGAATATATACAGATTGCAGGATCTAATACAGTATCTATTTACAAAATCAATGATCGTATATATTACAATATCGAATTGAAATCGGAATACTTAAAAAACGAAGCGAATATGTTATCATATATTTATACAACATTCAATAATAACGATGAAGCTTTTATCGACAAATATTCAACAGTATATATACTTTGGAGATACCTTAAATCAAAATATATCAGAATTAATGCAATTACAGTCAATATATATATAACGATAATCCAGAACTTCAAATTCCAATCCAATACTCATTTTGATATAATTATTATCGAAGTTTGGGACAAATTGAAAAAGTATAAAAGGAAATTAGGAATTGCAGATAAAAGTTATCGATTAGTATATCAAAATACTATCTTATTTTTAATTTTAATATATAATCTTTCAATCGATTATCAAGGAATAATGGATATATTGGATATTCAAATCAGTTTTAGTATCGATGATAAGATTAAGCATTTATAGGCTAAAGAATTTCGTTTTAAGGATGGATCAGAACTAGTACAAATTGCAAAAGAATCTAGATATGCTTTTCGACATTAAAAATCAGATTTCGAAACCCTAAACAATATTTGCGATCTGTATCAAAAAGAAGATTATTATATATAAAACTGCTTATATTTAATGCAAGCCAATAAACTCCTTTATAGTTATTTTCGTTATTAAAGGAGAAGGAAATCATCGAATCTGAAGAGGATCCATTTCAACAAAAAAAACCAAGTATATTTTGTTAATAATATCTCTGAATTAGATTCTGATATTAAGGATATGATAAAGGAAGATTACAATTTGATAAAGGAAATTATTAATAAGGTTTCCCTTAATAAATGATATATCGATATAAATACTTCTTTATATATATCTAATCAATCTTTATTATTTAGATCAATAGAATTTATTATTAAACGAAAAATAAAAATTGATAGAAGAGTGATATATTATCGTTATTGGGATTTAATGGATATAGTATATAAAGATAGTTTTAAGATGTTATTTTCAAATATGTTATATATATTAGGATTAGGAATAAACTTGTTATCAAGAAAAAGAATCTACGAAATAGGGTTGTAAGGGGAATTCAATTTTTATTATATATATTTCAAGAAGGACAATAAGAAAGTTATCCATATTAGAATGCAAGATGGAATGTATATAGTTTTATATATAACCAAAGGATATGAGGATATAGTTCTTTGTTTTAATGTATACCAAAATGATCAGGAAAAAGGCTTTTTTTCAGAGATAATTGATAGTATCAAAAATATCGATAACGAATTGATATTTAAAAAGAAAAAAAGATATCTATTATAACATCGAAGATTCAATTATCTAGATCCAAACAAAATCAAGAATCTATACAAGATATCCAATATAACCAAACCGATAAAGGTCCCAATTGAATTAGATATCTACAAAATATGTATACTTATTAAAATGATTAATTGTATTTCGAAGCAATTGAATCTGTACAAATCAAAAAGACTCGAATTTATATATTTCGATATTGCAGGATTATTCCCAAAATCGATTCGAGGAAATTGTTATTTCATATTGATCATTGATAATTATACAAAAGTAAATTGGATTATATTATTTAAACAAAAGAACGATATAATTCAAATATTGAAAACTTGGAAAAAGGAGATAGAATTAGTTATTGAAGAAAAAATCATTGTAGTTAGGATTGATAATGTATTGGAATTCCTATAAGTTATTTATGAATGATTATTAGGTATACGATTCGAAATTATAATAATTGTTTTTTTATATCAAAACAAACCTACAAAATAGAATATAAGGATTGCAAAAACAGATATAAAAGTAATATTAAAAGAAACTAAATTATCATTAGAATTTTGGAACGAAATTATAAAGTATAATATTTATATTAAGAATCGTATTAATATTGATCCTAATATAAATAGAATAAATCGATCTTTTATAAAAGCTTTTACAGATATAATATTAAATATAAAGATATATAAAATCTGGGGAAGTAAATATTATATTTATATTAATCCCAAGATTATTTTGAAAAGATAAAAATACAACAAGTTGCAGGATATTTCGAAAATCAATATATTCTTAGGGTATTCAAAAGTTATAAATAAATATATTAAAGTATATTCTTTAAAATTAGGTTATATATTTCGATTAAGTAGAATAATCATAAATAAATCTTATCGAGAAGGAGATTTAGATTTTAAATTAAGAAATTGTAAATCAAACCTACAAAGAACAAAGAATATAAAACTAGATCGAAAACCTTATGGTAGATTGACAACAAATAAGGTATCTTTTTCATTTTCAATATTAAATGTAATATTTGTATTATCTTCGTTTTAAGTGTTCTCTCTAGTAGATATTATATTAAGTTTAATAATTATATCAAATACTTTAATTGTCGAATTGAAATTAGATAAATTAGATATATCAATATTAATATACAATAAAGATAAAGATAATAATATCCAAAAAACAAATCAAGAATCTTTTTTCAAAGATACTTTAGATATCGAATTCATCATTTCAGAGGGTTCAATTCAAAAATCAACTTTTGCAAACCCTGAATTTGTATCGAAAGTAAAATTTAAGATTGTTTTAAATTTTGCTAACAAGCTTATTTCAACAGGATCAAAAAGTGAAATAAATCCATAATCATTTAAGATCGAGTAAAAGGATAAAATGGATCTTGAAAACGAATCTCCAAGGTATTTAATACGAAAACAGAAAAGAGATATAAAATAAGATTCTAAAAAAGAATGGAAAAGTAAGATTATAAAGATATTGATTATAATATTTATACAGACCAAAACTCAAGAAAATGTAGAATATATTATAATTATAATTCCAATTATTTATAAAATGGATCTTTATATCAAAGATAAGATCGTTTTAGATTTTATAATTTCGTTGATAGATACAAACAATATAGAAGGTGTAGTATATCCGATTGAAAAAGTTTTAGGAATTAAAATATCAAAAACTTATAAAGAAGCAATATCGGATCAAAAACACTTTGAAAAATGGAAGGAAGTTATTCAAAAGGAAATTATATTTTTAGTTCAAAATGGTATTTGGAAAGAATATATATTTTTTAAAAAAAGTAATTTGGTTTCAACGAAATGGGTATTTATAATTAAGACTAAGAATAACAAGGTAAAACGATTTAAGGCAAGATTAATAACTCGAAGATTCAATCAAATATTAGAAAAGGATTATAACGAAACGTTTATATCAATAATGAGGCTAAATATATTCAGATTATTCCTAACTATTATTGTAAAGGAAAATTTGGAATATTTATATTTCGATATCAAAAATACTTTTACCGAATTATATTTGAAGAAAAAAATCTACCTCGAACCATTCCAAGATATTAAAATCAAAAAGGGATATATATTACAAACTCTATAAAGCTTATATAGATTGAAGCAAATTAAAAAAGACTAAAGTTTACTATTGAAGAAAGAGCTTTTAGATATAGGTTTTGTACAAAGTTTGATAGACCTATATCTGTATATATTTAAAGACTGTGATATAATATTACTAATATATATCAACGATATTGTTATTATATTATATATATTATCGCAAATCATTTAATTCGATGAAAAGCTATCGATTTATTTTAATATCAAGAATCTAAGGGAGATTAGTAAGATTCTAAATATTAAAATTATTCGCAATAAAAAAATATATACATTAATTATAGATCAAAAAGAATATCTCGATATTATACTAACTAAATACAATATTATATATGAATAATATCAAACCAAGAAATTGCTAATAATAAATTATACTTATCTTCGATTAACAACCGATAATGATGAATTAGTAAATATGAATGAATATTAACAACGAATAGGAAATATAATTCATCTAATGGTATATACCCAATTAAATATAGTATTCTCAATTGAAAAACTTTCACAATTTATAGCAAAATCAGCAAAATATTATACTATAGCTTTGAAGAATCTGATGTAATATCTACAATCAATAATCAAACAAAAGCTATAATTCGGATCAAAGAGAGTATAATCTGATATCTGCAAAGAATACAATATACCTAATGATATAATAAAGGTATATATAAATACAGATTGGATTAATGACAAACATAACCGAAAAAATGTTTCAAAGGGAGTTGTGATATTCTATAAAGGTTTTATATCGTGGGTTAGCAAGAAACAAATATCTATGATTACCTTTAGTATGGAATCAGAATATATTACAATGGCAATGTTTATCAAATAAAGAAGATAGATTGCACAAATACTCAAAGATCTATTCAGATCAAGTTATATTGAAAAGAACGGAGATACAGTTTAGATGTTTGGTAACAATCAAAACGCTTTAGTTTTAATCAAGAATTTATGTTTGTATAAACAATCCAAATATATAAATATCAATTATTATTTCATTAGAAACTTAACAGAAAAGGGGAGAATCGTTATTAGTTATATCAATACGTATGATATAGTTGTTGACGGAATGACGAAGCTTTGTGCAAGGATTGCTTTCGAAAGGTTCAAGAAAATGTTAGGATTAGTAACCTAAAAGGATCGAATAGGATATCCTCAATGGGGGAGTATTGGAAATGAGGCTATTATAGGATTAGAATTGAGGTTATGAAACCATAATGGTGCATAGACCATATTTAGGGATAACTTTAATTCTATTTCTACTAGAATTATAGATCCTTAATTCAACCTATATAATCAACAATACTACTATTTCCTGCACCAAAAGTTAACACTATATAAAATATAAACAGTTTTATAATATACCTCAATAATTTAAAAAAGGAAATCGAATCAAAGATAGATAATATTCGGAAAAAATATCTTTTAACAAATCTATTCTTTTATATTGTAAAAAGAATTTCGGAATCACTTCAACAATCAAAAAACAAAAATGAATTAATCAAACAAATATACCGTCTAAAGAATATAAATAAAATATATTACACTACAAACCCCTTTAATATATCTCATAATCGAAAACAGAGTAATTCTTTTATACAATCTAATCATCCTTCTAATCTCCTTTAAAACAGATAATCTCAAAAGTAGAATAATTCATCGTCGATTAATAATATATAACCACAGTCTCAACATTCCAAATCTTCCTTTACGGAAAAAAAAGATAAAGGAACTTCAAAGGAAGATTACCAAGAACAGGAATTGTAATGCTACTATTGTCAACAATTGGGTCATTATTCGAAAAAGTGCACCAATCTATATATCTGTTGATAATATAAGGGCAATTATCTAATTTACAATTGCTCTATATATCCTTTGCAAAATAATAGTTAAGGAAACACTGCGATCCAATAATAATTTTAATTATTCCAGTGATTCTGGATTCTCAATAAAAGGGATACATTATCCTAACTATCGAAGCAAATTTCAAGGTCAACAACACTCCAACAAAAATATATTATCTTATTGATTCCGAAACGCAAATTAATATTATTCAATAAAACAAATATATCGAATAGAATTGGACCCCTGATCCCAGCAAAGGCCCTTCATTAGTATCAACTAATAATATTAGTATATCCTTTTACAATAATTATCGGTTTGTTATCGAAATAACAAATAAATATAAAAAAAAAAGAATGTATATTTATCAATTCATCATTACTATTCTGGATCTATTAAGGATCGATATTATCTTAGAACTATCTTGGCTTCAAATAGTAAACTTCGATATCGATTGATAATCGATTTCGTTCTGTTTTAGATCTGCATTATAAAATCTCGAAATGATAATGGTTAAAGAATTGTATATGTCACGAATCGTGAACCACAGGAGGCTAACCACGTGATACCTCTTATCTCCCATATCAATTTATAAACTAATCATCTATATGCATACATTACGAATCATACAATTTAATATAATAAAATAGTAACCCTAATAACATTTACGCATAACCCTACAGTCTATAAATGAATATTTATATATATATATCTAATCGCTTTTTACAAGTCATAATTCTTCAATTATAGATTCTAAAGAATATAATTGACCCTATTTATTCAGCTCTACTACGGCTCTTGTGCGTCACAGTATAAAAAGATGAAGATTGGGATCAAAATCTGTGTACTACTATTTGAAACTTAATCAACTATAAGAGCATCGCCAAACTCCAAGAACATTTTTATATTATCACCCTTACAAATATTTTCTGAATATAAGGAATATAAAAAAGCCTTTTCAAAAGATAAAAGCAATATATTATTCAACCATCATCCGATAGAATATTATATTAACCTCGAATCCGGATCAATTTTTCTTTGGGGATTCATATATACTTTTTCGGAAAAGGAATTAATGATTCTATAAAAATATTTGAAGAATATCAAAAAAAAGATTAGATTCGTTATTCGATTAGTTTTATCGAAGCCCCGATTATATTTATTCCAAAGAAAGGAGATGGTTATCGATTATATATCGATTATTATAACCTCAATAGGATTACGAAAAAAAACTATATCCTTTTACCCCTAATTAACGAATTGTTGGATCGCTTAAAGCAAAGAGTCTTCTTCACAAAACTCGATCTCAAAGATGTATATTATCGAATATATATATAGGAAAGCGATGAATAGAAGACAATATTCTATACTCGCTATGAATAGTTCGAGTATCTAATTATATCTTTCGACCTGATTAATGGCTCTGTTACCTTTTAGATATATATCAATCAAGTATTCACCGATCTTACAGATAATATTTGTATTATATACCTTAATAACATTTTTATTTATTTTAAAAATAAAGAAACTTATATTATTAATATTCACAGAGTCTTTATTAGATTACTTGAATATAAGTTTTATATCAAATTAAAGAAATGTGTATTCTATATACACAAAATGGAATTCTTGGGTTTTATTATATCAAGGAAAGACGTTACTATAAAACCAAGCAGAATTCAAATTATCATTAAATGACTCACATCGACATCCTTTTACGAAGTTCAAGTTTTCTTAAACTTTATAAATTTTTATTAACGATTTATCGCAGTTTATTCGCGAATCGCCTATAATTTAATAAATCTATTATAAAATATTAAAAAGAAAAAAACTATATTAAAATTCAAATAAACAAAAAGATTCAAAATATCTTTGATAACTTAAAAGAAGTTTTTATTATAACACCAATACTCTAACATTTTGATTCAGCACTCCGAATCCTAATCGAAACCAATACTTCTGGGTTTATATTAGGATATATATTCTTTTAGCTATTCTTTGATAATACAAACGATCCTATTACTTTTCGATAATATTCTATTACCTTCTATTTGCGAAAGCTTAATTTAGTAGAACAAAGATATTTCATTTACGATTAAGAACTTTTAATTATTTATACAGCTTTTGTTTAATGATAGTATTATATCATAAATAATTAATATATTATTGTAATCAAAACAAATCACAATAATCTTTAATACTTTATAGAGAAAAAAGAATTCAATAGTAGGCAAGTATGATAAGCCGAAGTTCTGGCCGCCTACGATTTTACAATTATATATAGATCAGGTAGATTAAACCCTACCAACGATCCATCAAAACAATCAGATTATACGGAAAATATAAATGATATTAATGAAATACTATCTACATTACAAAATAAATTGAAAAGTATTATAATAATAACCGCAATTTTCTTTCTCTTGAAAGTAGAAACAGAACCCTTATAGAATGCTATAAGCCTTTTCTAATAGGAAGGGTATAATTTGCCCTTATACGATTCTAAAGGATCACTGGTAGGAACTGATTACAAATAATCGATACCATATCGGATAATTAGTATATTAATTAATAACAAAATAGCATTTGAATTAATATCAGAATCAATAAAAAATGCTTTATTGCGGTTTCAAAAGAATAACGATTTTATAAAGAGCAAGGAGTATCTGAAATACTAATATAATTCAATTGAAGACATTGCATTTTGGAAAGTCGACATCGATAGTTTGCTTATTTATAATGAATATACCTTTATACTATTAAATAAAGTTATAAAGATCGAAATCTTGAAGGCCTATTACAATAACCCTATAGAAGATTATTAGGGTATCAAGAAAACCTAGGAGATATTGAAAAACAAGTATTTCTGGTTTAATATAATGAAAAATATAAAAAGATATATATAAATATATATTATTTGTTAGTGGACAATTATAAAATATTATCAATTCTATAGCAAGTTATAAACCCTATTATTCTTTTTTAATCCTTGAAAAGAAATAACAATGGATTTTATCACAGATTTATCTCCTTTAAAAATAAATAAATATATATACAACACTATTTTTATTGTTATCGATAAATATATAAAACTTATTTGATATATTTTAATCAATAAAACAATAATCTCATTTGAATTAGTAAAGATTCTATTTCGATATATTTTTAAGGATTTCAATATACTAAAAGGAATAATTTCAGATCGAAGATTACAATTCGCAAATAAATTTTGGGGGAGCTTGTTTTTCTATTTAAAAATACATTGCAAATTATCGATAATGTTCTATCTACAAATCGATAATCAAACAAAACGACAAAATCAGAATCTAATCCATTATATTATATATTATACCAATTGAAGATAAAACGATTAAGTATTATTATTATCCTTAGTAGAATTTATATATAATATAATATAGCATAATGCAATTGGCGAAATACTCTTTAAAATAATGTATAAATACCTACTCATATTTAGTTATATCAGCGAGGACACCGATACTGAAGGGAAGGCGTTTGTTATACAAGAATATATCGAATCGTTAAACCAGGAAAGAGCAAAGCTAACAGAAATTTGGAATAATTCAATAAAAAAAAATCGAAGAATAATAAGAAAGATTTACTCTGGCGATTTTATATTGATAATAAAGTTATGTTCAATATCAAGAATATCAAATAGCTATAATCCAAAAAGAAATTCTTTGATCGTTTTATAAATCTCTTTACTATCATTAATATCAAAAGTAATGGATAAATATACAAACTAACACTTCCAGTATTATACAAAATATATAATATCTTTTATATCTCGTTATTCGAATTATAATTTAAACGTGAAGATATTATCGATCCTCTGCCTCCTAAAGAAATTGAAGGATATATAAAATATAAAATCGAAAAAATACTAACTTATAAAAGGAAAGAATAAAGAACGCAATATTTAGTACAATAAAAAGATTATCAATTAACAAAAGATATATAAAAAACTTCACGAAACTTAATATATATCAAAAAGTATTTGAAAAACTATGAAAAAGAAAATATATCATCATTATAATAATGATGAAAAACAAAGAAATAATATTATCAAAGTATATTACAAAAACAAAAAGGATTTATATTTGTATTAAAAAATTAGAATATTTATATTTAAAAACCCTTATATAATCAATTTATTTTAATAAATCATTACAAATATATCATTTTCACTTCGCTATTAAACATTTGTATTTCCTTTGTTTTCTTATCTCCGCCTTTAACAATCCATCTTTATCTATATTATCCGAATCTTTATTAGTATTCGGTTTCGCCGATTAATGGAATATTCACTAAATATATTTTTCGATAATAAAATCCCGACAGAAAATTTATAGAATTGTTATAGAAATAAATATAAAGGGAGATTTAATTATACTTTATAATTGAGGTCTAAAAGATTCATTAGTATTTAATCATTAATCAATTAAATTCAAATTATTATATTCGTTATATCGATCTAAAAGCTTTTTTATCAATTGATTATACTTATTTAGAACAATACTTACATTATTACCACTGGAGTTCTTCAAAAGATCGAGACCTTTAATTTGAGCTATTGATTTCTCTACTGCAGGCATTATTAACTTCATTGAAACTACCAACGATTCTCGATAAATAATCGATAATGTTATATTGGTTTTAGAAACTGGATTTAGTTTATCAAAACTTATCGGAAATGGAAACGATATATTAACTATTAAAGTCTTTTCCCTTTTAACCTCTTAAAGCTTGATAATTTAACATTAATTATTATAGATCCTCGTTATCATTATCAAAAAGTTCAACCAGTTTCGATGCTTTTCTTTTGATAAAAACCGATTTGAAAACTTTCCCAATAAATTTCGTTTTGGCTATTCGAAATATAGTGATCTGTAATTTCTTCGTTGTTATCCCATTGGTATTTTTGGTACTTTTGGCTTTGTTTTTGATTGTTTTTCGATATATCGATTTCGTTAATAGAATACAAACAGATTTCGATAATTGAATCGAAGGAATTTCAGGGATCTCTTCCTTATTCTCTTTGCTAATAGTATCCTCCAGCTTATCATCACTCATTGATTTATTTACCGGCTGTTAATATAACTACTCAATTGTTAACAAGAAACATAATGAATTATATCTAGTGTATCGATAGAATATCGCTACAAATCCATACATATCTTTGTCAATTTCATCAATTTCTTTATTTGTATATTTAATATCAATACAGCTTCCTTTATATTATAGAATGATCATATCAAACCATATTTCTTTTGTTTGCGAAGGAAGGTCTCTATTTTCTGTATGAATTTAGTTTGCCGACCCTCCAATTTCCTCAATAGTATAATCTCTTCCGGTGAGCTTTACTTTGGTTACCTGTTATTTGCGATGAAGTTGCAATAAATGGTTTATTGTGGGATTAATGTCTTTTAATAGTGCTATACAAAGTTTCTTTTTTCGAATATATTCTGTATATACCAGATTGGATCCTTTTGGAAAAAAGTATTCCTCATTTATTACCTCTCCTTCAAATAAAGATTTTGTATTATCATAATAAACAATACGTTTAACACAGCGAAAACATATTGGATACATAAATTGCAAAGACACACAAACCAAATGCACTGTTAATTCGGGAAAAAACTGAAACATAACGAAAAGAGTAACAAAAAGTTTTAAGATATAATACTACGATGCAATATCGAAGTATAAAGTTTCGAAGATGGAATTCCGATAGGTTTATATAATCTTCAAAAAGTAGATTATATATGTTTTTGTTATTGTTATTGTTATTGTTTATCTTTTTGTTTATAATATAAAAAGCATTTTATATTGCAACCGCTTTATCAATCGATGATTCCCCACAATTACAAACAGACCAGCAATTTATTGGTTTCTCGGAAGCAAAAGCTCCGAAGGGAAGGTTCTATTACGATTGTTGAAAGGATATGCTAGTAAAGTTAGAAATCTTTATAAGGAAAACAGCTTCATTATAAAGGCCAGTGTATAACCAACGGTCTGCCATCGATTAATTAGAAAACTCTATAAAATCTCTGTATTCATTAAACTCTAATATATATCGGCGGTTGTTATTGTTCCGATATGCTTTTTATTGGATTTAAAAGAAAAAGGTTCTTCTAGTTAGAAAAGGATAATAAAAAGTTTTATAGCTGTTTAAGGACTAATTGATTCTTTGCCATCTGTGACTCTGACAGATAATATCTATCCTCTAGGCTTTAGGCTTTACCTTTATCACTGGACTTTTATATTGTTATATACATAATTGCTATTTCCTTCCCTTTCCTTTCACGTAATATATCCAGATAAATCAAGCTAACTTCCAAATCATAAAAATAAAATAATATTTAATTTTATCACTGATTAATTATGTAGGTTCTCATGTTGTTGGATTGGTTGGTATGGGTTAAAGAATTATAAAGTAATGAGGTTGGTTATTGGTTATTGATATATTATATAAACTCGATGCCAGCGGTCCAGATGGCGGGATTAGTGAGATGCTTTCGGTGGGCGTGATGGGTGTGGATTGTTTGGAGTATTGTAGTATTGTAGTATTTCGGCATTGTTATATTTTATGTGAAGATGGGATGATGAGGTGGAATCCAATGATAGAGTCGAGCTTCATTTATATGTAATATGAGAGCTTGGTTACAGATGATAAGATTATATTGCCTATCGGAGATCTTTTGTTGAGTCGGTTCTGTTGCTCATGACACTGATGAAAAATATGTTTACATCCCGAGATTATCAATGTCACGGAAGTAAACGAACGGCAAATGAGTACTCCCATTATGGATAAATAAAAGCAACAAGTTATTCGTTAGCTAGTTGGTCTTTCATACCTACTATTCGTCAGATTCCATAACCTCAGCTAAAAATCATGGAATATTAGATGATTACCCCTCGTTAATGTTATGCAATTTAAAGCTACCTACCTAATCATTCATAATGATATCATTTATCCTATCAAACCAAAACGCATTTCTTGAAGGTTCAACTAGATGTCAGCATTCAACTGAGTGTCTGGTACAGCGTAGACGTCAATTTTGATAGTTCATATAGATGTTAGAATGTAGCAGGGATATTGGATGGAAGGTGCAATGTGTAGCGCTTGTAAGTCTCCATACGCATCGGGTAGTTTGAGACTAGAGTCTTTCTTTGAATATCTAAACGAAGTATACTATTTATTTACTACAGGTATCCCACAAGACTGATGAGAATTCTTCGAAGTGTGTAGAAATTGTACCTTGGATGAGATGTTCGATGAGTGCCTTCACGAGATACTTTCATCAATATAAGACGATTGTACCGCAAAGGACAAATCAAATCAGTGTTGAATATCCAGTGTTGAAGATTGACTGAAGGCAATCGCCACAGAAATTTCACAAATTCAAATAATCGAAAACTCACCAGGTGCTATGGTAAGGGCAAGAATATAGCTCACTAATGATATGGTCCCGGTGAGTAGTTATTGCTTAGCCGAATCTTTGCAAGATTTATTCTCCTGATGACGCAAACCGGATTTATTGAGTACGATGATTCAGGAATTCGAAAGCATAATGGTGGACAGAATGTGAGATCCCTCTAAAAAGTTCACTGCTCACAACCAGATCCATGACTGTAAATCTCAAACCATTTCCCCATCCTAAATATATTTTCAAATTGTCTACTACGACAATGTAGTACAATATTCTCTACTTGTTTTCTTTGACTAGAGTCTTTCTTTCTCACTCTAAACTCAGTTCCGAAATCCTGCTCGATACTCTAGCTCCAGTACAAAATTATCTCTCGTTCCATCCAAAAATATACATAGATTTTGGTTCTTTTGTAAGAGGAAATCATTCCTGATTATGTTAGTGTTTGAAGCACACACGAATATAGAACTTCGGACTTGCTTTAGCACCACTCATGTCACGAAATAGCCCAAATATTCTTCGCCGTTGGAACCCCATGGAGACTATGCCTGGATTGTTCGCAATGGCAATAGTGGCTTTCCTTTTGATCCACTGTAAGATAGACATTTTGTTGATATCCCGTGTTCGTAAACTCTAGAAGCGCAGAGAGATATTCTCCATGGGCATTGCAACCGGGTCGATATCTGAATGGATCAGGACGGCTGCCGCGGTAAATGGCCAGATTTCCTACTTGTTTCATGGCTGCAGTGACCTCTCCTCCTTTTTACGGATGGAAAATTGGTTGAGGTGAAGGTTTCGGACTCGATCAAGTAGTACAAAAGCTGTCTCCATACCCTGGATATGAAGGATATCTTGATCCAGGTCGTAATATACCGGCTGATCCCGAATGGGATCTGTGATTATAACAGCATAATGGCCCATTGCGTACTCCCTTGTCTCCTGGTTCATGTGAAGTAGCACGGGAACAGTGACATCTCTGCATCTGGCCACCTGAATGGAGAACAGGCATAGACTGAGCTGTTGCATCATGGTGTGGCCCTTTCTGGTAAGGTTCTCCCAATTTTTGAGGCAGGAATTATAAATGGTGATGATCTGTAGATCTGGTTTGGCGAAATTGTAGATCATCTTTTGAACCTTTATTGGAAGTGCTTCGAGAATATCTTCACGAGGGACACCTCAAGAGCGATTTGGCACACAATCTAAGGTGTCTCTTTTAGCAATAATCATCTCCGTATAAGCAAGGCACATAACCTTGATACACAATGGTGAGTGGATATTGGGAGTCCTTGGAATGTACCACCTGATGTGATGCGATTATGTAGTTGTGGTGGTGTATCCAAACTCCGAGATAGAAGTCGAGGAGATGATAAAGATGAAGAATGATGATTACCAAGTTCAAAATAAGAAATCACAGAAGAGGAGTGTGTGGTGAACCTACTCTTATATACATGAGTAATTCACCTCTACCCAGGGAAGCGAGTTAAGGGGGTTTCGCTTCTTGTCTGACATGCGTTGTAGTGAATCTTATCTCGGTTCTCAAAAACCCGGGAATATGATATCAGAATGAGAGCTAGAAGGCCTAGAAAAGTCTTTATTGATGCCAAGTAGAGTAGTATGTTTTGCTCTGATCTCATCACTCTTCTATACCAAGATTTTGTATGAACAAACCTGATCAAATATTGGCTGGTAGAAATCATAATAGTTGACTTTTAGGTATCCGGGTGGAAGTTATTCAGAATGGCTAGAAGACCTGATGATTCATGGATATAGTTGTCAACTGGGGCAACAGCTGTGAAAGTTTGCATTACCTAGGTATGGCAGAATTCAGGATGTGCATGTTCGAAATGGGGTTTGCCACAATAGGATAATAGTGGGTCGCATTAACTCCGATGCGGCCACCTGCCAACTCCCTGAGAGCGGTGAAGCCAATGGCAGAATAATTTATTGGCGGGGCAGATCGAACCTCAATTTTATATAACTCCTAAATGACTCATCTACCACCTTCACTATAGCTTTTATTGAGGCTTTTGGTGACTACTTTTTTCCTAAAGTCATACATCACCATGTCGAAAGTCTATCTTCTTGATTACGTAGCTGGAAATGTGCGTAGTTTGGCCAATGCCATCGAGAAGGTGGGATACACTATTGAATGGATAAGGTCTCCAGAGGATGTCCCAAAAGCAGATGTAGGTTTTACCAAATTTCCGGCTTAAAATTGCGGATCAATTTATTTTCTCACACCTTGAATCTAATCGAATTCACTCAGAAACTCATTCTTCCCGGAGTAGGTCATTTTGGTCACTGTATGACTCAATTCTCCTCAGCCGGTTATCTCCCCGCGATACGAAAACATATCGAATTAGGGAAACCTTTTATGGGAATTTGTGTAGGTTTACAGGCGCTTTTTGAGGGCTCTGCGGAAAATCCAGCGGTTCCAGGGCTTGGAATTGTCAAGGCGACTCTCGATCGATTTGACGATAGCTCAAAATCTGTTCCACACATTGGATGGAACAGCGCGAATACATCGGGTGAAGAAGTTTACGGGCTGAGACCGAGCTCCAAATATTATTATGTCCATTCATATAAAGTTCCATACAAGCAAGGAGAGTTGGAAAGCCAGGGTTGGACTGTCGCAACTGCTCGCTATGGCGACGAAGAGTTTGTTGGAGCAATTGCAAAGGGGAACATTTTGGCGACACAGTTTCACCCGAGAAGAGTGGTGTTGCTGGACTGAGGGTGATTTAAAGCTTTCTTGGATGGAAATAACACTAGTAGCGCGGTTGAAGGTTTGGTAGCTGCCAAGGAGGGCCTAACTAGAAGAGTCATTGCATGTTTGGATGTGCGAACAAATGACCAAGGAGATTTAGTGGTGACAAAGTTTCCATTGACGGCCATAGCACCATCACGTTGGAATGGGTTGAAAGCTCTGAGAGGAGCATTGACTGGAATTTGTTGATAGTTAACACCGAGACGATGACGATGGGTATCTGGGTATGAGAAGAGACGAGATTGAAGGACAGGGTCGGCAGATGGCTCAACTCCCGGAACCAAATGAGATGGCGAGAAAGCAACCTGCTCAATTTCTGCGAAATAGTTCTCGACGTTCTTGTTGAGGGTCATTTTGCCGAATGGTCTCAATGGAACCTCACCCTGTGGCCAAACCTTAGTCAGGTCGAAAATGTTCCAGCGGAACTTCTCAGCCTGTTCTGGGGAAAGGACTTGAACATAGACGCTCCAAGATGGGTAGTCTCCCTTCTCAATTGCGTCAAATAGGTCTTGAGTGTGCCAATCTGGGTTCTCTGAAGCCATCTTGCCAGCCTCTTCATTGGTAAATGTCTTGCTTCCTTGGTCTGTCTTCAAGTGGACTTGAACATAGTTGAAGGTACCGTCTGGCTTGAACCACTTGTGAGTGTGACCAGAATATCCATTCATATGTCTGTACGAATATGGTGTACCACGGTCACTGAAGAGGTGCATAACTTGGTGGATAGCCTCTTGATGAGTGGAGAGATAATCCCAAAACATGGTAGCATCTTCAAGTTTGTTTGTGGGTTTCGCTTTTGTGTGTGGATGAAAAGAGGGAATTTAGTGGGGTCTCTGAGGAAGAAAATAGGTGTATTGTTGTAAACCCAGTCCCAGTTACCCTCGTCAGTGTAGAATTTGACGGAGAAACCTCTAGGGTCACGAGCAGAGTCTGGAGATCCCTTTTCACCACCAACAGTCGAGAAACGTGTGACAAGAGGAGTCTTCTTGCCGACTTTGCTTAGCATGTCGATGGTGGTGATATCACTAATATCGTGTGTAACTTCGAACTCTGAGGATGACATATTAGTATGGTGGCGATTGGGGAAAAGACGCAGTACAAGAACTTACCTCCATAAGCTCCAGCACCTTTAGCATGTACAACACGCTCCGGAATACGTTCGCGATCAAAATGAGCCAACAAATCGATCAAATGGAAATCTTGAAGGAGAAGTGGCCCATTGTTACCAATTCTCTGAAACTCCTCTGGGTGTCTTACGGGACATCCATTAGAGGTTGTGTAGACTGGTGCTTCATCGTATTTGAAGGTAGACGCTGGCTTATCGTCGGCAACCATGATTGCTATTGTATTGCTTGTTGTTGCACAGGGAGGTAGTAGATGTGATTATAAGATGGTTGAGAGTTTGGCAGTTGGGTATCAAAGATATATGTGAAGTAACTTTGATGATATTTTGATGATTATTGGAGATGATAGAAACCCTTTGATGTTTGATGAATTAGAAGAAGAAAAGTAAGACGGCACGAGAAATGGCGGGATGGGAAATAAATAAGTAGAATATCCGAAAAGTACCCCTCCTTTCGTGACAACC